>CM063455.1:31312500-32055000 GCA_032191425.1 Lymantria dispar
TTTCTTAATTTTTCTTAGTATCATAGGAATCATTACAATCAATGTTTTACTGTACGCCACTATTGGGCGCGAATCCCTTTCCATGATAAGGGGTCATAATCTACGCAAGTTTGCTTCGACTTCGTAGAGTTTACACGCCATAAACAATTTACATAAGGCATACCGGATCTCCTCAAGATAGTTTCTGCCGCTATACACAATAACTATTTTTATAAAAGACGGATGCTTGGGTAAGTCGTAAACAATTATACTGCAGATATTTGTAATTACTATCCTCACATGATAACTAGAATAAATCCGCCATGGACCTCAAACAATCAGAGAGCATTATGAATAATTTGACCGAAGAATTGGAGACCGGTCACACCAATCAAACTTCGCACTCTGGCAACGCCCCGTCTCACCTCTTAATCCTATCACGAACAATAAAGTTAAAATATAAAAAAATAAACCGCCAGCAACAGTGGCTACCTTTAACATCTATAATATATTCTACATTGACAATATACAGCGCACTCCGACACAATACATACTACCAAAATTTAAAAAAAAAAACAACGTCCATATCGTTGCACTCACATTGCACAGTTCAATATTTTCAACTCTTTCATTATTATCACTTCATAAATATAAAAAAAATGCTAGTACGGGCAGCGGAGCGTTATTAAACATTAATTTTATGCTATTTATATAGATATTTAAAAAAAACTACAGCACGATAGGTCAAATGGCAGTACAAGCATTCCCTTTCTGTAGCAAACAATCTGAATTTTGTACAATTGGCGATGTTGGCGTCGAGGGTGACGTCACGACATACTCGCTCCTCCTCACAGCCCGCTCCGCCGCCCCCAGCCACTTATCACTCAGAACAAAGCTTAAGCAAACACTGCTAAGCATTAAACACGTATTTATACATTTTGATGTAAACGTCTCACACGCGCCCCGTGAAATACTCAACTGAATGAATCGTCACAGGCATTATGTGCGTTATCAGATCGTATGCGGGAGATTGATCTTTATTTACAATAATAACACGATCCGTTTCACCTTGCTGCTTTGGATGCGAATGACGCGTTATAACCATCACGTGTTAAGTCTTCTTGATCAGTTGGGCTATTAATGTACTCGATGTTTAACGAAACGTCGCCCTGAACGCGTATAGTTACTGGTGGATGCATCGGTAATACAAGCTAGGACGTCGAGCCATGTTCACGTTCGAGATAACAGCAGTCAGTGGTCACTGCGAGCTCACAAATGATCAGTAGATAGAGTCACAGTAGTTCCGTCGTCAGTCGCGTTATGTTTGGCGAATGTAGATGTCCTTAGCGGCGGTGATGGCGCCGCTTTCGTATAGCGCGAGTGGAGCGGGTCGCGCGGGGGGTGCGGGGTGCGCGCGGCGGGCGGGGGGCGCGGGGCTAGGTGCGCCGCAACAGCGCCCCCAGGTCGGCGAAGGCGCACGCCCCGAGGCCCCCGCGTGACATACGCCGCAGTAGCTCGCGTGAATGTGATACACACGCCTCCACTGGAGAGATCCACTTCATACCCTGCGCCTCTGTTACAAACAACAACATTATTAATTAAAAATATTTGTCCCAACCTTAACTATAAACATATACAAAAGTAAGACAGGAGCTAATGTATAGCCCTGTGGCACTCCCTTCATACACTATAACTCTGTAATAATATTTTAGTTGTTATTTACTTATAAAAATGATGCCTATATTAAACATTATCCGTGATCACTTTCATAATATACATAATAGGAGAATAATCACTTGATGATGATTATATTACACAGACATGTTCTGATCAACATAATCGAAAACTTAAGAAACATTCAAAGTTTCAATGCTTTGAAAAAAGAATTGAGACTGTATATTCGATTAAAAAGGCTAGAACATGTAGTAACATGTTCTCTACATAAATTAGGTCGACTATAGATAGGAACACGGTATCGAATAGAAAGTATCGATACTGTACTCATGAGTAGTATCGAAAAAAACACATCATACTCATAAAAGTTTCGAAACAAAAGTATCGATACTTCAAAGTAGTGTGTTTTTCATAGAGCCTAATGAGCATGCGTCAGGATGTCTATATCAGTTAGGCCTGTAAAAAAATGATTCAGATACTACTTTGTTCATTGCGGGATTGTCGTGATTTTTTAGCTAAATACTTATAGAAAGTGATAACTTATAATTAACTTCATGCAAACAGTTTTTTACTAAAACCATCAACATTTACGGGATCCCCGTGATGAGCTCTTGTTTTTTTTTTAGGAATTGAACGTCTGTGAACGGATGAAAATATTTCGAGTCACGTTTTAGAAGGTTCAGTACCTCTGAACTACATATCGTTACCGTAAACATGAACCGTAAGAACAAGTTTAAAATAAGTAATTTCTACAATTTATTCGATACGATACCTACCAAAAAGTACTTGTTGAGTAAAAGTCATCATCATTTTCCTGCCCTCATCCCACGCTAAGTGGGGTCGGCACAACATGTTTTTACCTTCCATAGCCTCCTATCAGCCGTCATATGTGCACTCACTGCTTTCATACGCATATCTTCATTCACGCAGTCCATCCATCTCTTTTTGGGTCTCCCACGCTTTTTTCGTCCTTCCACAATCATATTGACAACCCTCCTTGTCACATGCCTTTCATCCCTCCTCATCACATGTCCATACCATGACAATCTCGCGCTCCTAATCTTCTCTATCACTGGTGCCACTTTTAGACTTCCCCTAATATACTCATTTCTTATTTTATCTAACCTTGTAACCCCACACATCCATCTTAGCATTCGCATCTCTGTAGCATGCACTCTTCTCTCATCCATCTTTTTCAATGCCCAACATTCAGATCCATACATAGCAACAGGTCTGATGACACTCTTGTATATTTTCCCCTTAAGTTTGAGAGGCAACCGGGTGTCACAAATTGTCCCCGAGACCTGCCGCCACTTCATCCATCCTGCATTCATTCTACTATTAATCTCTCGGTCAATGTTGCCATCGTCTTGGAGAAGCGAGCCTAGATACTTGAAATCGGAGCAAACCGGTAGGGATACCCCATCTAGGGCAATGTGAGAGAATTTGGAAGGGCTACCGAAGTTACAGAACATATGTTCAGTCTTGGTGCGGCTGATCTTAAGGCCTACTCTTTCCAACCTCTCACGCCATTGCCCCAGTCTGCTCTGTACCTCAGCTGCCTCTTCCCCGACGAGGACAATGTCATCTGCAAATAGCATGCACCACGGGGCTTCCTCCTGTATTACCGATGTCAGCGCATCCATCACCAGGAGGAATAAGTAGGGGCTCAAGGCCGAACCCTGGTGCAAGCCTACAGTGACACTGAACTCATCAGTGACTCCGGCTTCCGACCGGACATTCGTGCACGCTCCTGCATACATAGCTTTCACTAATCTTACATACTTCCCTGGCACTCTTCGTTCTTTCATAGCCCACCACAGAACCTCCCTGGGAACTCGGTCGTACGCCTTCTCTAGGTCGATAAATACCATGTGCAGGTTTTTACGCGCACTTTGGTATTTTTCCATGAGTTGATGTAACGCAAAAATTGCATCTGTGGTTCCCAGTCCTGGCATAAAACCAAACTGGTTCTGGGTTATTCTACTTTCCTCTCTTATTCTCTTCTCTATCACTTTCTCCCAAATCTTCATGCTATGTGACATGAGCTTTATTCCTCGGTAGTTGTTACATTCTTGTACATCACCCTTTCTTTTAAAGATGGGCACCAGTGAACTGGTACACCATTCTTTCGGGATCGACTCTTCATGCAACAACTTATTGAAGAATAAAGTCAGCCACGTCCATCCCTCAGCTTTCAAAACCTTCCATACCTCTACAGGTATACGATCTGGGCCAACTGCCTTCCCTTTTTTCATCTTCTGCACAGCCATTCTTACTTCCTCTACACTTATTTCTCCTACCAAAGCCAAATTAGTTGGTTGATCCACTATCTCACCACTCCAAATATTCTCCTCATTCATTAAATTTTCAAAGTAACTCTTCCAGCGGCCTTTTATTTCTTCATCGTTCATTAAGACTCTTCCATTACCATCTTTTATACATTTAACATGCAAAATATCTCTAGCATTCTTTTCTCTCACTTTTGCTATACGGTACAATTCTTTCTGCCCCTTGGGACTCTCGAGACTTTGGTATAGTCTATCTTGTACCCTACCTCTAGCAATAGCTATACCTTTCTTACTCTTCTTCTTGCATTCCATATAAATTATTCTCTTCTGTTCTTTCAATAGCGGGTTGTCGTCATTCACACATTTCCATTCTTTGAAAGCATTCTTCTTTTCTTTCAAGACCTTTTGGATACTATCATCCCACCACCATATTTCTTTTGCAATCACACCTTTACCTTTCGTCTCACCCAGAATATCCTTCGCTACTTCCCTTACATACGAAGCCATCTCGTTCCAACATTCATTTACCGATTTTATACTCATACTATTTTTCATCTCAATCATTTTGTCAGCCACTCTCTTCCGGAATTCATTCGCACAATCTTCTTCTTCTATCCTGTACCATTTAATTTTTGGTGGGGGCTTAGGTTTAAACTTAGCTATTTGGCCTACGATTTTAATTTCCAGCAGCAATAAGCGATGTTGGGAAGTTAAAGGCTCACCCGGGATTACCTTACAGTCAACAACAGTGCGTAGGTTATTTCTTCTGAGAAGGAAATAATCTATTTGGGTGCGATGGTTTCCACTTTTATATGTTATGAGGTGTTCGTCTCGCTTTTCGAAGAATGTGTTGGCAATAGCCAAATCGAAAGCTGAAGCAGCCTGCAATAAAATTTCGCCCTCCGGGTTTCGCCTCCCTAACCCCCACCCTCCATGCACTCCCTCATACCCTCCTTTCATCCTTCCCACATGCCCGTTAAAGTCGCCCCCTATATAAATACTCTCACTCTGCGGGATATCCATTAATACTGAGTCAAAATCCTCCCAAAATTTACCTTTCACTACATCATCGCATCCAACCTGTGGCGCATACACACTTACAATATTGGATATTTCATTTTCCCAAACCATTTTCACTACTATGATTCTATCATTCACTCTTTTTACATGCATCACACGCTTTTTCAGCTCTTTATCTAACACGACTCCGACTCCATTTCTCTTCCCATCACTCATAGAATAGAAAAATTTATAACCCATTCCGATCTCTCTAGCTCTCGTACCCTTCCATCTCGTCTCTTGCACACAAGCTACATTTACTCTTCTTCTTTCTAGCACATCCGCAAGCTCACTTCCCCTTCCAGTCATCGTTCCTATGTTCCAGCTTACCATCCTCATTCTTACCTCACAGACTCGCTTCTTACGTCGCACCCGTCCCTGATGCGACAACCCTTGTCCACTTGCCGCAGACACCGGGTGCTGTGCCTGCGCGTCGCTTCGGGGGTACGCCCTAACATTCTCGCGCATTTCTTTCAAACTTAAAACCATGTTGTATAAGATACAGCTATTAATTTTATGGCCGGCCGCCCGCCTGACGCCAACCCTCCTCAGGAATTTTCGTTACTGGGGAAAAAGGATGGGGATATGGTGGATACATATGGGATAAAGTGGGTTAAGGATACTACTGTCATGGGGTATAGGATAGAGATGACAGCAGCAGCTAGAGTAGTCCGGGATCGCGCGCCCGTAGTGACACTAATCCGTTGACGGACAGACAACTGGCAGTGGCACCCTCTGAACCTACTTGTTGAGTAAAAGTATGGAATACAAATCATCGAGTACAAAAGTATCGGTATCGAAAGTATCGATAAGTTTTTTCGTGTCCCTACTGGTACACTAGGTTGACTGGTAAAAGATGCTTAAGGCATCAAACCCGCCTTATACCTTTTTTGTACACAAGTTTAAGTAACTAAATAAATGTGGCACAATTATCTGTCATACATACCGAGTATGGCTGAGTTGAGCGCCTCGCAGACAGCCTCCCGTCGTACAGGCTCGAGTTGCCACCCAACAGGACTATCCCAGGGATTGCTATACGCAAGTAAACTAAACGCGTCCTGAAATCATGTCATACATTATTCGAATTAATAAGCATATCATCCGACAGCTATACTCCGGTCCCCTCTAGAATGCAAGAAAAATTGAGCCACTATACCACGCTGCTTAAACATCTTGGCATATTGTTTTATGTCTAGTTTGCCTTCCCATGCATGGATCTTATTTACATTAGTCGACACACACTGGCAAAAGAGGGAGTGGTGAATTTCATTCGGAGGACTAAGCTACCTCACCACACAGAACATGTTGCATACCCTCCTATCCAACTTGCGGCCTGGGAGGTGAGATTACAATATATATAACCCCGACTACGATCATCAATCCACGTGGCGATTCGTAAATCATTTCCAATGTACGTTTATTCGCGTCCATTGACGCTGAAGAGATGACTGGAAATACCACATCAAACAAAAGTTTACATTGCGCGAAAACGCGCGAATAAATATTTTTTAGATATAAATAATTAGTAACTCACCTCCAGCATCGATTTGATGAACTGGTCTTGGTGCAGTTTCTGGCTCATCGCGTAAAGCTCGCGACCGAATGCGAGCATTCGCTCTACCGAAGCGCGCGTGCCGCAACTGCCGTCACCTTCTAGTGCATAGCGCAATAGTAAATCAGTATAAAGATTGTGTTGTACACATGTTTTCCGATGAGAAATAGCGAAAGGGTTTTGAAGGTATTTGTCAAATTTCAAACAGATCAAAATTACAGTTAGAATTACGTTAAACATATATACATAAGTTTCTTAAGAGAAATGAAAAATTTAATTATAAATATCGAAGAAGTATACAGATTTCCATAATGACGTTAAATATTTAAACTATAATATTAAAAATACAAATTTTATAAGACATAAACATCAAACTAATTGCCTCCAAACCCTTTTACTAATATATATATTTACATATTAGTGATTAGAAACTAAAAACTATAAAATTAAAATTCATTGTCTGCTTTATCCCCCAACGATAAGGGGAGCAAAAATGTATTAATTAAAAACTCTTGTGCTCTGTAGATAAAATTAAAACTGTGTACTGTTTGTAATAGTATATATTGGACCATGCGTGTTATAATTTGGTCTATAATACACATATATATTTGTATATGTATATATAAAGCGTTAGTTTCTAGCATGCTACGTTGTCCAATTATATCTTACAGTTCCTCACGCATGCAACACCAGCACAGCACTACAACACCAGGAATTACTTCGGTGTTCATGCGTGCATCTTAATTTACAAAATCCAAAACATATATACAAGAAAATTATATACCAATAATCCCACAAAGAATTCATTTACACAAATTATGAAACTATGTTAAACTTCTTCAATTAATTTGTGATGTGGTTTGATTATTGAAATTAAAGCTTCAATTATATCAATCACCTAGTAGTTATCTGATCGTCCCAAACTTACTGTTTCCTTAAACTGTAATTAATTCTCTAAATCAATGTGTTAATTTACTTAAAAGGTATAAATAAACATTACTTCAAATTGTGTCTTAAAAACATAAAAATATAATTTGTGTGTGCAAAAGTGATCATGTAACTAAAACAATACTTACTGTTCAAAACTAAAAGTCACATCTACCCCTATCCTATAGACGACAAAAATATATTTTTTGTAACGGAAATGGTAATTGTAAGTGCAATGTGCCTCATAATACAATTATATGCAAATATATTATATCAAACATCACAATAACTTCACCAAGTATGTATTGTTGCGATATGTATGCGCAAATATGTGTTGTTGCAATATCTCATGATGCTATGTGTATGCGCGAATATGTATTATTGCGGTATGTATTGTTGCAATATGTATGTGCAAGTTTTTATTATTGCGATATGTATTGTCGTGACTTACACATGTAAATATGTATTATTGCTATATGTACTGTTGCAATATGTATGCGCAAGTTTTTATTATTGCGATATGTGTGTATTGTTGTGATATTATTTCCGTGTGGTGATGAAATAAGAATATATCACATCTATCTTGCCCGTTGGTGCCATAAACGACGACTAAAGTATATAATATGCATAAAATATCGATGCAAGAGAGAGAATTTGACATAAAACCCTATGCCAACACATCTGACAAGGGTGATACAATAGCTTAATATTTCTCCCGCACTGGAAGACCCAAGCTCAACAATGGGATTTATATAGCCGAAGACAACGATACAGATGACTCAATTTTTGTTGACTTTACCCATTTTTTTTTATTGCACACAAGCAAGCAGTACACCTGATGGTAAGTGTTGCTGCCACGAAGAATGTGAAGGGAGTGTGAATGTGTGCAATGAGGCTCGATGATACCAAAAGCACCACCAAAACCCACCATACTCAAACACCCTCAGAAAGTTGGGCTGCCGGCTCTCTCACTCACCGAACGAAGCGCAGTAACAAATTACTACTATTCATACGTCGATTTTCTGCTCAGTGTAGTACTACCCCGGACGGACCGGCCCGCGGCTGTAGACAGACAACTGTCAACAGTGTGCTCCTACCACTATCAAATCTGTGTTTATATATGAAATATCTGAACGTGATTTTGACCCACTCCAAATAATCGCATTGAATTAAAACTGCACATCTTTCAAAAACAGATGAAAATACAATACTGATTCTCCAGTCGAATATAATACTCACGCTAAAAAGTGGAAAATGAACGTGTCGAATTGAAACTAGCTTTAGCAGCAAAATATTTTGGTGACAGATCCATAGACAATCTGTCTGAACTAACGCATAACAAACGATACAGGAATCAATCCCAAAAATTTCAAATTTAGTAATATTTAGTAATCGCCTTAGACCGCACTCGCATTGTGACAGGTTACCATTTGTCGTTAACAACACTTTACCACGGGACCCGTAAATACCGGCTATGGTAACACCAAAAGCTGGTCACCAGGATCCGGGAATCGGTATCAATTGGCAGTGCAATGGCGACAGGGATATGGTAAATTATGGAGCCGCAAGTCATCGGGGTGTGTCCATAGCCTGCCATATGCTAGTTCGAAAGGCAGATTAATAGCTAATTTAGTTCACCAAAAGCGTATTTTATAAGTCGTCCGTGTGGTGACGGAATAAGAATACAATTCACCACTCCTACCTTGCCCATAGACGTCGTAAAAGACACTAAGAGATATAATAAGCATATAACATCTATGCAAGAGAATAAAATTCGAAACAAAACATACCAATCTGTCTGACCAGCATGGCATAGTATGGTCAATTTCCTTCCAATTGTGGCGGAGGCTCGAGCCTAGGAGCGAGACGTATATGAGCGAAGACGAATGAATGTATTTTATACAATCGCAAGTGCCAAATTGGTTCTCAAATCTAAATGATTGACTATAAGAACAGGAAAGATTCGTAAAAAAATCAGTGTTTGTTTGTTTTTAACAGACTTCAAAAAAGGAGAAGGTTCTCAATAAGACTGTATTTTTTTTACGTTTGTTACCCCAGAACTTTCGACTGGGTAAACCGATTTCGAGGATTCTTTTTTATTTGAAAGCTGGTGCTTCCCGTGTGGTCCCATTACAATTTGGTCCAATTCTGACAATGGCATCTATTAGAAAACGTTTGCAGTCAGTTTTTTTTTTGTTCAAAATTTGTAAAAACATACTGCGGTAAAATATTATGAAGTTTGATCATTATTCTAAATGCGGCACATGAACACTGTGCTAGTGCTGAAGTGTTGTTAGTTCTATACAAGGACAGGTGAAAGCGTTACAACACCAAACAATATATTAAAAACCTCAAAATAAAAATATCACAGATTTGACAAGCGCATAGGATAAAAATCATTACAGCCATTACGAAAATAAATGCTTGTGTATTATCAGCAATTAAAATAGAGGAGTATTATCTGCCAGATGAAGGGTATTTAAAGCGATGTGACCAAGGTAAACTCTGGTTCACGACTGAACTTAATGAGAAATTAACATTTATAAGCAAATGGCATTTGAAGTGAAATTTCTTAAATCGCGAAACTTCTAGTACGTTCAAAACGAGGAGATATGACGCCCTCACCATTTTACCCTCCACAGTCAAATCAGGGACATAAATATAGTTCGAAACCAAGAAAAGAACTCGACACTAGAAGATCATAAAGAGAACGTTATTGAAATCATTGAAGTTTCACTTCATAAGTCACGTGTACATAAGTCACGAGCGTCACAAGTTCACCTGATTATTTTTAATTGTGAATCCACTTATGGTGTCATGAACACAACATATTTTTAAAATAATATGGCGCTTAGTAAAATTTTATTCAAAAATTTCTCAAAGGTCTTTCTAATAATTCATACACCATTAGTGGATACACCCAATAAGCGAGGTCACATAATATTTATCTGTTCTCGCATAGTACTAACATTGGGACCGGTGCGGGAACAGATCGGAACCAGAGTAGACGTTAACAGAACACAGAAGACATAGTGATTACCCACCCGCATGGTAGTCGGGCATGAGCGCGGCGATGCTGGCCGTCACGCCCGGCATCCCCTTCACCAGCGGCCAAGGCGCACCTACAAGCACGCCCATTACGTCACCCTCTACCTACTGACGTCGTTACCTTATACCCACTTCACCCACTCCCACTCCATTACTCCCTTTACCCACTAACCCTTACTCTGCTGTCGTCATTATTGTCTTTTGATCATTTAACTTCATAACTGCCCATCAAGCCATAATTTACTATGCAGTGATGTTACTAAATCATTCTCCCCCACCCTTATCTCTTTGACTGCAGCATCGCAACCGTGGCAACAATCTAGCTAACTTAGAATCCATTAATAATTTATTGACTAGTATAATCATGTTTTATATACAACAAAACTGTAGATTGGATTCAAATTTAGGCTGGTCAACGGTACCGATGGCAATCATTTTAGCAATAGCATGCTTGAGATATAAATTATTAATATCTACGGAAGGAGTACAGTAAATCACAGTATTTTTTGCTCTCCACCCCTAAAAGTCTAAACTCCGCCCATTTATGTAATTTCAAAGAAATACAGAAATTACAACAAAAACGTGGATGTGTATGTACACTGATTAGAGAAGATCAAACTTTGTATGACAAATTCGTTGGTATCAGCTGCTCTATCATATAATTCCGTCGATATTATAATATAATTTACATCTCAAAGTTATTTACATGCGTAAGCAATGACTCACGCGAACTAAACTCAACAGAACGAAAAATAATTAAGAACAAAATATGCTCTCAAGTGCCGATGGGTGATTCTCGAAACTAAATGCTATGAGTGGTTAGTAAAAACAAAGCTATTTTAAAATCGACTGAACACATGCCAGCTTATGTGTTTAACGCTCAATGACATCTACACTTTGTTGTTAAAAGACTAAAAATTATTTCTACCAAACTGGTATTTTCTGGTAGCGTGGAATAAATAGCATTTAAAAAAATGTGAAAGATTTTGTGTAATATTAAAGGTCAAGTTTAATAATCCTATTAGCATCGATAACTATGCATGCATCTACCTATCAGGCTCTTTAAATTTTCTATGCCCTAACTACGAATATAACCTGATGCATCCTAAAAACTTCACCACAGAACAAAACATAATATAGACAAACTGAAAATTATTTAAATAACAATAAAAATAAAATTACAAGGATCATATCAAGGTATTGATGTTATTTTAAAATGTTGATAATTTTTTCACTAAATATAAATAAAATTATAGGTTTAGTGCAATTAACAAAAAACGTCTAATATTTCTGTTTGATAGGTACTATAATATTCGTAATTGTATGTAGCCATAGATAATCTCATTAAGGTTCAAAGTTGAATATCATCTAACCCATTTATATGTAAACTAACATGCAAACAAAAAATAAAAATAATGAGAAATGCTACTAAATAAATAATAATAATGAATGAATATGGTGTGCAAATAATATAATATAAAATTTAATTAAATCATATAGTTAATTAATAATATAAGAATAATTATTTTATTAAATTTATGACCTGTATAAAACAAATATATTTTAAAAAGGACCATTTATAAAATAAATATACTTAGTAATAACTAATACAAAAATAATTATAACATAAACTTATTATTTGTAGCTTGACTTGTCTGTTGTATCTCATAGCAAGTGATAATTATCACTGTCAGCTTGAAATCAGTTAAGTGAGATCTACATTCAAAACCAATATGAGAGAATAGAACAATGAAGACTTTAATCTACATATTATATAATAATACTATTGTAGGGGATTTGAACCCACAAATGTTGATTGCACACAAAGTGTCATGGTTTAAAGCTCCTGTGCCAAGTGGCATTGATTTACAGGCAAGATAATTACTTATTATATGACTATTAGCAAAATATACTATTAATAAAAAAATTAAAACACAATTTTAATAATATGTTATAAACTTTTGAAGACATTAGGAGGGGCATATTCTATCCCTTTCGCGCACCAATATGTTTGTTTAGAGCAGACATAGATTACTATAGGGATTGTGATGTTGACATCACATTGCTTGTATTGCTCTCACTGTCTATTAAAATAAACTACATGTTGTTTTCAAAAATCGATATGGTTTTTTAGTATATTTTGCTACATAAAAAAACTAGTCGACATTCTAATTCTTAGCGCGATCGACTTATAATTGTTATGAGTAATTCTGTTTGCAAAGCCTTCCACGGCTATAAACCTTAACATTAAAATGTACTGCTATTATTTGATATTACGTGTGTTTGATATAATTTCTACCTGCGTGTGCCCCATTTGTTTGTGGTGGTGCAGCTGGCGCCATGTCGACATCGCTCTCGGCGCCGCTCGCCTCCGCTGAACTGCCACCGACACTCCCACTGGCGCCTGACACGCCTGTTGGTAGATATTTCTTTAGCAAATGTACCCCACAAGATATTAAAGGAGATAAAAAATTGTTTATTTTATTATACAGTGTGTCTCAGGTTATAGAAGACCAGTGTGCCTATTCTGGAAATCAATTCTAATTTCGAATCCAATTCAATTCCAATCTCACCAAACTTATATTTGGTACTCTTGAACAAAATTGAGAATGAATTCTTCGCGTTTACCGTTGTTATTTTCACCAAATGTGTCATATATTCTTGCTTTAAATTAATAACGTTATTGAACTCGATCACTACAAAGACGCTTTCTTGAAATTGTGCAACATTAACGATTTTAAACTACGTCAAAATCACGTCGGGAATAGCAAATAATTGATTTAATCGACGGGAGTCGAATTCATTTAGTTCAAAAATATTCCACCGAATTTAATTCCAATCATGCGCTAGTGTCGCTTTCAAGAGTACCAAATTTCCTCAAATTCGAGCTGCGATTGTATTTAGGATTGGAATAGAAATTCAAGAGTAGGCACACTGGTCAAAAAATTTGAAGTAAAAATATCGATTCGTAAAATTTTGTCATCACTTTTTCGCGTAAATCTTATTGAAATGTATAGTCTGTATTTAATCTGCAACATATTCGTACTTTGTTTAATGTTCATTAGAAATTGAATAAATCAATGATTACGTTCGCATAAGTAAGACAAACGTTGCCTTAATACCAACTGATAGGCCGATGACCGTTAGTCGGCGCGCCGTTTCGTACTTACTTATACGGTTGACGCAACTTGTACATGTATCCTGTTCATAACATGTAGCATTTAAGGTATATACTCTTAAACACACGTTTTTGAAATGACTATAACTATTATGTTTTATTATTTTTTGTGTAATATATATTCTAATTACGCTCCATGACCATTAAACTTCAACATACTCGAACAGTTGTTCAATAACCTGAGACACTCTGTACATGAGTGGTGTGTACCGTTTGTTTGTTTGTCACGCGCACGCCCGTTGGCTGATGGCGCTCGGCTGGTGTGTGAGATAACTGAGGTGGCTACGCCATTACTGCTGGCACCCTTCTCACCGCACACCTGGAACACAGTTCGCATAACAATTTAACTCTGCAGATACAGGTCTCTCTATATTCCTCTTCTTCGAGTATATACGAAATAATGTTGGACACAGTCCCCTTTCATATAAGATAATTAAAATACTAAACCATCAGGCATGTTAGATCTATCGTAGGTGAATGAATTGGGGAGAGTCCAGTCCATCCATACCAGTGGTCAGTTCAATTTCAATGGATGGAGAATAAGTATATTAGGCCGCATATCGTCCTTGATGGGACGTGTGCAGACATAGCGTGTCACAAATAAAAAACTGATCAGATAGGTTAGCATTTTCTTTCCTGTTTGTAGGAATATTATTTGATTCTTGATACATCTTTGATTTCGAGTATAGCTGTGTAAGTTATAATTAAGATTTAATATAAATTATTGTTTGGTACATTATAAATTTTCCGAGTGGTGACAGAGTAGGAATACAATTCACCACCCCCCTCTTGCCCGTGAGTTTCGTAAAAGACGACTAAGAGATATAACACGCATATAATATGTATGCAAGAGATAGAAAACTCGAAATTAAACCCTATACCAATCCGTCTGACCAGCTCGGTATAATAGGTTAAGCTCGCTCCTAACCAGGAGGAGGTTCGACGCCAGCAGTGGGACGTAAGTATATGATCTGAAATGATGATGATAAAAAGAATAGGACTGACCCAACCTTATTTGTGTGGTGACTTACTCTCTAACATCGCTGGTCATAACAACTAAAAGCCATATGTAGATATCATCACTCCAAGGCAAGGCAAACTCGAAAAAAAATCTTATGACAGTTTGTCCCCTAACTGAAGAATTCTTTTGTATTGCTGGATTTTTCGCAGCTTACCTCGGAATCAGAGCCGTTGACCATCTCGACGAACTGGCGGTACTTGAGCAGGAACAGAAGGTCGAGGTCGCGCTCCAGCAGACCTGGATATAGCGCGCGAGTCACCTCGATGGCCTCGCCGATGCGCCCCGACACCACTAGCTTCGAAACCCCTGGAAGTGTTAACGTAGACTAACCACAAGTAAAACCCATAAACGTTTATTTTATAACGTTTATTTTTAAAATTAAAAAAAAATGTATATTGATACCAAAGTATGATACAAGTGCACTGACTTTGTCTGTTTTTGATGGAGGCGATATCCTCGTCGATGGGTTGTCCGGTGGCGCGGGAGAACGCCTGCGCGGTGCTGCAGTATCCATGATGCACCAGATACGTAGACACCATCCTGTAACACGAACGATACGTACACCTCAAACCACTTTCGGTGGATTTGTTAATAATATTAGTAGATTCTTCTCTAACAAATTTGCCAACAGCAGTAGGGGATGAAGATGTGTAATATACTCATATTGGCAAAAAACTCCTCTACACTGAAAAGTGGAGTCCTGCCACAACGGGAATTTAACCTCACTTGCCCATTAGGTGAGCAAAAGTTTGCCGCCTGTGTGGTAACTGAAACCATGCAATCGGCCAGATGTCGCTACTTAGACCAATGCAACATCTATGCAGTTATATAAAATTACTATAGTCCACAAAATATAGCTTGATCTCTGTGACAGACGTCAACGAATCCGACGAAGTAAGTTTGAACGAGCGACATGTTTACAATTTCATTTTATATCACATATATTTTCATTATTTTCGTGCCAGTTTTATTGCAACTGAAGTGCAATATATTATAAATATAAAAAAATTAATATTCATGCCTAAAATGTACCTCGTAAGTACTGAAATACCTAGTAAATATTTTATAGAAAATAACGCTTACCCACTTACAAGGTCATACTGGACTGAAAATAAAAAAGAGATGGGACAGTCGATATACGTAAATCGATAACCGATCTTTATTAAATTATTCATAAAAGAAATAAATCCAGTACAGTACCTATATAAAACTTTCAACATATTTTTCTATAATTACAACAGATAAATTGAATTATTAAAACGTTAAAAGACTAATTTTTGTCTCAGAGTAAATGATAATATTGTACGCATTATTGTCAATAAACTAAACATGTTTATTCATAAAACAGTCGCAACTGATCGATTGATCTAGCGACTCCTATTTTGGCAAAAAAACGATAAATGTTCCAGCAGGAACGCTCCAGTGATGATGACAATAGAGACGCTGGCCTTGATTGTACTCCTTTCGTATAATTAAAACGGTCTAAAGGCACAGTGTTTATTTGATTTAAATGCAAAAAGACTTTCATTGATTGTATTTCAAATCATAATTATAAAAATAAATAATTTATCGATAAAAAAACTACGGACTTCATCGTAAGCGTGACTGCACTAGGGACAACTGTCACAGTGATCAAACTATATTTTATGGACTATAGAATGTAAAAACTATGTAAACGTCACTTGTTGGAGCGGTAACCATTGGAAAAGAAATATGGCGCCACGCCGCAACCACGAATCGGACGACGCAGCGTGGGACGACCCCCTTCTAGGTGAACTGAGGACATCTGATCTTGAAAATTGCAAGGAAGCATTGGATTCAAGTGGCGCAGGACTGTTCCGAGTGGCATTCTCGTGGGGAGACGTATGTCCAGCAATGGTCATCTGTGAGCTGATGGTTGGATATGAACTTAAATTTAATCATCTCATGAACTATATAAAAGAGTGTCCTAGCTCCAGTCCGCGTGGTTGCGCCTTAAACAACCATCACGTGAACCTCAAACTCAAAAAATCTGTTAGCAGACCTAATCATGATAAATGTATCGTTACCTATGTAGAACTTGTTGCCACTGTCCCTGATCGTCTGGTAGTGGGAACTCATCGATGGCGAGTCTGGTGCGTATCCTCAGTTCGCGCAGCATATCCACTATGTCAAACACAAACGGTTGCTGACCGAAGTTAGCGTCTACCACTTCACCGGGCGTCTGTAGGCCTACAGTCGGATATAGATTTGGCTGAAAACAACATAAACATACTTTATTTTTATTTTGTAACAATATGATTATCTTCGCAGCCCCTAAAAAGCACAATGTAAGGCTTGGAGCTCTTACACAATGAAAGAGAAATTGACCTATATATAGTTAGACTATACTAAGTTGATCAAACGATCTGGCATAAGGTTTTGTCAGGTTTTTTTTCTCTTGCATCCACGTTAATTGCCTGTTATCCCTTAATCGTCTTTACGACACCCACGGGCAAGATAAGAGAATTGTATTCATACTCGGTCACTACATAGAAATTATATAAAATACCAATATTAATATTCTTCAATGAGTTTATTTTTTTTTTAATGTCAATTGGTGGTTGACGAGCAAGCAACCCACCTGATGGTAAGTGTTAACAGCCGTTCATGCAACTCAGCAATATCACAGATATATAGCCTAGCCGTTGCCTGCCGTAGGAAAAGAGCTCTTCTTAAACCTCCTTTAAGATGGATATATCGTTCATTTTCATTCATGTAAGCTCATATACGTCCCACTGTTGGATGTATATCCCATTATAGGAGGGAGGGTGATGAATTGTATTCTTACTCTGTCACCACAAGGAAAATAGTTACATCATATCGCTCGGGTGACACCATGGCAGGCAGTTCATTCCAGGGCCTACACGTGCGTGGAAGAAATGAATATTGCCGACGTGCTCGATGACTATATCTTTTCAGGTGGTTTAGGTGAATCATGCTGTGATGTTGAGTGGTATGATGATAGAATGGACACTTTGGTACCAAGTCAAACAGCACTTCAAAGCACTCCCAGTTAAAGCATTGATGTAACACACAGAGAAATCCAAAGTCTCTCTACTGCTCTAACGACTTCAATCTATTCGTAAGAAAGATATAGTTGACAATTGAAACAGAAAACCTTTGCAGGGAGTCAAGTTGATATAGTTGATACTTGGGAAAAACAACCCAGAGATGATAGAAGTACTCCAGGTGGGGACGAACTTGTGCTTTATACACGATAAGTCGTTGTCTCGGAGTGGATAATGTACCGCTCGACTCTGTTCCGAATGTCTAGCTTAATGCCCGCCAATTTGGTTTTATTCTCCTAATAACTCTAAAACTGGACTTTGCAAGATACTTCGAATATGTTTAATATATATATATATATATATTATTCGTATACCATATCCCTTAGTCGTCTTTTGCAACACCCGTGGAACATGGGGTGGTGACTTACTATCTAATAAACGCAGCAATCAAATATTTTATTAACAAAGATGTGACGTCATAATAAAGCCGCCATTACTTGTCACGGCATACGAGTCGATGTTTATCTAGTAGTGTATACTTACGGGTAGTCCTCTGAATGCAATGCCTAGATGGTGTCCGTTCTTTGTGTAGAAACATGTGTTGTCGACGAGATTGACTCCGCATCCTATGACGTCGCCGGTGGTGAATGTCGGCCCGTACGGCTGCCCGGTGCCTGACGAACAGAACGAGTGACCGTCGTCACCGTGATACCCGTACGAATGCTTGTCCCAACCTGCAATTGAACACATTATAAAACTTGATGGTATGCCAAACGGGTTCACACTCTTAAAGCTGTCTTCTTCAGTCAAGCCAAAAAAGTTTATGACACAAATAATTCTACCACAAGAATAAGTAATACATATTCTTTTTTTTTGTGTTGGCAACCGGCTACTAATAAGAGCCCATAGTT
This sequence comes from Lymantria dispar, assembly GCA_032191425.1. NCBI lineage: Eukaryota > Metazoa > Arthropoda > Insecta > Lepidoptera > Erebidae > Lymantria > Lymantria dispar. The sequence continues at coordinate 31,331,170 of CM063455.1, forward strand.
GCCAGTGTCGAAGTACAATTTTCGTCGTCATATTAGTAATTGTCCGTCAGTAAGACCACAGTGCTATGGCCACATTGTAAACGGCATTTGCCGGTCAGTTTGTTGGAAAACGAAAACATTTTTTCTTTCACCCCATTACTTCTTGCGCATTACATTACATGAAAAGCCATCACATAAATAAAAGACCATCACATGACACTTCTACGTTCCCGTCAAAAATCCTCCACCTTACTCCAAAACTTACTATGTATATATTTTCTTAATCAACCCTCCATTGCCATCTCAACCTTTACGTTGCGGGGAACTTTACAAACATAAATAACGAACGCAAAATAGACCAAGACTCGCTACAAAAACTTGTGGATCACACAAAGTATTGTCCTGCCCGGCGTAACATATTGTTCTACTTGAACTCCTGACATTTGGGATGGTGAATACCTTGACCACTCCGCCATCAGTACAATTTCAATAAGTAAAATCAAATTTCATCAAAATGACTATTGTCTATTTTATTGCCTTTGCTGGTAGGCAAGCAAGCAGCCCAAGTGCTGCTTATGGACCTCGGCAGTACTAGAAGCGCAGCCAGTCGCTGCCCACCGTAAAGATATAGTGCGCTATTATCGGGAGCCTGTGGTTCTCCCAGAGTGTGGTATTCTTATTTGTCGCTGCAGAAAATAAACTGTCAGTATCGTGGCTAAATCCCATGTGTAACACTCCTTAGTTTCCGGCTAAGATATTACTATCAGGGATAATTGCGGGCAGCGGTCTGCTGGGCAATTCTTCTGCTAATTCAATACTCAAATTGGATAGTCTACTTGCACAATCGTCGAAATTATGATATTATCTTTATTTTAGTGGCCTGCATACAACAGTTGGACAAAAATAACGGTTGTAGGACTAACGGTATGTATGTATCTCTCACCTGGTAGCCTGTTCATGTTAACTCCGTGAGCTGATAGGCCGATGCCCATGTAACCGTCTCGCCCCTTGGACACGATGCGCACCTCGAAGTAGTACAGGCCGCAGGCGGCCGGTATCGGGTGCGTGGCGCGTACACTCGCCGCGTCCTTGTGTGTTTTGCCATGACCTGAAAAAAAAAAGAAATATACACATTTAGTATACTTCGATACATTATATAAATATATTAACTCTATATTGAACTCATGTGGTGACAGAATAAGATAACGTCACCATATGGGTGACGAAATAAGAATACAATTCACCACCCCATTTCTTGACCATGGATGTCGTAAAGGACGACTAAGGAATACAATATGCAGACCTATACAAGAGAAGAAAACTAGCATTAAATCGCTATCACAACATATCCTGAGCGTGGTATATTTAGAAGATCAATTTCCCTCCTATTGTATAGAAGCATCAAAAGCTAGGTCGAGAGATCCTGAGACTAAACACAACGTGTGTTTAATTTAGAAAATCATCCAATAATCACTAAATCATCAACCACTAATAATCAAACTAGGGATGTTCATGCAAAAAAAAATATAGATATATTTTTCGATATAATATATCGTCACGTTATATCGATACTTTGCGATATATCGTAAAAAAGTATCGATATCTTCGATATATCGTACAAATGTATCGATATATCGTTAAAAATGTTTATTTAAAAAAACCCACCGACTTTTTTAAAAAAGCTGATATTTTGATGTGAGAATGTTCGATTGAAAATTAGGGTGCTTTTTTGATAATAACTCAAAATAAAGTGGAAATTAATATTTTAAATAAAAAAAATTACAGTGTGTATGGGACATAAAAAGGTAAGTTTTCACCAAATTTGGTGAAAAAAATATTTTGTATAAGAAAAAAATAAAAAACGAAAAACTTAGTTATTTGAATTTTTCAAACAAATTTTGCTGGACTGCCAGAGCTGACTCTGGTCTAATAATAATTCGGGGTTTTACGTTTTATTTTACTCAAGTTGCCCGTGAAAGTATGTTCTTTAATATGATGATGATGATGATGATGATATTTGGTATATCGGATAAAATGTATCGACGATATATATCGATACCAGACGATTGGATAATATCGGGTGGAAGCGATATATCGTATTCATATATCGATATTTTATGAAGTATCGATATATATCGCGCACTCCTAAATCAAACTAATAAACCATCCAATACCACTTAAAGAACTTTGTTTTCGCAATCACCCCTTTTTTTGTTGGGCTATGGTCAGCGCTCACGCCGACCGTTCCGTCCAGGGTGACGGTAAGACAGAGTACGGCCCCATAATCCACCGTATTCCCTCCCCTTCGCCATTGGACCGACCACCAGTACCAAGTTTCTTGTGGTCCGTGGCCAGCTTCTCTAATCACCCCTAACATTTATATGACATCAAGCGATGTATTCAACATGTAGGTAAGCAATGATTTTGCGTGTTATAGCTGAGAACGCCCATTCTAACACCAAATGCAATCAATCGTCAATCCGCATGCCAAGTGTGGCGATGATCGTTGATGAGTTTATTCTACCGTTGGGAAAGTCTAAGTCCAGCAGTGGAGGTCGATGGGGTGACGGATGGATAGGATAATGTTATATGAAAGAGTATATTTGCGACGTAAATAATCGCAATCATTAACGCCGTAGATTTATAGCACGTGCAATGTGTTTTGGTGACGTCACAATACTAAGCAACAATTGTGCATAAACAAACAAAAACATAACGTAAATGAAACGCAATACGACTCGATTTTGTATGTGCAAGGTAACACACACTATTAGTCTATCACAAGGTCACACGACGCGTTTTGTAGTACAAAACGCGTCGTGGTTGGTTCACAAACGCCAACGTTTGACCAAACATGTGTAACAATGGACGGCTTGTAAGTATTTACGTACATGACAATGCGATTTTACATCGAGCTCGCGAATGCTTTGTTAGAATAATTTAATATTTTTTTAGATTATTTTGAAACATAATAAACATAAGACAATAAATACCAGTGGTATTAAAAATAAACATATCAGGTTTTATAGACGCACTACAGTGTGAGTTATTAATTTTAAACCCAGACGTCTGAGTAGTAGCAATTTGTTACTGCGCTTCGTTCGGTGAGCGAGAGAGCCGGAAGCCCAACTTTCTGAGGGTGATTGCGTGTGGAGGGTTTTAGAGGTATCCTTGGTATCACCGAGCCTCAATGCACACATTCACACTCCCTTCGCTTTCTTCGCGGTAGGCAACGACCCTGTAAAGGTCCATGAGCGGCAGCAACACTTACCATCAGGTATACTGTTTGCTCGTTTGCCACCGTTTGCAATAAAAAAAAAAAGTGAATGCAATGTTAGTAGAATCATCCATCTCAGCCCGTATACATCACACTGTTGCACTCGGGCCTCCTCCACTATGGAAGGGAAATCGACCTACTATTATACTACGCTGGTCAGACGTGTTGGTATATTTATATATTTCGAGTTTTCCTTCTCTTGCATAGATATTATATGCATATTTAATCCTTTACTCGTCTTTTACGACACCCACGGGCAAGATAGGAAGTGGTGAACTGTATTGTTACTCCGTCACCACCCGGTCGTAAGTATTATCTGTGTAGTCACATTCATTTCATAAATTTGAACTACATAGAGGTATGTAAAGTCAGCTTATATTACATCAGAATATGACTCACATGGCCATATTTTTACTTCAGAATGGGACGCTTGATTAAAGGTTGTTATTTTTTTATGGATTGAAAATATGAAATTACTAGCAACCCGCCCTCACTTCGCTTCGGTTTCATTTACTTTACCCGCCTAGTTCCCATTCGCGTGGAAAGACCGGGATAAAATATAGTCTATGTTACTCCCTTATATTACAGCTTTCCATTGGTGAAAGAATTTTTGAAATCGCTTCGGTGGTTTAAGCGTGAAAGACACAAACGTAATAAACAAACAAACTTACTTTCGCATTTATAATATTAGTAAGGATAAACTGAAATACAAAGAAAGACACGTGAAAATTCCTGCAGGAATAGATAAAACTATGGACTACCTAAAACAAGAACACGTCCCTATGAGTATAAATGGCAAATTATCATTAACCTATGCTCTGTTTCCAAAAAGCGCGACAATTTTTGTAAGCTAGGCACAACGGGATAGAAAACCTGAAAACGAGACTGTCCCATTTAAAACGGGACGTATAGTCACATTAAGTATGACACGTTCAAATAAACTAATGAAACTGTTTTCAGCCGCTTAGTTACACTGATTGATCCAGGTTCCTAAGAAATCATGGACTCAAATCTGATCTACAGTAAGAGGCTTCTAATATCTAGCCCTAATAGAGGGCACACCTAATTCTACAAGGATTTAAATTGCATTCAACTAGTCTATTGCATGTAATGAAGATGAACTAATTCGATGCAATGTTCAACTGCTTGCAACGAATTGGGTTTATTAGGGTCACAGTTCAACTAATTATGATTTCACTAACTATTAGTCAAATATACAATTGAAGACGTTGGGCAAGTAATTAGTTATGATATAAAATTTGGGTATTTGATTACTAACAATATAATAATTAGACATGTGTCCGCTATAGCAAAACGTAACTGAAAACCGTTGACATGCCTCTAATTTATCGTATCGATATTGATATAACTAATAATGGCTATCAGTTATCTAGCTACAAACAACTGACAACGACGCGACGTTGTCAACTAACAATAGCACAAAAATTATTGTTTAGGTTTTTTTTTTTGGGGTGAGTTGCGGTCGGCGCGCTCCTCGCACTACTCCGTCCGGGGCGACAGAGGGGCGTAAGCACGCAACACCCGTAACCCACCCGAACACCACGTCGCCTTGGTCGTTGGGCCGACCACCGGAGCAGGGATACTTGCCATCAGTGGTCGGCCCGACGGAATACCCCCTAGTTGGGGTACCCTCTTCTACCTCTCTTCTACGAGATCACTGCCTCGCAAATTATTGTTTAGGTGCCGTGATTCTTGTTTCGCTACGTTAGTAACCAACCGATCACCAATAAGCCTAATAACCAAAATAATTATGCTATCTCTCTCTTTCTACGCGATCCCTGACGTGTAAAACAGAGAGGGCGCGACTATTGGCTAGTGGCTTAATAACAAGCAACATTCCACGAATATTGATAAAAGCGAAAAACGCTCTTCATTTGTATTCGTAATACTTAACTGTCATAAACTTTGGTAAATCAAACTGTAATGGTAAAGTGGTTTTGTTTCTCGTTGCTATCGTAGGTATGCTATGAAAAGTGTTCACTATAGTTTGACCTATGAAAGGTTATAATGGTTAAACCGTGCATTAATATAAAAAAGATCGCGATTATTTTACGCGGATTATATCGATATTTGGCAACAATTAACCATATCGGTATTACCACCAAATAAACGGTTAGTAGGCGCTGCCATAGATAGCCAGTAACGCCCATGTCTAATAATAATGCATGTAAATTTAAAATATCCGTTTGGTAATGAAGTAAGAATACAATTTACCACCTACCTTACCCGTGTTTTGCTTATAAGACATCTAAGGGATACAATATGCAGTTAAGCTTTATGCAAGGGAAGGAAAACTCTAACCCTATGCTAATTAATCAGTCTAACCAGTGTGCATAGTAGGTCAATATCCATCCTATTGTGAAGGAGCCTCGAGTCCTACAGTGAGCCAACAGGATGTATGTGAGCCGGGATGATGGCATTTAATAAACCATTATTTCCGTGTAGTGACGGAGTAAGAATAGATATTACGACTTTCTATCTTGAGAGTGGGTGTCGTTAAAGACAATTAAGGGATATAACATACAGATAACATCTATTCTTGCGAAGGAAAACTCGAAATAAAATCCTATACCAACCCGTCAGAACATTGTGGTATATCAAGTAAATTTTCTTTCTATTTGCAGGAGGATTTAGCTCAGCAGTATACGATGCAGCATATAACGATATTATTAGTGATAAACAGTTAAATAAGCTTCTAAAATGAATTAGTTAGCCAATATTCTATACCTTTTTCGCACAACAGATTTTAGGACAGGTGCAGATTAGAATGGAATTAGCGACGTTGAGGTCACACAGTTTGTATTGCTCTCTCTGTCTAATAAAAAATACAAAATATTTTTTTTAAACAAGCATCTATTTAAATACTCTAAAACAAAGAAAATGGACTGTCATGTAGTACAAGAGTGCTTGTCAAGACTATTCAAACGAGTCCAAACTCGACGGTTTTATCTTGTTTAAGAGTTCCTATAGCCACCTTTCGACGCCATCTTGAGACCAGCTTCATGGTACCATATTATTGCATTGTCACCGAAGTTACGTAAGTAAACCAAATATGAATCTAACGACATGAAGTGGTTCTAATTTAACTCACAAGATTTGTCTCATTGTAGTATGTCATATACTAACAGGGCAAGTTAAATAAAAGCTTTTAAAATGAAATGCTTTCAACGAGTTCTAGTTAAAAATAAATATGTGTTTGCATAAATCAATATAGTGAAACTTCACAACAGTCTTTTTTTATCTATATGCTATACAAAAATAGCCACAGACCCAGTTATAAAGTATTTCTACGACGAATGATGTTAAATTAGCGATTTTGTTCTACTAAATAAAACAGCAACGTTCAAATATTTACATATTAAATTAGAACAATGTTGTGATAACAATCCTATAATACTTTGTTTAGTGCCGTTACCGCACTACCCAGACCTCGCTTATAACATTTAAGGATTTTGGCGGGAATCTGAAGTGTCATGTGGTGTTCTTGTATTATATTCAATATCTTAGTGTTTTAACGTGTTATGTTAAATAATCTTGATGGCATTTTATGTAATATATAGCGACAGAACTGCTGAGGTGTAGTGAATATGATAAAAAACTGCTATACATACCTTTTTGTTTCCACCAAAATTCTCAGAAGATACCCTTAACAGTGGCCATTACACTGTTGAGGGCGACACTTTGACTTACTGACAGACCATTACTGACATGAAGAAACTGAGAACTTGAAAAGATAATAATAACTTGACACTGACAAAAATGGCTCGTATTTGTAGCTGATTGCCAAGACAAAAAAGAAGAAGAAGAACATTTAAGGATATAACATTGTAGTTTTATTAACATTACGCTATTTTAACACGTGTTAAAATACCCGCGGACTGTTATTCCGTTAAACAAAGTATTGAACTTCCTCCTTATTACCAGTTAGTGTACTATTGTTATTAACTTACTAGCAACCCGCCCTCGCTTCGCTTCGATTTTAGTCGTTTTACCCACGTATTGCCTGTTCCCGTGGGAATACCGAGATAAAATATAGCCTAGTTTACGCCCTGATATTATAGCTTTCCATTGGTGAAAGAATTTTTGAAATCGGTCCAGCTGTTTTGAAGATTACCCAGAACAAACAGACAGACAGACAAAAAATATAAAGTGATTTTTAGGCATGTGTATAGTTCAAATAACCATGTGAGCAAGAAAAAAGCCTATTATTTTGACATTACAAACAGACTTTAATTTTATTTGTATAGATAAGTGTAGATAATATCTCTTAACTATCCGTGTGGTGACGAAGTAAGAATACAATTCTCCTCTCCCTACTTTGCCTGTGGATGTCTTAAACGACCGCTGAGGGATATAATACACATGTAACATCTGTGCAATAGAAGGAAAACTCGAAATAAAACCCTATACCAACCCTAGATGGGTTGGTTCAGCGTCGTATAGTAGGTCAATATCCCGCCTATTATGGAGGAGGTCCAACAGTGGGACGTATATGAGACTCTTTTAATATTAAATAGACTAGGTATAATTGTTGTTGTTCATCTATATGTATACAGCGCCGATCACACCAGGACTCTTGATAAATATCGATACATCGATATTATTGTTTAAAAATATTGATACTTATTACTAATATTTATTGGATTATATATCGATAGTTCGATTCTAAAAATATTCGAATTTATTTTAATAAAGTCGATATTTAATTTAATAAATTTGTTACTTTATTTTTCTTCTAAACTATGTATTTATTGTACAAAATGACCATAAACTTAATCTATTGTAAAACTATTGGCATGAAATTGATGATAAGTTATCACCTACTCCTAGAATTTAGCTAAAAAAAGCTCATCACGGGAGACCGCAATGAACGGGATTAAAAAGAATGATTATGAAGAAAATATAGATTTTTTTTTTCGTTATATCGAACTCTAATATATGGAAAAGACGATATTTTAAAAAATATAACAACAATAGTCCCAGATCATACTGGTTGGTTTAAAGTTTTACTTTTTCTTGGTGGCGTCTATTCTTACTCCGTCACAAAATAAAATCTGTTTACGATTCTGTAGTGAAATTATATTTGGCGATGCCATCTTGTTTGTTTTGATCACTCTATCTGGGGCGGCGGCGGCGGCGGCGGCGGCGGCGTGTACAACCGGTGATCATCTTAGTTGTCGAGCCACCCAATCGTAGTGCGGATAGGCGCTGAATTGCGCGTGCGCACGGCAGGTGAACGAACTGGGCCCGCCACATGTTCGCACAACGACGCGACGTAGATATAACCCGCTACGATTCTGTACGGCTAGCAACGGGTTGAGAGCCCTCAGCGCTCACCCACCAGTCCGGGTAAACTTGTCACAGCCATCTGAGGCTAACAACTAAGTCACAAACACAAAAAAAAATGTACGACTAGCTATTCATATTTTGTGCTCTCAACATAAAATACGCATATTTCAGAACATTCCTAATATCTGAGTTGTTGTCTATACCAATAAATAAAATTGGAGTGTCTGTTTGTAATGTCAAAATAATAGGCTTTTTTCATGCTCACACGGTTATTTGCACGACACCTATGCCTAAAATAGCGATTCAAAAATTTTTGTCTGTCTGTTTATTCCGGGTAATCTTCAAAACGGCTGGACCGATTTCAAAAATTCTTTCACCAATGGAAAGCTATAATATCAGGGCGTAAACTAGACTATATTTTATCCCGGTATTCCCACGGGAACGGGAACTACGTGGGTAAAACGACTATAACCTATAACCGAAGCGAAGCGAGGGCGGGTTGCTAGTTGAATAATAAACTCTACAAAAGTTTCCGTATAGAATGAGCCTAGACAACTACGCACATGATTTAATAGAGGGTTTAGTAGAATATTTATTTGTATAGAAAATTATCCGTGTGGTGACGGAGTAACAATACAATCCACTACTCCATATCTTGTCCGTGGATGTTGTAAAAGACGATTAAGGGATATAATAATACGTATATAACAACTATGCAAGAGATGGAAAACTCTAAACAAAACCTTATACCAACATGTCTGAACAGCATGATATGGTTTGGTCAATTTCCCTCCTAGTGGAAGAAGCTTAAACCCAGCAGTGGGCTGTATGTGCGCGATGAGAAAGAGATGATAGAAAATAGGATTCCTTTTATGACTGACTCCATTATTATTCTGAAATGGAAGGAAGGAAGGGAGACCCACCACTTTCCCACGGTAATCAAAATATCGCACACCACAATAAAAGGAATACGGGATAGGATAAAGTGGACTAGGAAATAAGGAAATCTTACTCTCACGTGATGAGCACCTTCCAGAACATCAACTTGTAATTTTCCGCAGAACTTCGAATATTCATTCGACACGTGTTTCGCCTCTAAACGAGGCATCCTCAGGACGGTTTGGTTTCAAAGGCGCCTTTGTTGTTATTGTGGTGTGCGGTATATTGATTACCATGGGAAAGTGGTGGGTCTCCCTTCCTTCCTTCCATTTCAGAATAAAAATGTATTTTCGCTATGTATCGCCTAATTCAAACAATTATCTGACACCATTACTACGTATGAGAGTCAATTGAGAAGAAAATAGATATGTGTGTGTGTATGTAACTATTAAGCATTATTGTTAGTGTGTAACCGAAATTGATTTAAGTGTTTATGTAAAAATCATTAATCTATACCAATAAATAAAATCGGAATGTCTGTTTGTAATGTCAAAATAATAGGCTTTTTTCATGCTCACACGGTTATTTGCACGACACCTATGCCTAAAATAGCAATTAAAAAATATATGCATATGCTTAAAATACACTACATTTTTTTGACTGTCTGTTTGTTCCAGGTAATCTTCAAAACGGCTAGACCGATTTCAAACATTCTTTCACCAAATTATAATAACAGAGAGTAACATAGGCTATATTTTATCGCGGCATTACAAAGGGAATGCAATTGAAACCGAAGCGAAGCGAGGGCGGGTTGCTAATACTAAAATAAAAATTATCCTTGTAGTGACGGAACAAAAATACAATTCACCACCTCGCTCTTGTGCGTGGGTGTCGTAAAGGACGACGATACAATATGCACATAACATCTGTGCAGGAGATGAACAACTTAAAATGAAACCCCTATACCAACATGTGTGACCAACATGGTATAGTAGTTCAGATTCCCTCCCATTGTGGAGGAGGCGCGAGCCCAATAGTGACAAGCCGAGGCCGCGGGTGACGTGACCGGGGAATTCGTCCGTCACCCGCCGAGAGGCCAACCGCGTGAGGAAAGACCGACGTCCTCCCTGAGGGGGGACGTCGGTCGATGAGAGGGTACCCCAAGTAGGGGGTATTCCGTCGGGCCGACCACTGATGACCCAACGACGAAGGCGACGTGGTGTTCGGGTGGGTGTGCTTACGCCCCTCTGTCGCCCCGGATGGAGTGGTGCTAGGAGCGCGCCGACCACAGCTAATCCAAAAAAAAAAAAGTGACACGTATGTGAACTGCGATGGTAACACAAAATTAAATGAAATTAAAAAATATGCACTATGTTCTGACAGAATTAATACTACCAAAGCAATGGAACGAATGAAATAATTTATCAATGTCAATCGTAACAAAAAAAAATTATTTAACTAATAAAATTTGCATCTAATACAAATAACCAGAATGTCTGCTATAATATTATAAATCGTGATCTTTGCCTAAAACTAAATAAAACTACCTTATATTCGAAGCAAAGATTTAACTTAGTAACAGTTAATTGCTTATTAAAACAATCGTGAAATAAAAACTAAAACACTAAAATTTCCAGCTCATAAAATATTGCGAGGCAACGGTCCGTCGAGGAGCTAAACTTGCGAGCGGTCAGTTCAATGGCCCCGACCCAACCTAAACACCGTCTGCGACTTGCAATCTTGACCTTTCGTAATATACTAACCATTAAACAAAGTGCAATTTAAAAAAAAACATCATCTCAGCTCATATACGTCCCACTGCTGGGCTCGAGCCACGAGACGAGGTCTAGGGATTTATTTCACATTTTCCTTCCCTTGCATAGATGCATGCATATCCTTTAATCATGTTTTACGACATCCATAATTTGTGCAAAACATATATTTAGAATTTAATTCCGTGCTTCATTCTGAAGTGAAACTTCTTTAGAATCGTTGTGATTTCAAACTCGATGAAACGAAAAAGCGAGTCCATACAGACACAAATACGAAAATGTATAGGATTCAGCCGCAGAGAGAATGAGATAAAGGATGAAGGAAGAAGTACTTTGTATACACACTCTTTTTTTTGTTCATAAACAAATGATTAACATTTGACTTAGTAGTATATTAACTTCATCATCTTTCATCATCATCATCCTGCTGTTGTTCCTATTATTCTTCATCAGATCTGGTCGGCCCAAGTCGAAAACTCTTAGTTGTCTTTTACGACACCCTTATGCAATGTAAGGGTACGCAGTATTTATAGCCAAGACCACACGCCACAAATAATACCACAAATATCAATTAATATTTAATCATCGAGTAAATATTTAGCTCAATGAATTTCATGAATTAAATTAATAAAATTATTTTGTTTTCATTGCTGTTGGTGACAAACTAGCAAACAGCACACCTGATGGTAAGTGATCCTGTCGCTCATAGACCTTTGCTAGGTCGCTGTCTACCGCGAAGAATGTGAAGGGAGTGTGCAGTGAGGTTCGGTGATACTAAAGGTATCATCAAAACTCACTACCTACATGCAAGCACCCTCAGAAAGTTGGGCATCAGAACGAAGCGCAGTAACAAATTGCTACTACTCAGCCGTCGATTTTCTGCGAAATTGTAGTACTAACCCGGACGGACCGGCCCGCGGCTGTAGACAGAAGACTGTCCATACTATGCTACTACTACATACCTACATGAAAAATTCCCATATAAGTTTATATAAGAAAAAAATTAAAGATAATTGAAAGATTAAGTATACCAAATTATAAAAGAGAAATACACTTCATCTTAAACGATATATGTAATTATGATAACAATACTATCAAGAAGCTAATTAAAAAAGCACTTGTCATGACCTACAGATGAAATTTCGACTCTATGCCACACTAAAATAAGATATAATATTCAAAAATCAACTGTCTTTGTTTATTTAATGTATATGCGTGTAATGCTGGCGTGTTGGCGCGCACGCCCAACACTGATAACATCAAACGTTGGACACACATCAAGACATCCCACGAGGTCGTCACACTCGCGTTTCCTGATCAAACAATCTGAAACTTTATTTAGCACAACACTTATCATCGTGTATTCGGGTTGAGAGCCCTCAGCGCTCACCCACCAGTCCGGGTAAAGTTGTCACAGCCATCTGAGGCTAACAACTAAGTCACACAAAAAAAAAAAAAAAAAAAAAAATCGTGTATTTCAGATCTATCGATTTACCAACTAAATATCTACACAATAAACAATGGTGTTAATTTAGTTTAATTATGTTTATTTGAATTAAGTTATTAGTGGGGGGTACGGATGATCGATATTAGATCGATCGATGTTGACATCGATATCATAATCGAAAACACAACATCGATGTTCGATATTTATCGAAAACCGAACATCGATGTTGGATAAGATCGACGATTTTTGCATTAATAATTGATAAAGAAATAAAATACAAAGAAATCGATACGTTTTACTTCGATTTATTGAATAATCAACAGGTGGAGATAGCTACCTGGCTGAGGACGTAACAACATTCATAGAAGACATAATTTGTTTCATTGCATTTGTCTTCCTTGAGGCCGTGAATTAAAATCGATGATGAGTTCCGTCAACATCGATGTTACGATCTATTTCCTACAGCAACATCGATGTTTTTGCTTTCAACATCGATGATCATCGAGAATCCCTAGTGGGCGCTGTTACTCCCATTTTTAATTTAAACGGCAGGATAACAAGTTTGATCTTTATCTAGTTATTCCTATAGGATGGGCCCTTACTCGTATCGTATTAATTCCTTTCTTGATATGTGTTATATACTGCTATTGTTTAACTATGAGAAAATGATGGGTCTTTCTTTCTATCTACATACATACCAAATGTTAGTTTTTTTTTTGTCGCTATTGGTGGCAAACGAGCAAATGGCACATCTTATAGTAAGTGGTACTGCCTCTCATGGACTTTTGCTAGGCAGCTGTCTATCGTGAAAAAGGTGAAGAGTATGAAGTTCGGTGATACTAAAGGCATCACAAAGCCCCCACACGCGCATATCCTCAGAAAGTTGTGCTTCCGGCCCTCTCTCGCTCACGGAACGAAGTGTAGTAAAACGTAAACCATTTTCCCCTTGTGGTATAATGTACTAAAAGTGATAGCACATTTAAACCACTGAACGATAAAACCGTATACCAATCCGACTTGACCGTGTCTATCTGACCAGCGTATATAAGTATGTATATCAATTTCCGTGTGGTGATGGAGTAAGAATGCAATTCAACAGGACATTCTTGCCCGTGGGTGTCGTAAAAGACTAATAAGAAATATAATATGCATATAATATTTATGCAAGAGAAGAAAAACTCGAAACAAAACCCTGTGCTAACACGTCTGACCGGCGTGGTATTGTAGGTCAATTTCCTTCCGATAGTGGAGGTTCGAACTTAACAGTTGGACGAGAATGGGCTGAGATGATGAAGATGATATCGATTTCTATTCCATTGTGGAAGGAGGCTCGAGTCCAGCGGTGGGACGTATATAAGCCAAAATTTTGATGTGTGCAACCTTAGAAAATCAATCGAATACAATTAACATCCCTTTGTATATATTATTTAGTAAATATATTATGTAGAACGAATGATTGTGTGGTTGATCGACGGCAAACAATTACATGTGAATTCCCCTTTGATGCGGTCAGACAGCCAATCATATCATACGGTGATCGAATAATTATCTTATATCTTTAAACGAGCAATTCTTGTATATATATATATATATATATATATATATATATATATATATATATATATATATATATATATATATATATATATATATTCAGGATCTCGGAAACGACTCCAACGATTTTGTTGAAACTTGGCATACTAGAGGATACGGGTCCAAAAAATCGATTTAGCTAGGTCTTATATATAGAAAATGTTGTTTTGTCTGTGTTTTTAGTAAAACAATACGATGACATTAAATATTAAAAGAATATGAATTCAAATTTCGATATCAATGTCATGAGTTACGATAGCTCAAATGGGACGTTGATCGGTTCAAATTTTGATAATTTTGGGATTCGAACAGCGTCGGATCGAATCTCGGTGTTATTTATTATTCTCTTTTTGTAATTTTTTTATATATTTTTCATTACTTATTTTTTATTAATATATATCTAAATAAATTCTACAAAAATATTGCGAGCGAAGCTCGGTCAACCTGATATTGTACTTTATACGGTCACGCGCTGCTGTTATATAATCAATCTGTGACCATCCCTTATTTGACCGTGGGGGTTGTAAAAATCGACTAGGAAATCTCCAGGAGAGTTAGATAGCAACACTCTCCTAGGGAATTTATAATACTAATTGAGATCACCAATTCGTTTACCGAACGTGAGGAACATCGCGTTGTTCACTTTCGCTAAGAGATCTATCTACATATTAAAAAGAAAGAAAAAAACATTTACTCTGTTCTCGTTAACCCTAATAAAGAAACACAAACTTCCTTCTTACATAAAATAATTTAATTTTAACGAGGAACAAAAAGGCTAAGCTGGTGCTACTTCTCTTTAAAGATATAGCTGTGGAGGCATTAATATTTTCTTTGGTTTCTACTGTGTATTCCGAATCGTTTTGCTAATACAATACAAATATCAATGATACACGCGCAGTACAGAATTAGATACAGTCTCGTTAGCAGAACGTTGACCTCCCCCTCGTGCAGGTGCACACCAGTCGTCCTGAGTCTGAACTACACAAACGCACGCATGACTCACACAAACTCCCGACTATACTAGAAAGTAATTCTAATGCCCGTGACTCATTTGCACTGGACACCGGCACTTGAAGCTGTTTACATTTTAAAACCGATTATAAACTATCTCTAAACATCGACGTCATAATAAGTCTCAAAATCGCTCATCGTGCTATAAGAATAATCACGTTGAAGTGATGATAATAATGGGTAGAGCACAACGTTCGTCGAACCGAAAATCAGTGATAAAGATCCTTCAAGAATCGAACGGAGCAGCGGAGGATGAACCCTGGATAACAATTGAACTCACAATCTAAGTCGCAATGTATGGTTTTCTTATGGAGACGTCAGGTCCAACCGTGGGCTTCTATGGATTGCTAGATAAATGGATTTATGATTGGTCCCACCCTGTCCAACAGGGACAAAAGAAGATCGCTGTGGAGCGCTATAACTACCGTATTTCCCCACAAGGCCGAATGAACCGCTCATCGAAAATCGATTCCTTACCTTCGCTGGTGCAGATTTACTCATTCACTATCTCCCCCTGTTACCTTACTCTGTCAAAGTCCGAGGGGTAAAATTTCCTACTTTTTGGGCAGAAAACCTTTAAATATGTACACCCGTCGTCGCTTTGTTGAATCAGGCTGACTAAATGTGCCCGGACTGCGCATAACAAAACACAGTTCGCAACAAAGTTTACAATCGTTCGTATTAATAACGTGTGAATACATTGTACAAGCACTATATGACGCGAGATATTGCACACGAACACGACACCTATGTACATACGTGTTTAACGTGCCCTGCTATTTAAAATATATAACCCGGCTGAGCGATATTTTTGTTTCTTGTAAATTATGTTTTTTATCTATACCAATAAATAAAATTGGAGTGTCTGTTTGTAATGTCAAAATAATAGTCTTTTTTCATGATACGGTTATTTGCACACCTATGCCTAAAATAGCAATTAAAAATTTTTTGTCTGTCTGTCTGTTTGTTCCGGGTAATCTTCAAAACGGCTGGACCGATTTCAAAAATTCTTTCACCAATGGAAAGCTATAATATCAGGGCGTAAACTAGGCTATATTTTATCCTGGTATTCTCACGGGAACGGGAACTACACGGGTAAAACGACTAAAACCGAAGCGAAGCGAGGGCGGGTTGCTAGTTATATATAAAGACTAACAACAATAGTCGTTTTACCCGCGTAGTTCCCGTTCCCGTGGGAATACCGGGATAAAATATAGCCTAGTTTACGCCCTGATATTATAGCTTATATATTATAGCTTTCCATTGGTGAAAGAATTTTTGAAATCGGTCCAGCCGTTTTGAAGATTACCCGGAACAAACAGACAGACACAAAAATTTTTTAATTGCTATTTTAGGCATAGGTGTCGTGCAAATAACCGTGTGAGCATGAAAAAAGCCTATTATTTTGACATTACAAACAGACATTCCAATTTTATTTATTGGTATAGATTTAATTTCAGTGACATAGACGTATTATATGCTAGCAACCCGGCTTCGCTTCGGATTCAGTGGCCTTACCCGCGTAGTTGCCGTTACCGTGCGAATCCCAGGATATAATATAGCCTATGTTACTCCCTGATATTATAGCTTTCCATTGGTGAAAGAGATTTTGAAATTGGTTCTGTGGTTTAAGCGTGAAAGCGTAACAAACAAATAAACAAACAAACTTACTTTCGCATTTATAATATTAGTAAGGATAAAAATTTAATTTCTTGGTCGTTTTTTACGACACCAACGGACCAGATAAGGAGTGGTGAACAGTATTCTTGATCAGTCACCAGTTCACCAGTCACCACACGGAAACAAACAAATAAACACCTTAAATACCTAGGTTACTACTTAATTTATGCAAGGGAAGTTGCTGGAACCAGTAATAAATATTATTTACTCAAACAACGCAATTGGCTAAATAACGATTGTGAGGGTATAATTTGGACTCGAACATTCAGTGTTACGATTTTATGTAAAAATATTCTCTATTTTTTAAGACTGCAGACAAAAGACATACGGGATAGTATTAACAAACCTCAATAACCCAGGGGCCTTGTAAAAAAATAACAGCCTAAAATTAAATCCAAGTTCAAGCATGTAATGTATTCGGGAATCGAAACGCTATTTGGATAGAGTGATCGGTGTACCAAAGGCAAGTGGTATTTGCAATCTATGTAGTCAAATTTGCCCAGGAAATCTTTAATGGCAGAGTTGGAACTATGCCCAGTTAATGGTAATCTCACACCGTATTATCCGACATTAAATATTCCGTATCCGGAAGTGTTTGGCTTATACCCTCGCCCTTCGAGATAAACATAGCACACTATAAAATAGTCGTTATTATAAATAGATAAACAACATAAAACATCAATATTGCTTTCCACTCTCTCAGCTCGTACCCATCCCGTTGCTGGGCTTGAGCCTTCTCCCCATTAAGAGGAAAATAGAACTGCAATGCCGTGCTGGTCAGACATATTGGTATAGAGATTCATTTCGAGTTTTTCTTCTCTTACACAAATTGTATGTACATATTACATACCGTAGTCGTCTTACTTACTTACACCCACAGGCAAGAGAGGGAGTGATGAATTGTATTCTTACTCCGTCACCACACGGCAAATCAAATATTATTAAAAGTATTAAATAAATAATTTATGTAAAAATTAAACAATGTAATAATAATACAGATTTTTTTTTTGGGGGTGGGTTGCGGTCGGCGCGCTCCTCGCACCACTCCGTCCGGGGCGACAGAGGGCCGTAAGCACGCAGCTCCCGCAACCCACCCACGATGCACGTCGCCTTCGTCGTTGGGCCGACCACTGGAGCAGGGTTACTTGACATCAGTGGTCGGCCCGAAGGAATACCCCCTACGTGGGATACCCTCCCATCGACCGTCCCATCGGGGAGGACGTCAGTCTTTCCTCACGCGGTCGGCCTCTCGGCGGGTGACGGACTAATTCCCCGGTCACGTCACCCGCATAATAATACTGATAACAATTATTTTAATTTTCATTCGGGCTGGGCTACGGACATCAAGAATTCTATACCAGTAACCAGAATACGGTGGTTACGGAGGCGCGCACCGCATTTGCATCTCCCCGGACGCAATGGACGTTTTTTATTTGAAATTTTGATATTAGACTTAGGTTATTATATCGTCACGCGAACTATAGTTCATAAAATATAGCTTGATCTCTGTGACAGATGTCAACGAAACCAACGAAGTAAGTTTGAACGAGCGACATGTTTACAATTTCATTTTGTATCAAATATATTTTCATTCTTTTCGTGCCAGTTTTATTGCAACTGAATTGCAATATATTATAAATATAAAAATATTAATATTCATGTCTAAAATGTACCTCGTAAGTACTGAAATACCTAGTAAACATTTTATACGTAAATGACGCTTACGCACGTACAAGGTCATACTGGACTGAAAATAAAAAAGAGATGGGACAGTCGATATACGTAAATCGATAACCGATCTTTATTAAATTATTCATAAAAGAAATAAACTCAATACAGTACCTGTATAAAACTATCAACATATTTTTTTACAATTAAAACAGAAAAATACATAAACTGAATTAATTAATAATTTTTTTTTTTATTATTAAAAAACTGCTTTACGTCTCAGAGTAAATGATAATATTATGTACGTATTATTGTCAATAAATTAGACAAATCTATTTATAAAACAGTCGTAATTGATCGATTGATCTAACGACTATCCCTATTTGGCAAAAAATTATAAATGTTCTAGCAGGAATGCTCCAATGATGGCAATAATAGTGACCTAGACCTTGATTGTACTCCCTTTGAATAATTAAAACAGTTGAAAAATAGCTTTTGTTTGAAATAAATTCAAAACGATTTTCATTGATTGTATTTTAATTATAATAAAAAATTACAATTACAAAAATAGAGTTTTATCGATAAAAAGCTACGGACTTTATCGTAAGCGTGACAGCACTAGGGACAACTGTCACAGAGATCATCCTATATTTTATGGACTATAGTCGTGAACGCAGAGGATTCATACGCAACAGAAGTTCGTGTGTGGTGCAACAAGACTGTCTGCTTTTATAAAGTGCACACGCCCGTTAACACATCGGTGCTTACAAGCATATTTGTGGATGAAATAAATACAAATAACAATTAATATTTTTACTACACCACCATCTATACCAATAAATAAAATAGGTGTCTGTTTGTAATGTCAAAATAATAGGTATTTTTCATGCTCACACGGTTATTTGCACGACACTTATGCCTAAAATAGCAATTAAAAAATTTTTGTCTGTCTGTCTGTTTGTTTGTTCCGGGTAATCTTCAAAACGGCTGAACCGATTTCAAAAATTCTTTCACCAATGGGAAGCTATAATATCAGGACGTAAACTAGGCTATATTTTATCACGGTATTCCCACGGGAACGGAAACTACGCGGGTAAAACGACTATAACCTATAACCGAAGCGAAGCGAGGGCGGGTTGCTAGTTCAATTATATAAATGTAATTGTGATCACTTAAACTACTATTATCGCTCATAGTACACAAAAGTCCTAATTTTGGCGAAGAAATCGGTAAATTGGCAACACTGGCGACTATGTCATTCTGAGTTTTGCCGCAGAATTACTTAATGCTTTAGTGGTGCGTACTCTAACAGTGGTTAAGTGACGGTCACACACACACACACACACACGTGTTGTTACATTACACAGTACAATGAAAGACCTCGTCGCATTATTGCCAACAAACAGATAACGCAAACGCCCAAGCTTTTATTCACTCTTGTTCCGTCTTGTGTTTAGGGTTGCCAATACACACTGTCCTATTTTATTCGCGTTTATCTGTTCTATTTCTTACATATATAAATGCGATGAATTTATTTACTCGTATTTCATTTACGTCTCAGCTGATCAACTGATGATCTTGTGAAGTCAGGGATATCGAACAATCTTTAGGGCACGTTTCGTGTAGAAATAAAGTATTGTTGAAATAGAAATAACAATAAAATTTACATTAATAAAAGCATTAAGCATTCTCGACATTATGTGCAGATTTACCCAACTTTTACAAGCTTTTTAGGGCTTAAAGAAAGTTCCAAATTTGGACCAATGTCCAACCATTACAAATAGGTTACGTTGTTATATTTAAAAAATAAAGTGGCAAAATTAGTATTAAGCTTTTAAGTTCAAGTTCAAGAGGAACGCGAATGTTAGAATTAAATGGCTATATCGTAAACCCAATTACACTGCACATAGAATCATTGTTTATCAATTGAATGAATTATGAAAGTTATCTACGATAAACGCAACTCCTAACAAATGTCAGCCAATGAAAATTGCGTTGTTTTTTTATATTTTCTATTATTGAAAATTGGCAACCCTATATGTCGGACAATGCGAATCCATTACTGTATTTATCGACACGACATTTATCATTACTGTTTGTTAACAAGATGCGCTAGTTAAATAAATATATATAAATAATGGTTGATGTATTAATTGACATACGATACATCCAGAGGCGTAAGTGTAGGTAAGGCAGGTGGGGTCGCCGGCCCGGGCCCTGCATACCACCTTCCAACAAATAGAAACATCCATGTCCATTAAAACTCATCATAAACGGGCACCATGTACACCACTTACGCTTCTGGCTGCTCGGCGCTAAAAAAATGTTATGTGGAACATTTGCACGATTTATATTACATTGCTGAGGCAACGAGCAAGTTATAATTAAGAGTGTATTTCTGCGAGCAATGGACGCGTACGCATTCAATAACGCCATGCAGTTTAGTGAGCAAACGTCACTGGAGCGTTTAAAGCATAGTGGTGTTATGGAGCCGTTAATTATACAGCTAATAGTAGGTACTTACATGCTAATATATTAATAACGAATATATCTACCGTGTGGTGACGAAGTATGAATACAATTCACGCACCTCTCTCTTACACATGGGTGTCGTAAAAGACGACTAAGGGATATAATATGCATATAACTTCTATACAAGAGAAGACAAACTCAAAATATAAACCCTATACACAATACGTCTGACTAGCACTGTATAGTAGGTCAGTTGCCCTCCTATCGGAGAGAAGGTTCGTGCCCATCCGTGGGATGATCTGTAATGATGATGAAGGATAGAGAAACCGATTGAGGGATCACCAGACGATTGGGTAACAACGTACTCCTGGGGAATTAACACCAACTTCGATAGGCACCCCCACCTGTCGAGCGTGACGATTTTAGTTAATACTTACTAACTGTGTAATCATTGAATTGAATTTGATAGTTGATAATATAAGGCTAAGTAAATAATAATGAATAGTTTTCGAATATTTCAATATTTTATAAATATTTGAGATTAATATCTGTCACTCTTTCATTGATATTTTAATGGAAAAAATCAAGTCGGTAATAAAGAATATTATCAAATCGTAATAAGTCCAATCGCGAATCTATACCATTCTCGAATCCCTTTGAACACGCAAAAAATTTCATCAACATTGGTCCAGCCATTTAGGAGTAGTTCAGTGACATACACACGTACACAAGAAATATATATATCCTACTCCTACTAATATTATAAACGCTAAAGTTTGTAAGTATGTGAGGATGTGAAGATGTTTGTTGCTCTTTCAGGCAAAAACTACTGAAAGGATTTTGATGAAACTTCACAATAATATAGCTTACATATCAGAATAACACATAGGCTATAATTTATCTCGATATTCCCACGGGAGATGAACTACGGGTGAAACCGTAGGGCGCTGCTAGTATGAAGATATATTTATTGTTTATGATCGTGCTAATTGAACAAAACTGATTTACTAATTAAATACAATTATCAATAAAAATAATTATTCCTAAAAAATAGTTGAAATACTACCTGAACATTTTTTTGCACTAAATAATACTTAATGTTGCCAGGGTTAGATTTTAAATATACATATAATGTTGTAAGGTGAGCTTCAAATATTTTTTCTGTACATATTACTAAGGCTTAATGTACACATATATAAATTGTATATAATCATTATTTCTATATAAAAACTTATTTATTTTCATGTTGGAGCGTAACACGAGATTCAAGTGAAGAAGAGACTCAAGTGAAAAAGAGTGGAGAATGGTTTAGATTAATAATTGGACCCGGTAGGTGGAGGTAGGATCGATTTCAAGGAGAGTTACTCTTATTTTTTTTGTGCAAAACATCTAGCGAGCGTAAACCTGGCAGTTGACGTGGCGTTAACAAGCCACGGCGTCGCAACGCCACGCTATATGACGGTATATATATATACTATACGTACAGTATATTATTACAGTAATCACTGATTAAGGTGGATCAAGGATTAAGCAACTGTAGGACCACACTGTCGACAGTTATCCGTCTACAGCCGCGGCCCGGTCCGTCCGGGGTAGTACCACACTGAGCAGAAAATAGACGTCTGAGTAGTAGCAATTTGTTACTGCGCTTCGTTCGGTGAGCGAGAGAGCCGGAAGCCCAACTTTCTGAGGGTGTTTGCGTGTGGAGGGTTTTGGTGGTGCCTTTAGTATCACCGAGCCTCAATACACTCATTCACACTCCCTTCACTTTCTTCGCGGTAGGCAGCGGCCTTGTAAAGGTCCATGAGCGGCAGCAACACTTACCATCAGGTGTACTGTTTGCTCGTTTGACACCGTTTGCAATAAAAAAACAATTAAACATGGTTGTCTGTAAAGTCGGTTTACGGACGATAGTTTAACGTGACAACGTCATAACAAAACATTGATGAAATGACTGCATACTTTTATGAATAAAATTTAATCAACGTAACGGGACAATAGACGTAACGTGACAATGAGCGCAACGGGACACTTTTTCGTACATGCAGCCAGCGTTCATCGATTTATAAGACGTTGTCACGTCAAAAAAAAAAAGAATTATGTTGTCACAATTTAAAATATTTTTTAATTTTTAATTCTTGTATCTAATGAAAATAAATGTTTATTGAATAAAACACATTACTTTCTGAAGAAAAAAAAGTAATATTTTATTTACACATTATGCCATATTAGCTCCCTTATCTGTTCTTTTATGCATATTATATATAGTGGTACAAAATAATTTCGATATTTCAAATCTGGCAGACGTCCTAGAGCGACGGCTCACTTTTTCATAGATTTGAGCAGAACATCGTCTATTGGGTCAGCTAGTATACATCATCATCATCTTGCTCTTATCCCAATTACTTGGGGTCGACGCAATATGTCATCTGTTTTGACATATTGCAAAAAGTTTCGGCAATGACTTTTATGACCGGCCGCCTGCCTGACGTCAACCCTCCTTGGGAATGTAATCGTTGACCCAAATGGTACCAGATGGAGTTGGTTCGGGTTAATGTAGGGCTCTTAGTCGTCTTTTACGACACCCACGAGTAAAGCAAGGGTTGGTAGTATTCGAAGCCGCTACCACACAGCAAGCTAAGTCAGCTAGTATATGTACCGAGTTAATTCAATTTGTTGTATGTAATCGTTTGTATGTGCAATAGGCGAGGTCGCAGTCGATAGCTTCGCCTAGTAACACGCAACACTAGCTAATTATTACCGCGCCACATTACCAAGGTCAGTAATCTAGTAGACATGATAAGCTACGCTTTGTACATGTGAAATACACCTTCACATCTAGTCAGTAATATATCATCCTATTGTTTATTACCAGACTGTCGAAGAGGAGTGATGTTTTCTACGATATGAAGGTATGTAAGTTTTTTTTTTTATTAAACACTAGCAATCCGCCCTCGCTTCGCTTCGGTTATAGGTTATAATCATTTTACCCACGTAGTTGCCGTTCCCGTGGGAATACCGGGATAAAATATAGCCTAGTTTACGCCCTGATATTATAGCTTTCCATTGGTGAAAGAATTTTTGAAATCGGTCCAGCCAGATTACCCGGAACAAACAGACAGACAGACCGACAGACAAAAATTTTTTAATTGCTATTTTAGGCATAGGTGTCGTGCCAATAACCGTAATGAAAAAAGCCTATTATTTTGACATTACAAGCAGACACTCGCAATTTTATTTATTGGTATAGATTTAGCGTACTATTTATAGAATGTTATTTCGCGAACCAAAATCTGATTACGATACGAATGCGTGGGTGACTGGACCGGGGAATAATCCGTCACCCGTAGGGGCTGATCGCTTAATGGGGACGCAGACTGCGCGAAAGAGTATCCCTCCGGGCTGGCCACGGACATCAAAGATTCTGTACCAGTGGTCCACCCCATGATGACTGGAAGGGACTACGGCGGATTACGCACCATAGCTTACTAAAAAATACCAATCAAAGATGTTACATGTTTTTTTTTTTAAATGATTGGTAGGAAGAGGGATGTGCATTGTCCAAACTTATCAATATAGGTACCGCACCCAAGAAATAACGTAATGCGAGCTAGGATGAAGATGGAATAGGATATAAGGCTATTAAATCCCTAAGTATTAGGGACCTAACCTTACAAAGAACTAAAGTGTTTAAGATAACCTTGTGAAGACGTCACATGCAATTGGTGTGCGGTCTTTGGAAAAGCACCTCAATAGCAATCACCCTATGACGTTATAAAAAGGCTTGTCTAAGTTTAGTTTAGTTAACTTTAATAACAAGTATACCTAAAAAGAACTTTTCACATTACCGAACTGAGATGAACAATGTCTTGCCCAGCTCGTCCCGAGGCTCACTAAGTCGGCTGCGGTGCTGGGAAGGCTTCTGCCGAACACTGGTGGCCCTGGGTCGTCTTGTCGGCGGCTCTACACCGGAATCGTGCGGTCCATGGCGCTGTATGGTGCCCCTATATGGCCAGAGTCTCTTACTGCCCGCAACAGGGCCCTCCTGCGACGACCGCAGAGGGTCATGGCGGTGAGGGCTATTAGGGGTTACCGTACAGTGTCCTGGACTGCAGCGACGCTAATGGCAGGCGACCCACCTTGGCCACTTGTGGCTGAGGGGTTTCGCGCCACACATTGTAAGTTTGCCCCGCCTGGGGGCGCCAGCGCCACATCCTATCGATGGAATTCGGAATGGACCTGTCGTTGTCGACCATCATTTCACAGATGCTCGACAGCGACAGGTGCTGGTCGTCCATGGGGTCATTTTGTAAGGCCATCATTACAAGGAAGGAGGCTGCGGAGCGAGAACGCGAGGCGCTTGCGTCCGCTGACTCGTTTCGCCGGCGGCCACCAGGGAGGAGGAGGCGCCGATATGCGCAACTCCTTCCACCGCCTTGAATGACGATAGGAGTGGCTAAACGACCATGCGTTGGGGCGTCGGGGATCGAATGTCATCAGACGATCTCTCCGGCGCCCCGTAAAAGCGTGGAAGGGGCCGCTGTGGTTTTAGTGAGTATTCCGGTTACGCAGTGGCTGGTGAGTCCCACACACTCCTCCGTCTGTCACCGGCGGAGAGTGCGTAATTGCATTTCCACAGCGTGAACAAAAAAAAAGGTGACAATGTCTTCATCGATTTAATAACATTGTTTTACAATTTAACCAAGTTCTGTAAAACATTTTTACATAACATTTTAAAGTAGTACAATTTTGTAGAGTCAACCGGCGTACACCATGGTGACCCAGTGACCTATATATATCTTCTAATTGATCTGTTACAGCGTGCACGAACAGACCAAAATATCTACACCATATACAGTTTACAAACGACCACACATACCGTTTGTTACCATTTATATACTAACATACTTTTTTTATTATTGTCATCATCATCATCACAGCTCGTTAACGTCCCACTGTTGGGCTCGAGTCTCCTCCGCAATAGGAGGGCAATTGACCGGTACAGGGTTCTATTTAAAGTTATCCTTTAGTCGTCTTTTACGACACCCACCCATCAGGTGTGCTGTTTTTTCGTTTACCAACAACGGCAATAAAAAAAGAAAGAAAAGTCCTCTTTTGTCCCCCGCAGGATGTCAGGGCCAATATATGTTCTTACTCATTCCCATAAAAAAAGTAGGCTCATATTAAT
Source organism: Lymantria dispar (assembly GCA_032191425.1). NCBI lineage: Eukaryota > Metazoa > Arthropoda > Insecta > Lepidoptera > Erebidae > Lymantria > Lymantria dispar. Next base: position 31,357,446 of record CM063455.1, read on the forward strand.
CGAGTACCTAATATACAGGGTGTATCAGGTTATGGGGCAACTGGTCAAAAGGGAGCTATTCAATGGTGGTAGGAACCCATGAAAAAAATTTGACCGAAAAATATCGATTCGTTAATGAGTTAGAGACATGTAAAGTTTTCAATTTTGTCATCGCTTTTTCGTGTAAATCTGATTGAAATGTATAAAGTCAGTGATACTTAATCTGCAACATATTCGTACTTTGTTAAATGTTCATTAGAAATTGAATAAATCAATGATTACATTCGCATAAGCAAGACAAACTTCGCTTTAAAACAGCTGATCGGCCTATGACCGTTGACGGCTCGCGTTTGTACCTACGCTGTCATTGAAGCGTTTGCGCAATTCTAGGTATGAATGAATGAAATTATACTGTCGAAGCTTTACATGCCTACATGTATTCTGTCTGTACATGCCTACATAATACGTAACATTTAAGGCATACACTCTTAGACACATTTTTTTGAAATCACTATAACTTTTATGTTATATTGTGTTTTGTGTTACGTACCTACATTCTATTTACGTTCTATGACCGTTAAACTACAACATACTCGAACAGTTGCCCCATTACCTGATACACCCTGTATATTGTGTGGAGACAATCGCGGTGCTAACATCGCATTGCGGTACATTAATATTTCATTGCAAGTAGAAAATCTATAAAACACGGTTGTAACCAACAAGTATTTACTTTGGAGAAAGTAATAGCAAACTAAATAATTTATTATTTGAAATGAAATAAACAATAAAACTTATCCTTGGTATACTTCTATTTCATAATATTTGTATTTGATTTTTATTGTGCCGTGTGGTGACGGGTAAGGATACAATTCACCAGCCCCTATCTTACCCGTGGATGATGTAAAAGACGATTAAGGGAAATGATTTGCATATAACATATATGCAAGAGATGAAGAACTCGAATTAAAATCCGTCTGACTAGCGCGGTTTCCCTCTTATTATGGAGGAGGCTCGGGCCGAGCAATGGGATGAATATGAGCTACAACGATGATTTTTTTGTAATTTTGACTGCATTGCTCAATGGTCAGAACGCTGAATTTTCGTCAACTGCCGTCGGTTACATCTCCAACAAGGATAATTAGTACAACCCATACTAGCCTAATTGGTAACACTTGGAACAGATAACCAATAGATCCCAGTACAAACCCCTCTCGCTCGCAAATAATTTTTTGACAAACAGTTATTCTAAGTCCAAGTGTAATTTGTGTCCGTTAATTATCGTGAATTATAAAAATATTAAGACACAAGACCGCACATTGTGGCGTAAGATGAGTGAGGCCTACGCCCAGCAGTGGACGGCGATAGGCTGAAATGATGATAAGAATATTAAAAAAAAGGTAATATTATAATGTACTTCCCAACACAGGAATCGAATCTACAACGACACATAATATCAATACTCATAGTGACTACAGTTCACGAGAGCGTATTGTATGAATAATGCGTATAGCAACTGAGCATCAAATGTCCGTATTGCTATACGCAACCTCACTCAAGGAGACCACGCTCATTTTTCCGTATTATTTTATACACAATAACTATGCATCGTATAAATATATAATATTTACTAACAATGCACACATGGTATACGTTTTTAATGTCACCTGCGATAAAAGCGTACCAGCAAAACTATTACGACAGTCAAACTCTGAAGGATCTTTTAGCTCCGGGCCGGCCACGGCAATCATTACCAGTGGTGATGGTGAGGGAATACTGTAGGTTATGGGGGTCGTATACCGCCCATCCATCGCACGAACAGATTGGACGAGGAATATACAGACAAAAAAAAAGGAGGATCTTTTAGTCAAATATTCCACAGTTTCTGAAAACAGAAGTCTAAATTACTAATGATAATTTGTGTGATTTAATCATGGTCTCTAGATGTCAGTCTTATAACCATCCTCAAAGTTGTATAGCCTGATATAGAGGGATCTATTACAACTTGGAATTTATCTGTGTAATAAAATCCCGAATAGGGAAGTACGAAGAACGGATGTAACCCACATAGCCCGAAGAATTAGCACAGTGAAGGGCCAAGAGGCAGCCAAATCGCCCATCAAACCGACAAGGGAAAGAAAGGTATGTACTAGAGATCGCGACCAAGAATCAAATGACGCAGTGTTGAACGACCTTCCGCTGTTGAAGGACCGTTACAAAGAACTGTTGGATGCAAGTGGTATAGGGTTGTTCCGATGGATTGTGAAGAAGCCTATGTCCAATAAGTAGACGTTTGCGAGCTAATGAGTGGATGGATATGCATATATCCCCGTTTGGTTACAAGTTAGAAGTACAATGTGTTACTCTTAATTGTACGTGCCTATCCTCCGTGTGGTGACGGAGTAAGACATTTCACAACACCCTATCTTGCCCGTTGATATCGTAAAAGACGACTACAGTATATAAAATGTAGGTAACATTTATGCCATGAGTAGAAAAACTCGACATAAAACCCTATCCAACAATTCTGATCATCATGGTGAAGATGGTTTAAGCCCAGCAGTGGCACGTATATGAGTTGAGATGATGAATAATACTGCTGCACGTTCTTTTGGTACACCGTCAGCCGGCACTAATGGTACCCGTAAAAAAATAAAGGGCTGTGTATATTTAATCCACATTATCATCATTGTCTGAGCTTGTAAATGTACTACTACAGAGCAGAGGAGGGAAATGTCTCTATCACCCTGATCAGAGGGGTTGGCATTGAGTTTTATTTCGAGTATTTCTTCTAATGCATAAATGTCATCTGCAAATTACATCTTTTGTTGTTTGCGACATCCCCGGGCAATAAGAGGGTGACGAACTGTATTCTTACTCCATCAATACACGGAAATGAATGTGTTGTATTTATAAGTTAGTCATCTGATTATATACAGTCAGTACATTACATAATAGTATGAATCGCAAATTTATTGTTACAAGTACTAGTCACATCGTGAATGTTTTATTAAACACTAGCTTCTGCCCGCGACTTCGTCCGCGGAAAATTTCTTGTTTTAACATAAGATTACACTCGATTGATATTACTGTATTTAATTTTATTAGTAAAATATTTTTTGGAATCAGATCAGTAACTTAAAAGATTACCGAAGTTCTATTTTCTGCTCAAGGTAACTTAACCCTTAGTTGCCTTTTACTTATTTTATTTATTTGTTTAAGTTAGGTATCTATTTAATTTAAAGCTTCTCTATATACAATGTTTGAGGTTGTTTTATTTTCCGGTAACAGAATAATCTGCCTTTCGGATGATCCCACTCTTGATAGACCAACATATAATTGCCCATGGGAAAAACATTCTTTTCGTAGGTCAATGCCAACCAAAGAGAATGTTTGTCCCTGGGACTTATTAATAGTCAGGGCAAATGATGTTTTTATTGGAAACTGGAGTCGTTTAAACGGTATGGGTAGGTCCGTCGGAATCATTGGAATTCTTGGGATGTGCGCCAACTGGCCAGCTCCTGGGCCGATGAGAATGGTCGCCACAATTAGGTTGTCTTTTAAATCTTTTATTAGTAGCCTTGTGCCATTGCACAGGTTAGGTGGGCTTAAATTTCTTAAAAGCATGATAGGTGTCCCGGATTTCAACAGCAGTTCGTGAGGTGGCAGACCAGATGGTTTAAGGGAATTTAAAAATTCCTGCGGATAGTGGACTGCATCCTCGATATTACACACTGTATCAATTGACTTGTAGATTTTACCATGGCCGGGAACTTTTTGTAAAATTAGATTATTGATTTCATTGACTGTATCGTTCCTTGGTGAGACGATAGCCCTTGAACAATGCCAATGAATGTCTCTATCTAGTAAATATTCGAGGTCAGGATATACTGCATCTATAAGATGCTGTAGACTGTGAACTATACGACCCAGAGTCTCATTTATAACGATTTCCGCAGAGTTAGAGTCCAAGGTTCGAGAAGAAAAAGACCCTTCTCCAATTTTGAGCAGCTGTTGTGGAAAATCGTTATCCATATTTCCAATAACGTGGACTCTCATGTTCGTACGTAAATTCAAAGTTTGGACTATACTCCATAGGGGCGATGATTTTAGACATGCCTTTATGATATCCGCACGTGTACCTCTTGTGACGACGGGAAGTGTCTGACGAAAGTCACCTGCAAACACAAAAGTGACACCACCCATGACAGCGACTGAGTTTCTCAAGTCCTTAAGTGTTCGATCCACTGCTTCAACATGAGCTCTATGACTCATGGTACATTCGTCCCACATTATCAACGACGTATTCTGTAACAATTGACCAATCGGCCCATTTTTGCGTATCGAACATACCGACTGTTGCTCCAATGAAACTGTCAATGGGAGTTTGAAGGTAGAGTGAGCAGTTTTACCGTCACTCAATAAAGTAGCCGCAATCCCAGAAGAAGCCACTGCCAAAGCTATTTTTCCGGATTGCCTAACATGTGCTAATATTAAATTAGCGAGGAATGTTTTCCCTGTGCCTCCTGGGGCGTCTAAAAAAAAAATTTTTCCTTTATTATTCGTTACGCTATCAATAATTTCATCAAAAGCCTGTTTTTGGTCTGTGACTAATTTAGGCAAATTTTCATTTACAAAAGTAGCTAATTCACTGATGTTGTGCGGATGTACCAACATTGTATCTATTGCATCATTTACAGGGCGAACTGGAGACGGTAATCCAAAGTCACTCAATGTTTTATCATTCAATGCTAAAAGTTTGTTTTCAATTTGTATTAAACCTTCATTGTACATAACATCATTAAAAGGCATGGTAAAGTCCTGATTTTGTTGTCGATTTCTATGTCTGATATCTTCACAAAAATTGTCCTTGAAGATATCCCATAGTTTTAACGGTTCAGATGGCTGACAAAATAGCAGTATCACCACAAATAACTCCCTAAGTTTCAATGAACATTCCGACATCGAAGCTTCTCTTAATGTCTTCTCCCAGTGATCATCATTTTCCAGCAAACCTCTGTCCCGGCAAGCCGCTTGATACGTCTCCTTGACCACTCCATTTATAGTTTTCAAATCTTTGAATGATGTGGGACCGCGTACGTGGTGCAATAAAATTCTTAGATAAAAGCATTCTGATTGTGACGGATGTACACCGTACACTCTTCCCAAAGCTTCATCTCTTTTTATTTCTGGATGCCCATCGACGTCTTGACCGCGCCTTCGTCTTGAAAATTTGTTATTAGCCCACGTATAATAGTGTGGAACTTCGTGGTACAACAGCGTTTTTGCAAATTCGTCGGTATTGCAGAGTTCAAAAAACGCTAATAGAGTGGTTTTGCGCGGATTTTGGGCAACTTGTCGCGCAGTTCCTGGTGTGAAAAACACCCTTTGCCCGTTTTCTAAGTGCACGGCCAAATGCACGACCGTGGGATGTCGGTCGTGGATCGGAAATTCGAGTATTCGCCAGACGGCTTCCGATGTACTTATATATCGCCCATTTAAATAATTTTCCACCTCATCATGCGGATTTCTAACGCTGAACGTGGCTTGATCGGAACCTTTATTTATATATTTACATATATATTTTATAGCCTGAACTGAATGGCAGTATTCGACGTTAATGTGGGCGTTAAATGACCTGCACAACATTGGAGAGTATGGTACAATCCATCTGTTATCTATTGTAATCGGCCTCCCTCTGATGTTTACAACTGCGACTTGACCACCATTTTCAGCATTACGACGACGATATACAGGATAACCATCCTCGCCTGTCTGAGTATCGGTGACGAATCGCCGAGGATATTTCTTTGAACATATACCGTTCTTCATACACGGTGATGATAAATTGTGCTCCCCACAAGGTCCATGGATCATGTTTTTGGTGATAATATCGAATAATATTGGGTCATCATCTTTGTTTGGTAGTTCAGCAACTATTATACTGTCTATTTCATCTGGTTGTATTTTTTGTGCAAACCAAAACAGCATATGACAGTGTGGTAGTCCGCGTTTTTGCCATTCAACACTAAGCATATGGCATTTGACTTTGCCGAATACCTCGTCTTTAGTGAACGACTTGATCATTTTCTTCATCTTTAAATGAAAAACCCTAGCAATAATGTCATGACGGTCGAAAGAACGTTGGCCAGCAAATAGCTCTTTCTTAATTTCTGGCCACTCCGGATTGCAAGTGAACGTCACAAATAAATCGGGTCTTCCATAGTTGCGTACATACGTCATTGCATCTTGGGTTTTTTCATGCATGTAACGCGGAGAGCCGGTGAAAGATGAAGGCAAGATGACATGTTGGCCAATATTTGCAGCGTTGACATTAGCATCCTGATTTATAGCGTCTCTTAAATGGATATAGTCATCAGCTCTCAGTTGTTGTTGATTGCGACTTATGTAACTTAGTCTCTCTGTTATCATTTTAGCCATCATGTCAACACAGTATTGACTAAACAAATCCCGATAATAATGAAGGGGATTAAAACTGTTGGCCCTGGTCATCAATCTATACATATAAAATTGCATACACGAAACTGTTTTATTTCGCGCTGAATTTTGTAGAGGGATAGTCAAATAATAACCATCTTCACCGTTAACAAACATCAAAGGGTATTGTAAGGGATCGTAAGCTCTGTGTAATTCAGAAACTCTTTTCAGTTGACCATCTTTGCAATGAAGGACTATATCTCTAGGTCCCTTATCTTCGTCCACCAATAATACTGCAACTTCGTTTGCTGTAGGTGAATTGTATCTTCCACGATGTTGATTTTGTGGAGTGCGGTCAGCGTGAATGATTAATTTTAAGTTTTCAGATGAAGAGTTATGTTCTAAATTGTATTTGAAACTGCGAATATAAATGTTATGACTATTTAACGACGTCTGTAAATCATTGATTAAATCGATATTTAGGTTAGGAGCAATATTAGACCGCAACGAAAGTTGGTCGGCATCAGAAATGAAATAAATTTGTAGAAACTGCGGGCTTTGCCCTGGCGAAGGGAGTAGACTACCAATTAAGTGATAAACTTGCCCTTCTACTTTAAATGTAGGCATAAAGTTTCCTTCGCGAATTTCTTTAGCACCGAATGACGTCATTTGGAAGAGTGTATTATACTTTCGTATGTTTTTTAAAAAATGCGCAGATAATAGATGATTGCCCAGTAATAGATCTTTTATTGGTTGTGGTGGTGCCTGGATATCAGGAAGAACCACTTTTCCTGCAGCACAACACATACCATTTGGTTCATCGCTCCATTTATTTGCAAAACACTTAGGACATGTTTTATTCATTTCGCCTATTTTCACAGTGTTTTGCTGAGCATAATCTATATTGGCATCGTAATTGAAGGCTGATCTATTTCCTTGGGCTATATTCCGATTACGCGCTCTGACTGTAGCTGCTCGCTGTCTTTCTGTTGCTAGGCGCTGCGAGCGCTCAGTGCTAGTCTCCCTATCCCTTGTCTCACAGACATGCTGCCTTAACTCAGATAGACGGTGCGCACGTTCAGCGCTAGTTTCTCGAGCACGGGCCCGCGTCGTCCTCACATTTTGGCTTGCGAGGCGCTGTGAGCGCTCGGAGCTAGATTCTCTAGCGCGTGCTTGCGAAATATATTCTCTATTTCTCGAGAGGCGTTGCTCATTTTCAGGGGCAGATTCTTCCGTACGGCGTACTCGATCGGCTCTTGTCTGTGATGTCTGCCGAGACAGTTGAGATTTCCTTTTAGGCATGCTCTCAACAAACCACGCACAGACTTGAAAACAATTATGAACAAAGGGAGAGCGACTCGAACACCGTCCGCCTTTACAAAACAAAACAATCGTAATATCGAATAACTCGTGTCGATTATTACGATAGAACGAAGTACGAAACTACGAACATACAAAACAAACGTACAACGAAATTACGATATTTTCGATTATGAGGTATCTATCAACAACAACAACCATGCGAACGAAACAACCGAAACCAATAACCAACTGACATGTAATTTTTAGAACTCCAACTAACGACAACGTGGGCATAATAATTCGAGAGGGTCATCAATCCACGGAAAGTCTTAACACCGCGATTCAGAAAAATGACGTCATTGCAGAACGCCATCTATGGGCAAATAGGTAAAACGTCTGCACAATGAAAGTTATGCTAGGGTCATTTTGCGTTTTAGTAATTTTATATTATCTCCGAAACTTTATGACCAATTGATATACTGTAAATGGCAAATCTTATCTGTATGATGTTCCTGTGATACTGAAATAATTTATTGTCATAAGAATTAATATTTTGTTGCTCAAATAATCAACCAAACGTAACAATGCCGAAAAAAAAATTTTTTAATGCAATAATAGAAGTATAAAAGATAAAATATAAAAGATAGAGATATGGTATCGCTGACTTTTTTGTAGAAATAATTAAGATGAACCAGGTAGCCATACATTCTTTTTAATTTTAAGCAACTGTTTAGGCAGCGCACGCAAATAATTCTGTTTTACGAGGTATTTTTTTCCGACTTGCCAGACAAAAGTTGTGATAGCTCGGTTAATATACATGTTATAGAAACAATTTATAGCCTATAGCACTCAGGAATAATGTAGCTTTCTGCCAGTTAAAATAAAATTAGAATTAGATTATGAGTTCCAGAGATTACCCCCTGCATACAAACTTACAAATTTTACCTCTTTATAATATTAGTATAGATTGTACCTTAACAGTATGCAATAAGATTGTGAATTGTTTCTTAAACGCAATGTAGACTAAATCGTAACGAACTTGACCTGACATCGGTGAGGCTTGCCCTACATTGCTACTAGTATTTTGGCGACTGTAATTAACTAGGTACACGATAGCGATAGCCGCTCGCCACTCGGCGACCTCTCGCTCGTACTAAATAATATAAACATTTGTTTGTATCTACAGTCAAATATAGTTTTGTTATAACTAGTTATGTTCATTCATCATGCTATGGGATTATTTAAATAGCCTTGAGGTTACTATTTACGGCCATAGATACGCTTAACGACCATAGATTAAATTATCCTTTGTTCTATTTTTAAATTTTACTCCAAAGGTATTCGAGCATTCCAAAACTTTTTTCAGAAATCATTTGTTTTTTTTTACGCAATAGAAATGAAATAATCGGCGTAATGATTACAGATTGATTCAGACCGTGCCAAACGTCGCAGTTTCTATTCCCACACAGGACAATATTTTGTGAGATCCACAAATTGTTTTTGTTCTGGACGTAATTTGTGTCCATTAATTGTGTAAGTTTGTAAAGTCGGCAAAACGAGAAGTTCCTTAAGGTGCAAGGTTTGTGTTAAAAAATAGATTAAAATTAAAAAATATACTCCGCACTGTTGGCCTCAAGACGTCTCCTCTGTCGAAGAGTAATTAACCTACTATACTACTTTAGTCAAGTAGCGTGATAGATTTGTTTCGAATTCACCTTCTCATGCCGATAGTATCTGTTTACATCTCTTAGTCAGTCTTTATGACACCCTCGGAAAGGAAAATTGTAATGACCTGTTTTCTTATTTCTTCACCACACGGAAAAATATTAGTAACAACAAACTAAATCTGAGACTAACAATACAGAATAGAAAATCAATTAAAATCGCAGTAATACATATATCCATATATCCACCTTGAAAATAACAAGGCTCAAAGGACGTTTATCCAAGACAATAAACAAAAAAATAATAGAAGTTAATATAAAACCAAAGAGTCAGCGTGTTCCATGTTCAAATAACAAAGGCGGAGGGCGCACTACCGATGCGATGTCAGCAAAAACGCAAACATCCTACTTTAGCAACGGAAGCCGGAAACTGTAGATAAAAGACGAATAGTCAGTGCGATCCCCACATTTATACAAACGGCGAGGTGATATTTCTTTTCATATTGGACCGTTAAACCTGTCCGTAGCGAGATATGTGGATGTTTAGAACAACGGTGCTAAATCATAAAAGTCGGTCACGAACCGTGCTAACTTTCACTATCACAGCCCACGCTATTGCCGCTATTTGCACAATTCACCGACATACTATGCAACCAGTGCAATGCATTTAATGCAATTATAATTTTATATTATTGTTAAATTTTAACAAAATATAATGATACTCTCCCAAAATTACTTAACTATCGTCAATAAATACTGCACAGACGGCGTTGTGGTTAAGATGACTGACTTTTAGCGCCAGGTGTCACGGTTTCGCTCGAGGAGTGTGCTGCGTGGGAGGGGGAGCGCCGTGAACTCGTTGCGATTATCGGTGCCGACCTGGCGCTGTCGACCATCGCCAGAGAGATGCTCGTCAGCGTCAGGAACTGGGACGCGGTCGCCGCCTTCTGTAAGGCCGTTATCTCACGGAAGGAGGCGGCGGATCGTGTGCGAGTAGAGATCCTATTCGGCGACACGTTACGCCGCCAGCGACTCGGGCGGCGCAGGCGCGAGTATCTGCGCCTAATGCCGCCCTAGCTGAGGCCGCGGGTGATCGGACCGGGGAATTGTCCGGCACCCGCGGAGAGGCTGACCGCGCGATGGCGAACAACGAGGTGACGTGGGTACGGATGGATTATGGGCCCGCGCGCCGTCCTTTCATCGCCCCGGATGGAAGGGACCGCGCGTGCGCTTACCATAGCCCACCCAAAAAAAAAAAGGTGTCACGGTTTCGATGCCCACACGAGATAATACTTTGCGATCCATTTTTGGTTAGTGGTTAGTGGTTTTTAAATCCTGAATGTAATTTTTATCTTCTTTATATATAAATTTCTTGTGTACGTGTGTATGTCACTGAACTTCCCCTAAACGGCTGGACCGATGTTGATGGAATTTTTTGTGTGTGTTCAAGGCCATTCGAGAATGGTTTAGATTAACAATTAGACTCGGTAGGTAGCGGTGCTATCGATTTCAAGGAGAATTTCTTTTATTTTATTGAATTATGAACAGAACGACGTCTGTTGGGTCAGCTAGTATGTTTAAATATTTCTTGTGTACATGTGTATGTCACTGAACTCCTCCTAAACGGCTGGACAGATGTTGATGATTTTTTTGTGAGTGATCAAGGGGATTCGAGAATAGTTTACCCGTTGGACCCGGTAGGTGACGCTGCTGTCGATTTCAAGGAGAATTCATTTTATATTATTTGAACAGAACAACGTTTGTTGGGTCAGCCAGTATATAGACTTGGCGGGAGCACGGCCGTGCCCCCAGATATGTACCATATATTATATGAAAGCCCTCGTAATCCAAAAATTATTTCCTTAGCGCAGGGAGAAGTTTATTAAAAACCTCCATTGCTTGTATATATGCACAGGTTTTATTAATATCTGAGGATACGACCTCACTTAGTTTCAATTCATTCAGGCTGCTATTAAATATTTTGCCTATCAATAGTTACAGCATTCACGTTCTTTCAACACTATTACCTCCCCCCTAGTCTGCATATTATTTCCCTCATTCGTATTTTACGACAGTGACAGACTAAAAATGGTGAATTGTATTCTTAGTTCGTCAACAAAAAGAAAATTTACTTCAAATTAATTTAAATAATACAATTCACCACTCCCTATCTTACCTGTGGATGTCGTAAGAGACGACTAAGGGATATAATACGCATGTAACATTTATGCAAGAAAAAGCAAACTCGAAATAAAACCCTATATTAACCTGTTTGACCAGTATGGTATAGTAAGGTCAATTTCCCTCCTATTGTGGAGGAGACTCGAGCCCAACAGTGGGACGTATATGAGCTGAAATGAACGAACTTATGAAATTATAAATTAAAATGTGACTCGTATTATTATAATTAACTACGTCCAGTCAACATTTTAACACACTTCCTGGTTGGCCATATTTACAAAAAGCTTATGTATACTTGTATTAAACCCCTTGGATAACAAATATACAGACATTATGAATAATCATTACAAACAATTGTTTATGAAAATAGTGCTCTATGACGAAGGGACAGAGTTATAAACGTCCTAAAGGTGATTCTAATATCGAGACATTAACAAGGCCATAACAAACCATACGACAAACGAAAATGAACTCTAATACGTTATATTTAGTATTATTTAGTGTGTGTGTGTGTGTGGTATAGGGATGGTATGGAGGGGGGTTTAGGTGCACGTGGTTACCGACCCGTCGCTAGCGGGGTGAGGCGCGAGCTTGACCCAGTTAATAGATGCACCGTTCCGCCGTTCCCACTATGAAAGGCAAGGCTTTACCGTCGACGATGTGAAACCACGTACGCTCCATCAATCCTCTGTTCCCTTGAATTTACAACTCGACCAATTTAGATTGCCTTTAAAATTGCGGCGTAATTGATAAACATAAGATATGTTTTAGTTTGAGATAAGATTTAAAACTATTTGCACAGATTATAATCTCTGATATGTATTACATTTTTTTTATTAAATTCTTGCATTAAGAGGGATTTTACAAACATATATATAGGTAACGGGCACAAAATACATCCAGGCTCAGAACATGTGGATTGCACAAAGTGTTATCCTGCGTGAGATTCGAATCCACGACCCTGGCTCTGTAGGTCGGTATCTTAACCACTACGCCATCTGTACAGTCAGTGCAGTTGACGCGAGTATCGAAACAAAATGAAACCTATTTTTACGGATTAGTATTTGATTTTTAGTTTTCCTATATTAGAAACACATTTCATAGTTTACGATCACGAGAGGATTTAAAATTAAGAACTGCTATCATCATTATTTAGTATTCCGCTGCTGGACATACTTCTCACCAATAAATGAGGGGATAGTAGCGTAATCGCCACGTTTCGCACACGAATAGGTGATAAAAATGAGATGTTATAGAAGAAAACCGATCTCCACTACCCTGATGAGACGCTTGAGCCAATTTATACAGGCAAGTCAGAGGAGATAACGATTGTATTTTTATCATCACGTTACAAGGAAATTTAAAGACTATTTACAAAAGAACCTATTATTATACATATATGAAAACTTACCGTGTGGTAACGGAGTAAGAACACAAATCACCACCATCATTCTTTTGTCCGTGGAGTGTCGTATAAGACAATTAAGGGATGTAATATGCATATAACATGTGTGAAAATATGACAAACTCGAAATAATAAAACTATAGCAACACGCTAACTAACGTGGGTAGGTTCAATACCCCTCCTATTGTGGAGTCTTAAGAATGAGCTGTATATTGATGATAAATTTGTGATGGGTATGCAAACACAAACTATTAAATATTCAAACGTGTACCATTTGGCAAATTGCCGTTATCACGACGCACCCTTGGCCGAACTCTATCGAGCTTATAAAATTCGCGTCATACAATAAATATATCTACAAATTGTCTACATGTTCCGCATTATAATTGCGTAGTGCGATCTAATTGGATAAACATCCGTGATTATGAACTAGAAATATAAATAATGTTATGTCTAGGGTTGGCAGGCGTAATGTTACTCGTTATATCAGGTAATTGTACTCCACCATCCATCCATCCATCAGCCTACGGACGTCCACTGCTGGACATAGGCCTCCCCACAAGAATGCCACTCGGAACGGTCCTGCGCCACTTGCATCCAACGGTTCCCTGCGACTTTGAGAATGTCGTCAGTCCACCTAATGGGGGGTCGTCCTACGCTGCGCCGTCCGATTCGTGGTCGCCACTCAAGAATCTTTCTTCCCCAACTGTTGTCGGTTCGACGAGCGATGTGGCCTGCCCATTGCCATTTCAACGTGCTAATTTTGCGGGCTATGTCGGTTACACCTGTTCTTCTACGGATTTCCGTGTTCCGGATTTTATCACGTAGAGAATCGTACTCCACCCTTTATGAAAACTATAAATCATTTATTTCGCATTAGAATTAATTTTAAGATACAACAAATTGCTTTAGAATGTGATAAAAACAAAACTTATTAACTTTAAAATAAATAATTAGCACAATAAAGCTACTGTTTAACAGTGATAATCAGTTATTGAAATTTGGTAAAAATAATTTAAATTTGTAGTAATATGAACGCAATATTTTTCTTCATTTATTAACCAAAGTACATATAAGGTGGCAGCCCTGTTTATGACATCAACAGACCGACGCGACATCCAACTGTTGGATCGCCCTACACAAGAGATTACAATAACGTAATCAATGTCCCTAAAAGATGATCACACATCATATTTTTAATCTGTCACCACACCGGTATCAAATATCAATCACCTCCACTCATATATTATTATGTCCCACTGTTAGGCGCGACACTCCTCCATAATAGGGATGTCACTTGGAGGTGAAAAAATCGATTAAGAAATAATCGATTTTTATTTCTTTAAAATAAATTGTTTTGTAAAAACGATTATGTTTTAAAATAATCGATTTTTATTTCTTTAAAATAAATTGTTTTGTAAAAACGATTATGTTTTAAAATAATCGATTATTTTTACAATCGATTTTTTTTTCTAACTTTTTGTAAGGTTGGATTATTTGTACATAATAAAAAAATTAAATAAAAGTCCATAATACCTCAAACAAAAATATGTTCGTTTTAAAACTAAAAAACAAACCAAGTTTTTTTCTTTTGGTGGCAGTTTGGAAGTTTCATGTGGTGTTCATGTATTATAAACAAATACAATAGAAAACTTTTAAGTTCAAACAATAAAAAAGCAAATAGCAATACAATCGATTTATTTTGATATTAAAAAAATCGATTTATTTAAAATAGATTTTTATTATTTTAAAAATCGATTATTAAAAGTCGATTATACGAAAAACATAATCGATTAATATAAAAATCGATTATTTTTTTCACCATCCTACTCCATAATAAGAGTGAAATAATCGAATAACATTACAAGCCCAATGCTAGCTATCAATTTATATAGTCGCATCGTGGACTGAATATTAATACTTTGATCGTAAATCGCTAAACGTTACGGCAACACAGTATACTATAATTGAGTTACTGAATGTAACATACTCGCGCCCAGTATATACTAATATTTCCAACGGGTAACACGTTTATATTAATACCTGTTAATCATTATTTGCTTTTGTACACTTAAAAATTAAACTAACATATCCATTCATGTTTCCGTGTGGTGACGGATTAAGAATACAATTCACCACTCCCTATCTTGCTCATGGATGTCAACAAAGGGATATAATATGTACAGATCTGTGCCAGAGAAGGAAAACTCGAAATGAAACCCTATACCACCATGTCTGTCACCACTCTGTCATAATTTAAATTCCCTCCCATTGTGGAGTAGGCCCGATCCCAACAGTGGGACGTATGTGGGCTGCGATGATGATGATGTTGATCCATTCATCAATTCATCGTATCTAATAATTTTATGAATGTTGCAGGGAATAATCACTATTACAGCCTTAACTTTGAAAATAAGAGCATTATTTTCACGATAAGCTATGCATATCTGTAATGCAGCCCTTTCTTTTGGCTGACTATGTTGTGCGCGCATGTTCCGTTCCGTTCCGTTCTGTCCGGTGCGACAAAAGGACGGCGGGCGTCGCCATAACTAGCCGTATTCCCTCCCCGTCGCTATTGGACCCACCACTGGTACCAAATCGTTAACGTGGCTGGCGAATTACCCTTTCGGGTACCAATACTCATCGTTGCCTTAGCAGCAATCATAAGCAATGTCGCCGGGGCGTCGCCCTCACGTGGTCAGTGTCTCTGCGTGTGACGAGCTACGGTCCAGCCACCCGCATCTGTTATTCTGCCTACCGTTTGGCTACAAAATATATATATTTCTTATCATCCTTGTCATTTATAATAACATAGCATTTGATAGTTTCAAATGTAACGGCAGAAAGGCAACATAATTAAGCGTCATGCCACGACCGTTTATCGTCACTACATAGGAATCGCACATATTCTCTTCAAATGAGTAAACAAACTTTTAACTAAAGAATGAATCTTTGTTATACCGTAAACAAACATAACACTAACAACAGTAACGTACTGTAATACGCCATTGTACAGATCGCCAACGCACAATAGACGATCGTGTGGGCAGCATTAAGGCGTTTACTTGTACAAAATCATCGCAGTAAGATAAATCTTATTTATTTTATATCGAATCATTCAGAATAAAAAATCGAGTTAGATATACTTATTCAATATGCTAATCGAATCACTCGATTGTATAAACAGTTTTAGTCGCATCACTACTAAATCTGGAACAGATAACGGACAAGCTAAATATACAAATATACAGTCGAGTGTGTACAGTATGAACAAAGGAGAAATAACAATACGACGAGTACACTCGGATCAGTTAAGGGTGGAAGTCAATTACGTTCAACGCATGCCTCATCGGCTGAGAACAATGGATTGAATACGTTGAAGACTTTGATCTCGAATATTAACATTACAAATGAAATCGTGCAATTTTAACAAAAAAAAGCGTGTTAAAAAATTTGAATTTTACTGATAAATAAGCTTGTTCAAACGTTTCGAAACATGCCTTTTTCCTTTATATGCCACATTGAACAAGAAATTTTTCCACAATGGGAAGGAAATGGGCTTGATAATTGACATACGATTTTGTTTGGAGCTTCTTTTGTCCAGAAATTCTGTTATCTATTAGATAAGGATAATAAAAAAATCCATTAGATAAGGACGTATTAGCTGCAAAACGCAAACTTTTTTGTTTTTTAATGAAGGAAGTTTTTTATGTTTATTATATTACCAAATAGAGTCAGTGTGATCGCCACCACGTGCACTTAGTTTTTTTTTAAGAAGACAACACCCGCGGTAAGGAAATAATCCTTGTGTTGCGGGTGACTTTATAAACACAAATTACATCCAGACAGAACCACACTGTGTTAATCGCACAAAGTGTTGTAATGCATGCGATTCGAAGGATTCGAAAACTGGCTCGTTACACTTTTTTTTAATGGGTGGGCTATGGTAAGCGCACGCGCGGTCCATTCCGTCCGGGGCAATGAAAGGACGGCGCGCGGGCCCATCACCCACCCATACCCACGTCACCTCGTTGTTGGGCCGACCACCGGAGCAGGGTGACTTGTCGTCAGTGGTCGGCCGACGGAATACCCTTTGGGGTACCCTCACCTCTCGACGTCGTGAGACGTCGGTTGCCGTCGCGCGGTCAGC
Source organism: Lymantria dispar (assembly GCA_032191425.1). Classification (NCBI taxonomy): domain Eukaryota; kingdom Metazoa; phylum Arthropoda; class Insecta; order Lepidoptera; family Erebidae; genus Lymantria; species Lymantria dispar. The sequence continues at coordinate 31,374,565 of CM063455.1, forward strand.
CTCTCTGCGGGTGACGGACAATTCCCCCGGTCCGATTACCCGCGGCCTCGGCTAGGGTGGCTCGTTACACTGCCTAAACTAAACGCCATCATATGCACCATGTTTTCAAGATAATCGCACGGGTTGAGAGCCCTCAGCGCTCACCCACCAGTCCGGGTAAAGTTGTCACAGACATCTGAGGCTAACAACTAAGTCGCACACAAAAACAAAAAAATAATCGCGCAATCAAATCTTCCATCCGACTCGTCCTAATCTTTGGAGGACCAGTTCGTTCCAAAAGCACTTGTGTCGACCGCTAAAAGTATATGCAATCACAACATTTTCATTCACATTTTATTTTGTTATGGATAACATTCATTCTCAAGTAAATATCTCCTTTCCGCTAGTACATACATACATAGGTAGCTGTACTACCTCTAGCCTTGTTCAAGAAACATGTCGCAACACGTGAAATTTGTGAATCAAATCGTATAACAAAATTTAAATTTTACCACATAACATCGCACAACGGTTCAAATGGATATAGGTACAAGTGGATACATCCACTAATAGATATATCTATCGCGAATGTATTGGAGATTGAGATTTGAGACAAATATGCAAAACGATCTAATAGCACTTCATTCTTAGAATAATTACGTATAGAAGGTAAGTCCGCGTACAAAAAATGAAGCATTTTAATTGGAGCCTAATGGAGCTTACGCCGGAACCGTTCCGTAATATACAAGGTCACTGTAATACACGTATGCACGCATCTCTTAAAATATAAATAGATAATTATGACGATTTATGCATTCAAATGGTGTCACAACACATTTGAAAAACATAAAAAGGTTTTTAACATTACTTTAAAAGTATTTTGACGATTTATGTTAATAAAAACATAATTTGATTTCATAATTTGTATAGTGGTGTGCGTGTGTACGTGTATAATCGGCTGCGCGCATGTAGTATTTTTGGCTTCATGTTTTAGATCGCTCGAAGTATCCACACTATCCTTCTATACGTTATTACTCTAAGACTTCATTGGTATATGCCAAATATGAAACATACGTGTTTAATTGTTCGGTATTTTTTATTAATCATATTTCATGAGCATCGTCATTTCAGCTCATATACGTCCCACTGTTGGACTCGAGCCTCCTCCACAATAAGAGGGAAATTTACCTTACTATACCAAATTGGTCAAACAGGTTGGTACAGAGGGTTTTATTTCGAGTTTTCCTTTTGCGTAGATGTTAAAATTGTGCGTATTATATCCCTTAGTCGTCTTTTACGACATCCATGGGCAAGATAGGGAGTGGTGATTTTTATTCTTACTGCGTCACCACACGGCAAGTTCATTCATTCAATTTTATAAGGGGGCGTTCATAAAATACGTGAGATGTTTTTTCAAGTCAAATCTCATCTAACGTCTTACGTTGGAGAGAGGGGGGCTTTCGGCAAATATCACGCAATTTTTTTTCTGATTAAAACAAAAAAAATGTTAATTTTTTATTACACTTATAATTAAACTCTCAACAATATTGATTACGAGTCTTAACTAGTAAATAAAAGCACGAAGCAAATTTTTTTCTTTTTACAATAACAATCCAACGCGTTTACGTAAGAAACCTACATTTTGAAAAATCTCACGTGAGATTGGGGGATGGCGGAGGGGGTTGAATAAAATCTCATAACATCTTACCAGGGGGGAGGGAGGTACAGAAAATAAAAAAAAAACACCACGTAATTTATGGACGCCCCCTAAAAGGATTCATGAGCATACAAGTACTTAATTGTAATATGAAACATTCAAAAATCACACCACCAGCAAGGCACAGAATATGTTTGTTGAAGGCGGAAATGTAAAAATAATATAACGCATATAGCAGTCCAGCTATTCATAGGTGGTGACCTAAAATAGAAGCAACGTTCGCACTCGATACACACAATTTGGCTACCGCACGTACCGCAACAAACATCTCTCAATATAAATTATACGAATCCTCTTATAAAATTCACTTAATTCATTTTATGTACTTTCAGTATTCTTTTACTGTTAGGTATGCATTTATATTCAACTTTCTTTAAACGGAGGCGTTTCTCACGTGTTTAAAAGTGTACTACAATAGGGCTCGTTATTCAAACGGTCACCAAATTATTACATAATGTTGATTTGAATTAAATAAAACTATTAAAACTCATCATTTGCTGTATGATCGTAAAGACCATAACATCACCTGTGAATTTGCCTGTGGGTGTCGTAAAAGACGACTAAGGGATGTTCTATGCGTATAACATCTGTGCGAGTGAAGAAAAACTCTAAATAAAACTCCATACCTAACCTGTCTGACAAGTATAAGATGTTGATTAAAACTCATATTAGTATTGTTTACCGTAACACCTCCTTGATCATATTTGTGGCGGTCACATTTTGGGCATAAATTACTAAACCCGCACAATGCGCTCTAAAGCATGCTACATAAAACTGTGCATCTGAGATACAATTACCACCGATCGATCGATCTTAGTCATTTTCAGTGACTGGACCATTTCAAATAGCAACTTATGAAATATAATAGATACTACTAATTTCAAAGCTCGTAGAAGCTTTAGATAAAAAGTTTAACTCCTAGTTTTATCCCTGAATTACTATTAAACGTCATTCCTTTTTACATCTCTAAATCCTGCTTTTCCAAAAAAAAGTTGAAACACATGTTCTATATTTTTAATTCAACAACTAAAAATAGATTTTCAGATTTTGAATGCAAAGAATACTAACTTCTATTTCACATATCCATTTTTCCCATTTAAGATTTTGATTATCCAAAAACATCGAAACGCGTACTTTTCTTTAAAACTAATACGGTACATACATACATAATGTCACAGATATAACTTAAAAATTTACGGTGTTTTATATGGAGAGTTCTATACGAATTTGCAATGCCTATTTTATACCATTTGAGAAGAAATTGCCAAAGACCGATTCCTTGTAACATAATTTGCATCGGCTCCCAAAATTTCATGCTTGTAGCCTCAATAGCTGTGCGTTGATGAATCATTCAGTCAGTCAATTAAGACAAATAATCACATATGTATAGAAAAGTTGAAATACATATTGCGTCTCTCCGAATAATTGGGACAAAAGCAGTATGATAATAATAAGAAGAGCTCTTGTCTTTTAGTAGTTACAATGACATTTGAGCATATATCTTTAATTTCTACTTAACCTATCGAAATGATTTTAGGATGTAAGCAGATAACATTACTGCAAAGGTAAGAAAATCTTATGCCAAAAGATCCGAACATTGTGGGAGAGTAGAACATTTTCCTACTATTATGAGGAATTCTCGTGCCCATTAATAATACGTATATTGACTGAAGATAGAGAATAATTGAAATGAAACTTGAAACAATAGGGTAAGGTTGTTTATGAATTGCAGTAAATACGTAGTGTCCTCATTGTCTCGATACACCTATCGACCAGTGTGCTTGCACGCGTCCCTGCATCGGCCTATTGATTTCTTTAGATCGCATACAGGTCATGATCTAAATATTGTTTCTTCAATTTTCTTTAAAACCTAATGTGGCCCACATTAGGGGTTTAAGCTTGCACCTTAATACTTGGAATTAAACATTATGATTAAATGTTCAATACAATAACTGTACAATACGGTAACTGGTAAAGAATATGTTGCACCGTGTCTTATTTTTCACGGGAGTAAAAGTCGGTGAAAATATCACCAGGAGAAAGGGCAGTAAAACTCTCCCAGGAAACTCATCACACTAACTTTGACGAAGGTGTATTTAAATATTCGCTTTAACCTGCAGAGATTAAGTACTACTATTGTGTACAAATCGAGTTTTGAGTATTTGAAAGTTAACTGTATACCTTTGATATTTCTCCATCCAACTGCGGACATGAGATGAAGATTAACATGTATTTGAAAACACATAAATGCCGAGCATTCAGACGTTTGAAGTGCAACTAATGATTTCTGGATGTCTACTACACGTGTAAATTATATAACCAAATATTACTATTTTTACAGATTTTATCTTGATCGTGAAACTAGTGTTCCAAACGTCGTGTAAGGAATAAACGTAAAAGTATACGTACGCGATAAAAACCATAAAAGTAGTTTTATTTCTTAAGTGCAGCTATATATATGTATTTGGTGATTTTATCGCAGTTATTTCTGTGCGAACCGAAAACCACTGGGGAAGAAAGATTCTAGAGTAGCGACCACGTATCGGACGATGCAATGTAGGAAGCCCCTCTAGGTGAACCGACAACCTGGTGAAAGTTGCTAGGCGTCGTTGCAGGCGGCACAAGACCACACTTTGTGGCGAAACATGAAGGTGAACAAGTCCCGCAGTGGACGGTGATAGCCTGAGTGATGATGAATTCTATGCGACGTGCCGGGTGCTTTACAGCGTCCATAGTCATGGGTACAACAGGACTGATCTTCCCGAGATTTCCTATTTAATTTCAAATGATAATTGGTTTACATTACTATGTTGCTAACACAATGTAACATGATACACAAATATAATACTAGTTATTCAAAACTCCTAACAATACCCACTAACGGAAACAAAGAGGGGATTCTATTTCGGTCGCGGACTGCCCATATGTGAAGTATGTATAAGTGCACGGATAATAAGCGTGGCGTGCGAAAGGGACAAGGGGGGTGTTCGAGACCTGCGTTAATAAACTATGACCTCACAGGTAACTATCAACAGTCTGAATAGAAGTACTCGCAAATGCGGCATATATTACTAAACCATTCTAGGTTTTTCTGTATTTCTTTTATGATAACTAAAATTGTCATTGACCATTTTTGTCATTTTAAAAGATAACACCTGTATTAAAGAAATTAATCCTTATATTTCGGGGGACTTTACAAACATATAATTAACGGACACAAATTACATACAGACTCGGAACAACAATTTGTGGATCGCACAAAGTGTTGTCTTGCGTGGAATTCAAACCCTCGACACTGGCACTGTAGGTAGGTATCTTAACCACTACGACATCTATGCAGTCATTCGTCATAAATTGTTGTACTGAGTCTTGATGTAATTTTTATCCGTTAATTATTATTTGTTAATAATTATTACATGTGTCTAAATTCCCCCGCAATACAAGAATTATTGCAGGCGTTGAGTTTAAAAAAAAATGGATTGTTAAACGTCATCGATCCATTATCCTAATATTATACAAATGTCAATGTCTCTATTTGCAACACTATTATTTAACTACAGAATCAGTTGTCTTGAAACATCTCGTACACATTGTGATACATAAAAGTCTACACCCTTCATCTGAACAAAAAATACCTGAGGAGTACTATCTCTGGCACAGAGTTACATTCGCAAACAAAATGTATAAGAGTTGTGCAGCGGACATAGCTAGCAATATTATAAACGTTAACAAGTGGAAGTCCACGTCGTACGTTTTTGGATCAAATTCGAGTTGTGCTGGTGAAAGGTCATGTTAAAAGTACGCGTAACCATAGGGAGTACATGAAGACTGATGAGTATGAGTGTAGCGATGGAAGAGAAGTGTCAGAATCAGGGCTTGTGGCAATCCGTTAGTCTCTGCCTACCTCTCTAGGAAGCAGACGTGAGACTATGTATGTATGTTTATAACAGTTGTGATTTACATTAGAGATAAAAGTTTTCAATTCACAATCATATAAATCATTGTCAAAAGATTAAATCGTATCAATTCTGGCACACGATACAAAATGTCTGCAATTACTATAATATATTAATAGTTGGTTGCAAACCGGCACTGTACATAATAAATACAGGGGGTATATGGGTACAGTGAAGCTGGCAACAGGATAAGTGAACGGAAGAACGCTGAAACTAGGTGACAAATTTTCATTCCGTTCTCTCGACATTATGTGTCATGAAAACTTGCATTCAGCTAGTGATTTAAATCACCATCCAATACTTCTTCAAACATGGCAGAATAAGTACATAGCAACAAATTGCCAGTACAGGTCCCCTAGTATATCTTTCGGATGTTTTAATAGTTAATGCTCGACCGCACATTCGCTCTCGGTGTCACATGTCATGAAAACTACGCATTCAACTAGTGATTTAAATCACTATTTCGTATTTTTACATGGTCGACATGGCAAACATGGCAGAATAAGTAAATGGCAACAAGGTTCTATACAGACAGTAATCGCTTCAAGTCTCAATGCGTATAGATTTCACGACATATAACAGTAGATGCGCGATCGAACATAACATTTAAAACAAAAATAAATATAAATAAAAAAACATCAACGTAAATAACATAAAAAAAATTTGAAAAAAATTACTAGTCGACCCTGCGTCATTTGATGCTATTCATATGGAGAGCGCAGAATGAAAATTTGTCAGTCAGTTTCTGCGTTTTAGGAACAGACCCATACTACGTGATTTGTTCATTGATCTTCAAAAATACTACGTTTGAACAAAATCGGATCTTTACTGAATACTATTAGGGGTCATCGAGGTGAGAAAGATAGTTAAGATTGTAAAAGTCCTAACTATCCTAAGTCTTAAGAATGAGTACGTACTAAGGTGGGTAGTGACAGAATAACAACACAATTGCCGCCACAACTTCCTTGCCCGGGACCTTTTTTGAAATGGGCACTTCTATAGGCGGGTTTGAATGGGGAGTAAATTCATGTATGTCAAAACCAGACAAATGTAAAAAGGTTAATTTAAAAATAATAATTTAAGATCACATAATTAATTTGAATATCTAAAAATAACAACTGTTTGTTCATAGTTTTAAGTTTTCACTTCTATCGGCAGTTCTTATGACTTCTTAGTGTTCTATTTTTTTCTTACTTATTTGTTTACTTTCACTTAAAACAAACCGGTTAATCACAATACTGTATCTAGTTCGACTTGAAGATAAAATCAACTAAGTGCGGTCTCTAAACGAGAAATTGCGTTTTAATTAAAATTATGATTTCCTTTTTTATCTTCTTAAAACAGCTTTCACTATAAACACGCGTAGAGATTTCACTATAGCGGTCTAAAGTCCGATTATACACTACCTGCATACGGCCCATCATGACGTATGCCAGTGTAGTGTTCGCGCACGTTAGGCCACACAAGATCCACAGGTTACAAACACTACAAAATAGATTCATGCGACGGGCAACGGGAGCACCGTGGTTCGTTCGTAATGTCGATCTACACATCGACCTCGAATTGCCGACCATCAGGCAGTATATGAAGCGTTGCTCCCAGCGCTATTTTGACTCTGCCACGACTCACCCCAATCCACTAGTGGTTGGGGCGGTAAACTACGTCCCATCAAAAATATCCGCGGTCCGACGACCCCGTCATCTCCTTGAAGAAGGGGATGATGCCATTACGATCGCCCAAGAAAGGGCCTACCACAGCTCGCGCAGCGATAACACATAAAACTGCGCGGTATCGGCCTCGCCGACGAGGTCGAAAACCGCGCCGCGTAAAAATCATTAACCTAAACGTGGCCACGCCCTCTTTGCTTTCAGCGACGCCCCGAGCCGAGGTCCGTTCCCCACAGGGGGAGCCCTCGGGCGATGTTCGCTTAACTTACCGGGTTGAGAGCCTTCCGCTCGCCCATTGCCCGCGTTAAGCTGTCAAGGTCATCTGCGACCAACAGCTAAATACACACAAAAAAAAAAAAAAAAATTCACTATAGCGGTAGACTTTTATACACACAGGAATAAACAGATTATTGACCACGTGAGGGCGACCGACTTCGGGAGGGGCGTTAGGGAGGAACCCGGCGAGATACCCATTTGGCTGGCCACGAACGAGAAGGAACTCGCTACCGGTCAGTCGGCCCAATAGCGAAAGGAAGGGAATACGGTGGGTTATGGGGTCGCGCTACGCCCTTTCGTCGCCCCGGACGGAGCGGACGGCGTGCGCGCTGATAGCATAGCTCATAGCCCGCCCCCGAAAAAAAAGGAATAACCAGATTTGGCCGACACCAGACCGCGGCTCTTAAGAACACTATTCACCACCATCGTACCCTTGGGTTTTGTAAACATGACGTGTAGATTATATATATATATACTAGAGAAGAAGAAAAATGAAGGCTACAGCACATGGCGAACAATTTCATTTACAAGGAGCGTTAAGATCAGGTAGGTTACTAGGCGTAAAAGACAGATAAGACGCTTCTTAGCATTTGCTTTTTTTCATACAAATAAATAAAATTGAAGTATCTGTTTGTTATGTCAAAATAATGGACTTTTTACATGCTCACACAGTTAATTGAACATTTGTCTAAAATACAGTTTAACAATTTTTTGTCTGTCTGTTTATTTGAGGTAATCTTTAAAACGGCTGGATCGATTTTGATAATATTTTACTACCAGATAGCTGTGTATATAAAGAGTAACTTAGACTATAATTTATCCCCGTATTCCCACGGGAACGTGAACTGTGCGGGTAAGGTGACTGGAATCGAACCGAGCGAAACGAGGGCGCGTTGCTAGTTTATAATATAAGAAAGTCATACAACGGTTAACTCCTAACCATAAAAAGTTGGCAACCCTACAGCTAACGTTTTATTGTCATTACGTATCAGCACAACACTATCTATAGAATAAAGTTAACTGTAAGTTCTAAAAAAATCCGCACTAATTTACTGCAAGCTTACGTCCATGTATATTGCGGGTCGCCATTAGCGTACTAGTGTCACCCGTTAGATGAACCACAGACAACATATTGACAAACAGAAAAATGACTCATGGCTTATAGGCATTTCCTACTCTAGCGGTATAGCCTAATGTTTAGAACACTACCATAACAGAAATTGGCAATTACGCAAAACAGTCGCAGAATACGTATACATTTTCCGTGTGGTGACGGAGTAAAAATATAATTCACCACTCCCTATCTTACCCGTGGATGTCGTAAAAGACGACTATGGGATATAATATGCACATAACATCTGTGCAAGAGAAGGAAAACTCGAAATAAAACTCTATATCAACATGTCTGACGAGCATAGTATAGTAGATCAAATTCCCTCCTAATGTGGAGGAGGTCCAACAGTGGGACGTATGTGGGCTGCTATGATGATGATGATGAACCATAATACGACAAAAACAAAATAAATTTACATGAAAGAATAATAAATCTCATCATATCAGCTATTGCACATTCCACTGGGCTCGAGCTTCCTCCGCAGTAGAAGGGAATTTGACCTACTAGGTATATCACGCTAGTCCAACGGGTAGGTATAGAGTTTTATTTCTAGTTTTCTTTTTCTTGCTATTTATGATTAAATGCATAGATAACAAAATATCCCTTAGTAGTCCTTTACAAGAGAGGGTACCACACAGGGTATTCCGTCGGATCGACCACAGAGGACAAGGAACTCTGTACTGGTGGTCGGCCCAAGCACGGAGACGACCACCTCCGTCACTCCGGACGGAGCCGGAGGGCGGATGCGCTGACCATAGTCAACCAAAAAAAGTTGTCTTTTACAATACCCGTGGCCAAGATGTGATGATTACATATTGTTTAATAAAAAGTAAATTGAATACAATATTTTACAATAAAATTACAATACACAATTTTTTTTGGTAATAGTTGTCATAACGCACTTCTAAAGGTTACTATCTACTTAAAAAAAACGTTATATAAAACCTAGGCATAACTATTTATATGATGACGAAATAGAAATACAATTATCACCAGCTCTTCATTGCCCGTATAAAAGATGACTAAGTGGACGCATGAGCTGTAATGAAAAACTTATAGCAGAACGTAACTAAGCTTTATTCACGTCAACAAAGCGAATAAAAAGCGCTCCGAGCAAACGGTCTAAAGCTAGCGAGTACTCCATTAACAGGTTTCGCGGGTCGTTAGCCCCGTGTTTGTTCCCCTCGTCAGTCAGCGACCCCAGGACTAAGAAAGAAATTTGACAAATACAGGGACAAAGAGCGGGCAAATCATCACAGCATCCGAAACAGCTAACCGTGCTGTTAGTTTATTAAAACTTGTCGATTGTATAATGACAGTAAATTAATTAAGTCCTTTGGTGTACCACTAAGAGTCGTGACAAACAATGGGAGGAACAATATGGGAATAATCAGCATTCCTCTTCCTAGTACCACCATACCACGCAATAGTAGCTTAGAGGGAACGCTTCGGGAAACCTACATCCGACAGTGGGCATCGATAGGCTGAAAGAATGAATAGAAATCATCAAACACAAGCTACACATATAAATAATTTTTTTTATTGAGAAAAACTTAATAATTCAGATATAAAATAATATCAAAAATTCAGTACTTCTGGATTAGAGAGAGAACTACATAGTAATAATTAGCTGTAACACTTTAAAGATACTAAGAATTTACGGCTTCATTTATGAATAGGTACCATTATACCCGCGTAAATAGATAACTATTAAACAGCTTGCCAAGATTTTATTAGAAACATAGCTCAAATTATACCACCATTAACACAACGCTAGACTAAAATAAAACAATAAAATTTTTAGCTAAGAAAATATGAATAAACCTTATTATCATTAGCCTGCTCTTATCCTAATTACAGGGTCAACTCAATATGTACTCTTCTTTTTTTTTATTCAAAAGTTATTGGCAACAGCTTCATGATCCCTGCCCAATGTCCCTGCTTGGGAAAGATGTTAACTAGACAGAGTTGGCCCAGGTATATGTAAAACTCTTAGTCGTATTTTATGACACCCACAAAGTATATAACAGTTTATTCGTGTTTAGAAACATTGTAGGCAATTTTTTTAATATGTTTGACTTCTAAATTGTATATTTGCATCAGCTGCAATTTAGTTCCATCCATCACAGTCAATCGACATCGATACATTGGGTATCTAAACTACGTGACCTTTCGTCTCGCAGTCGAATAAATTCATTCATCATTAAGCTCATTTCGTGAAGCATTAGCGCTTTTTAATGTGTCTGTCAATATTAAGATCCCGAGTTCAATTTCCCAATCAAGCGAAAAGTACTCGCGACAAGAAAGCTCACCCGGGCGGAAGTAACTAGTATGATGTAATATGTATGTATATGTGTCACGTCACACCTGTGCCTACACGTTCGTCTATAAAAGTTTGATAGCACACTGATGTAATATAGTTGACATTACAAATGCCAATGTTACGTTATCGACCGTGACCGAGTGCCCTATTGACCGCGTCGACCTCGCCACCCGAATATATTTTCGCAGCTTTCCTAATATCTGTTGATATTCAGCGAGTCGACGTCGAATGTCAGACGGGACACTTTCGTGTGCCCTTCAGGCAAACATACCAACTATTTTGCATGCCTAAGTGATATATATTTATAATTAAGTTTTCAGATTAACCTCTACTAGGTTAGATATAGTTTGATATAGATAATGTGACCCTGATATTATATTTTTATACGTCAAAACGGAATGGTTACATAACGAAACCGTTGTTGTTTATGTCAGTACGAAACACTCAAAGAAATAAGTAAAAATATAAAACTAAAACCTACAAAGAAAAAATCAGTTGTCTGTAAAGTCGGTTTACTGACGATAGTTGAACGTGACAACGTCAACGTCGTCGAATATTCGACAATATATCACTGAACATATATTTAATATCGAAAGAATCATTACCTTTATCGTCGCAATTATCGTTGCTATAAACAATTGACACCACATTCACTTTTCACTCCACTTCATACTTGACGAAAACATGTAAATGTATTATTGTATAGCAGCTGTCCACGCGGACGCATCGCTCACTCAAGTAGGAGAGAGACAGATGTCGAACGTTGCCGAACGCGATTGTGCCTCTTTGTCGCTCGTTCCGCGCTCTCGCTTGCACTTCAAGCCTTAAATGGAACACCTCAGAGCGAGGTAACGCCGCATGAGTCATGTTTTTTTCGTGCGTGCAGCCGGCTCCATCGAATTATAAGACGTTGTCACGTCAAAAACAGGACACGTGAAATAATCTTACAGGAATAAGTAAAACAATAGACTTAAAAAAGAATTGGAACCCATCCGCATCAGCATAACAAATGATAATTTACGCTGTTCACAAAATAAAGGAAATTTTAATACGGCTAAGAACAACGGAGCAGAGAACCTGAAAACGGAACGTATCGTCCACAAGGTATAGACCAGGTAGTCTTTATAACAACAGCCTCTATTGACCTTAAACCTCCTTATAATAGTAACAATGGTATACCGCCACACTTGGCAAGTGTATTGGACCCATCACATTTGATGTTATGAGTTTTTCAGAAATGCAATATTGCCTTACGGACAGGTAAGGGCGACGACACATTGTATTCCTAAGACGATATTAAACTGGATCATATATTATTCATTATTTGGACACTCGCCATCCAATGCTGGACGTAGACCTGTCCTATAGAATGCGACGTGGCACTGTCATCATTAATAATGATATTATTACCGTAATCTTATGATTGGCATTAGAAGCGAGCGGGTTGGCGGTCTCAGTACGGTATTATGTACGCTTCTCATTCACAATCAGCGCATTTTCCCGATGGAAAGCCTATCTCAACGACTAACACTAGCAAGTAACTAGTGTTAGTCGTCATTATATCAAAATCATTATAACAAAATTACAGTTTTAATGAATTGTGAACCTCAGTTTGATATTTTTTTTTCAAATGATAATAGATAAGAGGGAGGGAGGAGGAACAAGGAGGATCTTTTCGTGCAATACTCCGCAGTGTCTGAAAACAAATGTGTGTAAACCGTGTGTACCAATAATGGCATATGACACTGAAACGTGCTTTCTAAATTTCGGCCTATACAAAGTTCAACGTCGTGGAGCATTGTATGGAGAGGCCTATATGCTTAGTATTTCTAATTGTGGTATAATCCATAATATGGAAATCCGCAAAAAAGGGTGCAATCGACGTAGCCCGAAGAATTGTCACACTGAAGTGGCAAGGGACAGGCCACATTGCTCGTCGAACCGATCACTGTTGGGGAAGAAAGGTTTTCGAGTGCCGGCCACAGTACACCCTGATGGACGAAATGGACGACTATAACAATGACTTGATGTTCATTTTATTTTAAATAAATAGTTTTAGATTGAGTACGAGGAATCAAAAACTAAATTATGTAGCAATGTACACATATATTATTTACTTATGGTATATAGCAGGGATCGCCAAATGGCGGACCGCCGACCCATTTAGTGCGGACCGAAAGAATAATACAACAACTGGCACTACAGAGTACGTTTGTTGACGTCGTCAATTCAAAAATGGAAGGAAACGAGCTAACAAGTGAGAAAGAGTTCACGGCACGGGTTGCGAACTTGCGAGTTTAGAAACAGGTTCTCCGATTTTAAGAAAATTGAGAATTGTGTAGAAATCCTCAGCAGCATTTATTCTCTGCATCCGGATAGTGAATGGAGCAACGAAGCTGCAATTATTTTCGGGAGTGATATAGGAAATGATCGATTTTCAAGAAAGCACAGTTTTAAAGCACAAACATGTGGAAGTTTCCAGTGAAGAATTCTGGATAAAATTTGTGTGTGGTAAAAAATATCCAGAACTACAAAAATTAGCTTTGAAATTTTCTTCTATGTTTGGGTCTACATATGTTTGTGAAGCAGCATTTTCGAAGATGAACTTCATTAAGAATAAATTTCAATCTCGATTAACTGATGAACATCGCCAGAATTTAATGTCAATAGCTTGTACCAATTTTACTCTAGATTACAAACAGATAGTGCGCAATAAAAATGTTATTTTTCTCATTGATATGATTGATATGTAAGAAAATACATTTGTTAACTAAAAATTACATATGATTTTTATTTTTTCTATTAAAAGCATGTACGGACCGTGATGGTTATTTCATTTCTTAAAACGGACCCCTAGCAATATTATTTGACGAACCATGATATATAGCATAGCTATATGGTATTTACCATGGTATACACATAGACACCATTATTATTCAAGTCAGCTATATCGCTTTGTAATATATAAGTAATAATAATTTGAAACGAACTAAAAATAACCAGTCTATTTAGAAACATATTAACACCTTAAAACAGATTTTTGCGCGACTAGTATCTTTATATTTCTACACAAGAGTGTTGAGTTACACATACTTTGATGTCTGAAAGCGCAGGTCTACGACCAATGTGTGTTACCAGTGATGACTTGCGGCACGGCAACTACTTGGAGTTTTATAGTATTTGAATAACGTTTGCTAGTATTTAATGTCAGCTGATACATCCCACTGCTGGACTCGAGCCTCCTCCGTGATAGAATTGAAATTAACCTACTATACCACGCTGGTTAGACGTGTTGGTATCGTGTTTTATGTTTTTACCTTCTCGTCCAATGTTGTTTGCTACATATCGTATCCCATAGTCGTCTTTTACGACACCCACGGGTAAGAGGGTGAATTATATTTTACTACACGGAACGCAACAAAAAAAATATATTAAAAAAGAAACTTCGTGTGTCCTTCTGTTTATTCGTTCGCAGGCCTGTTTCCACTATTAGAAGTGGCGTTCCCCACCCCCTGGTTATAACGCCATAATCACTGGACTAGGCAGACGTGCCAGCGTTAAGTTTTCCAGCTGTTGCTCCTTCATTCGTAATCATTATTTACTACTTCGCCACTGTTTTTATCGCAAATAGTAGAATTTAGAGTTGGATATGCATCTCATAAATAATTTAGAAGTCTATCAGCAATGTTAACGCTTTGAGAACCGCTATCACACATCCCGGGAAAACGGAACAAATACCTCACATTTTAAAAAGTTAAAACTTTAAATTGATTTTAAATAAAAGTACCTTCACCCTCGTGCTCTGTCTAATTAGGAATAGTATTCGCCTGAGGGTTGTTAATCTATTAAGTGGTAGACGGGGGTGAAGGGTAGTCTCGCGGGAGTATTGGATGCAGCAGACAACAAAGGTAGCGGTGATTGTACTCGTAGCGAAGGTCTTTGGCCGCAGTCTAGACTGTGCATTAGGCTGGGAGCGGTGAGGTGGACCCCGCACCAGTGTACAGCGAGCTGTCGGTCATCAACTGTCGCGACACCCCTCATTCGTTATATATATATATATATATCTAGAGTTATTATACATATCGGGAACAATGAGATCAAGTTCGACGACTAGAATATTCTGTGTATAGTATATTAAAGATGACTGCGTACTACATGGTGGCGCGAATACTATCAACCCGAGTTTATTTATCATCATCATCATCGCAGCCAGCCCATATATGTCCCACTGGTGGGCTAGGGCCTCCTCCACATAGGGTATAGGGTTGCATTTCGAGTTTTCCCTTTCTTGCTCAGATGTTATGTGCATATTATATTCCTTAGTCGTCCTTTACGACATCCACGGGCAAGATAGGGAGTGGTAAGTGGTAGTTTATATATAGCTCTGGGCCAACTGTACCTGATGCCATTAAGTTAACAATTACTTCCCAAAGAAGGTTGACGTCAGGTTGGCAGCCTGTCGTAAAACTATTTCGAAAACTTTTGTAATGGGTGCTATAAATGAAGTGTAGATGATAAGACCAGAATGATGATGATTCTAATAACGAATCGCATAGTGTAGCGTAGTGGTTACGATACCGATCAATTGTGACAGTGTCATGGGTTCGATTCCCACACAGGACAATGCTCTGTGCGACAATAGGGAATATGCACGATATTTTTTTATTTTTTAAACGTTTCTACTAGTTATCACATTACTAGAAATAAATATAACACATCCAAAATATAAACGATTATGATAAAAAAAAAAATTAAAAATCGCTATTATTTATGGGCGATGTAAACGCGATTACTTCGGCGCGCGTATTCTGTGACGTCAGAGTACTCGACACTCGTACAAGTTGCTAGGGCTGCCAACTAGAGCAGTTGATATTTTTATAAATATCGTTTTTCGACATATCAATATTTTAGGAATCGGAAAATATCGATATATTGATAAAAATATCGATATTTTTATTATTATTACGATTATTAAATATATTATATCTTATTTACCTTGCAGCTTTTATTCCTCCGAGTTTAACAGACATTAATCTGAATTAGACGCGAAATATGATGTCATCATATACACGTCTATTTTAGGAAGATTATCTGACTATACTTTGACGAAACCGGTTTCAGTCATTGTAATAAGACTTATTCACAAGATTAATACTTGAACACAGAAAACTAATAACTTATTATGAAATAACTGGGTAACAATACAAAATAATTAGGGATGTGACTTGGAGGGAAAAATCGATTTTGTAATAATCGATTTTTTGTTCTTTAAAATAAATAGATTATAAAATAATCGATTAATTAAAAAAACGATTATAAAATAATCGATTAATTAAAAAAAATCGATTATTAAATAATCGAATAATTAAAAAATCGATTATAAAATAATAAATGTTTTGTTCTTTAATATAAATCGATGATAAAATAATCGATTAATTTAAAAAAAAATCGATTATAAAATAATCGATTTTTTTCTACCAACAGGATTATGACTTTTTTTTTAGGAAATGTGAGCTTTATTTCCTAACATAGAATGATGAATTTTGATCAAATTTTGAATAATAAAAATCGATTAATAATCGCCTTTTATTATTTTCATAATCGATTGTAAAAATCGATTATTAATCGATTATTTTTTTGTAAAAATTGATTATTATAAAAATCGATTATTTTTTCACATTCCTAAAAATAATCACTAGAAACATGAACCTCCTTGAACCTCCTATCCAAGGTTCAAGGAGGGCTGTTGATAAAATATCGATATGTCAAAATATAGATATTATTATTTAAAAATATCGATACTTAACACTGAACTTTTTTTGGACGATAATAAAAAGTACGTATCGAGGGTCGATATTTATTTGAATAAATTTGGTGTTTTATGTTTTCTTCTAAAGTATTTATTCTACAAAATCACCGTAAACTTAATCTACTGTAAAAGCGCTGGCATGAAACTGATGATCAGTTATCACTTACTCCTAGAATTTGATAAGAAAAAGCTCGGCACGGCAACCCCGCAATGAACGAAGTTAAAGAGTGGTCATGGGGAAAATATCGAAATATCGATATTTTTTTCGTTATATCGAACTCCGATATTGATATATATTTAAAAATATCGATATATCGAAAAACCATTTTTTTTTAATATAGACAGCCCTAACTAGAAGACTCGGGTGTCACGTGTTCAAAACGTGACATCATAGTACTCCAACCAATGCGGTGCGTTTCAGAAATTTTGCGCGCGAATTTCAAAAAAGGCACTTTTTGATAATTAAATTTAATTATTAAATAATGATAGAATTAAAAAATAATTGTATAGGTATGTTTTTAAGCAATAAAGATTACAAATAAAAATAATTTGTTCATTTTGGAGTTTCGTGCATATTCCCTATGTCCGTTAAATTTTAAAATTATAAATGCCTACTAGCAACCCGCCCTCGCTTCGCTTCGGTTTCAGTCACTTTACTCGCGGCGTAGTGCCCGTTCCTGTGGGAATACCGGGATAAAATATAGTCTATGTTACTCCCTGATATTATAGCTTTCCATTGGTGAAAGAATTTTTGAAATCGGTTCGGTGGTTTAAGCGTGAAAGCGTTACAAACAAACATCCTTACTTTCGCATTTATAATATTAGTATGGATGTTACCCCGTTTCAATCGTACTCCGTTTTTCTTTTAATTACACGACAAACCGTTGCTATTTTTTTTTCAATTGAGTTTGTAAGGCATTATGAATAAGAGTTATATTATACTTTTGATATACATTGCTATGATGTGTTAAAAATATCCAAAGAGACAGTGACGTCAGCTACATTTTTATGTACAAAACCTAAATAGTTATTCGCTGAAGTCTATTAAAGTTTTTCAAATTTTTTTAAATCACAATCTCTGTTTTAGACCAGGGCCGAAGCCTTCAAAAATGGTAAAAAGTGAAAAAAAAATAGTAGGATGAAACTCATTAGAAAAGGAGGGGAATATGATAAAAATGAAAGGAAAAATAAATTACGGGCGATCTGAGTTCGGGAAGTGGGAGGGGGTGGGTTTTTAAGGGTAAAAAATGATTTATCTCGATTTCCGCCAAAACTACAAGTCTTACGGTAAAAAGTTAAAGGACAAAGTTGTAGGGAATAAAAAGATCTACAACTTTTGTATTTACAATTTTTTCACATAACGTCAAAATTTAGGTGAAAAATTCAAATAACCAAGTTTTTTGTTTTTATTTTTCTTTTTCAAAAATTTTTTTGCTATGAAATTTGGTGAAACCTTACCTCATTATGCCCCAAATACACTGTAATTTATTTGATTTAAAAGATTTATTTTTACGCTTTATTTTAACTTAACATCAAAAAAGTACCCTAATATTCGATCGAAAATTCTCCGGTCAAAATATCAGTTTTTTTTTTTAAAGTCGGGAGGGCTTTTTGTTCGCTGAAATCTCTACTTTCTGATGGTGTAAAAAAAATATACATTGCTATAGTAAATGTTCTCAGAAAATGCAGTTTTTTTTTGTTTCAAAAATTATCGACCCTGGTCTATTTGAAATATTGTTATGCTACAAATATCTTGGGAATAGATTAGTCTTTTCGTAGAATTTCTCCGTGTGGTGGCGAAATAAGAATACAATTCACCACCCCCTCGCTCTTGTGCGTGGGTGTAGTAAAAGATGACTAAGGGATGTACCTAATATGCATATACCATCTATGCAATAGAAGGAAAACTCGAATCAAAACCGTATGCAAATACGTCTGACCAGCGTGGTATAGTAGGTCAATTTCCCTCCCAAAATGGAGGAGGCCCGAGACCATCAGTAGGACGTATATGTGCTGAGGTGATGATCTTGTAATATCTATTAATTCTCGGAATATCCATAATGAGTCTGTGAAGATTTTACACAAAGAAACATTGCGATTAGTTTGCAACAATTCTAAGCGTGATGAATATTAAAGTGTTAGGAAATCAAATTTTCAAATGTTTAACGTCCAAGTAAAGTAGGTCGCTAGTTCGCGCTCTGCTATTCGGTCCCTGATGGTTATAAAATAGAAATCCCGGTTATCTCAACATTTAATATTTCAATTACGTTTAAATTCGTTCAATATAGAGAGCCAACAGATATTTACAACAAAGACTTAGATGAGTGCAACGCATTGAATAAAGACAAGAACTTTGAGTAAACTGGTGCATCTGATCGTCCTCGGAGCTCACACAAGTATTAACCTTCTCCAATAACAAGGAAATTGATTTCCTACATGCTTTAGATTTAGATCTTTAAATTATACAGTAGTCACCTCATAGCAAATATTCTGCTAAAATTAGTTTTATACTAAATAGTAAACCTCAATACAATCGTGTGTAAGGCTTATAGTAAATGTTTGTGTATGTATCAATATACATACACAAATACAGAATAATTCTGTAGTGATAGTTCAGTATCACCCGCTATGAGTTATGCTAGATAAAGTGACCTCCATTTCACTCGGCACACACAAAATATTATTTACTCAGCATTGATAACTACGGAATCCCCTTATGTACATATATGTATATATGTAGTATTAATCTATTAAATATTACCCTTATTATTTCTTCTTTCTTTGTAGACAAGGCCCCACACTAGTTTACAAAGCCTTGTGTCACAGATTACGAAAACATGTAAATTATAGTCCGACTCGGAATAATATTTTGTTGCTAGAACAAAGAATATTAAGAACAGATACTCCATTACCTTCATCCTGCAGAGGCAAAAGAAACTACAAGAAAAAAGACTACAAGATCCTACAAAGAACTTTAAGAAAATGCTAACAAAGCCAAAATCAGTATTCTCCAAAATACCAGTGAAATAGATAAACAAAAAAATAATGCATATCACAATATTGATACAGCTAGTAATAATTATATAATACATATATTTAGTGGAATATGACAGAGGTGTCCATCTGAAAAATAGTGGTGCCAGGTTATGGAGCGATGTAAGAGAGAGACCAAGTCTTACAATCAATGTTGAAAATAGATGAATCATTGGATGGATTATGAAAGTGAGACCTTGTGTGGCTATCTATATATCAAAATATTCTTTCATATTGAGCACATTGATTTGAATTTTTTCTTTAACATACATTGAATCTTACTTAACTATTGTATAGAGAAACCAGATAACAACATACCTTTTATATTTTTCAAAATTTCTATCATATAGAAAAAATAAATGTACCTCAAACTATATTAAAATATATACCTTCATTATTTCACACACTATTCTTATAACTATTGTTCTGCGTAGTGACGGAATAAGAATACAATTTACCACCCCTTCTCTTACCCGTGGGTAATGTAAAAGATGACTAAGGGGTATATTATGTATACAATTACTGTACAGTACAAGAGAAGGTAAACTCGAAACAAAACCTTATACCAACCTGCCTGAACTTTGATGTAGTACATCAATTTCCCTCCTATTGTGGAGGAGGCTCGAGCTCAACAGTAGGACGTATATGAGCTGTGATGAAGATGATGATGACAAACTATTACTTTATGGACGCTGGCAAACACAAACAGTATAATGTCTAGCATGGGGTCACTTTGCTACAAGTGTGTGATTGATATTATGTCTGACAAATATTTTATTTAAAATGTGTAAAGTCTATAAATGAGTATTGCAGTCTAAATATAAATTTTGTTGCTAAGCATAAGATACAGAATTCTGTATGTTGAGTAAATTTAGTGCTAAATACTGGCTACTCCTACACAAAGAACTTTCTAATTGTAATTATTTTTTTATTTAAAGTTTTGCGTCAAAGGAATTTTGGTAGAAATTTCTATGGGACCAAAAATATAATTTTGTAAGTCTTAAGTCTGAACCAATACTAATAACAAATATAAATTGTTTAATTATATTACAACTGGATGTAAAATGAAAATATTATGACACAAGGCAATATTGATGTGACAATAATTAAGAACTAAAAGAGCCCTCTGTCATTAACAGCAATTGCCCAAATCGCAATTTTATATACTACTGTAACATCTATAATCACTTAGGGCCTTTAAATATGAATGTGTTATTATATATGTACATTTTTAATAAGCACATAAGTATAGTGAGATGCACAACAAAAGTATAGACCCAATATGTGTCTAGCACAATCGTAACATGAATGTATAAGCCCCATAACCATCTTTTTATATTATTCAACACAGTGTAAAAAGAATTAAATATTCTCGCATTTTACATAATATAATACTCATAATCATCTCGGCTCATGTACATCCCACTGCCGGGCTCGAGCCTTGAGCTTGGGGAAATTGACGCACTATATCATGCTGGTCAAGGGGTTGGTATAGAGTTTTATTTTACGCTTTACTTCTTTTTGCATGGATGTTGTCCATGTACTCAAATCCCTTAGTTGTCTTTTACGATAACCACAGGCAAAGGAGGGAGTGGTGAATTGTATTCTTTTTACCACATGGTCTTTTTATAACACATACTGAAGAGCCAACACTTATGCCCCAGGCAACTTTGGAAACATACAATTAACAAACACAAAGCACACTCAAAGTCAGAGTAATATAGCACCCAATAAATTGTCCTACATGGGCAAAGTATCCTTGACACTTAGCACAGTAGATCCAGTAAATAGACAATTGCACCATATGTGCAGTCATTATATAACACTAATCAGATTCCAGCATATTGTATAAACAACGTCAATATTATGTACATTCTACATTCAAAACATCTCAAACTAGACGGCAAAAGGAACTTTTTAGATTCATAATTATTAAAAAAAAATTAGACTAAACTACAAAGCGCTTTTTAGTACAGTTGAATAATAGATATCAAAAATACTGTATTTTGTCTAAGTCTTTGTTTTATTAAAATATTAAAATTTGGTTATTTCACTAATATTAGCTATTCGTTCTAAATATATATTTGTCATATATAAAATTATGAAATGTATTTCAAATAATAGATAGTTTGTTTGCAACACTAATACCATGGGTTTATAGTCACAAAGTAGGCTGATAAAATAAATTAATTTCGACAAACAAATGAATGAAAGAGCATAAAAAGTATAATCTATTCTCTTGTAGAAACAATGTTTAACTGTAAAAGATGCGATGTGAACTTTGTCACACAGTTATAAGACGTAATTAACTGTGTTACAATTTACTACACAGTTTTCATTATCTTTTTGTCTGCCATTTTCTAGAGAGGAGCCCATGTGAAACACTAAGCAGAAAATAATAAAATAATCACAATCTCGCAAATCAATAGGTGGATTTCTCCATCCAGAATCACAATTCCGAGTGTTGTCACAAAATATGCGATCAGCTGATTTCTTTGTTTGACTACTGCAAAGCTAGTGATCACGGTACGACCTGTTATGACACGTCAGATACCATCAAAATTATTTACAATTACATAAAACTGAAGAAAATAGCCTAGGGATAACTTCAGACTTTGCTAACGAAGAATTTAGCGACTTAGTAATCCATAAACAAACCTTGAAAGTTCTTACCTTTGTAATGGACTCGAAGGTTATTTTGCGACAATCCGATGTAGCTAAATTTGTCTTTAGAACTCCATGATCTTGGTAATGGTGTTTCCTCTTCATTCACATTAGGATATAGCAACTTTAAACGATCTATAGGATCACTTTGCACTTGATTTTGGGACTCCATCGTTCCCCGTCCACTACCTATCGCAGCCATTTATAACATTATAATTTCTATAATTTCATGTCATGTCAATGACGTCACGTCCAATGATATGAAGGCATCCGTGAGATGGCAGCGTGAAAATTGTTACCATAAACAAAATTTTACGATCGAATTTCAGTTAAAAATATAGATGGCAGCACTCACACGCTCAAAAATGATAATATGTATTAGATTAGGTCTATATTGTTGAGATAGAATTTATTTATAATTCAATATTCAAAATGTATTAGCAATAAATGAGACGTGTTGGTACAGAATTTTATTTCAAGTTTGCCATCTCTTGCACAGATATCATCTGAATTATCATAGATATCCCTTAGTACTAGGGACACGATATCGAAACGAAAGTATCGATACTGTACTCATGAGTAGTATCGAAGAAAAAATATCGTACTCAATAAAGTATCGAAGCAAAAGTATCGATACTCCAAAGTATCGAGTACGGAGTACTTAGCCTAGAATCCAGGTCGTGATGTCCTTTTTTTAGGAATTTATCATGATTTGATGACCTGTTTTTTTAGGAGTTTGTTTTATGTGTTCGGATTAAAATATGTCGAGCCACTTTTTAGAAGGTTTATTACGCTTTACCTAGATGGCGTTACCATAAGCATGAGCCGTAAGATCAAATTTAACATGGATACTTTGTACAATTTGTTCGATACGATACCTGCCTAAAAGTACTCATTGAGTAAAAGTATCGAATAGAAAGTATCGGTATCGAAAGACAAGTACTCGATACCTAAAAGTATCGATACTTTTTTCGTGTCCCTACTTAGTAGTCTCATACAACAACGGGTAAGATATAGATAGGTGGTTGTGAATGGTATTTTTATTTTACTACGTCACCACAGGGAAAATATTACCATCTACCTCATCATTTATTTATATTTCATAATGCTAATCTCACTGCTAAATCAGTGCAGTAATATGACAGACGTCTACTGTTTACATGCAGTAAAGTTCCTCGGCCGTAAATATTACTATATTAGTATTACTCTAAGTACTTAAGCACAGCTTACAAATCCTGGAAAGGCACAAAATTATCAAACTAAGAGAGAGGATAAAAAAAAGAGTGTGTACAAAGTACGCATATTAGAAGTGAAACTCCTTTATCCATTATCATTTATCCTTTATTCTCTATCATTTATCCTTTATATCATTCTCTTGTCGGCTGAACCTTATACATTTACGTGTTTGTGTCTATGGACTCACTTTTTCGTTTCATCGAGTTTGAAATCACAACCATTCTAAAGAAGTTTCACTTCAAAAAGTGCAACAATTAGAACTCGCAATGGGCGCGTATAAGTCTATTTACGGTATAGCCCCATAGTATTCCCTTCGATTCCATATTACTATACTGTAGTCAGTACAATATAGAGATTAGAAGTTACAGTCTTCGCAGTTAAGTCTAAAAAGGAACACGCGCAAATCACTTCTAAACGGACTGACGTGCTCTTGTTATAGTGGTAAATTGCTCTAGATTTGACACTTTCCAGCCAAAACTCATAGTTTGCAAATTTCTAGGACCGAAGGCTGATGTTCCTTACCCCTTCATGCACTAGCACCTTCTTTCCAAGTACCCTCCTATGGAGTCTATAGCGTCTTACCAACATTTACTCAACTTTGAAAGAATCTCTAGGTTTTCTTGGTGGCAGTATAAATCTAAATATTATGTATAATGTTTACATTTATACTGCGTGTGCAAATTAATTTAGCTAACTTTAATCTAAACCAAATCGATGTTTGTAAAGCTCATAATAGCTACGAGATAATGCCAATCGCAATCGCAACAAACCACTCCAAAGATAAGAGTTGAAATTTGGTAACGGATAATATGTTTACGTTCATGTTTGGTAATGTAATGTCTCGTTCAATATTTTAATTTGTTGTTTATTCACTAATACTATGAGCAACATACCGAAATTTCTAAAAGATATTGAGAAAAGTTTGCATGAAAAAATAAACCAAGTGAAAGTAATTAATAGTGATTTATTAGAAAGTAAACAATTACACAAGGATGAAATTCTACAGGTAACGGAGTAATTTATACAACATATTCTTTGGTATATCGTAGAAAACTTTCATATTTATTTTAATTGTTCTATATAACTATAAAGTTAGAAGATTTTGAGGGTTCTTAAAAATTCAGTGTCTAGTGTTGGAGGTGAATTTAAAGAAACAAATACTGTTTTACAATAACACGAACAGACGACGACAATAACTGATAATATACTTAAAAATCATAGTAGGTATACTATATTCTTATTCCGTAACTTCACGAATAATACATAAATAACATATTACATCATCATCACAGCTCATATACGTCCCACTGTTAGGCGCGAGCTTCCTTCGCTGTGGGAGGGAAATTGACCTACTATACCGGTTAGACGTGTTGATATAGGGTTTAATTTCGAGTCATCCTTGTCTTGCATAGATGTTACATGCATATAACATACGTAATTAACTTACACCAAAAATATTTATTTTGTAACATTTTTCCATTTGTAGATTTATCAGGAAGCGTTCCAAGAGTTAATAGCAAGAACTAATACATATTCAACAATTTTAAAGGATATAAAAAACGCCTATGAATGTTCCATACAAGTTAGAAATGAGCGTATATTACAATACATTACCCAAGATGTAAGTTCAGTAACCACGAAACATTTCTTACCTTTAAAATAATAGTGAATTACCTTAAAAAACATGATCGCACAATGTTTATGATTTTGGTGCCAACCTGACGCTGCCAGGGCGATGCCCAAGAGCGTCAGGAACTGGGACGCGGTTGAATCGTGCCGGGAAAACTCCTTCACGATGACACTTTAAGACTCCGATGCCTGGAGTGGCGCAAGCAGGTAATACCTGTGCCTGATGTCGCCCTAACCGAGTCACGAGTGACTGGACCAGGAGATAATTCGTCACCCGCAGAAAGACTGACCGCGTGTGGGTGACATCCCGCCGGCACTAATTTTGGGTGTTGTTGGGGCGTCGACGGGGATTGATCTCTGAAAGGGTAATCCGCTAAGTAGGCCACGGATGTCAAGGATTCGGTACCAGTGGTCAACTCAACAGCCTGTCGAAAGAATACAGCGGATTATAAAGGTCACACGTCACCTTTTCGTTGCCTCCAATAGCGACTCTAAATTTTCCGTGAGATTAGGATGACCGACGACGCGAACAGGGAGTACGCTTTGTATAACACAAAACGCCGTCTCGGTGTGAAATTCCGCCTTCCGGTTCTGTTCAGGATGCCTGGCTGTATGGTTGCCAATTTTATACGTAAAAAACATTGCCACATAACAAGATATTCTTTCAGATACACACAAGTAAAATTAGTTGAAAATTGTGTATTTGTATAATAAATATTTAACCTGTAGTTAACAGCTAATTAAATAACCAGGTTTTCTCCGGTAATAGTCACACCGATCAACATCACTAGTAACAATCGCTTTGCTTTAAGCGTGATGGATAAACTTAATAAAACACAGTACAATGACACATTTACTTAAAAACTAAATCCGAGATATGGAGTGTAGAAGTAAGGAGCACCATCTCGTATGGGGGATTAGTCGAAAAAGTGTCCACTTGTAAACAGCAAATTAATAGCGCTAGTGTAGCAAGTGGAAATGATATGAACTTAGCAGTTATAAACAGAGTTATGGAGTGAAGTGTGCTGGGTTGAAAAATTTTATATTTATCTTGACTTCTGTCGTTAAGAAATATGCAGTATTTAAAATCTCAACTATTTACGTAGTCAACTGTAATTTAGTAAATAATAACCTATGAAACTTAAGAGTGAAGTGTGCTGGGTTGAAAAATTTAATATTTATCTTGACTTCTGTCGTTAAGAAATATGAATTGCGCTGTAACAAAGCGGAAATGTTTCTTTCCTTTTCTAATTTAGTATCCTACTCTAATAATTTGTGGCGCTCTATTTAAAATTCTTCCACTTGCTACTATAGCGCCACCTTAATTTTCTCCTTTCAACGGACACTTTTTCAACACTGAGATGGTCCTCCTTACTTCTACACTCCATAATCCGAGAGATGATGAAACAGAGTACCAACTAATAATTGGCGTAAAGGTCTTCGTAATCACCTATAATATTCTTATAAAAAAATAAATGAATTTTAATTTGCCAAAAACGTTAATAGTCGGTATACACGACAACGATATATCGTAGCGATATAACTGTGCAAACCGTTTGTGCAGTTTTATCGATAGTGTGGACAAAAATCGACGCACTTGTCGTTGTCGCGTGTACGCTCTATGGACGTTCGATTAACTGCACAAACGGTTTGCGCAGTCAGATCGCTACGATATATCGTTGTCGTGTATACCGACCTTAAAAGATTTCAGCAGTTTCGCTTTCAGTTAGAGATGCACCGAAACCATTCAGGTATCAATCCTTTTAATCGATACTGTATCGGTCGTTAAGTATCGGTACTTCATCAT
Organism: Lymantria dispar; assembly: GCA_032191425.1. Taxonomy (NCBI): domain Eukaryota; kingdom Metazoa; phylum Arthropoda; class Insecta; order Lepidoptera; family Erebidae; genus Lymantria; species Lymantria dispar. The sequence continues at coordinate 31,401,775 of CM063455.1, forward strand.
CATTATCATTTCAGCTCATACACGTCCTACTGTTGGGCTCGAGCCTCCTCCACAATAGGAGGGAAATATAGACCTTACTATTCCATGCTGGTCAGACAGGTTGGTAAATGGTTTAATTTCGAGATTTTCTTCTCTTGCATAGTTGTTATATGACTTTTACGACATCCATGGGTAAGATAAGGAGTGGTGAACTGTATTCTTACTCTGTCACCACACTAAAAATACATATAGGTACTAAATCAGTATTAATTAAAAAGTATCGGTACTTACTGGTATCAAATCGTTTTTGAAGTATCGAGTACTTTTCATGGAACCTATAAGATACGTACCTTGCGGGATTATGATGAGCTTTTTTTGCTTTGGTAAATCTAAAGGTCGGTCGAACGTCCATAGAGCGTACACGCGACAACGACAACTGCGTCGGTTTTCGTCCACACTATCGATAAAACTGCACAAACGGTTTGCACAGTTATATCGCTACGATATATCGTTGTCATGTATACCGACCATAAGGCGAAATAATACCTTATATTAGGTACCTAAAGTATCAACATTTGCAAGATTACTGTGATGATGATCTTTTTTTAGGAATTGAACATCTGGCTGGCGTGAAATTGATGTAAATTTACTATTTTACGATATTTGCCAATTCAATTGTTATCATTCTATACTAGTACTCAGTATCGAATGGAGAGTATCGATGCCATATGAGTACTCGTTAGTATCGATTTATCCCTACTGTCAGTAGGTGAAGTTCTCTAGTAGCGCTAAATACAAATAAATTAATTATTTATATAGGTAGGTATATTTGTCTTACTATTAACAGTACATTATAAATGCTGTAAAAGATATAAAATACATATTGCAAGACTGTCATACCGGGTTCCACGTAGTAGGAACTCGCAAAATTGGCAAGAAAAATATACAAGTTTTATCTTCAATATTATTGTAACTTTAAGTCAAAATTTTGATAGCTACATTTAGTACTCGCCCTAAAACCAAGTGACTGAAAAGTTATAAAAGAAGAACGTATATAGATATTGTGCTGATGTCAAATACTGGTACGGAGAGCTTACCGCCAGTCCTAGTTTTGGACGGTGGCTTTTCGACTCAGGTTTCGCGTCACGTTGGCACTAATCCAGACGGAGATCCATTATGGTGTTGCAAATTTCTACAAACTAATCCGGAAGACGTTTATAAGGCGCATCTTGATTTTTTAAGGGCTGGCTCTGATGTTATTGCAACAAATACCTATCAAGCATCAGTCGAAGGCTTTGTCAAGTATCTAGGTTTAACTTCTCAAGAAGGGTACGGACTGATCTTACGTGCAGTGGAACTTGCAAAACGTGCACGCGCCTCTTACTATGAAGAATGTGAAAAGCAAAGCTTGCCGTTTCGTAGAGTTTTAATAGCAGGCTCTGTTGGCCCTTATGGAGCGTACCTACACGATGGTTCCGAATACGATGGTAGCTATGCGGAGAAAGTCAGCGCAGAAGAAATGCGAGAATGGCATTCTTCCAGATTGAAAGCTCTAGTTGAAGCGGAAGTCGATTTCATAGCATTTGAAACGCTGCCTTGCCAGAAAGAAGCTGTAGTTCTTGTGAAACTTTTAATGGAATATCCAAAGATGAAGGCATGGTTATCTTTCAGCTGTAAAGATGAAAATAAACTAGCAAATGGGGAGGACTTTAAAAGTACTGTAAGAAGATGTTACGATATGAATCCTGATCAGTTAGTCGCAGTGGGAGTAAACTGCTGTCCACCAACAATAGTGACTAAATTATTACAGGGTGTTAATGATGGCAGACAGTCACCAATACCATTTGTTACATATCCTAATTCTGGAGAAAAATATAAACCAGAAGAAGGCTGGATTGGTAAAGATCAGTGTGAACCTCTCGCTACCTATGTACAGGAATGGTTAGATGTTGGTGTGAGATACATTGGCAGTTGCTGCAGAACTTGTGACGTAGATGTAAAGCAAATAAGAGAACAAGTACAGCTTTGGACTGAGAGAAGAACAAAGTTCTAGATTGCAAAGATTGTTTTTTTCATAAAAGATTAGAGGTATTATATATAGTATCCCGTGTGATGACGGAGTAAGAATACAATTCACCACACCCTCTCTTGCACATGGGTGTCGTAAAAGACGACTAAGGGATATAATATTCTCTTCAGGCTATATTGGCCATGGGTCTCCTCCACAATGAAGGGGTATAGAATTTCTTTATTTTTCGTGTTTTTTTATGACATCTGTGGAGGATGAAGGGTGATGAAGTGTATCCTTGGTTATGACATATAAAATCTGTTTATTTTAGAGGTCTTATAATCATTTTGTGTATAAAAAATTAATATGGGAAACATGAAATTCTATAGGTAGATAGTTCCCAATGACATAACTTTAATGACCATCTGGGTTCCTTTCTTTATAATTTTGTCCTTTTTATATTTTTATAATTCACCATTCTCAATTCAACATGAATTAAATAAAGTGTCATATGAACCTGAGAGTAGCACCATTGACCATGCTGACCAACAAGCATCGAAAGGCAAAGTTGCCAATCATCAAGCTTTAGAGCATTTAATTCACTAAGGAAAGCTATAGAAAATTCTGAAGACTTCTTCGAGGCCTTTTACTTGGATATTGGTGGAATTGCTCCTATAGTGCAGCAGAAGCCAAAAAGAAAAAATACAAAAGATATTATAGATGATATTTATTTATGGTGTATTGCTATTTAAATATATATAAATAAAACTATTTTTACAGAATCTATTGTATTTGATTTTTTATTACTCCATGTTTCAAACACTTTTCAGTGTTCCTAGTCGCGGGTGAATAAATACTCCCGTCAACATCAGAAATCGTTTTTAAAGAACTCTGCACCGGTTGTCGGCCCAACAACGAAGGCGACGTGCTATATGTGATGGATGAGTTCGAGTTAAGAGCCCTCAGCGCTCACCCACCAGTCCGGGTAAAGTTGTCACAGCCATCAGAGGCTAACAACTAAGTCACACAAAAAAAAAAGGGTGGGTTATAGGTTTACGTGCTTACGCCCCTCTGTCGTACGATAGTTTTAATATTTTGTCATAAGTATATAAAATTCAATTGGAAAGACCGATTTTAATAATTTTACAGAGAGTATTTGGTATATCATCCAAAAAGAAACAGAGAGATGAGAAAGTGATAAAATTAATGAAAGAAAATGAAGATGTGAAAGAACAAAATTTGAAATTGTCTTTGGAAATTCGTAAACTGAAAAAGGAGATAGGAAAGGTGGGCCTTTTGGGTGAAGGGAAAGTAACTCCTTTGTGCACTCTTAAAAAAATATTATTGATATCTTCACATTTTATTTGTAAATCTTAAATTCTCATTTTCCTAATCTTATCTCAATATATGGCTCAATGAAATAGGCACTACTTTTGCACACAAATCTATTCTTTTCTATGTTCACTTTCACCAAGTCATCTCATCTTCATGCAATCCATCCAAGTACAGGGAGCGCTCCTTCACGGTAGGCAACGGCCTAACAGTGCCCCTGGTATTGCAAAGGTCATGGACCTTTACGACAGTAGCACTTCCATCAGGTGTGCTGCTTGCCCGTTTGCAAGCATCGGCAATAAAAAAAAATGAATAGGCAGGCAGTGCAGTGTTCATTACGAGTTTTGTTTACACAATAGGCCTTATCATAATGCTTAGTTTGTGTCATTACCGCAGATAACCTGCAAACAATATTGATATTTTTGTTATCGCTTTCTGTAATGTTTCTCGTGCTCAGCTGGAATGTTCTTATGAGCGAATGAAAATATCATAGTTTTTTTTTCTTGCTGTGGAAATGCATTTATGCACTATTCCCCCGCTAGTGACAGACGGAGGAACGTGTGCGGACTCGCCCAAACCTATACCCATACCCACACTCGTCATACCCATTAAAACCACAGCGGTCCCTTCTGCGTTTTTACAGGGTGCCGGAGAGACCGTCTGATGACATTATCACCGACATCCCAACGCTTGGCCGTCTGGCTACGTCCTGTCATCATTCAGAGCGATGGGAGAAGAAGCGCATAAGAGCGCCTCCTCCCTGGTCGCCGCCGGTGGAGCGAGTCAGCGGACGCTAACACCTCGCGTGCCCGCTCCGCGGCCTCTTTCCTTTTCATGATAGTCTCACAAAAGGAGGCCATCGACAACCAACAGCTCTCGCTGCCAGTCTGTCACACATCTTAGAGATAATGGTCGGCAACGACAGGTCCATTGTTCCAATTCCCATTAACAGGACGTGGCGCAGAGGCCCCCAGGCAGGGCATACCTATTTCCAGGGTGTGATGCGCATCGTCAGTTGGTGCGCCACACTCATGGCATCCTGAAACCTGTTCTCTTCCAATTTTGTGCAGGTACTTACCGAAGACCCCATGTCCGGTAAGTAATTGGCACCTAACTTCTTACTGCAAATCCTAACTAATATTTTAAATCTTATCTCATGTCTCTCATATATGTCTCACTGTTGACCCAACAGTGTTAGGCTCGGGTCTTTTCCACTTTGGGAAGGAATTTGACTTACTTTACCACGTTTAACGTTGGTGGTGATAAAGGGTTTCATTTCGAGTTTCCCTTCTCTTGCATTGATGTTATCTGGGATATAGTATCCGTTAGTCGTCTTTTACGGCACCCACGGGCAAGAAGGACTATATAGGATTCAGCCTATGTCCCTCGCTGATAATTTAGCTTTCTAGTAGTGAAATAATTTTTAAAATCGGTTTAATGGCTTAGATGTGATAACGTAACAAACAAATACACATTCGCATTTAAAATATCCCTGTGGTGACGGAGTAAGAATAAAATTCACCACTGTCCATCTTGCCCGTGGATATCGTAAAAGACGACTAAGAAATATAATAAGCCTATAACATCTATGCAAGAGAGGAAAAACTTGAAACAAAACTCTATACTAACCTGTCTTACCAGCATTTTATAGTAAGGTCAATTCCCTCCTATTGTGGAGGTGGCTCAAGCCCAGCAATGGGACATGTATGAGCCGAGATGATGATTGAAAGGACTATAACACTGCACTACCCAAGTTTCAACAAAATCAAAGGAACAACAGGAATGACTTGAAAAAATTGATATCTGTCCCTTTTTATTGGGCTAAAATCTGAATATACACCGTCCGGTCCGTCGGGGACGACGAAAGGCCGACGCGTCGGCCTATAACCCACCGCATTCCCTCCCCTTCGGTATTGGGTCGGCCACTGGCACTAAATCCTTGAAGTCCGTAGCCAAGCCGGTGGGATACCCTTTCGTGTATCGTCCCTCCCTGACGGAGTCGCCCTCACGCGGTCAGCCTCTCTGCGAATGATGGTGTATTCACCAGTTCCTGCGGCCTTGGCTGCGGCGGTATCAGGTGCAAGTTGATATCGATCCCTGAATATATGACCTGACCCACCTGTAGCACGTTGTGCCGAGTTCCTTGTCCTCAGTGGTCGGCCCGACGGAATACCCCGCGGGGTATCCTCTTCTCACAACGTCCCCTGCCCGGGACATCCACCACCTTGGGCCCGCCTCCTTCCACGAGATGACAGACTCACAAAAGGCAGCGACCGCGTCCCAGTTCCTGACGCTGCCGAGCATCTGCCTAGCGATGGTCGGCAGTGTCAGGTCGGCACCAATGATTGCGACGAGTTCACGGCGCTACTCAGCCCATGCGAATGTATGCTGCACCGTGTCCTCGTCGCAATCGCAGTAGTGTCAGGACGGTGTGGTCTCCTTCCTCACGACCATGTGCAGGTATTTGGCGTAGGAACCGTGCCCCGTCAACACCTGCACCAGTTGGAAGAAAAGCATCCTATGCCGCCGCTCGAACTATTCCATCAGCAGCGGCCGGAAGGCCTCGACGGTTCTGACACCGAACCGAGGCCTCTCCAGCCGGTTTGGCCAACGGGCAATGACGTCTCGGCGGGCGTCTACCCCCCAGGCAATCTCTTTAAACGAGACCCGAGAATCTGTACCTTGGATAATTTTCAACATTCTTAAACACGAAATCACTGTATTATATTATTCCACGAATAGTAGAAAACGTGATGGAATTATTAAAAATAATTTTAACTATTTTAAAAATAATTCATTGATTCTTAAGCTGACTGACGACAAGTTTTCGGAGTATCTGACTCTAATGAAGGAGCGCGATGCTCGGTACACTCTATTCTTCGAGAACCTTGGACTGCAAATGAAGCTCAAGGAATTAGATGGCAGTTCTTACTCGGTCGACGAGACGTATGGGGATCCTGTTGTGTTGAGGATTGCGTTAGATAAGTGCAGGTATGTATGTACACACAATTAAAAGAAACACTGAAAATGTATTATTTTCTTAAAGCGTTCTTTTCATTATGGCCAAAATCCAAGATTTAATGTGTTAATTTTACGACGATATAATTTCATTTTATGCTTACATCATTTTGGAAAAGAGTCTTTTCAAACTCACTCGATGGATCTCGACTGCTGGATCAATTTTTAAACATTCTATGAACAAAAACGTTTTTACCCAAATAAAATCGCATCGAAATTTGTTCACATTAAATTTAATTTCGAGATTTCTGTCTCTTGCTGTGCGATAGCAGTTACAAATGATACCAACTCTTACATTGCTTGTGAGTGTCGGAAAAGACAACTAAGAGTTCTAAACCTGGGTCAATGCCGCTTACATTCCCAAGAAGGGATGACGTCGGACATTAGGACGGTAGTACAACTATGGCCAGTAATTTTTGCAATATGTATCTACGACGGAGGAAGAGTACATATTGCGTAGACCCCAAGTAATTACAATAAGAGCAGGATGATGATAATTTCTTTCTCTTGCAGTGATATTACTTGCTTGCGTCTCCTATTTTAGGATCACTCATGAGAAGGAAAGGGGTAATGCCATTGTATTATTTCCCATAACACCGTGGAACCGTGGCACAATTACTTCAGCTAAATTCATCATCATCATCTGAACCTATATAAATCCCACTGTCGGGTTCCGGCCTCCTCCATAGTGGGAGAGAAATTGACCTCCTGGATAGACGTACATATATGTATATCTCTTAGTCGTTTTTTATGACACCCACGGGCAAAAGATTGCGTGGTGAAATATATTCTTACTCCGTACCTACACCGGAAACAATTAAATTAGTCATCTGTCATATGTTCGTAGGGAACAACTGTCATTAACACAGATGGACCTCAAGAAGAAGACAGATGAATACGCTGACACGGTGCCACGCCGTAAGCACGACGCACTCGAGGCAAAATACTTCGATCTGACCAAAATGTTTGATTCTCTAAAAAAAGAATTTGATAAGCTTCAAGACTACAATAAACGTGTTCTTGGTTAGTACTATATACGTTACATGAAATCAAATATTTTATGATTAGCTGTAATCGATTGATGACGCAGTGGTTGAGATACCGAACTATTATTTTGTGTAATACCATATGCTACTCAATAATACAAATTGTTGTTCTGAGCAAAAAGCATACCCAATGATAACTGACACTGTTGCACCTTGGCAATACTAGGGGCACAGCTAGGGCGTTGCTTACCATGAAGAAAGTGCTGTTCTTAAACCTCGTTTAAAGAAGGACACGTTACGTCAAAGTGCTCGGCAAACCCAGCTGCAGGTAGTTCATTCCAGTCTGCACGTACGTGGGCGAAACGTAAAGCGTAAACGTACAGCTGAAGACATAACGTTTCCAGGTTAAATGGATGATACATTGATACATTGGTACAAAGGTGACGGTGGTGCCTAGTCAAACAGTTATTTGTATTCATTAACTAGCAACCCGCCCTCACTTCGCTTCAGTTTCAGTCGCTTAAGCCCGCGTAGTGCCCGTTCCTGTGGGAATACCGGGATAAAATATAGCCTATGTTACTCCCTGATATTATAGCTTTCCATTGGTGAAAGAATTTTTGAAATCGGTTCGGTGGTTCAAGCATGAAAGCGTTACAAACAAACAAACAAACATCCTTACTTTCGCATTTATAATATTAGTATGAATGTTAAATTAATAGAAATACCGGACATGAGTTGTTCTTGTTTTTGTCTTAGACACTACCATAACAGATATTGGACGAATTACGCAAACTAGTCGCAAGACAAAAAAGCGAGAATCTAGTAGGTATACCTGCCTTGGGGCGCGACTAGACCACAGTCTGGCTAAGATTAAGAAAGCGATGGTATAGCCTACCATGATCATTATAGATTTGAACATGATATTCTAATTCGATTTAATGTAATTTTCTTTTAAATCAGATTCATTTATGTTGTAAAAGTATTTATGCTATTGTAACTGTATAGCGTTAAAGACTTCTGTTGAGGAGGAGTTGTGTGAGACGAAGGAGCGGTGCAGTGAGCTGGAGCGCGCGGGCACACCCCGCCCTCAGTGGGAGCTTTGTGCCGACTTCATAGGAGGTGGACGAGACAGGTATCAAATCAAATTATACATACATAGCCACACGCCTGCTTCCCAGAGGATTGCCACAAGCCACGATCCAGACTTACTATATACTACTATACTTCCATCGCTTCACTCACACTCATCAAAGTCTTGATACATTCTCTACGGCTGGTGAAATGCTATGTTAAGAGTATGCACATTTCACCCGCACGTCTTGTATTTGATTTAGATACGTACATCTTCCTCTTGTAACAGTCCCACTCATACTTGGACGAGGGAAGAAGTTGATAAAGCAAGTATACAAAGTATACTTGCTTTATCAACTTCTTCCCTCGTCCTTTCTACATGTCCAAGCAACCTCAACATAACTTTTTTGACCTTTGTGACTCACTACTTCACACCACAACGCTTTTTTATCACACTATTCCTGATATTATCTTTTATCCTTACACCATGTATATTACGTAGAACTCTTGTCTCTACAACATATGTTCTACTTTCATGTCTTCGCTGCCAGACCCAGCCTTCACTCCCATCAAAGAGGGTGGATAATAATATTCTCCTATGTAGCAATGACATGCCTTTTCAGACACATACCTGCTCCTCATAAAGGCGTACAGTGCTCCATTCACTCTATTACAAGTATTTGCTCTTCTTTCAACATCCTAATTATTTTTACCATCTCTAGATACGCGTAAATATAAAAAATTATTCAGCTGCTCCACTTTCTCACCAACTAATAAAAAGAAAAATCAAATCATTATTACATTATAAACATGGCGAGGTTATTGTTATATAAATTGTATATAACTACCAAACATTTGTAAATACTAGCTCCATCGCGATGCACTCGATGTGTACCAAGATATATTGCGTTTCTTTTTAATATAATGCAAATATTATCAGATACCACAAGCACAAGTTACACTACTGAAACAGCCTTCACTCCCTTCAACCATATTGGTAAGAAGGGACCTATACACATTTAACAACACCAAAAAGTTCCTATAGGTATCTCAACCGGGCCGACTTTAGTCCGTCATCCGCAGAGAGGCTGAACGCGCGACGACGACCGACGTCCCGGGCAAGGGAGCTCGAGAGGTGAGGGTACCCGAAAGGGTATTCCGTCGGGTCGACCACTAAGGACAAGGAACTCGACACTGGTGGTCGGCCCAACGACGAAGGCGACATGGGTACGGGTGGGTTATGGGTCCGCGCGCCGTCCTTTCGCCGCCCCGGACGGAGTGGACGACGTGTGCGCTTACCATAGCCCACCAATAAAAAAAATAGGTATCTCAGCCCGAAGTTATATTTACTTACGAGTACCTACCTATATACATTTTGCCTGATACTAATTTTCAAACACTTGCATACATATTTATTTCTATAAATTACTATGAATTCGCTTATCTTAACTGAATTATTTTATTGTCATGAAATATGTTTTAGATGGCGTCAGTTGGCAAGCGGTTTGTCATCAAGAGATGTTCTCAGAGTGTTGTTGAAAGAACTCGGCCCTGCAGCCGAGAGCGACCAATTAGAACATTTTGATGGACTTGTAAGTTTTCATCTATTATTTATTATATTTTTTTTGTCTTCATTTCATATTTGCCTGTGTGGTGATGGAGTAAGAATACAACTCACCACTCCTTCTCTTACCGGTGGGTATCGTAAAAGACTACTAAGGGATATGGTATTCAGATAATATCTATGTAAGAGAAGAAAAACTCGACATAAAACCTATACCAACACGTTTCTCCAGCGTGGTATAGTAGGTCAATTTCCTTTCCATTGTGGAGGAGGCCCGAGTCAAATAGCATGTGAGCTAAAATGATGAAGATGGCAAATGTTTCGATAAATTTTGTACCAAAATACGTTACATGATGTTTAACATTACTTTCAGGGTACAGATCCAGTAATACCGCCATATTTAAGATACGAGGGCAAGGTGCGCAACTTGCGCCTCTCCCGCCGCGAGGTCAGCGTCATCATCAATGACATATGGCACGGCAAGATGCAGCATATACAGGATATCACTATGCAAGACTACGTTACTAAATATTTTGAAGACAGGTGAAGAATAATTAAAGATTGAATGTGAATAAAATGCTAATAATTATATCTATAGGTACTAATAAATATCCGTGTGGTGACAAAGTAAGAATACTGTGGGTATTTGCTAGTTCACCATAAATCAATCATCATCATCGCAGCCCTCATACGTCCCACTGTTGGGCTCAGGCCTACTCCATAGTGGAAGGGGTAATTGACATACTATTTCACGCTGGTCAGACGTGTTGGAATAGGGTTTAGTTTCGAGTTTTCCTTCTCTTGCACAGATGTTATATGCTTATTATATCCCATAGTCGTCTTTTACTACATCCACGTGCAAGACAGGGTGTGGTGAATTGTATTTTCAATCCGTCACGACAAGATATGCGGGTTATAATAAGCATATAACATCTATGCAAGAGATGGAAAACTCAAAACAAAACCCTATATTAACCTGTCTGATCAGCATTGTATAGTAAGATCAATTTCTCTCCTATTGTGGAGGAGACTCAAGCTTAGTATTAGGATGTATATGAGCGGAGAGGACTCTACACTGGCAAAAAAGTATTATATTGTAGAATAAGCAATAATACTTAGCTCATTTTTCTTTTCTTATTATTGTTTATGATGGTAGATCAGCATGCAGCCCCAGGTGGGCTGATGGTATGGTAAATGATAGCTGTCCCTCATGAACCTCTACCATAATAGGGGAACAGACAGACTGCCACAGCAAAGGTTTGGTGTTCAGGCTCTCTCTCTCACGTAACGAAGCGTAGTAGGAAATTGCTATTTCTCGGAGGTCGTTTTTCTGTGAGAGTGTAATACTACTCCAAAGAAGCTGGCCAATTTGTGACTGTGGGGCAGACCTGTTAGTAGCGTGAACCACTAAATGTCTTGCACAGATACCAGCAGCCGTCAGTGCGTGCGGAGTGGGCATACAACCTGTGTGCTGGTGCGGAGCAGATGTTGGACGAGCCACAGGTGAAGCTATTCTGGGGTGTGCTGCATGGACACCTCAGTGAACATATCTACTGGGGCCATCGCAACCAATGGCATTCACTCAAGGAACAATTGTATAAACATAGCAAGGATAAAGAGGTCTCTGCATATAAAAACTAATCAGAAATATAATTTAGGAGCTATCTCTCTACCTTAGCTTAATCTGTTCTAATATTAATCCGAAAATTTTATTTTCTTTTTTGTATGCCTATTAAGTAAAGATTTAAATTTAAAACAGTGGCAATAGGCGGTGCGTTTGCGAAACGCAGTAGGTTTGAGAACCGCGAAAAGACCGCCAAATGTTGTAATGTATACCAAATATAAATTCTTCGAATTTGCTGTTCTTTACGATAACCAAACTATAAAAAACGGGCTCAAGACCGTCGGTGCAGTTTCTAACATTAATTTGATATCCTATGTTTTATAATTCAGAATTTTATTTGAATACGTACAATAATTAGGTAACACTAGTTAGTTTTCTGGACCTCGTTAACTGTGGAAAAATCCCACAATAGCCGGTCTCTACCTTAACTCAACTACTTATAGACTACTTGCCGACCTCTGAATTGCAGGATTCTATGTATACTGCTAAATTAACAAAATAATTATACATCTATTCACGGTGCTTGATATGTTTAACTTGAATGTTTCAGACGATAACAATAGATGAATTTGAAAAGATCGCCAAAGCTACTTACCCATTAAAAAGTGAAGTAGACATCAAGAACTTGATGGACGTTGTTCGTAAACAACTCAAACTTAAAATAAACAGCCTTGATGTTAATTTAGATAAATTATTCCAAGAGGTTGGTTGAACACGTTCTAATTAACGAAAAAAATGTTAATATATATACTTGTCTTCTCTAACGACGCCTACATTTTAAGTAGCACTTAAGACAATCCTTATCACATCAATGAATGATGATGATAATGTTATGTCTCTTCCAATATATAATATTAATCTTCAAAATGTCTGTCGTTACTCAAGATTTCGGTATCGTTATGAAATACAGGCACCGAACGAAGTGCAACAACAAATTACTACTCGGACGTCGATTTTCTGCTCAGTGTGGTACTACCCCGCGGCTGTAGACAAACATATGCAAAATGCCAATAAATATTTATACGATTCTTTTCAGCATGAAGAAGGTTTTGATAGAGTGGAGTTAGCACGCGAGCTGTACCGTCAGCGTCAGATGGCACAGGACAAATATATACGTGAAGTGGTCGCCGAACTCGGCGGGAAACACGCTGCCAATAAAACTGTTAACGTCGAAAACGTGAAGCGGGCATTCGCTATCGTTGATCCTGCTATAGGTATTTTTAATATGTATTTTATTATCAAGTGCTATATAGTGTATAAATTTTAAGTGGTGTTTACAAATACTATCAACACTTTAAATTGCTCGAGAATGTCGTAAAAGACGACTAAGAGCTCTACACCGACCTCGGTGAAATTCTATTTGATGCTGTCTATTCAACAAGCCAAAGGGGTTTGAAGTCAGGCGGCGGCTGGTCTCAAAATTATTGCTAAAACTTTTGCAATACGTACAATGGTGGAAGAGTACATATTGCGTGGCTCCAAAGTACGCAATCAATATGAGCAGAATGATGCTTAATTCTATTTTTTTGACAAATTTACAAATATTTCACATATTACAAATTTTGTGAGTCCACCACTTTCCCACAATTAATCATTATATAGCAGCTTCTTAGTAGCACTAATGTAATGAGCATCATCCATAACTTAAATTTGCAATTTACCGCGAAACGTCGAGTATGATTTGACATATCCTTCGCCTCCGAACCATATGTCCATCATCATCTCAGCACATATACGTCCCATTGGACTCGGGCCTCCTCCGTTAGGGGTGGGAAATTGACCTACTATATCACGCTGGTCAGACGTGTTGGCGTAAGGTTATGTTTCGAGTTTTCCTTCTCTTGCATAGATGTTATATGCATATTATATCCCTTAATCGTCTTTTACAACATCCACAGGCAAGAAAGGGGCTGGTGTATTGTATTCTTACTCCGTCACTACACGGAATGTGTTATTAATAGAGGATTTTTACGATGCCTTCTACGGGACAGCTTTCATGATAGAACTGGTTATATACTTTCAACGTTACAATGGGCTTTCCAATATCGACTTGTAATAGGTATTTCACATATACCTGCATTGAAGCCCTTACTATTGTGATGATTTGCGTAACGATTAAATTGTCTGTAAATAATAATAATATATCTTCTATAATTAATATTTCTTTTTTATTTCAGACCATATTCGCATGGAGCGATACATTCGCTGGGCATTTTCTGCTCCGACAACTGAATTAAACAGCATACCTCCTTTGCCCTTAAGAACTCTAGCGGCACGATTAGCTGCAGGAGATATTGAGAGAGTCGGACCAAGATATCGAGGGACTCGACGAGCTGTTTATAAATAAATCTCTGTAATAGTTAATTCGGTTGATATCGAGCTGTTTTGCTTTTAATGACATATAAATTTGTTTAAAAATATAATGAAATCTAAAAATTTAATAAATACGATTAAATTACTAAGATTTAGCAAGTAACATGGTAGATTATTTATAAAATGACTAGCAACCCGCCCTCGCATCGCTTCGGTATCAATCTCCCTACCCGCATAGTTCCCATACCCGTGGGAATGCCGGGATAAAATATAGCCTAAGTTACTCCTTACATAGACAGCTACCTGGTAGTAAAGTATTATCAAAATCGGTCCAGCCAACTATATTAGGCATCGGTGTCGTGCAAATAATCGTGTGAGCATGAAAAAAGTCCAGTATTTTGACATTACAAACAGACACTTCAATTTTATTTATTTGTATAGATTTAGGATTCTAACCCACACCTATCCGAAGACAGTTCCAAACGTCTTTGGTTTGGAACGGTATTCCGTTAGGTGTGGGTTCGAAACCCGAGTGTGGTATTAATTTCTTGTAAACAATGACCAGAAAGAAGACATTGCGTTTATTTGCATTTTCGCGTATAAATAATAACGCAACACGAACAACTCTTCTTTAGCTTATTTTCACCGGAATAAGTTGTCTAGAAGACCGGCTGTAACCGACATAGCCTAAAGAATTAGCAAGTTGAAATTGCAACGGGCAGGCTACATCCATCGTCAAACCGTACAACCCTACAACCGTAGAGACGAAAGCCTCTCGAGTGACGAACACGATTTGGACGACGTAGCATAGAACAGCCTCCTACTAGGTGGACTAAAGACATCTTAAATGTTGCTGGGAACCATTGGATGCAAGTCGCACAAGATCGTTCCGAGTGGCATCCCGTGAGGAGGTCCATGTCCAACAGTGGACATCTATGGGCTGATGGATGGATGGATGGACAAAGAACCCTCGGTGCTCACCCAGAATCCAGGGCAAATTATCAAAGTCAAATTCAACAATTGTAAACATAAAAGAAAAACGCAACTGTACAATACATATATTTAATAAATAACAAGATTGCTACGTTTGATGCTCGTAAGCGGAGCTCCTGACGTAGTTGATGCCATCGTCGTGTGGCGGTTTATCGTCACCTCGATGTCTTCGGAGGAGCAGGTACAATAGCAGCCCGTACTCGGCGGTGGCAGCGCGCGTCAGACGCAACGCCTCCTCCTGTCTCTCACGCTGAGCGTCACGGTCGCGCAACCTCAACAAGTTCGCACTCAAATATTGGTTCAACTGCACATTAAAAGAATCAAGCTATAGCATTCTCGAGCTTCAAGTTTTTTTTATCTTAAACGGTGGTAAACGAGTAAACAGTACACTTGATTATAAGTGTTGCTGCCGTTCATGGACTTTTGTTAGGCCACTGCCTACCATGAAGAAAGTGAAAGAAGTGTGTATGCATGCAATGAAGTTCGGTGAAACTAAAGGTATTACCAAAACCCACCACAGGCAAACACTCTCAAAAAGTTAGGCTTCCGGCTCTCTCGCTCACCGAACGAAGCGCAGTAACAAATTGCTACTACTCAGACGCCGTTTTGCTGCGAGCATTTTTTGCCACATGAATGAATGTGACACATCGTGTCACATTCTCACTCATGCACATTATCATTATCTTATTACCCTGCTCTTATCGTAATGGCATAAAATCTATACAATATTGTACTCTTCTTTCATATTGCATAAATTATTTGTTAATAGTTTTATAACCAACCGCCTGCCTGACTCAACCTTCCTTGGTAATGTACCTAATTTTTAACCAGCCGACATGAGAAAAAATATGGTCCAGGTTGATGTAAAACTCTTAGTCGTATTTTACGACACCCATGAGTAATGTAAAGGTTGATAGTAATCATAGCCAGTACCACAAAGCACAAGTTCATAGTTCTTACTCAAAGTCGAGTGGTATATTTAATCTCTGGGTGTTAAAATACAATTCACTACCCTCTATCTTGGCTGTGCGTATGGTAAGATACCACTGAGGGAAATAATATGGGATATAACATATATGCAAAAGAAGGAAAACTCGAATAAAAACCCTATAGCAATCCTCCAGTTCTAGACTAGAACCCACACAGTAACCACCTTTATCTAAGATTAACATAATAATAACTTAATACAACAGCAATTTAAGGGTTGACATCAAGTAGATAATATGTATAAGCGTGCTGTTATAGATATGTTTTGCACCCTTTCTCGCATACTACACACTCTTTATTGCATACTATGCATTTGTCCACCGTAAGCTATCCACTCCGTTCCCTTCACACCTCAGTCTCATCCTGACATCCACGCTAGACGGCTGTCTTAACCAAATAATAAACTTTTATTTTTTTAAAAATCCTTTTGCTCGGGGCTCATAACATTTGGTGGCAGCTCAAAGGGATTGTAAACGGTAGGTCTCCTAGTTATAATAACCATATGTAACGCGAGTGTGTGTGTTCGAGTGTAAGCGCCGTCTCCATTGTGCATATATTATTGCACCGAGTTCCGGCCCGACCCCTCAGGACGCCACTGATCGTGAAGAAGCTCCCAAAGACCCCCTGCTGCATACTGCCCGTACTGCAGCCGGTCTTCGCTACAAGCATCACAATATATGCCCATTGTCACGCCTAACTTAGTGCTGTGACCGATATATTCTCTTCGACGACACGACGACCCGCGGCTCATCGACACGTGCATTACACCCACGACATCATGATCCGTCTTATCGCGCTATTCGCATTCCAGTAAGTGATTTTATATACATTTGGTCATTGCTAATTCTATTGTAATTTTACATACCAATTTAAAACGTGTTTTGTATGTTATATGTTATCTCTATAATTTTATCCTGTTTTAATTTGTTAAACATTAACTAATCATGGCCGAAAGATCTCAAAGTCCAAAATTTGAAAGGCCCGAAATAGCCGTCACAGATACCGAGGAAGAAGGCCAACACCCTTATCCTCCACCCTCTGGGCCTTCAACTAGATCAAAGAAAAAACCAATAACAATGAGACCAGAAATCGATTTATCGACATTACTAAAATTTATCAAGCCATACGATGGCTGTAGGGAAAAACTCAACTCCTTCTTAGTTAATTGCAACAACGCCTATGAACTAGCTTCCGATAGCCAAAAAGATATTCTCTTCAAATATATTCTTTGTCAACTACAAGGCAAAGCAGAGACAGCCTGCTCAATTAAAGAGTTTACGAATTAGCAACAACTCAAAGAGTTTCTCAAAACCCAATTCAGTGAGAGAAAACATAATGCACATCTCCTCACTGACCTACAAGAATGCAAACAAAAATTAAACGAGAACGTAAGTCAGTATGCTTTAAGAATCGAAACATGTCTATCGCAATTATTAACAGAGATATCCATTACACACGGCCATAAAAGTTGAGAAATGATAGGCAGAACAGCAGCCATGGAGGATCTTGCCCTCCATCACTTCCAAATGGGATTGACACCCCGTATCTCCAATGTAGTTAGATGTAAGCCTATTAAAACCTTAAACGAAGCTATCAATATAGCCATCTCAGAAGAAAAGATCCAGCAATCCTTCTATAAACAAGGACCAGGACCGTCTAGCATCCAACACCCACGACCAGATAGGTCTTACACGCCAAAACCTAACATTCAACCAGCATCCCATTATCAAAGCTACCAACACCCATCAAAGACGGGATTTAACACAAAACCCCATACCAGCTTTAATCGACCTTATAACAACCTCAATAACCCAAATGTGTTTTGTAGATATTGCAAAACCTCAGGTCATACCCTAGAGCAATGTCGTAAGAGAGAATTCAATAATAACCGCTTCAACTTAGAACAATCGCAAACACCACAACGTGTTCACTTTGTTTGCGATGAACTCAAGAACCTCATAACGACGAATGTCTCCCCGAACCAACCGAGGATTACGATACCGTTCCAAAAAACGAGTAGTCGTCTCGACCTGGTGTCGTACGGGACCTCACAATCAAAAAACCGGCACCGTAAACTTAAGCGAATCGAAATCTACTATATCCGTGTAGCAACACAAAGTTGATCTGCCAAATCGCTCTGTATCCGTGCAGCAACACAAAGTTGACCTGCCAAATCGCTCTGTATCCGTGCAGCAATACAAAGTTGATCTGCCAAATCGCTCTGTATCCGTGCAGCAACACAAAGTTGATCTGCCAATTCGCTCTCTATCCGTGCAGCAACACAAAGTTGATCTGCCAATTCGCTCTGTATCCGTGCAGCAACACAAAGTTGATCTGCCAAATCGCTCTGTATCCGTGCAGCAACACAAAGTTGATCTGCCAATTCCCTCTGTATCCGTGCAGCAACACAAAGTTGATCTGCCAAATCACTTTGTATCCGCGCAGCAACACAAAGTTGATCTGCCAATTCGCTCTGTATCCGTGCAGCAACACAAAGTTGATCTGCCAAATCACTTTGTATCCGCGCAGCAACACAAAGTTGACCTGCCAAATCGCTCTGTATCCGTGCAGCAACACAAAGTTGACCTGCCAAATCGATCTGTATCCGCGCAGCGACATAATGAGGATGACATGCCGAAACCCTCTGCATCCAACGTTTATGAAATAACAAATAATCCCGCGAAAACACTCTTACCTCATGTGCTCGTGAAATCTTCGATATCGACTACGCCACTATCCCTACTAGTCGACTCAGGTTCCTCTGTAAGTCTACTAAAACAATCGTGCATAGAAACACATCCTAAACTCATAAAAGAAACCATTCCATTAAAAGGTATTGATTCAACAGAACCTATTCATACCCGAGGCTAATTCCACTTGAATGTACAACTCCCTAAAACCAAAATAACACATCAATTTCATGTCATTGATGAAATACATCTACCCTACGATGGTATCATAGGATCTGACATGCTTAATAGATTTAACTGCACCATTAACTATAACGATAACCTACTACTATTTGAAAAATCATCTTTAAAATTACATTTTAACGAGCCTGCCTATATAATTCCTCCTAGAACTGAAACCATTATTGAATGCTCTGTCTCAAACCCCGAAATGAAAGAAGGATTGATCCTTGATCAGAAACTCTCAGAAAATTTGTTAGTCGCTAATTGTCTAGTCCAGGTCAAAGAAAATAAGCGAATAAATATATCCGTAGTGAATACATCCGAAGAACCAATTACGTTAAAATCTAATCTAAACTTAAAACTTAATCCCATCGATAATGTAAGATTCGAAACCCAATCGTATAACCTAATTAATAACATAAATGTATCCTCCAATAGCGTCCAACGTACTAAAGAAGTTTTAGAGCAACTACGCATTTCACACCTTAATTATGAGGAACGCGAAGCACTCCTACAATTATGTTCAGATTTCTCCGACATTTTCCACCTTCCTGAAGAAAACCTTACACACACCAACGCTCTTCAGCACGAAATTAAGACTAGCACAGATGTTGCAATACATACTAAATCTTATAGATTCCCAGAAATACACAAAGCCGAAGTCCGGAAACAAATTGGTAAAATGTTAGAACAAAATATCATAGAACCTTCGGATTCCCCTTGGTCATCACCTATACGGGTTGTACCAAAAAAGCTTGACGCTTCCAACGTACAGAAGTGGCGAGTAGTCATTGACTACCGCAAATTAAATGATATCACGATCGGCGATACATATCCTATTCCTCAAATCACAGAAATCCTCGATCAACTCGGAAACAGCAAGTATTTCTCCACATTAGACCTGGCATCCGGATTTCACCAGATCCGGTTAAAAGACCCGGATAAACCCAAAACAGCCTTCACAATTCCTGAAGGACACTTTCAATTCAATAGTATGGCCATTCGGGCTCAAAAATGCGCCTTCTACGTTCCAGAGACTTATGAATTCTGTCCTGTCGGGTCTCCAGGGTATTCGGTGCTTCGTATACCTGGATGACATCGTCTGTTACGGATATGACCTTAAATCCAGCATTCTTCACTTATCCACGGTCTTCCAGAGAATTCGAGACTTTAACCTAAAACTACAGCCTGATAAATGTGAGTTCCTTCGACGTGAAGTCTGTTATCTTGGGCATATAATTACAGAACAAGGTGTTAAACCAAACCCAGAAAAGATCAAGGCCGTCACAGCTTTCCCAACTCCAAAGACGCCCAAAGACATAAAATCCTTCCTAGGCCTTGTTTCGTACTACCGTCGCTTTATTCCTGATTTCTCTAAGACCGCTAAGGCTCTTACCAGTTTATTGAAAAATGATGTACCATTCAAATAGGAAAATCAACAACAACTAGCCTTTGATTTATTAAAACATAAACTAACAACTGCACCGCTTCTTATCTATCCCGATTATTCTCAGCCATTTATACTCACCTGCGACGCGTCAAACTACGCTGTTGGCGCCGTCCTATCCCAAGGGACTGTCGGAAAAGACCAACCCGTAGCATTTGCTTCACGCACACTAAACAAGAGTGAAGTAAATTACAGTACAACCGAAAAGGAGCTGTTAGCTATCTTATACGGATGCAAAACCTTCCGTCCTTATCTCTATGGTCGTAAATTTAGCATCATCACCGACCATAGGCCTTTAAAGTGGCTATTTAATCACAAAGATCCTAGTAGTAAACTCCAACGATGGAGACTAAAGTTAGAAGAGTTCGATTATGAGATAGTCTATCGTAAAGGCAAATTGAACTCTGCCGCAGACGCACTGTCTAGATACCCAGTGAATCCCATTTTTCCAGAGAATACCGATCTTATAAAACCGAATCCCACGAATGACACTGAAACCGAGAATATACCACAACCATTGAGCCTACGTAACGAACCCAGTGACGAATTAGAAGGTCTTTTAGTATCCCCACCATCTAGTCTTGAGGTAGATCTTATAAATCCCGAAATTGAAAACGATGTTATGGATTATCTAAATTCAGTTCCCGATGGAACGCCTCCAGGAATGGAGCTAGAGCCTCAACCATCCACCAGTCATTATAATCCTGAAACCTATCCTGTCGACAACCAACCTAGCCTAGAAGCTCTTCCAAGAACTTCGACAACCACGGCAAACTTACCTTTGTCCGACGACACTTATAGTCAGTTCTTGAAATCGCCTGCGAGAACCTTTGATACATGTATATCGGAACATAATGAAAACCTCCTTAAGGGGAGTCAAAACTTAGTAATTATACCTACATCAATATGAATCCATACCTTATGTCACAGAAGTCCTCGACAATTGTCCGACACCTGAGCGTGAGGAGTTTTCAAGAAAAGAAAGATCTCTTCACACTTTCCTACCTCTTAAAGTCAATAATAAAACTTACCTTTTCTTATTTACAAAAGTGCATCACTTCGACGACTGTTCATATCCAGATATATTCTTAATCTTTGAAATATACGAGGGACGAAATAATGATGACCTATCCCACAGAAAATGAAATAAGTACGTCAGATTTCAAAAATCCATTCGATAAACACTCTTTTATAAAAATTTATAACATGTTCAGTTACCTATTCGACGGAACCAACGTAAAAATCCACATATACCATAATAATATTATTTATCCCACATTAAGTGAAATCCCAAAGATTCTCAAAGAAAATCACGATATCCCAATCGCAGGACACCTAGGGTCTATTAGAATGCTAAACCGTGTTAAAGAAAGATTTTACTGGAAGAACATGACTGACATCGAAACTTACATAAAGAAATGTTCGTTGTGCCAAGCTAATAAAGCTTTACGCAAAATCAATAAAGCTCCAATGGTTATCACATCCACCTCGACCTTTCCCTTTGAGAGGCTCTCATTAGATATTGTAGGTCCTTTACCGGAATCGGGCACAGCCAAACTTAAGTATATCCTAACTATGCAAGATAACCTAACGAAATTCTCTTTAGCATATCCTATCCGTAGTATTACTGCCGAAGAATCGTGTGAGTGCCTCCTTCATTTCATTTTGTTATTTGGTATACCTAAACATATACTCACCGATCAAGGCACAAACTTTACCGCAGATTTATTTAAAACAACATGCGACTTCTTAAAAGTTAAACAGTTATGGAGCAGCCCTTACCATCCGCAAACTCAAGGTGCTCTAGAGAGATCTCATTCCACTCTTAAAGAATACCTAAAGTCATACGTCAACGAAAACCAAGACAACGTGCTGCGGTATGTATACACCGCCATGTTGGCGTACAACTCCGCCGTACACACGACTACACATTACTCACCATTCGAGTTACTATTTGGACACAAGTCCCATATTCCAGACTCAATTTACGAAGATAACTCAAGTACTACTTATTCGGAATACGTAAGGATGTTGCAACATAAAATGAAACACACACGTGACAAAGCCAGAGAGTTTATACAACAATCCAAACTCAACTCCAAAAATTATTACGATTCCCATACTCGCCCCACAACATACAAAGTTGGCGACTACGTATTACTAAAAAATCATCTCAGGCTACGTAAAGCCTTATCACCCGTGTGGAAAGGCCCCTATAAAGTAGTCAAGGTCCACGGTAACCACACATTATCACTACTCATAAATAGGCGTCATGTGAAACATCATTTCGATGAGGTTAAACACGTGGACGTACAATGAAACCATTTACATATTCACATAGTGTATACACACACACATTTTTACCCATAGTTATATTAAGTTTACATATTTTTAGATAAGATACTATACACCTTTTATAATTTAGTTTTACATTTTTATTTCAATTTATATACACTTTATTTTTTTTTTAATAATAGATAATAAGTACACAAAAGGTAGGGTTATCTACATTACGTATATTTACATATTGGTACCCATAGCTACATACAGCATAGCACTTAATACAATATTATCTCAATGCCTCGTTTTATTACAGCATACTGGTCCATGTTCACCCGGAATTCATTCAACAAATCAAAACAAGCCCCGGCATATATTTTGATCCAATTGGTGAACTCAAAATTCGTGCGAGCTACTTAGATATAGTTACTCCGTTAGATATCTCGTACATTGAACCCCACATTAAAAACATTAACTCCGTATTAGGCACAATACGTTTCATATGTAACCAAATTCACGTTGAAACCTCAAATAATTTAGAATGCCATAACATATTAGAACCCTTATCAGTAAGATACCGAGATATCGTATCTGAGTATTCGGCTATTTCTCATTTAGTTGACAGAAGGCTTAAAAGAGGGGCATGGATAGGAGGCATTGGCACTCTCTCCAAAACCATATTTGGAACCTTAGACGAGGATGACGCCGTTAAATATGACAACGCCATCCAAAATCTTCAAGATAACGAAAAAAGACTGGGCTCATTAATTAAAGAAAATATTTTAATAACCTCATCAGTTTTGGCAAAAATTAACGAAACATTACATGGAATAAAAATTAATGAGGCTAGCCTTAATCAAGCTATCGACGATTTCTACGTAAAATTTAAAAACATTACCATAATATCCGATGAATTGAACATAAGATCAAACATTAACTCGATCTTAAATAATTTAGAAGCAGCCATTCTCACCATATCATTCCAGATAGAAGACAACAAATGCTATCATATTGTGCAGCCAAAACATTCTACACCCGGCCGTATTATCTCCTATACAATTATACCAAGAAATTGTCGATAACTATAGATACCTACCTATAGATCTTAAGTTACCTATAAGTTTAGCGTTATGTAATATTCATACTTTAATGAATATATCTAGTGTAATATGTTATAGTCTAAACAATAAGATTGTCTTCATTTTAAGAATACCATTAGTGTCTCCTAAAGAATACAATTTGTTCCATAACATAGCTTTGCCCACACCGCATAACAATGTAAAACCAAACTCGTTTAGTTTCATAATTCCTAGCTTCAAATACATAGCAATGACCAAAGATAAAACAGAATATTGTAACCTTGACTCATTAAAGAAATGCAGAGCGATAAGCTCGCGCGAATACATCTGTGACGTCATGACAGTGTTCCCGACAAGTGCCAACCCTAGTTGTGAAAGTGAATTAATGTCAAATGTGATAAGTGTTTTACCAGTGCAGTGTCAAACAGACTTTATTCACGGCCATATAGACTTATGGAAACCACTCTACAATAATAACTGGATATATATACAATCCCAAAACAACAAACTTTACATAGAGTGCCCTAACCAGAAAATTACCGAAATAAATATCATTGGCACAGGAATTTTATATATACCGAATAATTGTATCGCGTACTGCAAAAGTACAAGATTGTTACCTAGATATAATAACTTAAAAATTAATATTACCTACTGTCACTCGCCTAGATTTTAATATAATAAATGACTCATGTTGCACCTTAGATAAGTTTAGAAAGGTAACAAGTAATGAGTCTCCTTTGAAATTACAAAATATTGACTTAGATATCTTTACATTGGAAAAAAAAATCAAAATTAAAACATATGTCTGAAAACGCTGATAAAATTCTAAATGAACATCATATAATAAAATATGAGACTCATTACTCGATTTTAATTATCATAACTGTTTGTATAATCTAACGCCGTTCCGAAGTAGAAATCCTCTCATCGCCTAACATTAGGCGAAATGTTTAAATTTCCAGGTTTTCCTTCCTAAACATCGAAATATCACCCCGATGTTTAGTCTACCGCAGGGAGGTGTTATAGATATGTTTTGCTCCCTTTCTCGCATACTACACACTCTTTATTGCATACTATGCATTTGTCCACCGTAAGCTATCCACTCCGTTCCCTTCACACCTCAGTCTCATCCTGACATCCACGCTAGACGGCTGTCTTAACCAAATAATAAACTTTTATTTTTTTAAAAATCCTTTTTGCTCGAGGCTCATAACAGTGCGAAGTCTACTTTGTATCTATGTTATACGAGTGCAGGTGTGTATCTTACCGAGTTATATGCCAGGGATAGTTTTATAATATTAGTTTAGATTGCGTCATAGCGTATATGTAAGGACATTTCAAACAATATTACTTAGCATTTATATCAAATTTTCCGTGTGGTGACAGAGTAAGAATAAAATTCACCACCGCAAGAGAGGGCTCTTTGTGGGTGCGTGGGTATCGTAAAAGACGACTAAGGGATTAAATATGCATATAACATTTACGCAAGAGATGGAAAACTCTTAATAAAACCGTATATCAACACGTCTGACCAGTGTGATTATAGTAGGTTAATTTCCCTCCTATTGTGGAGGAGGTTCGAGCCTAATAGTGGGACGTTTATTAATTGAAACCAATATCCAATTGAAGTTTACAATTGTGTCATGTACGCTATTTAACTTTTAAAATAAATTGCCGCTTTCTATATTCTTACGCTTTTAATTACAGGGGTTGCGATCAGTGTTGCCAACTTTATTTTTTTGAAGATCGTACCACGGACTAAAAAAGATAGTATTTTGCCAAGAATTCAAGAAATATAATAGTACGCAATGGAATTTCATTAAAATTTCCGTAAATTAATTAAATAATATCATGTAATTATAATTTTCAATTAATGTTTATCTTGCATTAAGATATAATTATTAAATTATATTTTTTTTAGGTTAAAAAATGTAGGTATATTCTGAACCTTGATTAAAAACAACTTCAACTGAGATGAAACTGTTATGGTTTCATCTAAGTTGTCTGTAGGTGTTTTTTCCATAGAGATATATTAAATACAGGATGTATCAGGTTATGGGGCAACTGGTCAAAAGGGAGCTAGACAATGGTGGTAGGAACCCATAAAAAAAAATTGAACGGAAACGATTCGTTAATGAATTAAAGTGTAAAGTTTTCAATTTTGTCATCGCTTTTTCGTGTAAATCTGAATGAAATGTATAAAGTCAATGGTACTTAATACGCAACATATTCATATTTTGTTAAATGTTCATTAGAAATTGAATAAATCAATGATTACATTCACATAAGCAAGACAAACTTCGCTTTAAAACAGCTGATCAGCCTATGACCGTTGATCGCTCGCCGTTGTACCTACGATGACATTGAAACGTTTGCGCAGTTCTAGGTATTAATGAATGAAATTATATTGACGAAGTTTTACATGCCTACATGTATTCTGTCTATACATGCCTACATAATACGTAACATTTAAGGCATAGACTCTTAGACACATTTTTTTTTTTAAATCACTATAACTTTTATGTTAAATATATTGTTTTTTGTGTAATGTACATTCTAATTATGATCTATGACCGTTAAACTACATCATACTCGAACAGTTGCCCCATAACCTGATACACCCTTTTGATGATAACTTTTAACCGCATAAATAAACCGTATACTTACAAGTATACGGTTTATTTATGCTGTCAAAAGTTGTCCTGGCTTCATCTTATTTCTACAACATTAAAAAAATCTAAATTATTTACTAAAAATAACACATATAAGATTTCATTCAAAAGGTCGTATATTTTGCGTACGATTTCGATTACTCGATCGTACATCGTACAAGAACCAAAAAAGTCGTATAAATACGATTTAAATCGTATGGTTGGCAACACTGGTTGCGATATGTGTATAACAGTTAGTGTGGCACGTAAATTTGGTTTTCACTTTTATGGAGACGAACATATTGACGGTAATAAACTATGATTAAAGAATAATTTGATTCAGTTACTGTATCAACGACATATGCATTAAGTTGTTAAAATAATTCCTTAAGATACTGAATATATCTGAGACTCAACGTCTTAGATATATTCTTTCACCAGTTGATTTACCTTTATAATTCTCCGCTCCATAATTTTCCTCTGTATCCACTCGCAAAGGTATGTGACAAAACCGATAAACAGTATTGTTACCGCGATGCACAAGTCAAATGGCGGTAATTGCAGCGCGAGGTCCAAGCCTGGGAAAGTCGGTAACTGTTCAGTGTGCTTGTGGTCAGGCGGTGGCAAATTCGGTGTAATGGACAGCTCCGGCAGGTAGTAGTGCGCGGGCAGCAGCAATATAGCCACCGCCGCAGTCACCAGCACCCCGCCCGAGCAACCGCCCAACGCCATCAGATAGGTCATCATTGGAGATTTTTGACACATATTTGACAATTTTTTTCTACAATGTACAGCTAGCCAGTTTTGAGAGCATTTGTAAAGTAGTTAGTATATAGATAGAAAAGACAAACGTCTTGCGAAAATAAGTCTATGCTATTTTAGCTCATATACGTCCCACTGTTGGGCTCGAGCCTCCTCCAAAATAGGAGGGCAATTGACATACTAGGTATAACCACGCTGTTCAGACGTGTTAGCATAGGATTTAATTAGAGTATTCCTTATCTTGCATAGATGCTTTAAGAATATTTTATCCCTTAGTCGTCTTTAATGAGCCCTAGCCGAGGCCGCGGGTGACGTGACCGGGGATTAGTCCGTCACCCGCCGAGAGGCCAACCGCGTGAGGAAAGACCGACGTCCTCCCTGAGGGTGGGACGTCGGTCGATGGGAGGTTACCCCGCGTAGGGGGTATTCCGTCGGGCCGACCACTGACGACAAGTAAACCTGCTCCGGTGGTCGGCTCAATGACGAAGGCGAGGTGGTTTTCGGGTGGGTTGCGGGAGTTGCGTGCTTAAGCCCCTCTGTAGCCCGGGACGGAGTGGTGCGGAGGCGCGCCGACCGCAGCCCACCCACAAAAAAAAAAAAAAAAAAGTTGTCTTTAATGACACCCACGGACAAAAGAGGGGGTGGCAAATTTTATTTTTACTCCGTCACGACACGGATAAAATAGCTATCATATATTTTTTTAAATCTGTCCTTAGCAAGACCTCCTAGATTTAGAGCACTAAGCAATTACTAGACCATCTAACCCCTAGAAATTCCAAGCACATCCTAAACAAGCTTAAAATATATTTAGGTCAGAGAATTGTAATCTAGAACTCATCCGAATAGTTTGATTGAAATCCTAACTGCATGCGTAAGACCATTCTGAATATCTGAAGTTCATTTATTACACGATAAGCACTCAGTTCTCACCTATGTTGTTCATTAAAAAAAAACCCTGCTTTCATTAAAATTAAAAAAAATGTGTACATTACAAGAAAATTTGTTATTTAATTAAGTTATTGATTATAAGATCCCTACATGATACATTCAAGTCCCCACCAAAATTCAATAACTTGCGGTAGTTTGCCGTATAAGCAAATGAATCTCAGAATGGACTGTCAAACTACTCGTGAAAGCTGCTTCAACTTCAATACTCTTGAGTCTGTGTATAAGTTGGCAGTTTCCGAACGTAAAAATTTATGTTAAGTACGCATGTAAACATAACCTAAAATTACATTGTGTTTACAACTTTGTTCAGCCAGGGAGCGAAATATTTTCATTTTTTAATTTATCTTTATAACAATCTTGATAGATATATACTCACCTTATATTTTATATAACATTTTTTTATGCTAATATGGCTGACATTATAGATAATGAAGAAATCGATCGTGATACAGTAGAACCAAAAATTTTAGAGGAACAATTTCAAAAGAAATATAACCTGTTAACCGAAACCGCAGTTTCTCTCAAAAAGTCTTACATTAACAAAGTACATGGAAACAAGTAAGTGTAATAACAGACAGAGAAAGGACTTTTATAATTACAATAGCAAATTTACGTTACACTAGATAAGAATACACGTTTCCTTTTTAACGCAGGTCACTTAAACTGTCGGTTACTTTATCAGACAGTAACATAGAAGTATATCAGTTAAATAACACATCACTGACGAAAGTATGTCGCCTCAGCGGACATCAAAAAGCTCTGACGGAGGTGGTATGGGATCCTAAAGAAGATCACTTGTTGTACTCTGCAGGCGAAGATGGACTTGTGAAATTGTGGGACACGAGGACTAGCGGCAGTTGTGTGCAGGAATATAAAGGTGGGTCTGTCAATACATAAATATAATAATATATGTAACACGATAGGTCATAAATGTTTATTTATTTCATAAATCCTACAGCTAAGCTTGAGCCTCATCCACAATACACACCCTGCATATTCTATCTTATACTTATATGGGTTGACTTGTATATCTAAGAAAATAAACCAATCAACCTTTGAATGAAAGTTTGTTATTTAACTGTTATTTCTTTTATTTCTAATTAGCTGTTATTTCTTTTTGATGAGTGATTTTATTTCAGATGAAGATGAACCACTACTGAGGCCATATCAGTGCATGGATGTATCATGCAATGGGCGAGTATTGTGTGCTGGAAGTGAACTGGTGGAGGATGATGCATACCTTGTGTTCTGGGACCAGAGACTTACAAAACCACTAGGCGGGTACTGGAACTCCCATACTGATGACATTACACAGGTAATTTCACAAATATTGACATAATAATAATCATCATCATACCAGCTAATATATATCCCGCTACTGAGTCCATTGCTCCTCCACTATAGAAGAGCAAATTGACCTATTATACAATGCTGGTCAGATAGTATTAGCTTTTATCCCAAGTTTTCTTTTCTCGTATAGATAATACAGTGGATTTCGGTTATAACGACGGTGGAGGGACCACTTTAATATCAGCGCTATATCTGAAAGTCTCTATATCCGAAGTAATTATATTAACATTTTTCTGTAACAGTATATATACATCTAGGAACCATGTTCATAAGTTTAAGAAACATTGTTTCATCATCATCATCATCATCATCTCAGCCCATATACGTCCCACTGTTGGGCTCGGGCCTCCTCTATAATGGAAGGGTAATTGACCTACTATACCACGCTGGTCAGACGTGTTGGTATAGGGTTTTATTTCGAGTTTTCCTTCTCTCGCATAGACGTTATATGCGTTTTATATCCCTTAGTCGTCTCGTACGATCACCCACGGGTAAGATAGGGGGTGGTGAATTGTATTCTTACTCAGTCACCACACGGATTAACACTGTTTACTTACTGGAAATTGGCTACGTAACTTACTCATAATTTTAACTTCATGCACATGCTATATAACCCTACACACAAACAAAGTAGCATTCGCAGATGGTCAAACACCATCTTGCGAATGTAAACAAAGGATAACCCTACAGACAAACAAAGTAGCATTCGCAGATGGTCAAACACCATCTTGCGAATGTAAACAAAGGATAACCCTACAGACAAACAAAGTAGCATTCGCAGATGGTCAAACACCATCTTGCGAATGTAAACAAAGGATAACCCTACACACAAACAAAGCATTTGACCATCTGTGAATGTGAATAAAGGATAAGAAAGCTTAATAGTTAAAGCTTATGAATGATTCTTTGTGCCTTTGCCGACTCAGTCGCAACATCTGCAAGCAATTTCTAGGAATCTGTCCCAAATACAGTGTATTTCGGTTATAACGACAGCGGAGGGACCACTCGAATGTCGTCGCTATATCCGGAGGTCTCTATAACCGAAATCAGTTTTTTTTAACATTAAATATACGTCTTTTTTTTTTTTTTTTTTGGGTGGGTCGCGGTCGGCGCGCCTCCGCACCACTCCGTCCGGGGCGACAGAGGGGCTTAAGCACGCAACTCCCGCAACCCACCCGAAAACCACCTCGCCTTCGTCTTTGGGCCGACCACCGGAGCAGGTTTACTTGTCGTCAGTGGTCGGCCCGACGGAATACCCCCTACGCGGGGTACCCTCCCATCGACCGACGTCCCCCCCTCGGGGAGGACGTCGGTCTTTCCTCACGCGGTCGGCCTCTCGGCGGGTGACGGACTAATCCCCGGTCACGTCAACCGCGGCCTCGGCTAGGGCGGCATGAGGCGCAGATAGTTGCGCCTGCGCCGCCCCAGTCGCCGGCGGCGGATCTCCTCATCGAGGCTGCGCTCCACGCGCAGACGATCCGCTGCCTCCTTCTGCGAGATCACTGTCTCGCAGAAGGCTGCGACCGCGTCCCAGTTCCCGACGCTGTCGACCATCGCCCTAGCGATGGCCGGCAGCGTCAGGTCGGCACCGATGATTGCGACGAGTTCACGGCGCTGCACTGCCCAAGCCGCGCAGGCCTCGAGCGTGTGGCGCGCCGTGTCCTCGTCGCAATCGCAGTGGTGGCAGGACGGTGTACTCTCCCTCCTTACGACCCTGTGCAGGTATTTGGCGAAGCTCCCGTGCCCCGTCAACACCTGCACTAGTCGGAAGGAGAGCACCCCGTGCCGCCTTTCCAACCACTGCATCAGCACCGGCCGGAAGGCCTCCACGGTTCGCACCCCGAACCGAGGCCTCTCCAGCCGGACTGCCCAACGGGCAATGACGTCTCGGCGGGCGTCGACGCGCCAGGCGGTGAGATCCCTTAACGAGATCACACCGCCCTCCCCGCGCACCCCCGACACCCGCCGATACAACTCGGCGAGCATTTCCGCCTCCAGGTCCCACGGGGGAGTCCCGGCCAATAGGCACGCTGCCTCCGTCGCCACCGTGCGGTATCCGCGGATGGCCCTGACCGCCATGACCCTCTGTGGTCGCCACAGAAGGGCCCTAAGTCGGACGGTCAAGTCCCCGCCCACACCGGTGCGCCGTACAGGGCCATCGACCGGATGACCCCCGTGTACAGCCGTCGGCACGTAGCGCTCGGTCCGCCCACGTTTGGCATAAGCCACGATAGGGCGGACGCCGCGCTGACGAGCCGCGGAGCGAGCCTGCGGAAATGCTCCCGGAACCACCATTGCCCGTCGAGCACCAGGCCAAGTACCTCATATGGGCCCGGATGCTGATGTCAACCGATCGGACGGTGATCGAGACGCCGATGGGAGGACTCATAAGGCGCCCATGGAACAACAGGGGCTCCGTCTTGTCCAGGGCGACCCTCAACCCCAGCGCCTCGATCCGCCTGACGACCTCTTCGGTGCCATAGGTCGCCAGGCTTACCGCCTCTATCTGGTCGGAGTCCCTCACCGTCCGCAACAGAGCCCTTTTGCGACGACCGCAGAGGGCTATGGCGGTGAGGGCCATTAGGGGCTACCATACTGTGTCATGGACTGCAGCGACACTGCTGGCAGGCGACCCGCCTTGGCCACTTGTGGCGGAGGCGTTGGCGGAAGTGTACCGGTTCCGCACCACAGCACGAGCCAACGGAGAGCAAGTGTCCATAAGGGGACTGGGCAGAGCCCAGGAAGTGGCCCGAAGGGAAGTAGTCCGGCGGTGGAGGGAAGAGCTGGAGTCCCCCGTAGCAGGGCGGGGGACTGTGGAGGCGGTCGCGCCACATCTCCACCGCTGGCTCAGGAGAAGGCACGGCAGCCTTACATTTAGAATGGTGCAGGTGCTTACCGGACATGGGGTCTTCGGTAAGTACCTGCACAAAATTGGAAGAGAAGAGGCCCCAGGATGTCATGAGTGTGGCGCGGCAATTGACGATGCGCGCCACACACTGGAAGTATGCCCCGCCTGGGGGCCTCAGCGCCACGTCCTGTCAACGGACATGGCAACAACAGACCTGTCGTTGCCGACCATCATCTCCAAGATGCTCGGCAGCGACAGCTGTTGGTCGTCGATGGCCTCCTTCTGTGAGGCTGTCATGACAAGGAAGGAGGCCGCGGAGCGGGCACGCGAGGCGCTTGCGTCCGCTGACTCGCTCCGCCGGCGACGACCAGGGAGGAGGAGACGCCGCTATGCGCTCCTCCACCCACCACTCTGAATGACGACAGGAAGTGGCCAGACGGCCAAGCGTTGGGGTGTCGGGGATAGAATGTTATCAGACGATCTCTCCGGCACCCCGTAAAAGCGCGGAAGGGGCCGCTGTGGTTTTAGTGGGTATTTCGGTCACTTCTGTGGCCGGCGAGTCCCACACTCACTCCCCTGTCTGTAACCGGCGGGGGAATAGTGCGCAAATGCATTTCCACAGCGTGAAAAAAAAAAAAAAAAAAGAAGGCTTACCGCCTCTTCTAGCGTCCCACCGCGGGCTGTGACGAGCGTGTCGTCGGCGTAACAAATCACGCCCAGCCCGGGCGGGAGGCTCCCCCGCAACGCCCAGTCGTAGTCGATGTTCCACAGGGTGGGTCCGAGGACCGACCCCTGCGGGACACCGCACGTCATGGGCGTTCGCACAACGTCCCCTGCTCGGTTGGTACAGAGGACGCTACGCCCCACCAAATAGTCTGCCACTAGCCGCCTCAGGTAAGCTGGCACTCCGTGATACCGGAGCGCCTCCCTGATGCAGTTGAATGGCAGACTATTGAATGCGTTGGCGATGTCTAGGGACACCGCCAACAGCACTCCCCCACCGGTGACGGCCTCAGTCGCCACGGCCCTCAGGCGCAACAGAGCCGCGATCGTCGAACGACCCCTCCTAAACCCAAACTGGGCGTCCGACAGATCGGGCCCCGTGCCGACGAGGTGCCGCTCGATGCGGGCAGCTACCACCCTCTCCAGTAGCTTGCCCGTGTCATCGAGCAGCACGATAGGCCTGTAGGCCGAAGGCGACCCCGGAGACCGTCCCGGCTTCGGCAGGAGCACCAGCCTTCCCTCCTTCCAGCACCCAGGGAACCGTCCGGACGCTAAACACGCGTCGAACAGCTCCCTGAGGCGGGGACCCAGGTGGTCGAGGACCAGGCCCAACACGCGGTTAGGAACACCGTCGGGCCCGGGGGCGGTGGACTTTGCGCACATGCGCGCCACCGCCACTCCCATCTCGGGTTCCGTGATGGGCGGAACACTGTCGTCGTCGGCCTCCCGGTCAGTGTCTGGCGGAGCCATGACCGGGGGCGTGTGTTCCGCCCGCCGCGGGAACAGGTCCTCGACGACCCGGGTGAGAAGGCTGGGCTGGAGAGTCTCGGTGAGGGGAAGGCCCCGCGCGCGGAGCTTATTCAGCACCGCGCGATAGGGGCGTCCCCAGGGATCACGGTCGAGACCGTCCAGCATCTCCTGCCGACTGACGTCCTTGGCGGAGCGGACGGCCAGCCTGAAGGCCGACCGCGCATTGCGGTAGCCCTCATGCAGCAAGGCCTCCCGCTCCGCGTCGCGTTGGCGCCGCCGGCTGCGGGTGTAGGCCCTCCGGGCGCGAATGCACGCGGCCCGGAGATCCGCCAGCTTCCGGGACCACCAGTGGACCGCCCTCCTCGGGGGCGGACGCCGTATCCGGGGCATGGCCGCATCGCAGATCTGCGTCAACGCACTGCGGATGCGGCCAGCCTCGGCGTCCACCCCGTCCGACTGGTTGGCAGAGGACAGCCACGAGTAAACGATGGCTGTCTCCGCCAGCTGGTCCCGGACTAAGCGACCCACAGCCCATCGCGGGAACGCAGGACGTCCATCCGCCCCGTAACCCCTGCTGGGCGTCGGGATTACCGGGGAGACCTCCATCCGGATATACCGGTGGTCCGACAAGGTCTCCACCTCCTCCACGACGCGCCAGCTCCCCACGCGTGCGGCGACCTCGGGGCTAGCGAACGAAAGGTCCACTATCGACCCGCCCCGTTGTCGCACGCACGTATGCACCGAGCCCCTGTTCAGCAAACAGAGGCCCAGTGCCGCCGCCCACTCCTCGATCGCCCGTCCTCGGTCGTTCGTCCGGGGAGACCCCCACGCCACGGACTTGGCGTTGAAGTCCCCCAAGACGAAGACCTGGCGCGATGCCATTCGCCGTAATGAGGCCTCCATGATGGTGAGGGAGGCCTCGAAATCGGTCATTAAATATACGTCTAGGAGCGATTTTCACAAGTTTAAGAAACACTGTTCACTCATTGGAAATAGCTACGTAACTGATTCATAATTTTAACATCGCGCACATGTTAAGTAACGCTACACACAAAGAAAGCATTTGACCATCTGCGAATGTAAACAAAGGATAAGAAAGCTTAATAGTTAAAGCTTATGAATGACAGTTTGTGCCTTTGTCGACTCAGTCGCAACATCCGAAAGGAATTTCTAGGAATCTGTCCCAAATAGTTCATAAAAACAAGTTGGTATACCCGAATTACGCGTTATATCCGGCGTCGCTATAACCGAATGAATTTTCTAAGAAAGTATGCTTTAGATACTAGGACGCAAGTTCGACGTTGCTATAACCGAAAAGTCGTTACAACCGAAGTCGTTATTAATGAAATCCAGTGTAGGTCATAAAAACAAGTCGGTATACCCGAATTCGGCGTTATATCCGGTGTCGCTATTGCCAAATGTATTTCCTACAAAAGGATACTTTAAATTCTAGGGACGTAAGTTCGGCGTCGCTATAACCGAGGTAGTTATAAATGAAATCCACTGTATATGTTTTATTTTTTATGTATTAGAAAGCCAAATAAGTACACAGACTACTTGAAGGTATGTAGTACTGCTACCCATATATATTTGCAGGTTCTAAAGTATTAAGACTAGAAATATGCTATTGAGTACTAAGTTAATAAACCTGAAATTACACCAGTCGTCTTACTCTCGAAACCGGAATAAAATAGTGCATGCACTATTACTTGGCGGTAGAATTAGAAGGAAAGACTGTGGTTGCCATCTAGGAAACACTGCACAAAGACAATACAAGATAGGGAATGGTAAATTGTATTGTTGCCCCGTCATTACACAGAAAATGATATTGTTATATACAGGGTGTCTCAGGTTATGGGGGCAACTGCTCCAACGGAAGCTAGGTAATGGTGGTAGGAACCCATGAAAAAAATTTGATATAAAAATATCGACTCGTTAATGAATTAGAGACATGTAAAGTTATTTTTTCATCACTTTTTCGTGTAAATCTGATTGAAACATATAAAATCAATGATACTTAATCTGCAACATATTCTTACTTTGTTAAATGTTCATTAGAAATTGCAAAAATCAATTACAGTAGAACCCGTTTAATACGATCACGTTTAATACGATTTCCCGCATAATACGCCATTTTGCGTCAGTCCCAGCAACTTGAGACATGTTTTCATACATTTCTTAACGCTTAATACGATCGTCATCCCGTTTAATACGCCAACACGTGCCACTCAAATACACATATTACCCCTTGCGGCAGCGGCCAGCGACTGACGAAGTGACGACTGTCGAGCGACCCTAAGTGATAATGACCAAGAAGACGATGAGTCAACTCCGATTTTGTCACACGCCCAGGCATTATCAGTGGTTAATGATTTAAGATGCTATGTAACTTCTTTGAATCAAAGCGAAGACGCACTGCGAAAATTAAATTACGTTGAAAATCTTGTAATTGCTAATGCCTCAAAATCTTTTTGTCAAACAAAAATAAGGGATTACTTTAAGTAACGTAATAATAATAAATAACATTTTTTTATATTTTTAAATATTTTTAATATTTAAAAATTTATCCAGTAGTAAGTATATTTGCCGACGGCTGTACACGGGGGTCATCCGGTCGATGGCCCTGTACGGCGCACCGGTGTGGGCGGGGTCCTTGACCGTCCGACTTAGGGCCCTTCTGTGGCGACCACAGAGGGTCATGGCGGTCAGGGCCATCCGCGGATACCGCACGGTGGCGACGGAGGCAGCGTGCCTATTGGCCGGGACTCCCCCGTGGGACCTGGAGGCGGAAATGCTCGCCGAGTTGTATCGGCGGGTGTCGGCGGTGCGCGGGGAGGGCGGTGTGATCTCGTTAAGGGATCTCACCGCCTGGCGCGTCGACGCCCGCCGAGACGTCATTGCCCGTTGGGCAGTCCGGCTGGAGAGGCCTCGGTTCGGGGTGCGAACCGTGGAGGCCTTCCGGCCGGTGCTGATGCAGTGGTTGGAAAGGCGGCACGGGGTGCTCTCCTTCCGACTAGTGCAGGTGTTGACGGGGCACGGGAGCTTCGCCAAATACCTGCACAGGGTCGTAAGGAGGGAGAGTACACCGTCCTGCCACCACTGCGATTGCGACGAGGACACGGCGCGCCACACGCTCGAGGCCTGCGCGGCTTGGGCA
Source organism: Lymantria dispar (assembly GCA_032191425.1). Classification (NCBI taxonomy): domain Eukaryota; kingdom Metazoa; phylum Arthropoda; class Insecta; order Lepidoptera; family Erebidae; genus Lymantria; species Lymantria dispar. Next base: position 31,438,560 of record CM063455.1, read on the forward strand.
GTGCAGCGCCGTGAACTCGTCGCAATCATCGGTGCCGACCTGACGCTGCCGGCCATCGCTAGGGCGATGGTCGACAGCGTCAGGAACTGGGACGCGGTCGCAGCCTTCTGCGAGACAGTGATCTCGCAGAAGGAGGCGGCGGATCGTCTGCGCGTGGAGCGCAGCCTCGATGAGGAGATCCGCCGCCGGCGACTGGGGCGGCGCAGGCGCAACTATCTGCGCCTCATGCCGCCCTAGCCGAGGCCGCGGGTGACGTGACCGGGGATTAGTCCGTCACCCGCCGAGAGGCCGACCGCGTGAGGAAAGACCGACGTCCTCCCCGAGGGGGGGACGTCGGTCGATGGGAGGGTACCCCGCGTAGGGGGTATTCCGTCGGGCCGACCACTGACGACAAGTAAACCTGCTCCGGTGGTCGGCCCAATGACGAAGGCGAGGTGGTTTTCGGATGGGTTGCGGGAGTTGCGTGCTTAAGCCCCTCTGTCGCCCCGGACGGAGTGGTGCGGAGGCGCGCCGACCGCGGCCCACCCACAAAAAAAAAAAAAAAAAAGTAGTAAGTATATTAAATGAAGAAAATAAACAACATTTTCTTTAGGTATTTTTTAAATGTTAAATTCAATACGTAGGTATTCAAAATAATAATAGAATATAAAAAATTATAATGGCACGTTTTTCCCTTTCCCGCATAATACACTTTCCCGCCTAAGACGCGTTTTTGGTCGGGTCCCTACGAAATCGTCTTAAACGGGTTTTACTGTATTACGTTCGCATAAGCAAGACAAATTTCGCTTTAAATCACCTGATCGGCCAATGACCGTTGACGAGTCACATTTGTACCTACGTTACCATTGAAGCGTTCGCGCAAACCATACCTATTTATACTATCGATGCTTTACATGCCTACATGTATAGTGTCTGTTATGTACAGACACTATGCACTATACAGAATACGTAACATTTAAGACATAGACTCTTAGACACACATTTTTGTAATCGCTATAACTTTTATGTTATATTGTTTTTTGTAATATACATTTTAATTATGATCTATGACTGTTGAACTACAACATACTCGAACAGTTACCCCATAACCTAATACGCCCTGTATAATGAATTGAATTTTAAATGAGTAAGACTAGATATTTATAGAATTTGCACACCTATCGGCATATCATAGCGAACTGTTCATCATTATATCACCTTAAACATACACAACCTATATTAAACAAATTTATAAATTATTTAATTCCAGGTGAAATTCCATAATGACAAAACAGAGATTTTAGTGAGTGGCTCATTGGATGGTCTGGTGAATGTATACAACATATTGGAGCAGACAGAGGACGATGCATTATTGTACTCAATGAATGTAGAGAACTCTACAGAGAAGTTGTCATGGCTAGACGAGAAACATGTTGCTTGTATCACACAATCTAACGACTTGCAAGTATGGGACACTGAGAATGCAGACCTGATCAAGAGCTTCAGCAGAGATAAAGTAGCTAGAAGTATAAAGGTAACTGATTTATTCATTATCGTCAAAGCTCATACACAACCCACTGCTGGGTTCGAGCCTCTCACAAACTAGAAGGGAAATTGATCTATACCACGTTGGTTAGACAGGTTGATATAGGGTTTTATGGGGAGTTTTTCTTCTTTAGCCATGCTGTTTTCTGTATATTATTTATTTATAGGAAAACCAACAGCTATCAAAACATCTTAGTAACTAAATTCTAGTAACATAACGCTAATTACAGGTTCTCACGAGTAGAGATACACTAGTAAAACAAATATGTGAATATTACAACAAAATTACAGCAAAATTAATTAAATACATACATCAATTAGTTTGATTGAAAAAACGCTTACTCAATTGCTCTCTGGCAGAGGTAACACTGGTACAAAATATGTCTAATTCTAAATCAGTTTCTTTACTAAGTCTATTGAATGCGTTAGGTGCTCTCCAGAAGAACGAATTTTGTCTATAATTAGTATTAACCAATGGGATATGTATAGGAGGATTAAAACGTACAAATCTGTTTGGAACGTTGAATTCGAGGTTAACTAATAATTCCGGGCAGTCTATTGTGTTATTGGCGATACTAAGCAAACTGGTTATATCAGTAATTTCACGTCTGAACGACAAAGGAAGTAAATGAAATTTTTTACATAAAATTAGGTAATCGCTAGATTTATATTTTATTTTTTGTGTAGAACAAAGAAATTTAATAAATTTCTTTTGTATTTGTTCGATGCGTAACACATATTTATCATAGCATGGATTCCAAATTTGAGATGCGTATTCAAGAATACTACGAACAAACATACAATAAATAATTTTTATAGTTTTGGCTTTGGTAAAGGACATAGAACTTCTCATCAGAAAGCCCAGAGACTTGGATGCTTTCGTACATATACTATCAATATGGTAATTAAATATAAATTTTGAATCATAGATTACGCCAAGATCACGAATGACATCGTCTCTTGTTAAAATTTCATTCTTTAAAATGTAATCAAATTTGATATCATTTTTTTTACGAGAATAGCTTATCACACTGCATTTGCTTGTATTTAAATCCAGCTTATTCAGTGCACAGTAATTCTCTAATCTAATTAAATCCGACTGGAGTTTGGTGACATCATCGGGACGCTTAATTTCCTTAAATATTTTCATATCGTCAGCAAAGCAAAGGTACTGCGAATTTTGAAAGCATGTTGAAATATCGTCAATGAAGATGGTAAACAGTAATGGGCCCAATAAAGATCCTTGGGGGACGCCACTGGGGATAGTAATCCAGCTGGAAATGTAATTATTAACCACTACTGCTTGAGTTCTTCTATCGATATATGAGGAGAACCACCTATATAAATTTCCTCGGATGCGCATGCGTGCAAGTTTAAATAAAAGAGTGCTGTGATCTATCCGGTCAAATGCTTTCGTGTAGTCCGTGTAAATCACGTCTACTTGACTACCTGTATCCATGGCTGCAGTAATATGTTCATTTAGTAGCATTAAATTAGAGACAGTGGATCTTCCCCGACGAAACCCATGCTGAGAACTGTGGAATTGGTTCTTTAGAATAGCACTAACCTGCTCATGCACAATTCTTTCAAAGGTTTTCGCTATAACGCAAAGCTTGGAAATAGGTCTATAGTTGGTAATATCAGTTTTAGATCCCTTTTTGTGAATGGGTGTGATATATGCAGATTTCCAAACTGCAGGAAATATACACTATATAATATACAATATACAATAAATATACAGTAATTATACACTATACAATACACTATACAATTATACAATATACAGTAAATATACAATATACACAAATATACACTCCGCTAAGGATTTTTCAAAGAGTAGTGAGATTGGTAAAGCAATCGTTTTGGCACAATTGATCAAAAATACAGGACTGACGTGATCAGGACCCGCTGATTTTGAAGCATCCAAACTAGCCAAGTGTTTAGCAACGAGGTGTGTATTTACATAGATTCGTGATATATCTGCGATGTGTGAGTTCACTGCATGTACATCTTTAGTCGGAGACAAGTGAGAGGTGTTACTGCAGTCATCAGAGATAAACATTGATGAGAAGTAGGACGAAAATGTAGTACAGATTTCTTCACCCGTTGACACCGTGCTATTATCCGTTAATGTACCCAACTTTATTTGTGCTGGGAATGGTCGGGTACAATGAATTAAGAGTGCGACGGGAGTACTCGCTGGTTTCGTATCTAGTAAGATTACTCAGAGGTCTGCAACACAATCCGGGTGTGTTGCAAAACCTATGTCTGTGCGTACCAGATCGCTATGTGTGGAGGCGTAGGCGTCCACTACTTCTGGCCCTGCCAACGGCTAGAACTAACCTGCTAGCCAGAACGCCAATAACGCGAGCACTTGGTACCATAAACGAAGTTCACACAAAAGTTGATATTTTCACATGTCAATTGAGTGAATTCCATAAGACACTTCTTTCTATCCTATGTTATAAATTAAGTTAAAAGTAGTATTAAGGTATAGATTAATTGTAAATCATCTAGAAGTAAGATTAGGATTAACACTAGTGTATGGACTATCGAATTAGGTTTTCAACCTGTAAATAGATAGTCCTATTATATTAAATAAATAAAAATATTATATTTAAGAACATTGGGCATGCAATTGGATTTAGATTTGGACTTAATATAAGACCAAAAATATTTGGGATTTCTTAAAATTGAATTTTCAACATTGTTCATGTAGTCAGCATAACATTTTGATTCTAATACTTTAGCCCTATCTCTAAGAAGATAATAGATATGCTGATTACAGCTATTTTTATAGATTTTATATTTCATAAAATATTTATGTTTTTCACGAAGAATTTTCTTTAGAGCAGGCGAATACCACTTTGGGTAGACTCCCTTTTGAACTTTTTTGAAGGTATAAAATAATTTTTTAAATCGTTAACAATCGAGTAGAATCTATCAATAGCTTCGTCAATCTCAAGTCCAATGAATTCATCCCGCCAGTTAATTTCAGAAATAATCTTATTTATTGAGAGATAGTCGCCCTTGTGATATAAGTATCGTATAAACGATTGCGGTTTTAAATAGTGGATACTAGACCATTGCACAGTAATTGTTAAGGCTTTATGATGCGGGTCTATTGGGACTAAGGGATCATCACAACAGGATACGCATACATCCTCATTGGATAAGACTAAGTCCAATATTCTGCCATAGTTATTCAAAATTCCATTAAATTGTCGCAAACCATATAAATAAAGATCGTCTATAAAACATTGTTCATCAAAACTGATTATATTTGAGGGCAACATATGTAGTGAGTGATTATATCCCTTAGTCGTTTTTACGACGTCCACGGAGATCCGTGGAGACCCCCGAAGACTCTATCAGACGATAGGGAGTGGTATATTCTTATATTACAATATATAGCAACAGTCTTTACCCAAGGGGCCATCCATTAATCACGTGAGGCTTGAAAGGGCGAGGGAGGGGTTTGACAAAAATCACGAAATATCACAAGGAGGGAGGGGGGGTGTAGTAAGATATCACGTGTATTTATTTTTTCGTCTAACGCACGATTTTTAAACCGATAGACATGATGTCTAGACATTTTTATCATGGTCCTTAATTTCAGCATAAAATAAGATTATACTTTATACCTGTATTTAAAGATAATACTCTAAAAATTTTAAGATTCTTTGTAGATGCTAAAAATACACGTGATGTTTTGGGCTAGTTTTAAATCTCACCACGTATCACCAAGGGAGAGTTTAAAAATGCTTAAAAAAAGATGACATGATTAATGGACGGCCCCCAACTGTGGTGAATCCAAAAGTGTTATGAGGTCACTGGGATGTATGTTCATCAGTTTTGTTTCAATATGTTAGTAATTAATATGTGTGTTGTTTTCAGAGGAGTAAAGGTGATGACTGTCACCTGATAGATGTGTACACGACAATAGACAACACAACGGTCCTGCTCGCCGGCTCATATGCGAGTGACGGGTAAGTTGTATCACATAAGTATATGTCACACCTTAGTTGATTATAAATCATCATCATCAAATCAAATCTCTATTGGACAAAGGCGTCCTACGTAAAACAATATTATCGTAATGAAATCCGTTGGTCCTATTTACATGGTGAACGTCAGTCGGTTTTTTCGGCTCCCACGGGCGAGCAAGGACCGGAGACAGGAGGCCCCCACTGGAGTTTCGCATCTATGGTGTAACCAAAAAAAACCGTAGACTCCACTAGGTCTAGGGCCACACCACTCATTTGAACATTGGTTTCCACTTGTCTCACATTAGGTATGGTAAATTTAATACATTTTGTTTTCTTCTCATTAAGAACAAGATTGTTAATATTGAACCAATGAACAACGTTAGATAATGCGTTGTTCACATCGTCATAACTAAGCATTTGTCTTTTGATTTTAAATAACAAAGATATATCCGCAAACAACACAATGTCTTGAGTGTCCCCTACATAATAGGGTAAGTCATTAATATAAACAAGGAACAGAAATGGCCCCAAAATGGATCCTTGCGGCACGCCCATTTCTATAACAGAGCCAAATGATTGCACACCATTTACATCAACCCTCTGAATTCTGTTACACAAATAAGACGTTAAAAGTTCCAGAGCTTTATTCCTGATCCCATAGTGATGTAATTTCTTGATGAGGGTTTCGTGGTGTACACAATCAAACGCCTTGGATAAATCACAAAATATACCCAAGGCATCGTGCGATCTCACCCAGGCTTCAAAAATATTTTTTAATAATTCTACACCCGCATCAGTAGTAGAGCGATTCTTGGTAAAGCCAAACTGATTTTTGTGAACGATGCCATGTTTATTAAAATGGCTCAGCATTTGGTTAAGAATATTTATTTCAAGAACTTTACTGAGTGCAGGTAGTATGGAAATAGGCCGAAAGTTATAAATATCTGACATACTACCCGCTTTGAACAAAGGAATCACTCTACTAATTTTCATGAGTTCAGGAAATACACCTCGAGCAGCACAACCATTAAACACAGATGCTAAACGGGGAGCAATAATATCAATTATAGAGTTAATTGACTTAACAGACAAGCCCCATGAATCGGCAGTCTTCTTAATATTAAGATTTCTGAAAGTGTTAATGATAACCTTCGAGCTTACATCTGAAAATTTAAAGGTTGTGTCGCATTTTGCAATACATTGTTTGAGCAGCGATTCTGCTAACATAGGAGATGATGTCAACGATCTAATGGTTAATATAGGTATATTAGTGAAATAATTTTCAAATTCTGTTGCAACGTCATTGTCCGCACATACATTTTTATCACCAATTTTTAAATTAAAGTCCTTCTCCCGTACAGCATTCCTACAAGTTTCACTATTTATCACTTTCCAAGTCATTTTAATTACATTACTAGATTGTTTAATTTTATCCTTCAGATAAATGCTTGGGAGTGAATGTAGATAAGTGCCAATGTATCATTATCGGCAGTCCCCGCAACATCAGCAGAGTCGACGCATATAATTTGCCAGCAGTCATCTATAATGGAAGCGTGATACCTTATAGTAACCAAGTAAAAAAATCTCGGCCTTTTTCTAGACTCGACAATGGAGTGGCAAACGCAGGTCGCTAACGTATCTAAGAAGGTTACAGGAACACTCCGTTCTCTATACCGTTTCAAAAACTTTCTCCCAGTCGCAACCAAAACATCGCTGGTTCAAACCTTAGTCCTTCCTATCATCGATTATGCTGATGTGTGCTACCTCGACCTGAATGCAGATCTGCTCAATAAGCTGGACCGACTTCTCAACAATTGCATTCGATTCGTTTTTAACCTTCGCAAATACGACCATGTAACCACATTTCGCTCTCGTCTCAATTGGTTACCAATTAGACAGACGGAGCTTGCTAACTCTTTCTTTACTCTATTCAATTCTTAACTCTCCGAATGCCCCTTCCTATTTAAAACCAAAATTTCAATTTCTTTTCACCACTCATGACCGTACTTTTCGTTCCTCAAAAAATCTTCTTCTACATTGTCCCTCTCACTCTTCTGGTCTGGTGCATTCCTCTTTTGATATCCAGGCTATTCTTCTGTGGAATGCATTACCTCTAGACATCAGAATGGCTGCTAGTCGTGACATTTTCAAGGCTAAAGTTAAACGACTTTACTTAGATTTTCTGGCGGAGTCAACTCATCTGTGACGGCTCACATCCTTTTTTATGTATGTATGTATGTATGTATACTTATGTATATATGTATTTTTATAGTATATATGTATTTATACAGTGTATATGTATTCATATTTATATATTTGTATCATTTGGTAATTATATATAAATTCTGATCTTCAACTATCTCTATTGCACCTGCCTTGTATTATTTCTGCTCCACCCTCGGTCGACTGGTAGAGAATGCCTAAGGCATTAAGTCCGCCGTGTACCTTTGTTTGTGCAAAAGCTTTAAAATAAATAAATAAATAAATAGATTTAACACATGAACAGGCACGTTTGAATATTTTGGAATATTTTTTACATATTCCAAAAATACTGGATTATGGTTATAAGATTTTTCATGATAAAGTTCATATAAACTTTGTCTACTCTTATTGATACTCATAGAAGCTAACTCCGCGCACAACATTTGAAGCATTTAAATTGCAGCCAGAAATGGCTCCCTACGCCGGATCGTGACATAGTGTACAAGGTCACTGCGTACAAGGCAACTATTATATAGTGGTGTGCATGTGTACGTGTGTAATCGCTTGCACGCATGTACTATTTTTGACTTCATGTTTTTGATCGATTAAGTACCGACACTATCCTTCTGTACGTTATTATTCTAAAGAAAACGTTGTCTTTATTACCGCGCACGTTCTGACAGTCGATATTTGAAGTCAAATATCATAGTCTCCTTCTAGAATATTCTTATTCCTTTGGGTTATGAAGATCGGATGATAGTCACTACTTCAAAAATGATATAAATATGTCACCTCACCTCGTATACGTCCCACTGCTGGGCTCGAGCCTCTTTAATAGAAGGGAAATTGATCAAACGAGTTGATACAGAGTTTAATTTCTAGTTTTCTTCCTCCACTGTGTGTAGATATTATCTGCGAATTATATCCTTTAAATGTCTTTTACGACACCCACCTGTAAGAAAGAGGGTGGTGAATTGTATTCTTCGTGTGGTGATGGAGTAAGAATACAATTCACCACCAAAAAACGACTAAGGGATTAAATATACATATAACATCTATACAAGAGAAGGAATACTCTAAATCAGCTATACTCTAAGTGTGTTCCGCGGAACCCTAGGGTTCCGTGATACCTCTGTCGGGGTTCCGCAAGAATTTAGAAATAAAAAAATCAAAACACCTCTCTCTGGTCGCTCCGCGGCTGTGCGGACTCCGCGGCTGTGCGGACTCCGCGGCCGCGCGGAGACAAAACGCTATGAATGTTATTTATTTATTTATTTGTATTTGTATAAGCTTGTGTTACATTAGCTGGTACAATATCTCATAAGTTTGGTCTCAACAATTTTATACTTGTACAACGCGTTCGCTCTAAGTTTGCCGGTCTGTGGAATGCGCGTACCCTCCCCCACGTGACAACAAAACTTATAATGTGTCATAGTTTTACCCAAATATCTAACGTACACAATTTTTATTGTTACAATTAAATAAAAAATTTCGAACGTCATACACTCATACCTATCGCCAGCGGCAAACTTAAAACGAGCGGGTAGTATACTTGTAAGCGCTCAGTCTCTTTGATAAAAGCCGCCTCTGAATTAGACGCTATAGTTGTCAACTAGCGACTTTCGTCTCTAACTTCAAAGGATAAAGTCGATATTGTTTACAACGCTATTTTTAAATTTCTGTTTTTATTTTTGCTTTTTGTTTATCAAAGGTGCCGACTCGAGTATTTTCGAGAATATTTGAGATCGAGTCTAGGACTAAGTATAAAAGCGGCGATCGCGCGTTGGCGTCGTCAGTTGATGATTAGCGTTCGGAGCGATAAGTTACTACCTACTTACAAGCTCGCTAGCGAGAAACTAGTGTTCATTGTTTTACTGCCTGCTGTATTCTGTTGTCTCAGTTTTATACATTTCTTCCCTGTAGGTTCTAAATTTAGTCTCTTATACGCAGTAACGATTGTGCATTATTTAAACCCCACTATCCTGACTTGTAACATTATAAATAAAGAAGAATGGAACGTTGGCTTAAAGGTGTTAAACGTGTTCCAACAACATCTTCTAATGACGCTGAATGTTCAAAAGCAATGCGCGCGGAGAATTTAGCAATCACCGATCCAGAAGATGATGCCACGAGTGCCACGACGTCAAGCTCGACGGTTTCAAAGACGAAAAAAAGGAAGTATGATGAATCTTATATCAGTTTCGGATTTGTTGATTCCAACGGCTCACCTCTCTGCATGCTCTGTAGTAAACTGCTTCCTAATAGTTCCATGGCACCTGCCAAATTGCGTCGACATTTAGAAACCGTACACCCCGAGACTAAAGACAAGAATAAAGAATTTTTTGTTCGCAAAAAAGATCAGTTATTAGAAAGTCAAAAAAATATGATGCATGTAACACAAACTACCAACGAAAAGGCCATGGAGGCATCATACTTAGTTAGCTATCGCATTGCACAAGCAGGTGAAGCGCACACTATCGCTGAGAAATTAATAAAACCATGTGTATTAGACATAACAAAATGTATGCTTGATGAAAAATCTGCAAAGCATCTTTCTACTGTTCCGCTATCAAACGATACTGTTTCACGACGAATCCATGATCTGGCAAGCTACGTCAAACAAGAACTAGTTACACGTCTACAAAATACACGATTCGCTTTGCAAATGGACGAGTCGACTGATGTCGCTGGTTTGGCTATCCTGCTGGTTATTGTGAGATATCCATATAAAAGTTCTTTTGAAGAAGACATGCTTATGTGTTCATCGCTGCTTACAAACACTACCGGGGAAGAAATTTTTAATAAAATAAATATATTTTTTGAAGAACATAATCTCAGTTGGAACAATTGCATTGACATTTGTACAGATGGGGCCAAGGCGATGACAGGTAAAACAGCAGGAGCAGTGTCACGAATGAAAAATAAAGCGCCTAATTGTAGTTCCAGTCATTGTATTCTGCATAGACAAGCACTTGCGATGAAGCAAATGCCGTCTAATCTAAAATTAGTTATGGATGAAGCGGTAAAAATAATTAATTTTATCAAATCACGACCACTACAATCCCGATTGTTCTCATTATTGTGTGAAGATTATGGCAGCAAACATAAAACACTGCTGCTCCATACAGAAGTGCGATGGCTGTCTCGGGGAAAAACTTTAACAAGGCTATTTGAGCTTAGAGCCGAGTTACAAATGTTTCTTTCAGCAGATACTTCTTTCAATTTGAAGGACCGTTTGTATGATAAAACTTGGTTGTTCCGATTGTCTTTTATGGCGGATATCTTTCAAAAACTTAACGAATTAAATTTATCGTTGCAAGGTAAACAGACAACAGTGTTTCAGGCCTATAATAAAATAACTGCTTTTAAAAGAAAATTAGATTTTTGGATCATTTGCATTGGTAAGAAAGAAATAGAAAGTTTTACGTTACTCAGTGAGTTTGTTAGCGAAAACGACTCAGAAATGTTTGAAGATAATGTGTTTGAAGAATTGGTCCAATATCTCAGTTCGATGCGCGCATCTTTTGAAAAGTATTTTCCCGAAGAACACAATACAAAAATTAAAGTGAACTCCTGGATTCATAATCCTTTTTTACCCAACTTGGAAAAGCCTGAAAACATGTCAAATGAGATATATGAATCTCTTTTAGAAATGTCATCAGACACAAGTATGGAGTCATTGTTCAAAACGACGCCTCTTAATGATTTTTGGTGCAGAATCCAAGATGAATATGCAATGCTTGGCCAAATGGCTCTGGATATTCTTCTCCCGTTCCCAACTACATATTTGTGCGAAACAGGATTCTCTACCTACGCAGCCACGAAAACAAAATATCGCAATAGACTGGACGCCGAAGCTGATATGAGACTCCAACTTTCTTCCATCAAACCTGACATCAAGCAATTGATGAAAAATAAAAAACAGTTTCATACCTCCCACTAGTTAGATTTTTTCTTTTTTAATGTTTTCTATTATTGTCCTTACCAAGTGGTGAAGTAAATAATAATTAGTAACTGATACATTGTACTTTTATTATGCTGATTAATATAGAATACACTTATAAAAATAATTGTTTTATTGTAGGGTTCCATCAAGTATTTTGCTTCCCAAAAGGGTTCCGTCATTTAAAAAGTTTGAGAACCACTGCTCTAAATAAAACCGTATACCACCATATTTGGTTAACATAGTATTATAGTAAGGTCAATTACCCTCCCGTTGTGGAGGAGGCTTGAGCCCAGCAATGTATGAGCCGAAATGGTGAAAATTATCTATCAAAACTAAAAGTTTTGATATATTGTTTCGCAGGAACATGCTAAGGTCTGTGACTGTGGCGGACAAGAAACTACAGCCGTGCTGTAACTTTGTCGACAACAGACAGACGGTGCAATGTTGCTGGTACTATAAACATGTAAGTGTTGTCTCTATATTCTGTAATGTTTCACACAAACTATGTACGAAGGGTGATAAGTAACGTCGTGTTGATAGCTCCATCTACATGCAAAATAGTAGGCTTATCGCAAGTATTTGTAACGTTATCGAGAACGAGTATGGGAACAGTACCCCTATCGTCCGATAGAGGCGCTGCTCCAAATCTCATACAAATTAGTCTCGATAATGATACGAATACTTTAACACATTTGCGTTATGAATATTTATTCGTGCTAAGCCTACAGTTCTTCGACGATTTTGTTTGTCTTCCTTTTCTTCGTCTTTTATTAAAAAAAATGTAATTAATTGAATCAGGCGATACATGGCGGTAATGCATGCAATCTTACTCTCACGTGATCAGAACATCAACTTGCAATTTTATATTTTCCTTATTTCTTAGTCCACCTTAATCCTATACATTATTCCTTCTATTGTGGTGTGCGGTATATTGATTGCCGTGGGAAAGTGGTGGGTCTCCCTTCCTTCCTTCCATTTCAGAATAAAGATAATTGTTTATCGATCTATCAGTCTATCAAACGTTGGTTATAAGAAACAACAAGCAGTGGGTAAATAAATACTTTCCTCTATACTCTATATGTACTCGTATATGGTTCCCGTGGGTACTACCGCTGGTGACCACCACGTCATGCCAACGAATGGATATTTATCCAAATATCCATTCAATTACCTGCCAGGCTATTGGCGTACTCTGTTATATATTGAACTAGACTTTGACGGCGACTTCGTCCGCGTAAAAATCGTTCTAATGTTATTTAAATCAAAAGCACTAAGGAGTATCGATATCAACTTGTCTGCACAGACTATCTCTTAGTCGCGTATAACGAGGCCCACTGGCTAGTAAGATCAATCGTATTCTTACTCCGTTACCACATGAAATTTGTTATTTCAGCACGACATATTGGTGACGGCGGGCGAGTCGGGCATCATCAGCGTGTGGAGTGAACATCAGAAAGAACAGAACGGCACCAACAAACTGTCACACACTTTAAACAAGTTACACGTGAACAGACACAAACCATACTGAAATATATATATTTTATTAACCAACGTATATTTTAATTATTCCTCGCCTGATAATAGGTTAATATTACAATATCTCCATTATGTTTACCTAGGACATATAGTCCATTTAAGTAGATTCGATTTCGAGAAAGAATTGCCCCATAACCTGATGCATCCTGTAAAATAGTAATTTATTTTCAAAATAAAATTTACAAAGTTTTTACGGGCACTTCTCTAGCCATACAGACGAGCTACCGGAGCCCGGTGCTTAGCATCGGTAGAAGACATGTAGCCTATCTGGTGATAAGTGATAAATACCGGTTATTGATCTTTACAACACCTGTACACTAAAAATTTGGGCAATAACGCGTGAGAATGAAAAAAACTGGTCGACTAATCACCAGAATGGCAGGATCCTCGTGGAAATGTTATAACACTAATTGTAATCGTCAAGCGAGGTGTGTATGGTTTTAACCTCCTCCATGGGGAGTAGGGATGTAAACGATACATCGATGTTTCAATAAAAAAACATCGATGCTTGATATCGATGTTTTGTTCACTATTGTAAAACATCTATGTTATTTTATACGATCTTTTGCCTGCATGATTTAAAATGTATGGTATTTTTAGCAGAGCCTGTTAGTTACGCTGTTTCTAAATAACTTTAAAATAAATCATCACACAAATGTTGATGCTAATAAATCATCACACAAATGTTGATGCTTAATGAAAAAAACATGCATGAAATTTATTATAAGTTATTACTCTTAGAATTTTACTAAGAAAAATATCGCAATTCCGCAAGGCAAGTATCTGATACTTTATAGATCTTTAAAAAACATCGATGTTTTTTGTACATAGATGTTCTTGGTTTCGATATTTGCATCTCTAATGGGGAGGCCTGTGTGCGATATCTGTCTGGACGTCGATAGGCTGATGATTTTTTAAAACACCTTGCACTAAAGAAATAATTCTTATGTTGCGGGACTTTACAAACATATAATTAACGGACACAAATAACATCCAACCTCAGAACAACAATTTGTGGATCGCACAATATTGTCCTGTATAGGATTCGAACCCTGACACTGGCACTGTAGGTCGGTATCTTAAGTGCTACGCAATCTGTGCAGTCAAGGTTGGTAGAGGTATGTAAAGATATAACCTGTTAAGTTCACTGCGAAGCATATACGTCACCTGTTCAGGGTGAAAGAAGTCTTCAAAACCTTGACCGTATACAAGGGATGATCACCGAGGGTAGGAGATGTATGGGTGTGTTAACTAATGAACAATCACAACGCACTTATTTAAGTAATAAAACACATATATAATAACTTAGCACTTTATTCGAGTTGCAAAATTATTATTAGATACGCTATAAATAATTATAATTTATTTGTAAGATGTCTGACATGACGTGAACATGTAAAATTACATGCGATGTTATTTATTATTAGTTAAAAGTCACAAATTATACTAAAAAGTACATAAAAATATATAAATTCATGTCAGAATTAAAATTAATGGTTTATTCATAATTTTTTATAATATGATATCAACGAATATTAAAAATAGACGCACATTTTGTTAAGATGCCAATATATACAAATTTTTAATAAATTCTAAAACATGGCCATTCGACGCACAATGTTACAAAAAAAAATTAACTCACGAGTTAGTAAAAAGTGGCAACACTAATTTTGGCGGGTATGTGAAAGTGTTATGAAGCGATTTTAAATCAGTGTACTTCTGTGTTGTACGTACATTTTAAATAATTATGATAGAATTTTATATAATGTAATGCAGAGAAAGTGTTGTGTTTGCTAAATGAATATAATACAACAGTGCTGTGTTTTCGTGTTCCACGCTAATTCCGAAAAGAAATTGTGTGGCTATCGCAATATTGAAGACGGCCATTTGCCTTACTGATAGACTATTTGAAGCGATCAATAATAAATCAAAATAAAAACCTGCACTACGGTCTTTGTAAACGTGTCATATTCCTGTAAAAAAATATCGACCTATCTTACACTAACTGCCACGTCCTCACTACAATATCTACAAACCATCTAACTGTTATAGGGTACAGAGATCAAATATCTATATTGCAGACAGGAAGATTATAATGGTACATACGCAAATGGTTATTTAAAAAATATTACTTTGACTTTGGACTGTTCAGATTGTCACATCACTAGCATTAATTACTTGCTAATAAAAACCAAGGTGTACCCTGATTCCATTTTTGAATTTCAAATTCAAATATTAATTTTAAAAATCTGGCCGAGTGCGAGTCCGCCTCATCTAAGAAGAGACAATATGCATCGCTGTAAAATGTTTAATGAAAAATAAAATGACAACTAAAAACACAATTTTCTTGTATAACGAGGCCATTAATTATTAACTTTAGTGCTTATAGCGTCAATACATATTCTTGTTGAACTTCACTATCTACGTAATACGATTTAAAAAAAAAATACAGCCTGCTAATATACAAACGGTAGACAATAATTCCATTCACATCAATTTGGTAAGGGACCCAAAAAAATTACAGATTTATTTTTATATATCTTGTATGCAGTAGAAATATGATTTAGTGAGTTTTCAAAAAATGACCGAGATTGCCAGTGACAAATATATAATAATAACGTTAATAATTTCATAAAATATTTAGCGTTCAAATGTCAGTGACATGATTGCGTTGATCTTTGGTAAACACATTGTTTCAATAAAACTATAAAAAAACATTCAGCTGTTGAGAATGGGACCATCACTTGGACGTCAGGAACATAATCAATCTGAAACATAAAATATGTATCATTTTAGCCTTTATTATTGCCATTCCTAGAATCAAGTAACTAACCTAACCATGTTTAGGAAAATATTACTTAGGTATTATTTCTATGATTTTCGCTCTGGCTTTAATACAATGGATCATATACAGGCACTGGAGCAAGTTATAGAAAAATATATAGAGTTTACCAAGTCACTATATTTAGGTTTTATTGATTACAGCAAAGCGTTTGACAGCATAAGCCACAGCTATATATGAGTCAGTACAAAATCTAAAAATCAACTCAAAATATATAAACATCATAAAATATATATATAACAACAGCACAAGTAATATCAGACTGGAATCCAGAGGTGATGCAATAAATATTGAAAGAGGAGTCAGACAAGGTGACCCCTGTCACCTAAACTGTTTATTGCTGTGTTGGAAAATATATTTCAAAACATAGACTGGAAAACGAGAGGCATAAACAATAGCAATATTTAAGTCATCTCAGATTCGCTGATGACATAGTCATATTAGCTGAAACAGCGAAAGATCTCCAAGACATGCTCTGCTCACTCGATCAAGCAAGCTCAAAAGTAGGATTAGAAATGAATGCTACAAAAAACCAAATTAATGACAAACAGCATCAAGAGGTCCATTAACGTAAAAGAAAATACAATACAATATGTCAACAGCTATGTCTACCTAGGTAAACAGCTGTCATTTATGGAAACACAAAATGAAGAGGAAGATGAAATAAGAACAATTATAACCTGGAAGAAATTTTGGTCACTCAAAGAAATTCTAAAAGGAGACTACTCGATAAACCTAAAAAAAGTTATATTAGACACCTGCATTTTGCCCTGCCTTCTATATGGTTGTCAAAGTTGTCAAACGTGAATATTCACGACAAGAGCAAAACAAAAGATCAGAGTAACACAAAGAGCCATGGAGAGAAGTATCCTTAACATAAAGAAAATATACAAAGTCAGAAGTGAAGTTATTAGACAAAAAACAAAGGTAACAGATGCTCTCACACAAGCCCTAAAATTAAAATGGCAATGGGCTGGTCATGTATTACGATACACAGACCACAGGTGGACAATCAAAACTACAAGGTGAAAAGGGCCAATTGGAAAAAGAAGAGTAGGCAGCCCGAAAAGGAGGTGGACTGATGATATAATAAAAATAGCAGGAGAGGACTGGCAAACTATTGGTAGGGATAGAGACGAGTGAAAAAAACTGGAGGAGGCCTTCACCCAAGGAGGGGTCCATATCCAACAAATAAACTAACCCATATTAACATATAATTAGCAAATACTAACAAACAAATACTAATAACATTTGAAATGTAAATTTAAGGGTAAGGAAATAAAGGCTTTTTATTTTATTTATTTCTATGATTCAGCTATCTGTCTTCTAATCTATAGTTTTAATACCGCCACGAGAAATAGTTTTACCACAATAATAACACTTGAAAAATATATTCGTGTGTAGCACATGTAGCTCATGAACTGCTCAGTGGGTTAGCGCATACGACCAACTGGAGTGATGGCACAGTCCGACTGCTGAGCAAACATGTTAAGTATAACCCGTGTTGCAAGGGAATAATAATCAACCGCCCCTCATTGGTCCGTGGGAACCGTAACAAAGTAGCTGAAAGCGCACCAGGAAAGTGGTAGGAAGCCATTTATTTGCCAAGTGCGTGAATCATAGTAATAACCTTTCCAAAGATTATCGCACCATATGACATGCATGGAGGGATTCTATGTCCATCAATGAACGACTAAAAGATGATGACTATTTTACATAATAATACATAAAATAAAATTATCTTTAAGTATTTTATATAGCTTAATAATCCAAACGGATATTCACAGTTCACAAAAAAAAATTCGAAAGTGAAAGTTTTGTATCGAAATGAACCCGCCGAACGTCGCACTGTAACTTAACCACTAAATTCTTTCACTTACTTTGACTTGGAGATGTGTAGTGTTATATGCCGGAAAAAATTTTGGTATCGAAGAAAAGGAGTACATACTGGTGGCCCGTTTAGATAGCGATACTTATGGGGTTGTACACCGTCACTTTCCTCGCCATGGACAAAGGGAGACCAGATCATACAGTTTCCAAAACAGAAATAACTAATAAGTGGCCGCTGGGGTCATGACCCTCTATAGGCCAGTTGTAGATCAAAAAGATATTTCATAATATACTAAGTCTTTCCGTGTGGTGACAGTAAAAATACAATTCACAATCTCCTCTTGCCTCTAGGTGTCGTAAAACTAAAAAAAAAAAAGATGTCGTAAAAGACGAATAAATTATTATATGCATATAACATCCGTCTATGCAAGAGAACAAAAACTTGAAATGAAACTCTATACCAACAGACAACGTCTGATCAGAGCGGTATGGTAGCTCGATTTACCTTCTATTATGGAGGAGGCTGGCGCCCAACAGTGGAGCATATATGAGCTGAAATGATAATGATAATAAAATCATAATATGCCTTTTTTTGGATGGGCTGTGATCAGCGCACACGCTCACTCCGTCCGGAGTGTCGAAAGGGCGGCGCGCGACCCCATAACCTATCGTATTCCTTCTCCTTCGCCACTGGGAGGACCACTGGTACCGAGTTCCTTGTCGTCTGTGGCCAGCCCGGCGGGATACCCTTTCGGATACCCTCCCTTCCTAACGCCCCTCCAGGGATGTCAGTCGCCCTCACACGATCAGTCTCTCTGCCGGTGACGGATTATTCTCCGGTTCAGTCACCCGCGGCCTCGGCTAGGGTATCATAATACGCATGTTATCAATGTTTACACAGTGCAGCCTTACCTGAGATGTATTGCCTTGTTAGATAGTAGTCGGTTTGTGTCGTCTTTATCGGCTAGCGGTAGTGGCAGTTGCGGTGAGTCTGTCGCATCCTCGGCGAATGAGTGCGCTCTCACCGCTGCACCGAAGCGCGCCTCACCGTAGGGACCGCGCACAACCACCCACTGCACACCGAGAGCGCAAACCGACTTACTCTTCAGTATCAACTGTAACATATACAACGACCTTACTATTTATAACGCAATGACCATCAGTATATTAATTATTGTGTCACGGGGGCCTTGCACAGACTTGGAATAATAAATTTTATATCGCACAATTAAATGTTCTGCGTGTAAACCGAACACGCGACACTTAGCATGACTGTTATTCCTTTCCACAGTCTTTAGAGTTATTATAGAATAGGACAAAAGATGTCCAGTTGTATATACAAAACAGACATTTATAAATTGATTACCTGATAAGTGATGTCCCTCTGCGAGCTCTGTGTGGGGTCACGTTGGTTCTTGTTGACGAACGCTTTCACGACCCACTGGTGACCAAAAGCAGAGAAACGCGAAGTCTCGTAGTACAGCTTGTGGACAAACTCCTCAGTGCGGTACGGCTTCAGCTGCAAGTCTGCCGCAAACATATTTGCTTCATAAATGTGCAAATTTTTTCATGTAAAACTTTTTAAGCGACACTAGAAGGTAGATTAATAATTTGGAGCGGACACTCGTTGCGGCGGCAGTAAAGCTTAGAAAAAAAATATCACAAGTAAAATGTGAATACTATTACGAGATGCTCGTAACGATTTAACAAAAATACATACGGTATGGCGTAAACAGTGACCCACAGTTAATAATTCGATACGCAGTGTATCGAACTATAGCATATTATAATTTATTTAAACCGTTTGGTTTCGCGTGGTGACCGAATAAGAATACAATTCACTCTAGTCCCTATCATGCTCGTGGAAGTCGTAAAAGACAACTAGAGGATATATACGGATACATACGTCCGGTTAAAGTTATCGAAGGTATCCATGGCTAACAAATATTATAAAAAAGGGAGCCGTCGCTCAGGACTCCATGCATAGATGTGAAACATCGAAATTATTTTGTACAAGTATATAAGAATAAATTACGACATAAATTAATACGTCATAATGTATAAATAAAATCGTACAATTTTTTTTCCAGAAAATGATGATTTTTATTCAGTAAACATTTATTTTCATTATCATATCATTCATATAGGTATGCGCGCTCCGGCGGCGAGAGAGATAGCGCACAGGCGCTGGCGCGCATAACATCGCGTCGCTCCGTCTCACTCACACACTATTACGTATGTACATATATATATATATAGCGTGGCGTTTCGTCGCCACGACCTGTTACGCCACGCCAACGATCGGGTTGATCCTCGCCTATAGATGGTTCACATCAAAAAGACACAAGAATAATCATAAAGGATGTGGAAGGCATACTGATATCGTTGTTATATACCATTAAATATGTCGTCTTACCGTTGAAAGTGATCTTCTCGTACGAGAGCAGGTCTAACACCTGTTTGTAGACGTCGTTGTCCTCCTTGGCGCGTCGATCTCGCTCGGCGAGCGTGGCCATCACCTCGGCGGCGGACTTGGCGGGGTGCGCGCACGCCGCCTCGTGTGCAGTCGCCTCATGCGCGGGGCCCAACCACGGACAACCGATGCACGTGTACCGGCAACCCGTCAATCTGAGTTTTAAGACAACCGCTTAATACACATGGGTACTACTATACATAGTGGCAAATCCGGGGAGAAAGGGACTGAACAACGTGGTAGGAGCACAATGTACGGTGTACCACACTGAGCAGTGAATTGACGTCCGACTAGTAGCAATTGGTTAATGCACTTCATTCGGTGAGCGAGAGAGCCGGCAGCACAACTTTCTGAGGGTGTTTGCATGTGGTGTGTTTTGGGGATGCCTTTAGTATTACCGAACCTCATTCCACGCATTCACATTCCTTTCACTTTCTTCGCGGTAGGCAGCGATCTTGCGCGGCATGTCCATGAGCGGCAGCAACACTTACCATCAGGTGTACTGTTTGCTCGTTTGGCACAGTTTTCAGTAACAAAAATAAAAAGACTCCTGAAATAGATCTCCTGAAATAGAATGTTGCTGGAAATCACGTCTACGTAACGTATTAAAGGTTATTATTGGCGAGCGAAAAATGATTACCAAGTCTTCTTCATCTAATATAAATACCAATCGCCTTAACAACTAGACCAGTGTATCTACTCACGTATGGTAACAAAATTATTAGTGGCATACGTCTATACGAGAGCCGTTTTGCCACGCCATCCAATCCTTACTAATATTATAAATGCGAAAGTTTGTTTTGTTTGTTTGTTACGCTTTCACGCATAAACCACTGGACAGATTTCAAAAATTCTTTCACGAATGGAAAGCTATAATATCAGGGAGTAACATAGGTTGTATTTTATCCCGGTATTCCCACGGGAACTACGCGGTTAAGGCGACTAAAACCGAAGCGAAGCGAGGGCGGGTTGCTAGTAGAAAATATACATAACCATTGTTCCGAATACCCGTTAATTTTTAGCATCCAACAACGTAGTTTGTCTATTTCTTAAGGATATAAAAATTGTAAACTGTAAAGTTCCAATAAGCTGCCTAGTCAGGTGGTAGACCTGTATTGTGACACTGCCACTAATACAAACACTGCATCCAACCTTCAACTTACACTAGGTACATGATTGCCACATACAGTGACCTCCAAAAGTCAGTCGAAATGTGTACAAACTCTTACATGTTTACAAACATCACTCTTCGCAATAAAACGTTTTCGCAACATTGGTTAACATAACGATGGATCGAGACACGATAGTCGATACCTTTGTGTCTATGACATGAGATTCCCCGGAATTTTTAATGTTTGATTTACAAAAAAAAAAAAATAATTCAGAATCAAGTACGTATTTAGTATTCATGTGCCAAAAGCCAGTTGAATCAGGTTTTATAGTAGTATGTTTAATCTAAATATGAACAAGATCTAAAATGTGACATTCTTTTTGCTACCCGTTTCACGTGAAATGCCCCATATACATATAAATACCTGTTATATCAACAATGCAAATTTTTGCCAGATCTAGCTGAATATGAGCCTTATTTAGAAGTAGACAATGGTCCAGACGCAGTCCGCCCAAACCTACCTTTTCATCACCATTTGGGCGGACCCCCGTTACAAAGCCATTGTCTTCGATTATTATCGAAGACATCATCTGTATGTCAGCATAAACTTTAGTACCATAATGACGTATCATGCGTTTAGTGGAATATTTGAACATAAAATATAGGGTACATAACAAGCCGGAGGGGCAGTGGCAGGGGGAGGGGGAAGGGAGGGATGAGTTCAGTTCAGTTCGCATCACACCAGTACCAGTTGTTACCAAGCGTTAGGTGAGTGTTAGTGATGTAGCGCGAGTACAAGCCATGAGCTGACACACCTGCGGCGCCGGCGTCGCTTGAGCGTGCACGGGGCAGGCGCTGCGCCTGGGGCAGTGCGACGGAGTGCGCCTAGCAACAGCGCGTACACACTGGTCACGATGCGAACCAAACTATCCAGGTAGCGCCTCTTGGGAGGTGTATCGATTATCAATTGGGAGAACTTGTACTGCCTGGAGGAACAAACTCTAGCTGAGATCAGAGTTACAGACGAAACCCAACTAGGTACGCGCCGCGTCGACAGTACCGCGCACACTTAAAATCACGTTCGTGGCCTCGCTCAATGACGAAACACGGCACAACTTAATATGCAATTTTTTGCAATTTAAATATTGCAAATTTCAAGTTCTGCAAGAACTCTCTACATTGGATTAAGTTACCTCATTTTCAGTGGAATAGTTGAGAAACTACATCGAATTATGTAGTGCTACTAAAAGTGTAATATTCCCTTCATATTGTGAATTATGCAGTATTGTAAATCCTTAATGAGCTAGCTAAGCTTTCATACCAACCTTTGTCTCAGAAGACAATTGAATCATATATCACAAGAAACACCCAAATGTAACCAATAATTGAAAATTGTAACTGAAATCTTATTCAAGTAAAATGTTGCATTGTTTATCTCTTTTAAATCAGTTACTCTTGCACTAATGGCATAAATATTTGTTTGTCATTAACTAATATGGTAGGGGACTACTAATATGGTATTTAGGGGACAAGGAAATGAGTGGATTTAATGTTTGAACATTATCAGTCATTCTGATATTGTTATTTAAAAAGTGTATGTGGATTGCTGAAATAACCTACAAATGTACAAAAATATATAATGTCAAGGCTCACCTCTCCTCGCAAGTGTTCTCCTCGTGGTGTTGCAAGGAATGACGAGGGAACACACGTGTACAAAACTTGCATTCCGATGGTAATTCCGATACAGTCTTCTCCACGGCCAAATTTCTTGAGGCTGAGGTCTTGGAGATCTCTACACGGCAGTTAGGGCATGTAGATGCCTCGTCGCGCAGGCGTGCATCGGCCAACAAATGTGTGAAGCATGGTGCACACATCAGGTGACCATTAGTACACTGAAAGTTAGCAATGGGTCAATAACAGGACAATGGTGGCATATCATATAAATCTGTCAAAGACATTTCATATACTAATATATACACTAGACAGTGTAGATAAACTTCTGCCTTTTTAACACCTGTACATTGTTGAGAAAATACCCACCTACCCGCCTGGATAAATGGGTATTTTTTCATGATATTATGCAGATATTAGTATATAGATGTGTATAAAAATAATGTAATGTATTTGTGGTCACATGTTCTACCTCAGCCTATGATTGCCAGTAACACCTGAAATCAAAACACACATACAATACCACTGCAACAAAACACATTGTATTTTTAAATATGATCAACAAATATATGTCAAGCTGACAAGCGGATCTTTATAACTTACTTCATAAAAAAGATTAAAGGTCATCAAAACATTAACTATATCTTATTTTTAATATATATATCATTTGTATTTAAAATAAATCTCAATTTAATAATAAACCAAAACTGAATTTTAAATTTTCTAAAATTGTATGTAACATGTTTACTTGTGTAGTGAAAGTAATATTCCATGTCAGTAACTCAATTCAGAAATATTTCATCTCAAGAAAAATATTAAGAAAAGATTTTATATACAAAGTATCATTATTTCATTAGTGTTTTTTGAAAAAGGGATATCTTTTATTAAGGATGGGGATAATTGAAAGGAGTTCTGAATAAAGAAAGAAGTAAATCTCTTTTACATTTCTTTATTCAAATGAAATGTTACAAGAGTAAATACAATCTATATTTAGTTGCTACACAATTGTTATCCTACAAATATATCACAGATATGAACTTAACTCTTAATAATGTAATAATTCATAACAATTTTCCTCACATTTACATAACAAACACAGATCATGGGGCCAGACATACAATTACTCAATTAAATAATAAACTAAAAGTATTACATATTTACATCATGTAACAACAAGCACGACATGGATACAGAGCACCAGATCAAACAGTTGTGTTACACAAGGCTCACTACATTATAAATTTTTAATATTAGTTATACAATGACGCCAAAAGAAATATTTTACAAGATTTACAGTAACAAAGAAACGAGTAGGCGTCGACACGACTGGCAGTGCAAACTTTGATATATCTACCAGTTGCTTACGTAAAAAAGAAAAATATTTATTAAAACAGCTGATAGCAATAGTATCTCTATCAGCTGTTTTCGAATACCTGATACACGGCCGCCTGAGGTAGGTCCAGGCATACTGCGCAGCAGAGGATGCCCCCCAGCCTATGCTCAAGCTTATCGCTTTGCTCTTTGTCGCAAATTTTACGTTTTTTTGCCAAAGGCCCTTCGGCATCATTTATGTCGGGCGCGACTTCTCCCTCGCTTGAACACGGCACGGACTCAGTCTCAGGCACCTCAGCCATCATGCGATGTAAATAACAACAATAACACGACACAACACTGCGTCAGCAAGTAACGTCAGATAATAGCAACGCGAAACAATTATCTGATTTACGATTTAACGTACCTTGAAATCAAGATGGAAAGAAACAAAGAATTTTTTGTACTGGCAATCAACTAATATTTTTTCATGCTCAATTAGTTCGTTCGAGCAGACAAAAAAAACAAAGCTATATTAGCTAAGATTGAAGCAATTTTCTTCATCTACACACGTAACAATATAGTACAATAGTATAATTTATTTACATTACATAATTTGTTCAGTTACTGGCCCGTCAGTAAATAAAATTACTGCCTTTGATTAGATTAGGTGCTGGCCACACAACATAAGTTCTGTCAAAATATACGCACTAAACCATAACAATTTGTATGGGATTGAAAATGGCGTCGCTACTATTCTCCTCTCGCTCACACACTGCTATCTATACTCACACTCGCCGGTACGGACAACAAGAGAAAAATCCTCATGGTGACCGTTTTTATGTTCGTAATTAACAGTGTAGTTTCGTTATTTGTGATTTTGTGATGTATTCTAAGTTTCTTCGTAATTGTTGATTTTGGTTGTTAATATTGTTGTTAAAAAATGTTACGGCCGCGGCCGTTAAAAAGTTGTTATTTGTTATTATATTATTCACTGTTGTTAGTTATTTCCTAATTTTGTTCTTTTTTCATTGTTACATCGTTTGTTGACTATGGAGCAAAAAGCGAGAAAGTATTACATCATGATGCCGGTGAAATCGTGTAAATTATAATTAAGTATTTTGAGAAGGAGAAAAATCTGGGACGTTGCTCCCCATTACAACATAGTAATGCAAAAGCGGGAATGGTAACAGGTTTAAAAAAATTAAGATTTGACGCGTGTAGCCATAGCCTCGGTTACGGCCGAAGATTGACAGAAAGAAATCAATCATGTAAAAAGATTAGAAAATGAATGATGGATAAGAAAAGTCACAAATGAAAAGGATATTGAGGATTTCTTTATTAATGTTGAACGGAAGAGCGAACAGCTTCTTCGTGTGGTGACGGAGTGAGAATAAAATTCACCACTCCTTTTCTTACCCGTGAATGTCGTAAAAGAATATAATATGCATGTAACGTCTATATGCAAGAGAAAGAAAACTCTATACCAACCCGTCTGACCAGCGTGGTCTAGTAGGTTACGGAGGAAGCTCGAGCCCTGTAGTGGGAAGTATATGAGCCGAAATGAACAGCGAAAGCGATAGCTGTGATTCTGATTACAATAATGAAGTTGATGGTGCTATGTCCAGAGTCGCAAAGTGTCAGACGATCCCGATGAAGGACCAATTAAGTAACAGAAGCTAAGGTTTTTTGGCGGGAATCTGAAATGTCATGTGGTATTCTTGTATTATATTCAATATCTTAGTGTTTTAACGTGTTATGTTAAATAATCTTGATGGCACTTTATGTAATATATAGCGACAGAACTGCTGAGGTGTAGTGAATATGATATAAAACTGCTATATATACCTTTGTATTGCCACCAAACTTCTCAGAAGATACCCTTAACAGTGGCCATTACACTGTTGAGGGCGACACTTTGACTTACTGACAGACCATTACTGACATGAAGAAACTGAGAACTTGAAAAGATAATTATAACTCACTCACAACATAATTATAACACTGGCAAAAATGGCTCGTATTTGTAGCTGATTGCCAAGACAAAAAAGAAGAAGAAGAACAGAACCTAATTGTTATTTCAATGAACCTAATTATACACTTCATTGATTAAACGGTCTTTTAATTTAATAATATATTTGTATTAAATACTCCTGTACCTACTTCCGCATAGGTAATTTAATTAGATCACAATCTGCTAATAATAATATGTTTTAATATAACGTTATAGATATACATATATTCATAAAGATCAAGAGCAATATATACCACTATAACTTTTTTTTTTTTTTTTTTTTTTTTTTTTTGTGTGTATTTAGCTGTTGGTCGCAGATGACCTTGACAGCTTAACGCGGGCAATGGGCGAGCTGAAGGCTCTCAACCCGGTAAGTAAGTTAAGCGAACATCGCCCGAGGGCTCCCCCTGTGGGGAACGGACCTCGGCTCGGGGCGTCGCTGAAAGCAAAGTGGGCGTGGCCACGTTTAGATTAATGATTTTTACGCGGCGCGGTTTTCGACCTCGTCGGCGAGGCCGATACCGCGCAGTTTTATGTGTTATCGCTGCGCGAGCTGTGTAGGCCCTTTCTTGGGCGATCGTGATTGCATCATCCCCTTCTTCAAGGAGATGACGGGGTCGTCGGACCGCGGATATTTTTGATGGAACGTAGTTTACCGCCCCAACCACTAGTGGATTGGGGTGAGTCGTGGCAGAGTCAAAATAACGCTGGGAGCAACGCTTCATATACTGCCTGATGGTCGGCAATTCGAGGTCGATGTGTAAATCGACATTACGAACGAACCACGGTGCTCCCGTTGCCCGTCGCATGAATCTATTTTGTAGTGTTTGTAACCTGTGGATCCTGTTTGGCCTAACGTGCGCGAACACTACACTGGCATACGTCATGATCGGCCGTATGCAGGTAGTGTATAATCGGACTTTATTTTTAAGTGATAGTTTTGATTTTGCGTTTAATAGGCAGTGAAGACGTCCCATCACGAAGGCGGCGCGCGCGCGGACCCGCTTCAAGTGGGACAGGAAAGTGAGTCGGCTATCAAGGGTCACACCTAAGTACTTGGCCTCTCTGCTCCATGAGACAGGTCGGCCGAAGAGAGTGAGAGGAGGGATGCTGTCCGGAGAGCACAGACGGGCAGTTCGTTTAGTGAACATGACCGCTTGGCTCTTCTCGGGATTAATTTCTATTCTCCATTTCCTATACCAATTGGCAAGGGCGGTAACCGCTTTTTGGAGTGTATTGACTACGGTTGTCGGGGACATACCTGCACAATAGAGTGCGGTATCGTCGGCGTAAAGCGCCGTGTGCACACGAGTGAACTTGGGTAAATCACTTGTATACAGTGTAAACAAAAATGGGGCGAGGACCTAGCCCTGTGGAACACCGGCCTTGAGAGGATGGGAGGTCGACAACGTCCCTTCCACCCTATAGCGAAAGCTGCGATGACTCAGATAGTCATGTATTATTAGAATTAAATATTCGGGGATTTTTAATAAATATAATTTGTAAATTAAGCCCTCATGCCAAACTTTATCGAAAGCTTTCGCTACATCTAGAAATAATACACCAGTGTACCGTCCCCTGATGAACTGACTACTGGTGTATTCTACTAGTCTATGTACTTGCTGAACACAGCTGTGTTTAGCGCGAAAACCAAATTGCGCGTCCGGTATGAGTTTGTTGAACTCTGCATATGATCGTAGCCTACTGAGTACTAATCGTTCGTATAATTTACCTAAACTTCTCAGTAGGCTAATAGGTCGATAACTGTTGGGTTCGGTACGTTTTTTGCCGGGTTTGTGGATTCCGATTACCACGGCCTCTTTCCACTGTGAAGGAAAGATGTTATATTTGAGGGCTGCATTAAATATACAACACAGTAATATTATTAAATGGGCTGGGAATAATTTAATTACTCTATTTGTAATACCGTCCGAACCCGGGGCTTTCCTAGCGTGGAGACCCCTAATAAGCGACTCGACTTCGTCGGTGCTCACTGTTGGAATAGGCATATTGTTGTCGTTGTTTATATTCGACCGCGATAAAGTGGTACGACTAGCCACTTCCGAATTAATAGTGTTGTAGTGAGACGCTTCTTGTTCGTATAATGTACTCGGCGTACACTGAAGCTCTAGGCTCTCTGCCAGACATTCAGACTTTTCGTCATCCATGAATGCCGGCGGTTGATTTATTCTACTGAGGGGAGGGAGTGTGGACACTACATCTTTTTTGAGTGAGCGGGAAAGCTGCCAGAAGGCTGTGTGCGTGGGCTTCAGCTCTTCTAAAGTGGCGTCCCATCTGCTCTGTCTCATATTGTTAATTTCGGTTTTGACCTCCCTTTGGAGGGCCCGCAGGCGTTTGCGGTTCTCCTCCGTGGGGTATCGGTCGTACGCGCGGGTTGCGGCGTTCTTTCTTCTCAGTAGGTCGCGTACGTCACTCGGCAGTTGCCATCTACGATCGCTCGTATCCGGCACCCGCCGCGAGCAGTCGTCAATTACCGACTGCACGTGACCCGTGAGTAAATCGATCGCCAGGGAGGTTTCTTCCTCGGACTTTATGTCCTTGGGAATCTTATCAAGGTATGCCGATGAGGTGGCCTTGAGATTTCTCCCGAGCCGTGCCCAGTCGGTGGTCAACCTTGTTGTTACGTTATTGTGGCCTGAGGGGCCAGGTAAGCGGGGGGCGAATTCCAGAGTCACCGGACGGTGATCTGAATCTAGTTCGTGTTGTACTTCGATTAAACATAAACGTAAGTTTATATTTTTGAGAAGTACAATATCTAATATGTCTGGCCTGTGGTCGACAATGTTAGGGTAGTGAGTCGGCTCTAATGGCGCTATGACGTCACAACCTAATCTGTCAGCGTATAACTCTAAGACCTGCCCCTCTTGTTCGAACTATGACAGTTCCACGAGGTGTTCTTGGCGTTAAGGTCACCGCCTATGATGACGGCGCCGCCCAAGTCAAGCAATGCCTTGAGATCGCTCTCCACTAAGTGTTTACCGTCCCTTCTTTCGGGTGACAGGTAAGCCGAGACAAATGTGATTGGCTGATGGCCGGTGAGCGCTAGTCTGCATACTGACGCTTCAATGTACGCCAGAGGTGGCGGATCCACAGGCGTGCAGTGCAACGACCTCCTATAGTAGATGAGCGTTCCCCCTCCTTGCGAAGTGACCCTATCGTTGCGAACTATATTATAATTCGCAATTCTAGGGTCCTTGTTGAAAGGTTTGAGAAACGTCTCTTGTACCATAAGAATGTCGAGCTGTTGTTCCCTAAGAAATGTACCTAACTCGTCCCTCTGTGAGCAGAGGCTATTCGCGTTATATGTCCCTAACTTTAGGTGTCGTGGTTTGACTCTGCCGGGAGTGTGTATATCCATTTTATTTAAAACTAAGGGACCCCAGACGTTCGAGTAGGGGCGAAAATTTAATGGCAATGTTAAGGAGGGCGAGGTTATTACCCTCGTTCCTCCTTAGCTCTGCGGCGACCTCGCGGATTTCCGCGAAGTCGATAAGTGAGGCGAAATTTGCCACAAGGGCTAGATCCGGGTCTAGGCCTTGTGGGGTCTTAGGGAGCGCGTGTGAAGCTACCCTAACTGGTGCGGGTTTGGTGACGGGTGTGCCCATAAGAGGCTTAGGTTGGCCCCCGGCGGGCGTTTTATGCCCAACGGTTGGCGGTTGGGGTCTTGGTGGGTGCGTGAAGGGGGGGTGGGGGGGGGCGCTTGTGTGCGCGGTAATGCGGGGAACGCCTCCCTACCTTGAGTGAGGGGGCGAGACCACGCATTGTGAGTCGGGAGGGGGGCGGGCACGAAGGCCTTATTATAGTAGCGGGCCGGACCCGTTGGACGAATTGTCCTTTTGGGCGCCCGTGGACAGCCGCGGAAGTTGGCCGGGTGGCCCATCTCCCCGCAAAGCACGCACGATGGCGGCTCTGTGCAGAGCGACAGGTCTTTGGGCCTCTCACACTCGCTGGTGTGGTGGTTTCCCAGGCACTTAACGCACCTTGGGTGGGCATAACAATTATTTGATGTATGGCCATACATCTGGCATTTGTGGCACTGCGCCATTATGCCGGTTTTGTAGGGGGGCTCGATTTTTACGCCCATAAGTCCGCACACATGTGTGATGCGGAAAACCTGTTTACCCTCGGGGGTGTTGTCCAGGCATACCAGGACCATATTCATAGGTGCGCGTGCTTTGCCGCGCACCATACGGTGAACCTCCCTCACGGGAAGGTTTTGCGCCTTGAGGGATTCGAGAATCTCCTCTTTGGCGAACTCGCGAGGGACATTTTTGATCACGGCCCGTAGGAGTTTGTCCTCGGGCATCGTGTATGTGTGGTAGGGGATGCGTTGCTCCCCTAGCATTTTAGAGAGCGCTCTGTGGTCGTCGGTCGTACTGACCTCGACTTTGATCCCCTGTGCGGTGGATCTGGCGCTTTTGTAGGACACGCGGTGCGAGTTGCACCACGCGGAGATCGCGAACCACCTCTCCTTGTCGCGTATGTACAGAGGAGGGGGGGTGAGTTTTTTGGCGGCTGATGAAGACGCCGCCGTGGTAGTTTTGACCGCGGGGGCCTTGTTGGCCGTGGCGGTCATGACCCCACTTGTGGAGGGGGTGGGGGCACCTTGCTCCTGAAGGGAAGCAGCGGGTGATGGTGTCGGGGTGGGTGGGTTCGACTCCACTGCGGGAGCGACCTTTGGAGCCTTTGCGGCCTTATTTTTGCGCGCCTTGCGGCTGCGCTTGCGGGACTTGGCCTCGCTGAACCCCTCGTTGGGGGAGTCTTCCTCTTCAGAGGAGGTAGATGTCGGAGCGGAGTCGTACTCCATCTCCGAGTTGGTGGTGGTGGTGCGCTCACTCTCATCCCCACTCTCTGGGGTGATCGTGGCGGTGGGCGATTGCGGGCGCGATGGTGTGCGCTCCGGTGCCCTGTCACGGAATTTCCGGACGATAAGCGTCCAGATTTCCTCGTCTTGGAGTAGGTCCTCAAGCCCTACTCTTGACATTATTACCTAGTAGTTCTCGAAAAACTCGAAAAGAAAAACACGCTGTAACGCGGTCTCC
Organism: Lymantria dispar; assembly: GCA_032191425.1. Classification (NCBI taxonomy): domain Eukaryota; kingdom Metazoa; phylum Arthropoda; class Insecta; order Lepidoptera; family Erebidae; genus Lymantria; species Lymantria dispar. The sequence continues at coordinate 31,470,072 of CM063455.1, forward strand.
TAGCAACCTAACACCCCGGGGGGAGAACCCGGGGGTGTGTGAGGTGTGTTCCCTCCCAACCGGGGTAGGTCGGGAGGATGTGCTTAACACTAGGGTGTGCCCTAAGCTGGTATCCACCGGCCGATCTTAATGTGCCTGCGTGGTTCCTAGCAGCTCGAGTGTAGGGGTGGTATGGGCCCTTGCGGGCAGTCACACCCAAACTGACACCCGAGAATGGGAGTAGGGAATAGGTAGGGTGGGTAGGAGATAACCGGGGTAGACTAGGGGTCACCCCCAAGGCCTACTGTTCCGGTCCCGTCCGAGTTTGCGCCTCGCCCTGAAGGGGGTCGGCAGGCGACTCGGGGCTTCGCCTCACCCGGCTTCGTTGACACCGTTAGGTTTCAACCGGGGACCAAGAAAAACTTGGTTTTGCTCTTAAGGAGCCACTATAACTTTATCAAACTTGATAGAAATAGATATTACTACCTGACCTCACTTTTGAACAGTGGGCAGTTAGTAATAGCTGTGAGTGACCCAATGTGTCTTGAAAAAGACGGCTTGGATCACCACTGTCGTCCACCGAAGAACCGCTGCTGTTGTTGGGACCGTTAGAAAGCGCGCGAACACTCGTAACGGTAGTAATTACGCTGAGCGACGGCACGTGTGCACGCCAAGAGGGACGACCGCTGAATGTCCTTGGCCACTATAACGCTTCATTACAATATTTATATTGTTGTTTCGGGTTGTCGCTATAGATCACGTGTATGCTCACAGTACCGTCATAATTGGCCGCCATTTATAATCCTATTATTTATCTGTACGGGTAGTAGCGTAAAAAACAGTACATATTATGCATAGGTATAATGCATGGAAGTAATAAGTACTTGTACGTAGTACTTATTACTTCCATGGTATAATGTAAATAATCGCCACATGAGTTTTTTTTTTAATTATTATTTAATAGCTAGTCGCGATTTGCGCATTGCCAATGACGGAAACGAGGAAACTTAGTAGGATTAAGGAAATATTTACACGGAATTTAGAATGATCGAATAACTAATAAAGGATCAGGTTTATACAACTTATACTATTATACATGAATATATTATATGAATAATATTATATACAAATATTATTAAGAGATATAAAAGATGCAATATAATTATATACAGTGAGATCATTAGAAGATAATAAGACAGAAATAGAGGTAGGAAAAGGAATTTCATGAAAGATTAAAGAATAAATAAACTGCTCACGGTTAAGGAGGGGACAGGAAAGGAAAATGTGATTCAAATCTCCAACATCCTCACCACACTCACACAGGTCACTGTTAATTATTTTAAGTCGAGCAAGATGTGCTGGGTAAGAAGCATGTCCTAACCTCATTCGAATAAAGCAGCTGGTAAGTGCCTTACCAAAATTTACTTTAAAATACCACGGCTTTATCGGTATCTCGGACTGAATAGCAGCATATTGCCTTCCTTTAATTAAATTACTTTTCTCCCAGCACATCTCCCAAGACTTTCGGAGTAAAAGCGAAGCCTGACTGAGAAGATCTATAAAAATACATATCTCTACAACTTACGGCCTCGGCGGCCAAAAAGTCAGCTCTTTTATTTCCCGTGACAGTATGACCCGGAATCCACGCAAAGCAGATTTTCAAGCCACACCGGAAACATTCAAAGAGAAGTTGGCTAATAAACAAAATGACGGGGTGATTATGCTTACTACGGAAAGGAATTCTTTTAATAGCCTGCAAGGCACTCCTGAGAATCTGAAAAAATTACTGTATCTTTCAGTTTAAATATTTTAACATATTCTATAGCTTTATAAATGGCAAAGCACTCCCCAGTAAATACTGAAGATTCTGGAGGTAGTTTAACCTTTTGAACAATATCGTATTGTTGATGATATACACCAACCCCCACGTTATCTAAAATTGAATGTTTTGAAGCATCCGTATAGATATGATGGCAATTCTTAAAAACGTTATTCAATATAATGTTAAAAGATAAATTTGCAGATCTGTCATGTTTATAAATACCTAAATTAAGATTTATATCTGGAGTATACACTAATGATTCGTAACTATTGTGGAAGAGGGGAAATGAAATTGATTGAAAAGTTGGAGCTTTGAAGGATAGGAATCTCTCATAGCTTTGACTAAGACATGGTGAAGATTTGCCTGACCAATAATTAGATGAATTAATTTGGTCAGCGAGAACTGGGAGTTTTATGTGTAACGGGTGTTTTGAAAATTGCAGGACACAAAATAAAAATCTATCACTGAGATATTGGCGACGAAGAAAGAGAGGCGGTTCGACACATTCCACTTGTAGAGCATTAATAGGGCTTGATTTCATAGCGCCTGTCACTATTCTCAGCGCTTTCGCTTGAATGCGGTCTAATTTTTTTAAAGCTGATTTATTACTCGGTTCCAACAAAAACGTTCCATAATCAATTGTACTCCTAATAAGTGCATTATAAAGCAATTTTAAACAAAATGGGTGGGCACCCCACCATACTCCTGCTAAGCATCTTAAAATATTAAGTCGCTTTTCGCATTTTGTGACTATAAAGTCCATATGAGCAATACCCGTCAACTTACAATCTAATACTACACCTAAAAATTTTGCAGTGGATTTCACAGGGATTTGATTGGCGTCATAATGGACAACAATAGGCGGCGGCAAGCGCGCCCGTGTAAACAGAACAGCAGTACTTTTAGATGCGGATAGTTCAAGCCCATTTTTATCTAGCCAGTTTTTTAACAAGAGAAGAGAAGAAGACAATAAAGTATAGGCGTTAGTAATAGATGAGTCAGAAGAATACAGAAGGAGGTCATCGGCATATTGAAGGATATTGATTTTATTGTTTAAAGAAGATTCAAGGTCATAAGTGTAAATATTATATAATATGGGACTGAGGACGGAGCCCTGAGGTCAGAAACTACTTTTTTTTAATAATATTTATTCACGACCGTGGACACAGAGTCCTTTAGTCATTGCATATGTACATTGCTCGCTTAACAATCTGAGCATAACCAAATACAGTGGATTTCATTAATAACCACCTCGGTTGTTACGACTTTTCGATTATAGCGACGTCGAGCTTGCGTCCCTAGAATTTAAAGCATGCTTTCGTTGGAAATTCATTCAGTAAAAGCGACTCCGGATATAACGCCTAATTCGGGTATACCGACTTGTTTTTATGAACTATTCCTTGCGGATGTTGCGACTGAGTCGACAAAGGCACAAAGTCTCATTCATAAGCTTTAACTATTAAGCTTTCTTATCCTTTGTTTACATTCGCAGATGATCAAATGGTTTGTTTGTGTAGAGGGTTATCCTTGGTCAACATTCGCAGATGGTTAAATGCTTTGTTTGTGTGTAGCGTTACTTAGAATGTGCACGAAGATAAAATTATGAATTTACTGTTAAAGAAAAACTGATTTCGGATATAGAGACCTCCGGCGACGACATTAAAGGAGTCCCTTCGCCGTCGTTATAACCGAAATACACTGTATATTAGTATAATTTTCTTCATAACTTATACTCCATTGCTTTTTATTGAGTAGTGTATTCACAATAACGGTCTCTCAAATAGTTGCTATTGTTTGGGCGCGTTAAAACAAAATTGACTGGGCATTTTGGTAGAACATAAAAAAAATTAAAAAATATTATATAACAAAAATAGTATTCACTACTGTAAAGCACTATGCCAATGCCGTATATCATATACTATCCGTTACACGTATGCCTCCACAATTACATCTTTATAATATAAATACACACTTAAAGGCTTATTACACTACACGAATGTGTGTGACTGTGAAACCGAGACCGTGTGAAACCACCCACAGTTGAGCGCCTCCCTGCAGTACTACCTTATGTGAAAGGAGTCACTGACAAGATTGGCTATATCCTGAAACGCTCTTCCATTAAAACTTATTTTAAGCCACTCAAAAGGATAAGTCAGTTCTTACCACCTGTCAAGTGCCAGATCCCTCTACAAGATGCAGGAGTTTATAAACTTGACTGTGACTGTGGTCTCTCTTATATTGGGCAAACAAAGAGATCCATAAGAACTCGGGTCAAAGAACACATAGCTGATGTGAAGCACCGCCGTCACACTAAGTCTGCAGTCTGTGAACATAGTCAGGACCGCTCCCGCCATAACATTGGGTTTGATAAACCTCAAGTCCTCGCAAAGGAACACCGATACCTGCCTAGAATGGTACGCGAGGCTATTGAAATCAAAAAACACAAAAATTTCAATAGAGAGGATGGCTGGGTATTACCATCAAGCTGGGATCCTGTTATAAACATTATTAAAAATAAATCCAAAGAGACCACCACAAGACTGCATGATACTGTGAGCACTTATTGTATAGATTTGACCCACAATAATAATAGTTAAAGATAATTTTATAAATCAAAAATCTTTTAGTAAGCCGCATCTAAAATTAAAAATCAATATTAATTTAGCATGTCCCCTGAGTTTTCTTGCCGGATCTTTCTCAGTGTGGCCGCGTTCCGATCCGGTGGTAGTATATTAGTTTTGTCAGTTTTAAATCAACAAATTGTAATAATAATTGCTACAAATTTAATAATTAATAATTACTAACCATGAACAATATAATTTTTTCATATAGATTCATTTTCTTCTTACACTGGCAATAAATTTGTACTAAAATGTGGGTAACGATTTAATAAATTTATAACTATTTTCTGTATCGGGTAGATAATTGTAAATGTCTGTAATAACGATTACTTGTTGGACGTGAGACACCTTAGTCCGCCCGTGACCATGAATGCTGCAAAGTGTTCGAAACGTCGGGCAATCATAAATCAAATACAAACGCGATATAATCCGTAAAAGTAGTTTTATTTACAATGTGTAGTGCTCGCGTAAACATCAGATATCATTATGTAAAACAATATTAATTAACAACATAGTAAACATCAACAATATTAGTATCGCAAGACTCCCAAAAATATGCTCACCCTATAGACTAGAGGTATCGAATCGTATTCGAGCTTAGTGCACAGATGGCGTAGTGGTTAAGATAGCGACTTGCAAACGCCGGTATCGGCGGTTCGAATCCCCCACGCGGGACAACACTTTGTGTGATCCACAACTTGTTGTTCTGAGTCTGGATGTAATTTGTGTCCGTTAATTATTATTGTTTGTAAAGTTCCCAGCAATACAAGGATTATTTCCTTAGTGCATGGTGTTGTCTTAAAATTATTATTATAAATTATTATAGTCATTGATAAAGATATCAGTCACTTTTCCTTCATACTTTGATCCTGGCATAGGACAGGCAAAAATACCTAGATAATAATAAACGTTCGTAACTGAATTTTTCAAAATAAATTCTTAATTTCTAGTGTACTTAGATTAGAGGCAGTTGGTATAAATTAGGAGGCACCTTGGTGTTTCTGGCGTATTTAAAAAGCGGAATCATACCTATGTACAGTGATTAAATAATAAATCTATTTATAAATTACAATTACGCTAATCCCAGCAATCAAAATTAACAAAATAATTACTTACCTCTTCGCGTACGTAAATGATCAACTTTAGTTACTAATATTGTTAATTCACAACGATTTAGTGAATATGAAATTAAAAAATCATATCACTATTCTATCACTTTTTACAAATACGGTTAAAAAAAGCGCGGGCAATCAAATGACTCGTAACTGTAAGTTAATAAATACGGAAATGCAAAATGGCCAAATCGGCGCGCGCGCTTTGACTGAGTACAGACGAACTGTCACCGCGAGGGGGACACGTGCAGGAGTAGGGGGTACTAGTTTTATTAGCACTTGTCAAGGTCACGCACTCGCCTAATTTCTTTTTTAATGCTGATTTTACTGCTAGAATTATTAAAAGTAGGTATAGGGATAATGTTATTAATCTACAAACAACCGTATGTTATGTTGGTTGTTTGTACGACGTCCAGCGTGGCGAGAGCGCCTGTCTAAAACAATACATACAACATACCTTTCTTTTTATACTTGGGATCCTTACGACATACAACACAATAACACATTTACGTTGACTCTCACTTGATGCTTTTACGTTAAACAGTAATCACTGGCAAAACTCGCGGGAGATAGTCCATTCACTAAAGTCTAGAACACGTTGAAATTGACATGCATGTTTCATGCCACGTTTTGAAATGTTCCAAATAGTTTTGTGACGTAGATATGTACGTTAAAACTTCGAGTGGCTTCTCTTGTGCTAGCTTGCAGTTCCTCTTGGAAGTACTGCAAGATATGTCCTTCAAGGCTTACTGGAAAAGCGGCTTCAGCCACGTCCTTGAGGGTGACGCAGAATATGAAATGGGCCATAGTTAAGCAACCGCCTGCAGTATTATAGCATTATCAGCACAAGATGCCATCAACCACTACATCGAAAATTGTTATTTACATAATATCAAAAAATAATAAACGTGCATAAAAGACAATCCGACGAACGGAGCTACGTAAGGATTAGAAACACACTAGTACGATTAGGCCATCGCGGTCCGCGGACAACTAAATGTAATTTTAGAATTTTTTGAAGGATTCGCGTATGACTCGAGGGATAAGTAGGGGAAGCCGCCCTGCGGTCTCATTGGACCGAGACGGCCTTGTCGGCATATCACCCAATAACTAGTTCAATGTCGTTACGTAAATTTTTAGTACAAGTGCGTTAACCTATACATAGATAGATATACCTATAGGTAGGTATATTATCATCTGTGTCCAGGACTAAATATTTTTATAAGATAAATAGTTCAAAATTTAAGTACTATTTTTTTTTATATTTTCGGTATCAGAATCGAGTACTGAGTAGCCTCCTTCAATATGTACAATCTTTTACCAGTCATCCTGTATATATGATTTATATATATCCTAATCATGTAAAGCATGAAGGATCGTTTTCATTTTAGGAACAAACACTGAAACCACTTCTAAACATTATTCCTAAAGAATGGTTATTTCCCCCTTTTTTCTCGTATTACAGCACAACAGGCTGTTATTTTGGAACAATTTATTACTGAAACTGTTATTTCGCTAAAAGTAAAACAGGTTTCACAATTTAGCTGTTGTAGAGCACCCCTACTAAGCTAGGGCCCTGAATATCGTGTAGTGTAATAAGCCTTTTAGTAACATACTACTACTACCTTAATAAGCACTTCTAATATCCAAATGTTATAGGTACTTCTTCCTTACTTCTGTTGACTTCCATGTGTGACTACCGAATGTCCTCAACTCCTTTTTTTTTATTTGTGTGTGACTTAGTTGTTAGAGAAATGCGGAAAGACTTGTGCAACTGGCATATGAAAACAACTTAAAAATACTTAATACTTTATATAGAAAACGTAAGAGCAACAGATGGACGTGGATATCTCCAGATGTCCACCACAAAAATGAGATAGATCATATATTAACAAATAAAAGTATAGTTTTTCAAGACTGTAGAGTTTTAAACAATGTTAACTTTAATAGCAACCACAGAATGATAAGAGCTAAGTTACAAATAAATACACTCAAGAAAAATAGACCTTTTAAAGTAAAACAAGCTAACAACACAACACTGGCAACTACTGAGCTATTAAAAGAAAAACTAGAGCAGTTCATAGAAAAATAAAGAAATTCGACATACAGACAAAATACAACAAATTTGAAGAACTTCTCTTTACTAACGAAAAAGGAAAACCAAAAAACAGAAAAGATAGGCCAAAATGGATAACTAACGAGACTACAGAGCTGATAAGAAAGAGAGCAAACCTCATATCCACACTTGAAAAGACAAAATCCACACGAAAGGATATAGCCAGTATAAGAAAATAAAAACACTTATGAAAAAAGACTGTGAGAGACACAGATTGATACAACTGGAAAAATGTATACAAAGAACTGGAGGCATCAAAAAAGCAGTTAAACTACTATCGGAAAAGCGAGATTGGATACCAAATTTAATAAACAAAAATTATAAATGTGAAAAGCATCGTCAAGAAATCATGTTAACTGCCACTCAACTTTTCAAAGAATTGTATTCACGGCTAAACACTACACATACAACACCACTAACAGGAGGAAATGAAATACCTGATATACACAAAGAAATAGAGAAAGCTGTGAAAACTCAAAAACTAGCTACAGCTTCAGGATCAGACGGCATAAGCAACGAGTTTCTCCTCTTAAATAGAAACCACTTGATACCAATTATCAAACATCTTTTCAATGAAATCTTATAAAATGAGACAATACCTTATCAATGGACAACATCATCTATAGTACTTCTGCACAAGAAAGGAGATAAAAACAATATAAATAATTATAGACCTATAAGCCTACTGTCGAACTTGTATAAAATCTTCGCTGAAGTCATACTCTATACATAGAATAACCAATACGTTGGATGAAAATCAACCGAGGGAACAGGCAGGCTTCAGAAGCGGGTATTCCATATTAGACCACATTCATGTAATTAAACAACTATTTGAAAACGGCAAAGAATATAATATAACCTTCTACTGCTGCTTCGTGGATTATAGTAAGGCTTTCGACACAATAGACCATGAAAAAATCTGGCAGGCACTCAAAAACCAATGTATTGAAAATAAATATATCAGAATACTAAAAAACATCTACGATAACAGTAAGGCTAAAATAAAACTAGGGAAGGAAGGAAAAGAGATCAACATAGAAAGAGGTGTACGCCAAGGCGATCCGCTATCGCCGAAACTCTTCACAGCCGTTTTAGAAGAAGTCTTTCGACAATTAGACTGGGAGAAATGTGGATTGTCAATAAACGGTGAAAACTTGCACTTGAGATTTGCAGATGATTTAATAATCCTCTCGACATCAAGTGAGGGACTGCAGGAAATGCTGAACGACCTGGTTAGAGAAAGTAATAAGGTGGGATTGGTCATGAATACACTAAAGACCAAAGCTATGACCAATGCTAGACAAGAACCTATTCTGATCAATAACAATCCTATTGAATATGCTAATGACATCTATCTTTTTCTTTTTTGTGAGTGGGCTGCGGCCGGCTCGCCTCCGCACCTCTCCGTCCGGGGCGACAGAGGGCCTTAAGCACGCAACTCTCGCAACCCACCTGAAAACCACGTCGCCTTCGTCAGGGAGCAGGGTTACTTGACATCAGTGGTCGGCCCGACGGAATACCCCCCTATTGGGGTACCCTCCCATCGACCGACGTCCCCCCCTCGGGGAGGACGTCGGTCTTTCCTCACGCGGTCGGCCTCTCGGCGGGTGACGGACTAATCCCCGGTCACGTCACCCGCGGCCTCGGCTAGGGCAGCATGAGGCGCAGGTAGTTGCGCCTGCGCCGCCCCATTCGCCGGCGGCGGATCTCCTCATCGAGGCTGCGCTCCTCGCGCAGACGATCCGCCGCCTCCTTCTGCGAGATCACTGTCTCGCAGAAGGCTGCGACCGCGTCCCAATTCCTGACGCTGTCGACCATCGCCCTAGCGATGGCCGGCAGCGTCAGGTCGGCACCGATGATTGCGACGAGTTCACGGCGCTGCATGGCCCAAGCGGCGCAGGCCTCGAGCGTATGCGTCGCCGTGTCCTCGTCGCAATCGCAGTGGTGGCAGGACGGTGTACTCTCCCTCCTTACGACCTTGTGCAGGGAATACATCTATCTGGGACAGATTATATCTCCTGATGACCTTACCTCGAAAGAAATTAATAGACGCATTGGAAATGACTGGAAGCAATTTTGGAGCCTAAAGGAAATAATGAAAAATAAGTATACTAACGTAAGCATCAAAAGGCAACTCTTTGATACCAGCATTCTTCCTGTACTCACTTATGGTAGTCAAACCTGGACACTTACCAAATTACACATCAAAAAGTTAGAAACTTGCCAGAACTCTATGGGAAGAAGTATGATGGGGAAGAAACTATCTGATAAAGTAAGAATCGAAGACAAAGAAATACACTAAAACAAGAGATGTCACGAAAACCATAAAAAAGTTGAAATGGCAATGGACAGGCCATACAATCAGAGGTAAGAAAAAATGGTCAATATTGATAATGAACTGGTTCATAAGTCATAGGAAAAGAGGTAGACCCTTTAGAAGATAGGTGGACGACATTAAAGCCGTAGGGGGAGGCACATGGACGAGAGTTGCTCAAGATAGAGAGAAATGGAGAATGTTGGAGGAGGCCTTTGCCAATGAGAAGCACACAGACAGGGTTGTTGATGCAAAATAGTTAATAAGTGTAGAATATAAGAAATATAATATAAGTATAAGATATAAGACCTATAGAATATTTAAGTTAAACAATTGTAAATGAAAAACTGTCTGAAATAAAGGCTATTCTTATTATTAGTTGTTAGCCTCAGATGGGTGTGACAACTTTACCCGGACTGGTGGGTGAGCACTGAGAGCTCTCAATCCGTTCCTCAACTCCTTCATGACCTTCTATTTATAACCGTTGTTCGCTAGTAAACCACTCAAGCGTGACGATACATAGCTACCAATGTTGTCAGGGCATACTTTGTGTTGCCACCTTTAGAATGTCGATAACACTACCTATACATTCTCGATCAGCAAAATTATTCAATATAACAAAACAACTAGTATTGAACATAAATTAAAAGATGTAGATTAATATTAATTCCCTTGGTAATTAAAGTTTGTGAAAATGTTTAACTCATTACTGAACTACGTACAATAGGGCTGCTTCATTTAATATTATATAATGCTATGTAGAAAAGGTGCTAACATATTATATTTCTATTATACTTGAATTCATCCATTAAAATTGGCTCATATGTGTCCTGTTGCTGGGCTTCAGCCATCTGGAGGTGGACTATAGGAGGGAATTCGACCTACTAAACCACGCTAGTCAGACTGTTCATATAGGGTTTCATTTCGAGTTTTCCACTTCTTGTATAGATGTTATATGCATATTATATCTTTAGTCTCTTACGACACCCATGGGCAAGATAGCGGATGGTGACTTGTATTCTTACTCCAGCACCATACGGAGATGTTATACATACATGTACTATGAAAACTGTCCTACAAAATTTTGTGGTGTAGCTGTCAACCTAATGAAGGCGATACTTGACTGACTAATACACAAATATTTCAGACCAGAGAAGAATCAACATTATAGGTATTACATAAAGGAGATTTGATTATAGAAATAGCAGAATGATCTAAGTACCAATTATCATGGCCTCAATCCTCACATAGGATTTGTGGGTTCCTAATTTTACATAAATTTTCTATGCCCTTTCCTTTACTCCCCTCTAACATACCAAATGCATAATAATTATTCACATCATAGTTCAGTAGTTAAACTAAAACACTTGAAAAAACAAACTTAATTTCACATTTTATTAATAGCTATCATTATAAATTGAATTGGACAGAAACGACAAAGTAATTATTGTAATCACCATCATTTGTCTGTGAGAGAGCACCACTCTTCTGGGCACCATATCACCAACATTAATTTTATTATTTAAATAAGTTGACTCAAATGTGATATCAAAAGTAATACAAACCTGTAGCAGTGAGTGATAATTGCTAATCATTACACTTAGCAATAAATGCAAATGATTTTTCTTTGTGTTATTTAATTACTAATACTTTGTTTCATGCTCGCAGTTGTTTGCATGATACCTATGTCTAAAAACCAGTAAAATAAAAAGTCTATTTGTTACAGATAATCTTCAAAACGGTTGAACCAATATTGATATTTTTTTACTACCAGTTTGCTGTCTATATAGTGAATAATTGAGACTAAATTTGATCCCAAAAATAGGAACTACTTATGTGAAACTGCAGACATTTGCTAGTATATTATATAACAGGTAGGTATCTATTTATACCACTTTGCCATCATGTCTGTACTATCTATATAATGAATAATACAATCAAGTATTTTTTTTACTTTTAGTAATGCAACATACTTCAGACTAATTAATTTTTATTTTCAATGCAATAAATTATTCAGTAATTAAGGTAACTTTTTAGATAGTTCAATAGTTACAAGTTGAACTAACTATTGTTCACCATAATTATTGTAAAGTCTGTTAAAGTGTTTCGTTCACATTCTATGAACTTGTCTTGATAGTCAAATTTTTGGTTTCTTGGGTAAGGAACCAAATGCTGAGATGACAGTACCCTTGGTCCCAGTGACATTGGTGGTGAGTGGCTGTTGAACAAGGCCGGGCTGTTTTATTGTTGGTTTATTTGCTACATTGGGTGCAGCTTGATCCCACTTAGATTTTCTTTTCTTCTCATCATCACTCTCTGGCTTCTTAGCTACTCCTGTGATAAAATCTATCTTAGCCAACTTCTCTTTTTTGTCTTTCTCCCTACGGTCCATTTCTAGTTTCTGTACTTTAGATAATTCATCATAGTAAGATTCTTTGCCCCACTTCAGTGGGTCGTATATTTCCGGTGGATAATTTGTGTCCAACTCATTTATGTCACAGAATTGAATGAGCTTTTCATAAATACTTGGATTTCTAAAGTTCTTTTTGTCCTGTATAATTCTATTCATATCAAGCCCATCATTTAACATACGACTGTAAAATTTTGCTATAGTCTCCTGTAGTTCTTTGGGACATTTTCCAGGGGGTTCTGGGGGTATTGTGACACCATCCTCTGAATCGTCAGGATCGGAACGCGGCACTGCTTCGTCCGTATCAGTTTCCATCGACAAGCGTCGCATGTCGTCTTGATTCTCATGCGTGGGCGATAGAGGCTCTTCGTCTGATACTATCGTGTCATCAACGTATGAAACTAACCTTCTTTTTGGTGATACCGGAGCTGAGTTAGATTGCTTAATATCTTCTGTTTTCTTAGGACTAGCAGGTTCAGACTGTGCTTCTTTAACGTCGTCCTTTTCTGGAGTCTGACCTTCCATATCTTCTTCACCCTCCGAATCTGTATAAGTTGCTGTGAGCGATGCAAGCGCTTGAGAAGCCATTTTGTAAGACTGGCTATTGATTGAATGGGATATTATAATAAAATAAAGCAAATCTTTAATTGCACTAAACGTAATTATTGGTAATAAATACTACTACTAATACTATTATGAATGCTTGGAGGAAATACAAATTTGACACATTCACAGAGTAAGATTTAAAATTATTATCTGGTTTTGGTTGCCTTTCGGGAAACCAAAGGATCATAAGTCCATACAGCCAAGCCGTGTACACTTATTTTATTGGCTAATGGATAATAAATAGCTAATATTTTAACAATACTGCCCACTAAATTATCCGTATAGAAGGACATAGAAAAAAATTACGCAAATAAGGGCTATAAAATACATTAATTATAATTAGTACAGAGTAAAAAAATATAATGTAAAATTGTTAAAGTAATCGTCAATATTAAAGTTTAGATAAAATTATGGTATCTAATAATTTATACATATATTTTCCCCCACAAATTATCGGTTTCTTCATAATACACTTAATGCCACGTTAACGGACCACTATATCACGCTGGTCAAACGTGTTGATACAGGGTTACAGAGATACAGAGTTTTATTTAGAGTTTTCCTTCTCTATCATATCACAAAAGCTACAATAAAGCTATTATACTCGTTCCAACCATTTATTTTACTTTTGACACATTCTTTAGGACGTAACTGTTTCATTATACGCAATTATTAACTTTGAAACGAGTGAACACAGACATATATAAACTGCCCAATAATATTTATATATCTTAATTATTACCCACTAAATACATTAATATGCCGTAAATAGCTCTATTCATAAAATTTAAGTGATAATTCATTTCCGTTATAAAAAAAGTTACGTTCTATCGCATCTAGTTACAGGATCAAAAGTATTCGGTGCAAACTAATGAATCGCAAATAATCGATTACACTTATTTGCAGTTAAGTCAGCTGACAACTGAGTTTTGAATTGTTGTAATAGACAACACGTTAAAATTGTATCAGGGAGATATAAAAATCTTCTCATCATACCTATAACATGAAATAAAACAACCAAAATATTTTAATATTATTTTATTATAACGAATCGTCGGATTCTTCATACGAACTCGAATCGTCGCTTGAATCATCTGCAGTGTTTATTATTAACTCTTGTGTAGGTATGTTGTCAAATTCAATTTCCCGATCCCAATCAGAGAATATTATATTTTTTGTCTTGTTGACGACACTCGCCCAGTTTTCAGGCGTCACACTAGCACATGCGTTTTTTAAAAGTTCAAGCATTTTATTTGCTGTGAAAGGAGGAGTTGTATTGTTTCTTGCGGCGTGTCCTTTGACTTGTGCCCAGATCATTTCAATTAGATTATATTGACAGTGGTACGGAGGAATTCTGATCACAACATGCCCATATTCTGCTGCCATTTCGTCGATGACATATCGTTTTGGCTGCTTTTTACTTTTTAATATTTTAAGTAATTCTACTTTTAGTAGGGATTCGTCCACATCTTCCCCATTATCACGAAGCCAGTTTATAATCTCGTGTTTTTTGTTGGCCTGTGTTGGCATTTTATTAATTTGGCGAGAGTGATAGGGTGCATTATCAATAAATATTGTTGATGGCTCTTCAAGTGATGTAAGCATTTCTCTGAACCACTTTTCATACACGTCCGCATTCATCTCCTCATGATAGTCTCGTTTTTTTTTTTATTTGAACGCTAACAGAGCGTCTGGTACAAATCCCTTTGTAGTTCCCGCATGGCAAATGATGAGGCGTTCACCTTTCCCTATTGGCACTGCAGAAGTAGAAGCAGCAGTATCGTCAGTCCAACCTTTTGGTATGGAATGATGGCATTGAGCCAAGTTTCATCTGTGAAAACGACATTCGACCAGTCTTCTATTTTCTTCGCTTGTCTTAAAAATTCACAGCGAGACAAGGCTATATCACGACGTTCCATTAAAATTTTTCTTTTGTCGGATTTCTTATACAAGAACCCGATTTGGTGCAGCACCTTTGACAAAGAAGATTTTTGACCACGAAACAAGCCACAATTTCGTAAAGACGCTACTAATTTTTCAAAGTAGGAATCTCTTTGCTTGTGTAATAATTGTATATATGACGACGACGATCAGTATCAAAACTGTCAATTGCTGTCACTTTACGGGGCTGACGTTTTTTTTTAGGCGTAGATAGCTTGTTCTGTTCAATACCACTACTACCATAGGCTTCTTTAGTGATTTTCGCCACCGTTGGAGCACTAATACCTAATGCTGCTGCAATACGGTCTCTAACTTGGGTTACTGGTATAAGGAATCCGCCATTGCGGCTTTCCTTTTCAAAAAATTCACGAAGCCGCAGCACTAACTCTCTGGATTGTCCTTTAAGCACCATACCTTTCGGCATTTTGCAAGTAAAATCTTACTGGGAGGAACGATACGCTCAACTCAATCAAAGTAAGAACAATGAAATCAATACGGTGGAATATAAATACTCAACACAGCGTATGAAAAATATGAAAGAGCACTCAGCGAACAGAAATGTGACTAGCACGGGAGTCTTGTTGCGAGTGACAGACAACACAACAAAATGGCGTCGCCGGCGCGCCGTTCAGTGTTGCCAATTCGGCTTAAAAAAAAAGGGGTAGGCTGGATGAGAAAATTAGTGATTTACTACCGCAGACGAGGGCGCCATTGTCTCTAAGTAAAGTTTGGAGCAGCGGACCCCGCTTAATGGAAAAATGCTTCATAAAGTAGTTATTTTTTATTTTGCAAAGTACAAAGTAAAATATTTTGGGAGGACTGAATTAGTGGGTATGCAAAAATTAATGTGCCCAAATAACAAATATATTTACAGAAGTGAAGTTTTTAAATAATATGAAATATGTATTTAAGCAAAAATAAAATATCCGTGTTAAATGGATTAAAAGTTCTTCCTGACTAAAATCGATTATTACAAAACATAGTATCCGTAATACATTGGTACAACACTAATTGATCAGAATTCGACCTGCCAAAAGTAAAATAAATGGTTGGAACGAGTATAAATAAGTTTTATGTTATTAAAAAGTAAGCTTTTTAAGAAAGAAAAAGGTTAAGTTCCACATACTTCTAATATGAATAACATATCTACTCTACGCAAAAGTAGCTTTGAAACCTTCATGTTAACAACTGCAAACTTCAGAGTGAAATTGACATACTGTATTTGCTGGTCAGACGGGTTGATATGAGGTTTTATTTCAAGTGTACCTCCTCGTGCATATATGTTTTCGGCGTATTATACATATCCCTTAGTCGACTTGTACGTCGCCCACGAGCAAGAGGGGTGAAATAAATACTTACAGCGTTAACTCATTTAATAAAATATCTTTTTCGAAGTCGTTACATATTATTACTATGTGAGGCACATGATTTCACGCAGATGAAGTCGTGGGCGATACCTAGTTCATACCTACTTTTAAAGTACGATTCATTATGTGGGTAGATGATACTGCAATACGATGCCCCTAAATAAAACCAATTCTTATTTCGTACTAGCAACCCGCCCTCGCTTCACTTCGGTTTTAGTCGTTTTACCCGCGTAGTTCCCGTTCCCGTGGGAATACCGGGATAAAATATAGCCTAGTTTACGCCCTGATATTATAGGTTTCCATTGGTGAAAAAATTTTTAAAATCGGTTCAGCCGTTTTGAAGATTACAAACAGACAGACAGACAAAAATTTTTTAATCGCTATTTTAGGCATAGGTGTCGTGCAAATAACCGTGTGAGCATGAAAAAAGCCTATTATTTTGACATTACAAACAGACACTCCAATTTTATTTATTGGTATAGATTGTCCGTGTGGTGACGGAGTAAGAATACAATTCACCACTACCTATCTTGTACGTGAATGTCGTAAAAGACGACTAAGCGATGATACGTATATAATATCTATGCAAGAGAAGGTAAACTTGAAATAAAAGCCTATGCCAACGTGTCTGACTAGCATAGTATAGTAAGGTCGATTTCCCTCCTATTGTGGAGGAGGCTCGAGCCCAACAGTGGGACATATATGAGCTGAAATGATGATTATTCATTAGAAATTTAACTAAATTTTTATATCATTTTAATTATTAATAATTGTATGTCTTACCACAGATTACCTAGCTGATACGGTTTCATATCTTTCCCTGTAGCAGTGTAACTCATCTTAGGTACTCTGACTAAGGACTACTTTGCAATGTCAAAAGCGTTTTGACATTTTTTATACAGCAACGATTGGCAATTTAGCGAACGATGGGGCAGTTATGATGGAGATTATTGAATTAATTTAAATGTAGACACGTAAAACAGTTTAGAAAATCTAGTATGTAATAAGCAATCAGAATCTTTAATTAAATTCCAAGAAAATTTCAATCAACTCGCGAGGATGGCGACGCAGCCTAGTGATTATACAGAGTTTCCGCCCGAGATAATTGTGAAGCCCCTTGCACTCATAGGATTATCCGGGCTCGATGCAGTGAACAATGCTGTGCATAAAGAAATATGGGATGCATTCTCGAATAACCGCAGAGGTGACCGTACACCTGTCCGTTTTAAATTACTGAACAATACCTTCGAATTTCCAGTGGTGAAACCGAAGAGAAATTCTTACGAGTGGTACATACCGAAGGGCATTCTAAAGAAGAATTGGATACATAAACGCGTGTCGCTCATTCCAGCCGTAGTGGTAATATTTTACGATATGGACTGGAATGATCCACAGTGGAATGAAAAAATTATTGAATGTGCTTCCAAAGTTCAGTCCATTCGTGCAGCAGTGGAGGGACACGTAACGCGCGTCGCCGTGGTTGTTATACAGAGTCGCCTATCACCGCCGCCCTCCGAGTACATGCTGGGCGCGGAGCGCGCTCAAGCGCTATGTGCCGCCTGCGAGATACAGTCCAAGTCTCTGTTTGTACTACCTCACAGTGATCATCTTATGGGTTACATAGTTCGTTTAGAGAATGCTTTCTATGATATTGCACAGAATTACTACCACCATGAAACTAAAAACATCAAACAGCACAGAGATCACCTTAACAAAACTACACATCAGTATTTGTTTGTGCGACATCAGTTCAAACTGGGCTATCTCAACGAGCTGAAGCAAGACTTGAGCACGGCGCACAAACACTACATGCATGCTTACAATAACTTACTCGAGACTAGAATTGTAGATACTAACACTCATGAAGTAAGAACTGTGGCAGGTTATATCAATTACAAACTTTGTAAGTTGCTGTTTGCACTCAATTTGCCAAGGGATGCAATAGCCCAGCTCAAGTCTCATATTGAAAGATATAAGAACAGAATTGGGTCAACAGAGTTGTTATTTGAACATTATGCTTGGATTGCAAGACAATATAGTGCCTTTGGAGAATTATTTGATGAAGCAATCCGAGCAGGTCTGCCTGCAATACAGTCACAGCATCCTGGGTTCTACTATCAACATGCTGCACAATTTACTGTGAAGAGAAGGCAAGCAATGAGATCAGTGTGTACTGAGATTACTCAATATCCTCCACCACCTGATCCACTCGAGGGCCCTGTAGAGTTTTATGGTCAAAGACCATGGAGACCGGGACGCCTCAGTGCTGATCCTCATGATCCACAGAAGGAGCAGGCTGCCATACTTGCCCTACAGTACAATGAGAGAATATTTAATCACTCTAATATGATTATTAGCTTTCTGGGCTGTGCAATTACTCAGTTCAAAACATTCCATTCTCCTCGCATGAGGAAACAGCTGGTTGTGGAGATGGCCAATGAGTACTATTACTCAGCTGACTATGGTAAGGCTCTGACATTGTTAACTCATATGTTATGGGATTACAGAAGAGAGAGATGGTGGTATCTGGCATCACATGTGTTGAACCGAGCTCTGCAGTGCGCATACTTGTCTGCCAAAATTCAAGACTATGTACAATTGTCAATAGAGGCACTCTCTAAATATATACAAGTGCCAAACAATGATAAAAATAGAATATTTAATAATATTATATCAGTTCTAAGCTTGAACATTCCTGCTGCAGAACCTGACTTACCAGCTTCCTCACAACAGAAAGCTCAAGAACTGTGGCAAGCTGCTATAGAGAAAGAACCTCTGATAGTATCCGTTGATATGGTGAATATATCTAGCTTTTTGGAAGTAAAACCACGATTTAAACAACAGAGGTACAGGATGGATGAAATTATTGAAATAGAACTATATGTGAGATTGTCATACAACACAGTTCTTGAAGTAAAGAAATGCTCTGTAGCTATATCTGGTCACACTGAAACTATTGAAATATCAATAACTGATAATGACAATACTGTTATATCTTTGGAAGGTGGTAGAGTTAAGAGATTTATATGTCAGTTTAAGTCGAACCCTCATGATAGTGGTACAGATCTTCACATTAAAAATGTGTCTTTTCTGCTTGATTCAGATCACAAAAGAAAGATTATTATGAACTTTAAAATAGATGATAACAAAGTATTGGTACCAACAATACATCCGGAGCTGTTACATTTTATTCCGAGTCCTAAAACTGATTATGAGTTTGATTGTATAGTGCCTTTGACAACAACATCTATAACATCACGCGAGTGCAAGTTATCTTTAGTTGTAACTAACTCCAGTCCTGCACTTCAAGGAGAATGGTTTCCTTCAACATTCTCAATAACAAATAATGAGGACAGTTATATTTATGAAGTTAAGATAACACTTTCCCTTTTGAGCTCTCCAGATAATCCAAACCCCGATTCTGTCACTGAATTAAGTTTAAGAGAAGGTGAAACTCAGGCACAGCCACTCAGAATAACCCATGACAGTATCAGTACATCAACCACTGTTTCAAGTATGTTTTATTTGAAAACAAACAGAACGGCGACCACAACTGTTCAAATAAAATTGTCTTATATTATTGATCTACCAGAAATATCCAAGTTAGAATGTACTAAAGATTTCTCAACAAAAATAACAGTAATTAAACCATTTGAGGTATCTACTAGTTTCTTAGCTATGAATTTCAAAGCTATTTCCAAGTGTTTTGTGGATGACCCCTTTATAGTGATGCCACAGATAAAGATTTTAAGTCCATGGGACTTACTTATAATGAATACCGACTTGGAGGTTGTGGACTGTTTTAAGCACAGTGACATCAAAGCACCCACTTCATGTATCAGCAACCTTGAAGTAGCAGAAAAGAATATTGCCTCAGATGCAGTGTGTATACAGGCAAAATATAAACCCAGAGAGAACCCGACAAGAGTAGGTTTGTACAACATAACATGGCGAAGGAAGGCCAACACTAGTCACTGTGTAATGAGTAGCACAGCACTATCAGACTTGCCCATTGATGAATGCCCTATTGCAGTCCAAGTCAACTATCCCGAAGTAGTGGAACTTTTAACATCAGTCCCACTAAAGTGTACTCTCTTTGGTAAATGTGTCGCTCCAATTAGACTCAGTGTGACTGTGGAAGGCACAGATGCGTATATGTTTTCAGGATATAAAAAGTTATCAGTAACAATACCTCCAAAAGGTAAAGTAGAGCTATGCTACAACATTCATCCCCTGGTCGCTGGAAACACCACACCTCCAAGGTTAAAAGCTACTATCATTGGTGATACATCTAGCCAAGAAGTGATCAATGAAATGTTTGATAAAATCTTCCCACAAAATATATTTGTTATGCCTAAGTACAATAAATAGCAATATGTAATGTTAATAAACCCAATTATGGCAGTGTATTGTAAATATGAATGAACAAAGTGTATAAGTTATATTGTATCTAGTTACCTTGTATTATTATTCCTAAATAATAAACTTGGTTATTTGTTACTCATTTTATTTTGTTTTAGTTTACATAACCTATTATTGAATTAATATGCAAACTCTATAGAATATATTTAGAGTCTAAGACATGAAATACATTCATCATCATCTGGGCCCATATACATTCCACTGTTAGGCTTTTGCCATCATGGGAGGGAAATTGTACTATACCAGTCAAGACATGTTGGCATAGGGTTTTGTTTTGAGTTATCCTTCTCTTGCCTAGATGTTATATCACTTAGTCATCTTTTACTACACCCACAGGCAGGAGGGGAGGTGATGAATTGTATTTCTAATTGGATTGGTAAGTAACTTCAATGCTTGTAAGTCTATAATATCTAATTTTGTAATTTTTCCTTTTTTTATAATGTTTCGACAAAAGTTTTAATAATATTGAATAAGAAGATGTAAAAGCAAAACTCAATAGTTAGACAAATAATATTTATTACAAACAATTAATCTTTACGTAGTTCAAACTTTTCTTCTTGCATGCCATTTGCAGTGATAACCAATATGTAGATGCAGTCTCCAGTGTAAATATCACGCTCAGCTGCACTGATGAATACATCCTTCAATAGAGCAAGTGCTTTGTCTCTGGGCAGAGGCGCTTCTGTTACATTTTGCATATTTTTCAAACCTATTTGATTGTCCAATAGGGGTTGTAATTGTGCGCCTGCGGAACCTCCAGCGCGGTAATTAGAGCGTTCACAGTGACCAATCGGGTCGTAACTGTATACACAGCCCTTGCCATCGGCATCGAGACCTGCTAATATATTGGACACATAATAGGGAAAGAAACGTTTGTAATACAGCATGGTGGAGAGCATTTGAGCGACGGCGGGTGTTGTCATCGACTTATTATGTTCATGTTCATACATCTGCATCCTCGCCTGCAGCAGCCGAGTTAAAGTCAGCGTATCACACCAACAACCCGTAGCACCGAGAACAGTTTTATCTGATAGCTTGAATAGCTTCTTTTGATGTCTTGTGTAGATAGAAAAACCAGTGCTGAGACGGGTATCGGCCCCGATCACAGCGTAATCCTCACCGGCAATCGCCACAATGCTGCCTCCATTGTCAGCGTAAGGTTCAAATCGATGCTGTTTAGCGCCAGGCACCGCATATTCAGGAAAGTTTTCATTTACGCTAAGCATTTTGTTTTAATCTCACACAAAATGTACGAACTTACACAATTTATTATTCAGGACACAATGACAACTGAAAAACTTCGAATGACAATGACAGACAATGATCTGCAAAAATCACAGAACAAAATTGTAGTACTGCAATAAAATTGTTGTACTACTCTATAAATTTTCTTGCCTGTTCTATACTTGACATTTAAAACGAGAGATGAAATAAAACTAAAGCTGATTATAATAGGTAGGTACTACTGGACCGGAAAATACCATAGACTTCTTAGTTTATTAGTTTGTTCGGACAGGCAAAAGAAATTAAATCCATACAACCAAGTCGTAGAAAAATTCCTCCAAAAAATATTTAACACTTCTTCATATTGAGTAGATTATTTATAAAAGCCATTAGAAAATCAAATCGTTACCATTAATTTGGCGCTGAAAACAAAATTAAATTTACCAGAGAATTTTGGCAGACTATGAAAATACTCTCAAAACTGTAATATATCATATTGGCTACACTTCAATACTTTATATGTATTCCATAAAAAAGAAAAAAAAATCAATATTATTAAACTAGAGAAATGAAAATAATTCAAGAGCGCGTCATGACATTCCAATATTCCCGACATATCTCACCTGAATTATATTTGCTTTTTAAATGTAATTGTAAATAATTGACAAATTAATATATTTGTTAAAATGTGTTCTTAAAGGATGATTCACGCTACATCGTGTCGCGACACGGTGTAGCGGACCGGGCCTCGGCCGGGGCACGTCTACCGTGCGCCAGCCGGGCCAGTCATGTTCCATCATGTTACACCGGGCTGTTTGGTTGTATTCTTTGCACGGCCGTATATATGTAGCTTTTGTCAGCTAGTGATTTCATCCGTCGATAGACTTGACGTTTAAGTAAATATGCAATATTCACAATTTGAATTAGCAGCTATTGCAATTGCCATCGATGATGAATTTTTGGAAAAACGAAGTGAAACTACTAAAAGAAGGTGGGGTGTACATCCAACTTGGAGAAAGCGTGAAGCAGAAGGAGAATTTGCTTTACTTTACAAAGAATTAATAAATTTAATTTTAATTAAATTTTTGTATGGCCGGGTCATTCTCCGGTCGCGACACGGTGTAGCGTGAATGATTTTTTAATCACTAAATATGGTTTCCTTGCAACTAGTGTCCGACCGAAGCTTCGGCTTCACCTTCAGCCACCTTCGGCCAAATAATAGCCGAAGCCGAAGGTTTGCAAGTTGTCAAAATTTGAAATTTATTGTGCGATGCTAGAGTGAGATGGAGAGCTCTCAAGAACGGGTGTGACTGACATAGCCCGCAGAATTAGCACGTTGAAATGGCAATGGGCAGGCCACATCACTCGTCGAACCGACAACCATTGGGAAAGAAATGTTCTTGAGTGGCGACCACGAATCGGACGGCGCAGTGTAGGACGACCCCCCACTAGGTAGACTGACGACATTCTCAAAGTCGCAGATAACTGTTGGACAGAGCCCCCGCTACCATTTATGCAAAGTGTGCAATGCACACGGGCGCCATCCTTTAGGGGCACCAAAACCCAGGATCAAAAATTGCAAATAAAATCCAAAAAAAAAAACAGAAAAAAAATTTAAAATAAAAGTTGAGAAATTAAATATGATTAGGTATAAATACACACGAAATTTTATGAGTATATTATTCAGTTACTGCCGATTAGACATGGGCGTTACTGGCTATTTATGGCAACGGCTACTAACCCTTTATTTGGTGTGAAAACCGATATGGATAAGCGTTGCCAAATATCGATATCATCATCATCATCATCGCAGCCCACATACGTTCCACTGTTGGGCTCGGGCCCCCTCCATAATGGGAGGGAATTTGACCTACTATACCATGCTGGTCAGACATGTTGATATAGGGTTTTATTTCGAGTTTTCCTTCTCTTGTAATATAGATCCGACCAATCATTTGAAGAAATTCTTGTACAAGCGAAAGAAGTAGTTTACGAAATTGAAGAAGACTACCCACCGTTACCAACGGTCAGAAGGCAATTTAAACCAAAACTCTTTGACTATGAACACCGAGATGAGACCCCTCATGATCCAAAAACTGCCTTTAAAATTAGTTATTCTTATTTTATTTTATTTTATTTTTATTTATTCGGAAAACTTACAGCTAATACATGCTTAACAATATATACTAAATAACAAAGGCCAATTACAAGTTTTCACATATAGCTTACAATGACTAGTAGAATAATGAAAGTCGGTAAATGATAAATTATAACTAAAGGATGTGCAATATGCTTAAAAGTTATCTAAACAAAATATGTAATTACTTATATGAATTAATTACTTAACTTACTTCATTTCACAAAAGAAATCGTTTGCTAAAACATTCTTAACTTGAGAGACACTGGTATTATAAAGATCGAAGTCAAACTTAGCGGGAATTTCATTAAAGGTTCTAGAGGCACGTATAATAAAACTATTGAGCCTATAAGTAGTTCTCGCAAATGGCATATGCAATAATGCTGGTTGTCTAAGTGTCTTGGGTCGTGTGACAAGTCCAATTTTGCCTAGAAGCTCAGGACAATCCACTTTGCCCGATGCTGTCTTAAATAGGTAGGATAAGTCAGCTATACGTCTACGCTCGCGTAGAGGTAATAAATGAAACAGTTTACAACGCCGAATATAGTCTGAGGAATACCTGCGAGTTTTGAATTGTAAAAAACGTAAAAATCGCTTCTGGATACTTTCAATCCTATCAATATATATGTTATATATTGGATTCCATACCTGTGAAGCATATTCCAAATGGCTGCGAACAAAAGCACAATAAAGAATTTTGTATGTTTTGATATTCTTAAAATCAGACGATAATCTTAATACAAAACCAAGGACCTTGTTAGCTTTCTTTATAACATTATCAATGTGAGCATCAAATATTAATTTGGAGTCAAAAGTAACACCCAGATCCTTGATCACGTTAGTTTTCTTTATGGCTAAATTGTGCAGCTTGTAAGTGAATGAGATTGGTTTGGGCTTGCGTGAATACGTTACAGCAAAACACTTAGAGACGTTCAAGTCAAGTCTATTAAGATGGCAGTAGTTTTGAAGTTCATCTAAATCTTTTTGGAGGTTGTAGCAATTGGATATATTTGAGATGGGCGATAAGATCTTCATATCATCCGCATAAAGAATTATTTTAGAGTGTGAGAAGCAGGTACCTATATCATTAACGAATATGATAAATAATAAAGGCCGTAATAAGGATCCTTGTGGTATACCGGACGGGATATGAACAGACGTTGACGTGAAACCGTTTAATACCACCGCTTGGCAGCGGTTATCAATATAAGACTTAAACCATCTGAATAAATCACCACTTATACCTATTTCTAATAGTTTTTTTAGAAGTATTATATGGTCTATTCTGTCGAACGCCTTACTGTAGTCTGTATATATAGTATCCACTTGAGACGGGGCAGACATGCCATCTGTAAAATAATCTGAGGCTACCAATAGATTAGAGGTAGTAGATCTATTCTTAAGAAAGCCATGTTGATAATCATTTAATGAATGTTTAATGCTATAGTATACTGACGCATAAACTATTTTTTCTAATATTTTATTAAATATACAAAGTTTCGATATTGGTCTGTAATTCTCTATTTGATCTTTGCGCCCATGTTTATGTATAGGCGAAATAAATGCGGTCTTCCAGATACGCGGTACCATACCTTCCTTTAAAGAACGTCGGCAAATCAGTGTCAAAGGTAAAGATAAACTTTTAGCACAATTTTTTATTAAAATAGGATGTATGCTATCAGGCCCAGGTGTCTTGCTGATATCAAGGGTACACAATAACTTGTATACTTCCGCTTCCTTCACATCTATCAAGCTAATATTTGTAGTAGCTGCATTTAGAGAGAGAGTTAGGACATCACTGCTCTCATTGTTAGTATTAGCAAGAAAATTACAGTAAAAATAATCGCTAAACATGTTACAAATAGCAGTGCCTTGATCAGATGAGAGGTGTCCATATTTCATAGTAGATGGATAGGTATTAGAGGATTGCTTACTTTTGAGGTAGGACCAGAAAGCCTTAGGTGACTTATATATATTTGTTTCTGTATTAGATATATAGTCTTCATACATTTTAGTTTCCAAGAGTTTTGCACGATTACGTAAAATTAAAAATGATTCATGGTCTGACTGATTACCGTATTTTTTGAATTTAGAATGATATTTAAATTTTTCTTTTAAAATTTTGATAAGTGGTTTTTTGTACCACGGGGGATATTTAGAAGTCGATTTCATTACTTGTGAAGGTATATATTTGTTGCGTAATTCAATTAGCCTATTGTTCAATAATAATACAGCATCTTCCACAGTGCCTCTGCCTAAATCGGTATTCCAGTCATACTCGTCCAGTTTACTCGATATAAGACTAAAGTCTGTTAGGTAATATATAAACTTAGTTCTTGGTTGAGGTGTAAGTATGTGGTGTTCAACAAAATCTGCAGAAATAATAAGGGATGGATGGTGAGTATCCTCGGACACTAAGGGGTCATCACATTTTAAAACGGAAATATGTCTGTTACATAAAGCTAAATCTAATATTCTCTCATTAGCATTTTTGTGAAAATTATATTGAAGAAGATTACATGCATTTAAGGTGTCAAAAAAGTCCAATTGAACCCCATGTATATTGTCTGGATAGAAAGAGTACCCATCATCAGTAGGACGCCACGCTATATTAGGTAAATTGAAGTCCCCTATAATTAAAAAATAATCAGTTAAATGATTAAGAACTATGTCATTTAATTTTGTATGAAAATAGGCTAACTGTGTATATAATGAATTTCCTTGATTTTGTTTGCATAAATACGCGGTACAAATATGCAACTTATAAGACACACTGGGTTTAGAACGCCGGAGTGTTAACGTCACCCATACATCTTCAATAGAAGAATACCAATCAATTCGCCCCTCCGTGATGTATTCACGGCGGACTGCAATAAGTACACCCCCACCAAGCATTTGCTTAGTCTCGATATAATTTCTGTCCCGCCTCCAGACAAAGTAACGGTCGTCAAATAATTCACTGCTAATAAAATCTTCATTAAGCCATGTTTCTGTCAAACATATGATATCATAATTATTCATACACACATTTCTAAAGAAACAAGACGCCTTTGTACGCAGGCCACGTACATTTTGATAGTACACTTTAATTGTCATTTTTACGACACAAAATAGCACGAAGAATAGCATACCATACTAAGTTAAATAGCAGCAGAGGTTGTATAAAAATATGATAGCAGTTATGTGACGGGTACAAGTATGTTACCTCAATATGTAAAATAGTAATCAGTTTAATAAGGAGGTGGAAATAATAACAATAACATTCTACGAAAAATGTATAAAATACAAAAATGTCGCAGAACTCAAATAATTTAATATTATTTAGTGAGGGTATCAGTAGCAAGATAGACGATGTAATTATTACGCAATATGAGACTTTAACTAATAGAATATAACGTATACGAACGAATAGAACGTACGAATAGAAATAATAAACATAGTTTGCACTATTAACGATCAAACAAAGAAATACTAAGAAAGCGAATGAATAGAAATAAGTAGGCATACCAGTGTTTCTCAAAGTTGTAACAATAGCCATATGAATACAAAAAAGTGTAGCATATATTAGGCAATTTTCTTTAACTCCATCTCTGATTTGATGACTAGTGTAGGACTGGTAGCATTTTGCTTTACCAGGATGGTACAGTTTTTCACCCATATATAAGCAAACCCCTTTTCCTTAGCCAAAGCCTTAGCCTTATTCAGAAGAAGTTTATTTTCAAACGTAAGATGGTCATTAATATAAATTCTCCCATCGCCACTCAGTGCCAAGTCAGTGATTTTTAAGGATGGACATTTTTTAGCAGCTGCTATAAAATTATCTCTGAGATAGCGATTATGCACCGAAACAACTATATTTTTGTTGTTTTTATTATTACGCTGAGGAATTCTTGCAATGTAGTTAATATTATCTTTGGTGATATTACAATTAATCTTAATACCAATTTGGGAGACAATATCGAATAGATTTTCTGAGGAAGTAACGGGAACACCCTTGATTTCTATATTGTTTAAACGCGATCTTTGATCATTTTCACGAATACTTAACTCAATTTTCTCCAATCGTTGCTCGAGCCTTTGAATATCCTGTTTAGTTTTCTGAAAACTCTGAATTTCTCTATCAATTTCTGTCACCTTCTTATTGAGCTCGTCAACTGAGATATGAACATGCTCCAGCGAATTCTTGACATCAGATATCTCATTCTTCATATTTTTGAGATCTGCAAGGTCGGCTTGTATCGACTTTACATTTGTAATTAGTTGGGGCAACGATGCCATTTGCTTCGCAAGCTTCTTAAGTTCATGATGAATATTGTCAAGGTCGCCACTATAAGAAACTGCTTTACCCTGTTCCGACTTATCAGTAAAGGGACTTGCCAGAGCAGCTTTACAGGCACTACACTTCCATGTCGCTTTACGGTCACCGAGCTTGCGATAGCCTGCCTCGGTTATACCCGCACAAGGGAAGTCGAACCGATTTAAACAAGAAGTACACTGAACGCCGTCTCTTGCATCAACGTTGCAGCGATGACAAGTAAACATGTTTAGTGACGAAATTCAATCGAACAGATAAAAAAAGAAAAGTTTGAAAAACTTGAAGGTTGATAACTTGCAATATGAAAGCGCACGCACGTGTGACAACTTTAACGTATACCGACGGAATAAACATTATAGATCAAACATTGAGCTCTCTAAAAAACCGATTTGACTTATTAAATGGGTATGATAATATTTTCGGATTTTTAGCGACATATTCAAATTAAGTGACAGCGATCTTTTAAAACATTGTTCTGTTCTTGAAGAACGACTGACAGATCAGGATAATAAGGATATAGACTCCAATGATTTGTTTAATGAAATTAAAGCGTTAAATTTGTTTTCATTACCTAATGATACTGACCCCTTAAGTATTTTACAATATATATTTGAAAACAATTTAATCTCCACCTTTTCAAACGTAAGCATTTCACTAAGAATTCTTTTGACATTACCTGTATTTGTAGCTTCTGGCGAGCAATCTTTTTCAAAGTTAAAAATCATTAAAAATGATTTAAGCTCGACAATGCTTCAAGAAAGATTGTCTGGGCTAGCGATATTAGCAATTCAACAAGAAATTTTTGATGGTATAAATTTTAGCGATATAATTAATGAATTTGCAGTAGCAAAGTCTCGGAAAATAACGCTGCTACAATAGCTATTTTGTATTTTTCTATTGTACCTAGCTATCATTTTTTATTTTACAACGAAGTTACCTAGGTATATTTTATCAAAAGTATCTAGATATTGCATATTTTTTAAAATATCTAAGTATTAATAGAAAATAGTACTTATAAATATGTAGACATTAGGCAATATTTCTATTATTTGTTCCTAAAAAAGATGTGATTTTTAGTTTTGGATTATTTTCTAGTATTTATAAACAACGTGTCTGTAGCCTATTAGTTAAGTAAATGCTTTAAAATGAGGGTGAACAAGAATTTATTTTAATTTATTTTGTTATGATTTTATTCTACTTGTTTCATTTTGATATTTTAGTCTACAAATAAATATGACTTCTAAAGTTCAGTTTTTCGCTTTATTTCAAGCACCTACCTACCTACCTATCATCAAAAAAAAATCGGTTGCCTGTAAAGTCGGTTTACTGAAGATACTTGAACGTGACAACGTCATAAGAAAATACTGATGGAATGGTTTCATTTTTCAAAGAAAATTTTAATTTTATGTGTTTTATAGATATTTTGTATGGGTCAAGCCTTAAATGGAACGCCTCAGAGCGAGGTAACGCTGCATACGTCATGTTTTTTTCGTGTGTGCAGCCGGCTTCATCGAATTATAAGACGTTGTTACGTCAAAAAAAATCGTTTGTCTGTAAAGTCGGTTTACTGACGATAGTTGAACGCGACAACGTCATAAAAAAAATGGTTTATAAGGTTTCATTTTTCAAAAGAAAATTTTAATTTTATTTGTTTGATAGATATTTTGTATGTATCAAGCCTTAAATGGAACGCCTCAGAACGAGGTAACGCCGCATACGTCATGCTTTTTCGTGTGTGCAGCCGGCTCCATCGAATTATAAGACGTTGTCACGTCAAAAAAGATCTCTCGATCTTTCTCACTCGCTTGCTCCCTACTCTCGCCCCATGGCTATGCTTCGTGCTATGTTCGCCCTTTATCACTCTCTCAATCGGTATCATTCGCTCTCTCCCTCTTCTTCGACAAAAACGCTGCACATCTTCGTGACTCTAAATTGCGTTTCATCCGTAAAAAATTTACTCTCAAGCGCGCAAAGTTTAACTTCAAAAAAATAAAAAACTCTCGATCTTTCTCACTCGCTTGCTCCCTACTCTCGCCCCATCGATGTGCTTCGTGCTATGTTTGCCCTTTTTTACTCTCTCTCAGTCGATCTCAATCGCTCTCTCCCTCTTCTTCAACAAAAAGTTGCACATCTTCTTGACGCTAAATTGCGTTTCATCCGTAAAAAATTTATCCTCAGGCGCGCAAAGAAGTTTCACTTCAAAAGCATCATCTAAAATGCCTTGAGGGGCGCCAAAATCCTTTTTTGCACACAGGCGCCAGTAGCCCTTACGCGGGCCCTGCCGTTGGATGCAAGTGGCGCAGGACCGTTCCAAGTGGCATTCTCATAGGGAGGCCTATGTCCAGCAGTGGACGTCTGTAGGTTGATCGATGGATGGATGGATGGATTTAAAAGTTTTATTTTAGACAATAATTTATTACCTACCTATATACGTTGGTCACTCGGCTCGTTATTGGGCTAAATCTCTAAAGCTCTCAGAATATGTAGTATATTCTGAGATTAAAATAACTATCGCATTTCTCAAGATCATCACCTTCGGCTTCGGCCGAACGTTTTGGTGAATACCGATTAATCGGCTTCGGCCAGAATTGCACCTTCGGTCGGACACTACTTGCAACTGTCCAGAATAAAAGGGGACTTATTAAAGTACATTAGTTAATCGGTTGAATACTGAGTTTTTGATGATTTTTTTCCTGTTGCCATATTATATCTCTTAACGGTATTTTATGAGACCAAAGGGAGAAATGGGGGTAACTAGCGAATCTAGATTGAATAGTTTTCTTGAGTAAAATACCAATTATTATTTTAATGGTTACACTCCGCCCAAAGCATCAGGATAAAAAAAGTCACGGGCATAATTTTGTGATCTTAATAAACCTATGTGTCCAAAGGAATAGGCAAGGCATGGAAAACCAGCGATCAATCGATAGTATATGGACATTATATCCCTTTGTCATGTTCTCACAAAGTTTTGACTCTAAGGTCTTTGTAACTAAGCATTAATTTTATTTAAATTTAAAAATTGTATTGCATCCTGACGTGTCGATATAAACGTCAAGTTAACCTTGTTTTCGAAGATTATTGGAGTAATCTTAAAGGCCGCTAAGAAAAACAATAACTAAAAATGACTTCATTAACGTCTGTTGTCCCCAAACTATATCAAGAATACGTTACTAAAACACCGAAAAAGTTGAAAATCATTGATGCTTATCTCCTATATGTGTTTTTAACAGCGGTGATACAATTCGTGTACTGTTGCCTTGTCGGCACCTTCCCGTTCAATTCTTTTTTGAGCGGTTTTATTTCTACAGTCAGTTCATTTGTATTAGGAGGTAAGTCATTATTATTATACCTATACAAAGAATTCATCTAATGTTATATATATATATCTTAATTTGCTTTATTTATTTTAGTTTGCCTACGACTGCAAGCCAATCCAGAGAATAAGAACGAATTCCAGGGTCTTAGCGCTGAACGTGGTTTCGCGGACTTCATATTTGCACACCTTGTCTTACATATTGTTGTTATTAATTTCATAGGTTAATTTTTAAGAGTTTTATAAATGTAAAGTCAATAAAATTATTAAAATACATCACTAACTGCTGATTATTTTTATTGTAATGTGTTTTATTTTAATGTTTTCATATAAAAGTCTATTCTGCTGGACAATTGATGTTGTCTTCTTGTCATGTGACTAGCAATTAGGTATATCCACTATTGTGTATGGATGTATAACTACCCATTTTCTGTATGGTGACAGAGCAAGAATACACTTCACCACCCCCGTTTTGCATGTGGGTGTTGTAAAAGACGACTGGAGTGATATAATATGTGCATAACATCTATGCAAGAGAAGAAAAACATGAAATAAAACCTTAACCAATTTGTTTTGACCAGGGCAATGTATTAGGTAATTTCATTCTATTGTAGAGGAGGTTTGCATTGAGATATGAGTTTGTGTGATTTAAACCAACATAGACTGTTTCTAATTCTTATTATGATGTGAATAGGTAAAGAATACAATGTTAGCACATCAGTGGTTTGGGGAGACCTTGTACAATAGTGGCAGTCAACAGGCAAATGGAACAAATTATTTTGTACTACTAGCAACCCGCCCTCACTTCGCTTTGGTTTCAGTGGCCTTACCCGCGTAGTTCCCAATGCCGTGGGAATACCGGGATAAAATATAGCCTAGATTACTCCCTGATATTATAGTTTTCCCTTGGTGAAAGAATTTTTGAAATCGGTCCAGCCGTTTTGAAGGTTACCTGGAACAAACAGACAGACAAAAAAAAATTTAAGTGATTTATAGCCATATGTATAGTGCAAATAACCGGGTGAGCTTGAAAAAGCCTATTATTTTGACTTTACAAACGGATACTCCAATTTTATTTATTGGTATAGATTTTTATAGTCAGTTGTGTCACTGATATTAGTAACAGAGTTGGCAACAGTTACCACTTTTGTATTAAAGTTTTTATGGCACTTAAATTTGACAGATGTTGTAGTGGTTTAAATAGAGATATCCCATACTCAGTGTCATGAGATCATTCCATGGAGATAGTCCTTGTAACCAACAAATGATAGTTCTTTGTCTGGGTGTTATTTGTGTTTGTTAATTATTCATTTGTAAAGTCGCCAGCAACACAAAACTTAATTCTTTAGTACAAGATGTTATTATGATTGACAAGAAAATAAAATTGTTGGGAATATTATCATGTAAGATACTAGATAGATTGGGATAAATGGTAGCAAAATATGATTTTTTATGTTTTTACACATAGCTAATTACAAACAGTGGCAGAACACTCCTTGTGGAATAACAGTCACAGCTACTCACTGAGTAACTGCTAAAACTGGGTCCAATTGGCTCTTTTACTCTATGGACCAAAACAATACGGCAGCATAGTGCGGAGGTGAAGAACATGGCCGTAATGGATGTCGAGTCTATCCATCTGCAGAACAACTTCAACCACGCCACCGGTATGCAGGACCATTCCCTGTTAGCCGTGGGGGAGTGTTTGTTCAGTATAGTCGGAGCTGTAGAGCCGTTCTGCGCTCCTGACCGAGCTAATTATTTAGGCAGTATCAATGTCTGCGTGGCAATCGACAATTCCACGACGTGATGTTGCCCGCCCTTTTTGCTTAGACGGGGGCGAGTGGTACATTGCAGCGGACTGAGGGGGTCAGATTATGCGGTCACCGGTAGAGAAGTGCTGTGGGCGATGTTTTTTGATGTTGCCTGCCATTCAGCTGCATCAGGTCGGCCTTAAGGCTGGAATTCGCGAGACTGGGCGTTGTGAGATAACTTCCTCCCCAAGTCAGGCGTACTTTGCTACAACGACGACACGCTCGCCATGGTGCGAGACATGATAAAAGAAACTGGACGTTCTTGGCACCGTTATGGTTTGGCAGATTGAGGCTCACGGTTGCTCTGAAGTGGACGGAAGCCCTACTATTACACAGGGTCCGCATCAGTCTACCCATCGGCGACTCGATCATCGTATATTCGGTTTCCAGCAGTATCCTGACCCATAGGAAGTATTAAGTCTGGTACTCGACGGGCATTGATGATTTCGGGAGTATTTGCGACGCGGCGGACCGACAGTCTCGGTTTTTGCTCTGTTTTGACTCATGCCGAGTGTGGGTCGTGCCAGTGTATGTACTGACGGCTGTATGCTTCGGTTCGGTCCATAGACCCGTACAATCCCGTACCCGTACAATATGGGCAGGATTCTGAACGCCCGTCTTAAGAATCTGTTGTGGCGATCATAGAGGGACATGGCATGCAGTCAGAGCCATGCGCGGATACCGCACGGTGATAGCGTGCCTACTGACTGGACGGTGTACTGGTGCAACCTGTCTGACATCTCTTCAAACATCATTCGAGTACATATATGTACGTTGCATTATTGGAGACGGGTCTTAATCACAATGGGAGAGAAATTAATCTACACCACGCCGAACGGGTTGGTATAGTGTTTTATTTTGAGTTTCCCTTCCCTTACATAGATGTTATTTACTTATTTTAACCCCATAATCATCTTTTACGACACCCATGGGCAAGAGAGTGGTCAATTATATTCTTGCTACGTCAACCACAGGGTAAATTTTCTGTTATTATAAATAATTGTCTTATGATAGTTGAAAGGAAAGATGAAATGTATATGCAATATCGTAACTTTATTGACTAGTCATGAATAAGTTTTCAATAATAAATAGTATTTTAGCCTGACGCGTGGCTAATACAAATACTAAAAGTAAAAACATAACTAAGTACTTCTCTCTTACAATCGACAACAGCACTCCAGCACATACTAATACGATTTAACTTAGAATAATAACTCATAGAAGGTTAACTCCGCACACAAAAAATGAAGCGTTTAAATTGGTGCCTATGCCGGACTGTTCCGAAGTGTACAAGGTCACGGCGTACGCAAGGCAACTCTATTGTATAGTGGTGTGCGTGTGTACGTGTGTAATCGCTTGCACGCATGCAGTATTTTGGCTTCACGTTTTAGTCGCTTAAGTATCGACACTATCCTTCTATACGTTATTATTCTAAGCGATTTAACTACTCCGACATCTTGTTTCTGGCATTTATGTAGCACAATACATCAGCACACCACTGGGTGTTAACTGGTACCTAACGGGATATAGTGCAATGAAAGCCCCTTTTTCACTAACAATAACTTATATTTTGAGTAACACTTAAGGCCATTTATACATCAATGCTACTTGTTGACATATATCAGTCAATGATTGATGTTGTGGCATACCTATAGCTTTAAGTGTTACCTAAATTCTAGGTGTCATACATGAAAACGAATATTAATTTGGTAATCTGTCGGGTTTTTGCTTTTGATAGAACCTGTTGCACTACTTCTGGTATTATTTATTAAAATTTAACATGCGAGTCATTCTTTTGTAACGTATAAAATGCGAGTGGCTGTCAATTGAAGCACATTATATCGACAGCCAGTCACTCAGTTAAGTCGCACTAGTTGCTGGTGACTGTTGTAGTGTTTACTTTGAACAAATATATATGTAAGTATATAACATTAGCCCAACACAATGGGCACAGCTAGCAATCTAATGTGATTAGCACAGTTAATTTGTCATACGTTTATTATCACACTTTATGTACATATATATATAAATATATATCATTACACGTCGCCCTTCATACTCCTCATTGCGGACGACATTAGTTCACATGAATGAAAGTACAAAATATTTCACAATAACAATTCAAGTCACGTAAAAGTAAAGGCAACATTCATTTCTGAAAAGCGAAAACAATATTGCGAAATTTATTTTTATAATCTTTATATATACATTTCTTGCGTACGTGTGTATGTCACTGAACTCCTCCTAAACGGCTGGACCGATGTTGATGAAATTTTGTGTGTGTTCAAGAGGATTCTAGAATGGTTTAGATTCACAATTGAACTCGGTAGGTGGCGCTGCGATCGAGTTCAAGGAGAATTCCTTAAACCACTTTTTTAGATTTGCAAAGAAGAACGTCTGTTGGATCAGCTAGTATGTATATAAATAATAGTATTTGTTGGCAATGTCTACCCATTTGTTGATGAAATAAAAAAAATCGACTATAGTCTAATTGTCAGAATGGTAGTGTTACCTTTGCTTTTATACGATTCGTTTTTGA
Source organism: Lymantria dispar (assembly GCA_032191425.1). Taxonomy (NCBI): domain Eukaryota; kingdom Metazoa; phylum Arthropoda; class Insecta; order Lepidoptera; family Erebidae; genus Lymantria; species Lymantria dispar. Next base: position 31,506,127 of record CM063455.1, read on the forward strand.
ATTAAATTATAGTATTTATAAAGTATATACAGTGACAGTAATATAAACTATAGTTGTGTATATATTGTGTTGCAAAATATTTATTTTAGAAGATAATTAAAAAGTATGTGATGTTAATATGCGTAATGTGTGAAATACAATACATATATTATTAGTATGCACCTAATGTAGACTGTAACAGTTTATTTCATTACACTGTATTATAAAAAAATATGTTCAATATTGTCTATGATAAAAGGTGATCAGTATTTACAGCCAATGAATAAGCTAACTAGTCTCGAGGGGGGCAAACTCTATTGTATGAAAATAGTATTTATATATCTATTTTTTGCTGTGGCAAGATGTTATTTACCTAAATTGCTATTTAAACAGTAAGTGTATTATTTTGTTACTCAACTTTTCATAAGTTAAAACTGCGACCCGTGAAATTAGTCGATCATTTAATAATTTTAATTATAATATGGACGACAATATCTTTATATTTTTTTTTAATAGAAAAATACATTCTCAAAGCGTAGAAAAAGCGACGTTGGCAAGACGTCACGGGCTTCGTCCCCATCAACAGTTATGTTACCACATGCAAAGTGGCGAGATAACGCAGCGGAGTATCTTTGTATAGTGGCACTCGGCGAGAGCGTGCGTGTTACACTCTCGCCGTATAATATACATCACGTTGCATCACGTGGAGACTGTCGCCACACTTTGTTCCTCGAGTGCAGTTATCATGTACATATATATAATATTACAATGTTATATCACAAGCCATTGGCGAAGGCGACTCGATACGCCTGAACGCCGAAACGCAATTACACATATATATTTATATCAAGAACCAACGTGTATGCGATAGGCCCGCACTGATGTCGCTTCACGAGAGTGCAGACGGACGCCTCGAATGCACGGCTAGTCATTATCAGAGCGTACGCGTCAGCTGTGGGGCGGAGCGTCAGCGGTAGGGGCGGGGCCGGCATGGGCGGGGCGCTCCGAGCGTGCGAGGTAGCGCCGCCGCGCGGCCGCGAGCAACGCCTCCTTGCGGCGTGCCAGTACACTCTCACGCTCCGCTGCGTTGCTGCCGAAATGGTTCCCCAGGTTCACGCTGCAAGTGAACATTGCTATGGTTATTGTGAATAACTAATACATCGATGGCTCCTACCAATAGTGAGTCATCTGAAAAATTACAATTTTACAGGGGAGGGTGTCAAAGATAAAATGTTTACATTTTTCAAATTTTTGTTCTATGATTTTTAAGTTTTTGTATTGATTACGACGTGATTCGTTGGACATTTAAATGGTTAACGGAATCAAACCATTCTGAATAGAAGTCAAACATCTTAGGAAACGACATGAATTCATCCAAATATTTACAATTTGTATCTTTGCGGGTGTAATGAGCTTTCACAGGTGAAAAAGCTTCAATGATTTTTTAAATTTTTATGACCGAGATTGATAAATAAGGTTATTTTTTTATCATGTCATCAAAAAAGTTAAGACACCTAAAAATGTTAGTTGACCCACTATACTTAGGAACCAGCCATCGACATGATAATGTGATAACCGGGGGCGGAGTCTACAAACTTAAGACTCATGGGTAATTTTGCACAAGTATACTATTAATATGAAGTTTTTAATCTGGATACGAATAGAAGAATAACATTATATCAATTTCGGTTACGGTTATAGACAGAAATGATTTCGGATTATCCAATAGTTTCGGTTATGGATGAATTTTTAAGAAATTATAAAAGGGTAATGTCAATTGTGGAGGAAAATGTTTGAAAAGGTTTAGGTTAACAGCAAATCTGTCATACTGTGTCTCATACAGATACTGACCCTACCTGAAACATTTAAATCGGTTTTGGGTATCTTTTGATGTTAGATATCCAATAGTTTTGTTTACGGTCTCTAAATCTCTAGATTTAGAAACCATCGACACTCAAGAGTATTTAAATACAGGACGCAATTTCTACATTTTAAATATTATAACATTAACAAATTGCTCTTTAATTTATCAGCTAATAGAGACTTGACAAATAGTGCATGTAACCACCGTAGGTATACTCACGGTATGTCTGCGTCAGTGTGTGCGTGCGCGAAGGGGGCGGGGCCGGGGGCGGAGGTGGTAGCGGTGACGGGTGGCGCAGCGAGTGGGGCGGGGTGTGTTTCGAGCCGCCCCTCGAGTATATTATCGAGGGTGCGGTCCGGCGAGGCGGTGCGCGCTAAGTCCGCGGCTATGTCGCGCAGCGAGTGCTGAGGGAACACTCGGTGCAGTTGTGCGGCGGCGCCCTCCAGCGTGGCGCCGCCTACAGCGCCGGCGGGCGGCGTTATCTCGCCTCGCACACGACGCACCTCCACAGAGAAACTAGGCAACCACCACACGTAACGAGAGCCTGCAACAATAAACACGTCACGCACTACTTGACAACGCCGCGCCGTCTGACATCACATCTATACTTAATATATAAAGCTGAAGTTTGTTTGGTTGAATGCGCTAATCTCAGAAACTACTGGTCCGATTTGAAAAATTCTTTCAGTGATAGATAGCCCATCTATCGAGGAAGGCTATAGGTTATATATTATCACGCTAAGACCAACAGGAGCGGAGCATCAATGAAGAATGTTCCCAAATTGGGGTTTTCTTTTTCCTTTTGAGATCTTCAGCTACGTAAATGGCTAAATTATTCAAAAATCATGTGTAACAGAATTGTATTATTAAAAAATATTTCCACCTTCTATGTAAACAAAGACTTAGGTTAAAGTAAGCGTTAGCTCAAATTATCTATACCAAGCGGAGGACGTCGAGAGCAGAAGCTAGTATTTTATAATTTCAGATGTCAGCGCGTTTGAGATAACAATGACTCTCAAAGGACTAAAGAACCAGAACGCACAGCAGCGCTTCTGACAGACTGACTTGATGATAATATAATTATATTATCGACGACAGACATTCAAAATCCATTATTATTTTGAAATATTAAATATCCCACTGCTGGGCCCGAACCTCCCCCACAATGCGAGGGAATTTGACCTACTATACCATGCTGGTCAGAGATGTTGGTATAAGGTTTTATATCTAGTTTTCCTTCTCTACAGATGTTATGTGCATATTGTATCCCTTAGTCGTCTTATACGCCACTCACGTGTAAGATAGGTGATGGTGGATTGTATTCTTACTAGGTCACCACTCGGCAACACAAGCTATGTATAAATAAAACCCAGTAACAATTCGCCTCGACTAGGGTGTGTTATGTTTAGCAGTTAGGCCCTCCGCACATGGAGCTACTGAAAAAGTACTAGTTGCAAACTCAAATTACTAACGAGTTGCTTGAGCGTCACCGCCCATACGTTCTCATTGAGGGTCGCACACGACGCGACTAATCACCAACCGGTTAGTAACGTGTTAGCAACTGATCACGCATGACGCGTCGTGCCAGTCCCCGCGCTACTGGTTACCAGAGTTTTCTGTTTTTGTTGCGAAAAATGAACGATCAAACCCTAAATATAATCGACCTGAATGCAGATCTGCTCAATAAACTGGACCGACTTCTCAACAATTTCATTCGATTCGTTTTTAACCTGCGCAAATTCGACCATGTCTCCTCATTTCGCTCTCAGCTTAATCTCTTTACTGTATTCTACTTTAAACTCTCCTAATGCTCCTCCCTATTTAAAACTTCACTTTCAATTTCTTTGCACTACTCATGACCGTAAACTCCGTTCCTCAAAAACTCTTCTTCTTCACTGTCCTTTTCACTCCTCTAATCTGGTTCACTCTTCCTTTTATATCCAGGCTATTCTTCTCTGGAATGCGTTACCATTAGATATCAAAATGGCCACTAGTCGTGACAGTTTTAAGGCTATGGTCAAACGACTATACCTGAATCTTGTGATGGAGTCGACTCATCAGTGATGAATTATCTCAGCCGTTTATATAATATATGTCGGCGCGATTACGTCATTCAATAATTTTTAAACGCTAAAACACATTTCATAATAATCGTATTTAATTCTAATTCATTAGCAATCGGTATTTAGTAGTTTGTTTTAAAATAATAAAAGGACATCTGCCATTAAAAGTAATCAATTAGTATTTCCTGCGTTTAGAGTATTTGTTCTTCCGGAAGTTAAGTCGCATCATTTTAAATAATGTTTAATATTATAATTTGCCTCTCAATAAATAATTAATATTGTAATTAGAAGTTGGATTTTAAATGATTATTTTCTGTGTAATTTAACTATTTGAAATAATTCGAAATCGTAATGTATATCCGTCATACCGTTCTTTCTTTAAGCATCCGGTTTATAAAGTAAAGTTTTATAAACTGTTACAATTTCTAGTAATTTACATTAATTAAATAACATTTAATTACATAACAAACCGGATGCATTTGTCTCATATAAACTTGTAAAATCTCTGCAAAATCCACGACTTCCGTAAAGCACAATGGCGCTCGTATAACGGTCGGCAGTCTTCGTGGATTTTGCAGGCATTCAAATTAAATCACTTTTGTTGGAGAGGTCGGCCTAGCAGGACGAGCTGGATACTAAGCTAAGTATTAGCAATAAGTTTTATACTGGCTTTCTATAGTAGTATTTTTATAGTAGCGTTTCTATATTGTATTTACACTAGATAGATTGAATTAGTGTTTAATATTTTGTTTGGCGTTTATGCTTAAGAATTTATGCTTCATGATTTGTGTCAACATAATATAATTGTTTAAAACAGTTTTGTACTAGTATTAAAATTAATTGACGGTTTACTAGCTTTTATTTAAACAATGACACTGAAGGTATAATAAGTAGTGACGTCAGCGATGCTGACGTCGCGGTTTCTAAAAACGTTTCTGGAGGTCTCCTCCCGTCATATATATTTATATATATATATATGTATTTGTGTGTATGCATGTATTTATGTATTTATATGGGTAGGTATGTATCTATGTATATATGTATTGTCTTTATGTATTAGGTATAAGATTATATTAATTAATTTGATTCGGATTCACCAGAATTCACCAGAATTCATTGCTTTTTTTTTTTTTTTTTTTTTTTTTATTGCCAACGGTGGCAAACGAGCAAGCAGCACACCTGATGGTAAGTGAAACTGCTGCACATGGACCATTGCAATACCAGGGGCACAGCCAGGCCGCTGCCTACCGTGAAGGAAATACTCTTAAACCTCGTTTAAAGAAGGACATGTCATAGCGCTCGGGAAACACAGCAGCAGGTAGTTCATTCCAGAGCTTGCACGTACGTGGGAGAAATGATCGCTGGAAACGTACAGTTGAAGACCATAACGTTTCCAGGTGAAATGGATGAACCCTGCTGCGATGTCGAGTGGTACGTTGGTAGAATGGTGACGGTGGTACCAAGTCAAACAGTTCCTCGGAGCACTCCCCGTGAAAGAGTCGGTAGAGTACACAGAGTGACCCAAAGTCTCTTCGCTGAATTGCACCTACCTAATTTATTTCTGCTCCACCCCAGGTCGACTGGTAGAAAATGCCTAAGGCATTAAGTCCGCCATGTACCTTTTTTGTGTGCAGAAGATTTAAATAAATAAAATAAATAAATATTGAATTTATGCAGGAGGTGGAAAAGGATCCATGTTTATATAGTTATAAACTGTCATGTCCCGTACAGACGTTGGCCGAGCTTAGGCCAACGCGAGCGTCGGCAAATAGGTACAAGGCGAGTGCTAGCGTCTACACGTTGGCTGAGTGCGGCGAACGCCAACGCGAGTGGCCAACGTAGACGAGCATTTGTAGAAGTGTCTACACGTTGCCCGATGTCAGTGTTCATTGTGCACTGAAACACTATGGACGTTGACATTAACGTTGCTGCAGCTTCGACTATTTATTTAATGAGCGTATATAACTATTATCTCAGTGTATACCGCAGTAAAGTGGGAAAAAAAGAAGTTGGTTGATACTGAGTATTCACAGAAATAGAACAATGTAAGAAATAACCGTGTGGTGACGGAGTAAGAAAAAAATTCACCAGTCCCTATCTTGTCTGTGAATGTCGTAAAAGACGATTAAGGGATATAATACATAATAAGCATATAACATATATGCAAGAGAATGAAACCTCGAAATAAAACCCTATACCAACCTGTCTGACTAGCATGGAATACTAAGGTCAGTTTCCCGCCTATCGTGGAGGAGGCTCGAGCCCAACAATAGGACGTATATCAGCTAAAATGATGATGAATGATGAAGATACATTTTGATACTATAGGTAACATATAGGGTGACTTGGATCTAATTATTTACGTCGCATATCTAGAAGTAGTGATGCAAATTTGAAAATATAATCATTTATATTGAGCGACAATATCACATTAAACACGTCTAACCGCGATGGATGTCAACCGTGTAATGACGACTCGGCCAACGTGTAGACGGCATTGGCCGAGCGCAGACGAGTGCCTTTGATTTGTGCACAAAAACCGACACCGAGGCGAAGTGAGGCAAGTGATCACGAGCGACGGCGAGTGAAGACAAATCAGCTGTCCACACGTTGGCGCTTGTATTCACTCGGCCAACTAGGCGAGCGACGGCGAGCGTTGACCAACTAAGGCAAATCGGGTGTACACACGTTGGCGTTCGCCATCGCTCGCCTGCACTCGGCCAACATGTAGACGCCCTATCAGATTACTCAACTGACAACCTGCAGTTCGCATTATTTCGAATATACGGGTGAATCCAAAACCTTCGATGTCTATTAAGGTAGTGATATAAAACAATATCGACGTCATCCTCGCTCGACCCACTCGACATGTTTGAATTTTCCCAAATATTTCCTCGTTAATCGTGTGCTTGTGAGAGCAGAAATAACAGAAGTCACTGAAACCTTGCAATTTAAGTAGCGTCATGTGCGAGATACAGTTTCTAACTAATTTGTAATTGTAATTACTGATCAGTCCCGTCATTTTTGAGTAGCTCCATGTGCGAAGGGCCTTAGTGTGTCACTACGAAGGTGACTAATTATGATCAATGAGGTAGGTGTGTGTTGTTTCTCACCGTCGAAGTGGAACAGTTGGTTGTGGTGTGCGGCGGTAGCAGCAGCTGTCCCGCCGGTGGTGGTAGGTCTCGTCGCGCCGGCGAGCGCTCGCCGACATGTCGGACAGGACGCGTCTTGCTGCACCCACTGGTACAGGCACGAGCTGTCGCGTTATACATACAAATTAATATTATATACACCACTATATTTACTTTATATAATAGTATGAGAATACAATTCACCACTCCCAATCTTGCCCATAGGTATCGTAAGAGACGACTGAGGGATATAATATGCATATAACATCTATGTAAGAAACGTATAATTCGACATAAAACCCTATACCAGCACGTTTGACAAGCATGGTATATTGGGTCAATTTTCCTTTTATTGTGGAGGAGGCTCGAGCCCAGCGGGACGTATATAAGCCAGGATAATTTATGATGAAAGATACGAAAACAAAACTACGTATTGATTGGACCCACATAAAGAGGAAATACAAGTGCATTTGAACTAACTTCGCACTCGCACCTCGGATAGAGATATTAATATATATTTGGTTGGGTTTCGAGTCTTCTATATCATGCAGTTGTAGAGTGCATATATTATCTGCACTGCACATGCTTTAAGTCTTTTGCAACACTGTTAAAATATAGGGGGTAATGAATTATATTTTTACTATTTAACCATATGAAAAATATTATTTTTATAAATGGTGAGAGTCGAACAAGTGAAAGAATTTGTATATTTGGGCGTACCGTTTACTGGAAATGGTAAAATAATAAGGATATTGAAATATGATGGTAAGTTGAGTGAGTACGATTTAAGATGAGAAAGTAGCCTCGAATTGCGTGTAAGCATCATGATCTAAAACATCATAGGGAGTCATGAGTGACTAACTCACTGTGACATGGAACCATTCTCAGTTGTATTCATGTGGGCACAGTTGTGTGTGTACATATGTCTAACAATGTACGTCAGTTAGTTGTTGCGCACTTACTTATGGAACAAGTGCGAGCAGGGCAGTTTGCGCGCCTCCTTCATTGGCTCCCAACATATGGCGCAGTTGTCTTGATTCTTCTCAACTTCCTCCTTACTCGCCATCGGATAACTGAAACATTGTATACTTTGATTAACTTTCTGTTATAATAAAAAGCTACAACTACATATATTTATTATACGAACGGCATAGTGATTGTTTAAGCAGATTGGTTCAATTTTCAAGTCAGATAATTTATTGCAATTTTGTGTTCTTTCTTTCTTTCTTTCTTTCTTTAGAGCTGTGCGTTGTCTTTTTAAGATATAAAAATATAATTATTTGGAGTATATGATATGGCGGACACCTGGTGAGACGGAAGGAAAGTAATGTTAAAAGATAAGTTTTAATTACAAATGTTGAAGATAAGGTAAGACCAAAGAGACGGTTATATTCCGTGGATCATAACATCGATAGAAAGGGAATGAACTCAGTTGGGTCAAAAAAGAGAATATACATTGGGTTGATCCAAAGTAATTCCCATCAGACTAGAATGGTGATGATTCATTTAGAGAAATTGAATTAATGATGATGATAAATCAACAATATAAAATTCACGATCCATTTCTTTTCTGTAGGTATGGTAATAATTAATTAATGATATCCCTTTAAGCATTTCTAACTTCTCAGAAAGTAACACAAGGTTTGCATTTGCAGTATCGTTGTTGGCAGTTGACGCGCCTGTCGAACATGCCAAGTACATCTTCACCCGTTCATGTTTAACAGTTGACGTTTATTTGTTGATGGAACACCAACTGATATCGTCAACCTGCCTACTAAACATTATCCATCTATTTGTGACAGGCTATTAATTAGACACCCTGCCCAATCCGTCCGGGGCTGTACTGTACTGTATTCCCTCGTCATCGCCAATAGACTGACCACAGTACCCTTTCAGATATCGTCTCCAAACCATAAAAGAACGTCAATAGTCTGAGATATACAGGGTGTATTAGGTTATGGGGCAACTGTTCGAGAATGTTGAAGTTTAACGGTCATAGATCATAATTATAATGTATATTACATAAAAAACAATATAACATAAAAGTTATAGTAATTTTAAAAATGTGTGTCTACGAGTGTATGCCTTAAATATTACGTATTATGTAGGCATGTACAGACAGGATACATGTAGGCGTGTAAAGCTTCAACAGTATTAATAGGTGTGATTTGCGCGAACGCGAGGTACAAAGGCACCTCGTCAACGGTCATCGGCCGGTCAGCTGATTTAAAGCGAAGTTTGTCTTGGTTATGCGAACGTAATCGTTGATTTATTCAATTTCTAATGAACATTTAACAAAGTAAGAATATGTTGCAGATTAAGTATCACTGACTTTATACATTTTAATCAGATTTACATGAAAAAGCGATGACAAAATTGAAAACTTTACATGTCTCTAATTCATTAACGAATCGTTATTTTGATTTCAATTTTTTTCATGTGTTCATCCCACCATTGCCTAACTCCCATTTGACTAGTTGCCCCGTAACCTGATACACCATGTGTAATGATAATCTGAATAAATGTAAATAAATGGTTATTAATTATTAAAATATTAAATAAAATTTGAAGTTGAATAGATAATACATACGTACAATTAAAATGTTATTATCACATAACTACATTTGTATCGTATTAACTATACATTATGGTATAGGAGTTTCGGCGCGAATTTGAAGATGTCATGTTAAGCTCTTGTATTATATTCATTTTTTTAGTGTTTTATAGTGTTATATTGAATAATTTTGCTGATATTTTATGTAATATAATATAATTAAGGTGCTGAAGTGTGGTGAATGTGATATAAGAGTGGTTTATGTGTATTTTCATATTCAACCGGAATTCCCAGAGAAATCATCTAATTATACTTGTTCCAACCATTTATTTTACTTTTGGCAGGTCGAATTCTGATCAATTAGTGTTGTACCAATGTATTACGGATACTGTTTTGTAATAATCGATTTTAGTCAGGAAGAACTTTTAATCGATTTAACACGGATATTTTATTTTCGCTTAAATACATAGTTCATATTATTTAAAAACTTCACTTCTGTAAATATATTTGTTATTTGGGCACATTAATTTTTGCATACCCACTAATTCAGTCCTCCCAAAATATTTTACTTTGTACTTTGCAAAATAAAAAATAACTACTTTATGAAGCATTTTTCCATTAAGCGGGGTCCGCTGCTCCAAACTTTACTTAGAGACAATGGCGCCCTCGTCTGCGGTAGTAAATCACTAATTTTCTCATCCAGCCTACCCCATTTTTTTAAGCCGAATTGGCAACACTGAACGGCGCGCCGGCGACGCCATTTTGTTGTGTTGTCTGTCACTCGCAACAAGACTCCCGTGCTAGTCACATTTCTGTTCGCTGAGTGCTCTTTCATATTTTTCATACGCTGTGTCGAGTATTTATATTCCACCGTATTGATTTCATTGTTCTTACTTTGATTGAGTTGAGCGTATCGTTCCTCCCAGTAAGATTTTACTTGCAAAATGCCGAAAGGTATGGTGCTTAAAGGATAATCCAGAGAGTTAGTGCTGCGGCTTCGTGAATTTTTTGAAAAGGAAAGCCGCAATGGCGGATTCCTTATACCAGTAACCCAAGTTAGAGACCGTATTGCAGCAGCATTAGGTATTAGTGCTCCAACGGTGGCGAAAATCACTAAAGAAGCCTATGGTAGTAGTGGTATTGAACAGAACAAGCTATCTACGCCTAAGAAAAAACGTCAGCCCCGTAAAGTGACAGCAATTGACAGTTTTGATACTGATGCTATTCGTCGTCATATATACAATTATTACACAAGCAAAGAGATTCCTACTTTGAAAAAATTAGTAGCGTCTTTACGAAATTGTGGCTTGTTTCGTGGTCAAAAATCTTCTTTGTCAAAGGTGCTGCACCAAATCGGGTTCTTGTATAAGAAATCCGACAAAAGAAAAATTTTAATGGAACGTCGTGATATAGCCTTGTCTCGCTGTGAATTTTTAAGACAAGCGAAGAAAATAGAAGACTGGTCGAATGTCGTTTTCACAGATGAAACTTGGCGCAATGCCAATCATTCCATACCAAAAGGTTGGACTGACGATACTGCTGCTTCTACTTCTGCAGTGCCAATGGGGAAAGGTGAACGCCTCATCATTTGCCATGCGGGAACTACAAAGGGATTTGTACCAGACGCTCTGTTAGCGTTCAAATAAAAAAAAAACAGGAGACTATCATGAGGAGATGAATGCGGACGTGTATGAAAAGTGGTTCAGAGAAATGCTTACATCACTTGAAGAGCCATCAACAATATTTATTGATAATGCACCCTATCACTCTCGCCAAATTAATAAAATGCCAACACAGGCCAACAAAAAACACGAGATTATAAACTGGCTTCGTGATAATGGGGAAGATGTGGACGAATCCCTACTATAAGTAGAACTACTTAAAATATTAAAAAGTAAAAAGCAGCCAAAACGATATGTCATCGACGAAATGGCAGCAGAATATGGGCATGTTGTAATCAGAATTCCTCCGTACCACTGTCAATATAATCCAATTGAAATGATCTGGGCACAAGTCAAAGGACACGCCGCAAGAAACAATACAACTCCTCCTTTCACAGCAAATAAAATGCTTGAACTTTTAAAAAACGCATGTGCTAGTGTGACGCCTGAAAACTGGGCGAGTGTCGTCAACAAGACAAAAAATATAATATTCTCTGATTGGGATCGGGAAATTGAATTTGACAACATACCTACACAAGAGTTAATAATTAAACACTGCAGATGATTCAAGCGACGATTCGAGTTCGTATGAAGAATGCGACGATTCGTTATAATAAAATAATATTAAAATATTTTGGTTGTTTTATTTCATGTTATAGGTATGATGAGAAGATTTTTATATCTCCCTGATACAATTTTAACGTGTTGTCTATTACAACAATTCAAAACTCAGTTGTCAGCTGACTTAACTGCAAATAAGTGTAATCGATTATTTGCGATTCATTAGTTTGCACCGAATACTTTTGATCCTGTCACTAGATACGATAGAACGTAACTTTTTTTATAACGGAAATGAATTATCACTTAAATTTTATGAATAGAGCTATTTACGGCATATTAATGTATTTAGTGGGTAATAATTAAGATATATAAATATTATTGGGCAGTTTATATATTTCTCTGTTCACTCGTTTCAAAGTTAATAATTGCGTATTATGAAACAGTTACGTCCTAAAGCATGTGTCAAAAGTAAAATAAATGGTTGGAACGAGTATAGGTTTTCAGCGCCTAATTAATGATAACGACTTGACTTACTGACGGACAATGACTATAAATAAGTTATACAATATGAAGTAAATAATATGTAAAGAAAAATTGTATCAGACTTGGCTGTATGGGCTTTGATCCCTTTGCCTGTGCGTGTGGATAAACAGAACCAAAAAAAAACATTATGGTATAGTTAATATATTCCCCAGCTGTTGTCAGTTCGTCGAGTGTGGTCGCCCACTGCCACTTCAGCTCATTTTTCGCGCTATGTCGGTTACACACGTTCTACTGCAGATTTTCGTACTTCGAATTCCAACCTGAACATAGCCCGCTCCATAACACGCTGAGCGACTTTGAGCTTGGTTTTTTTAGGCCTACATTTAAAATGGAGTACTTTTCTGTGTCTTAAATCATCAGTCATCAACCTGTGTTTTCGGATACTAAGATATAATGGCTGAAAAGATCGTAAGTTTCCTGAACGCAGCTCAAACGAGTTCAATTCGTCGGCTGAACTTTTTCTCGAAATTTGATCCACCTAACTGGACTGTATGTCCTAGGTAAACATAATGATCGACAACTTCAAGAATCGCATTGGCAACTAGGACCGGTATAGGAATGACATGGGAATTTGACATGACTTTCGTCTTGTCCATGTTCATTCGTAACCTATTAGTTGGTATACCCTGCTGAGATAGTTGAGCGTTATTTCAAGGTCATCCATATATTCTGCCATAACAACCCATGTATGCAAATGGATGGTAATCCGCCTTTGATGTTGATGCTGAGTCCGATCCGAGGGACGTATATGAGCTGTGATGATGGTGATGATATATATATATATGTGTGTATGTGTGTGTGTCTGTACATACTTGTGGCTCATGTGCGCGGCTAGTTCGGTGTACAGTCTGTGTCTGCGCAGTCGTGCGTGCAGCTCGTGCAGCAGGTGACGCAGCTGCATGAGGAGCACGAGTGACGCCATAGACACTAACATGTTACTGTGAGCTACCATGTGCAACACGTTAGCTAACTCCACCAACAACGACGACGACTAAACAAACAAACAAACACATATCATACAACAATAAACATTGTTCACTAATACATATGGTGACAGCGTAATAATACCATTTACTATCCCCCTATCCTGCCTTTGGGTGTTGTAAAAGCATGGTATCATCATCACAGCTCACACACGTCCCACTATTGGGCTCGGGCCTCCTCCACAATAGGAGAGCATTTAACCTACTGTACCAGGTTGGTTAGATGTTTTAATATAAGGCTTCACTGCGAGTTTTTCTCGTCTTGCACAGAAGGTATAATATCTTTATCGTGTTCTACGATACCTACGGTTACTGTGTCACCTCGCTGAGATAGCGCGGTGTATTAGGTCAATTTATCTTCCATTGCAGAGAACAGTGACACTTCTGTGGGCTGAGATGATGAATCGTTCAGTATAGGTTTCACGTATCCCATATCTTACTAATGGATATCGTAAAAGACGACCAACGAATTTAGAATGCAAATATATTAAGAGAAAAAAATAATTAAAATGTTACAGTAACACGTCTGACTGGTACGATATAGTATGTCAATTTGACTGCTACTGCGGAAGAAATTCTAACCCTAGTAGTGGAACATATAAACCATACCAAACATTTAATTTATATATTTACTTAATTTTTTTTTTAAACTTTTCTCACAACGTTTCTGTATAACCAATCTGTTTCTGTTATAAATAAAACTATGTTTACGGCTTTCATAAAGTGACGTTAGTTAAACAATAGTTTACAAAGCAAAAATTAGTAGTGAGATAAAGTAGGCCGCCATAAAAATTAATAATAATTTAACAATACAGCCTTTGAGTTTTCTTGCTGGATCTTTTTCAGTGTAGCCGTGTACTGATCCGGTAGTAGTATATCAAATTACTTAGGTTTATATTAATAAATTGTCAAATATAATAATTACTACAAACTTAACCGTTAATAATTACTAACCAAAACAATACAAATTTTTCATATATAATCATTTTTATTTTGTACTGGCAATACATTTGTATCAAAATGTGGGTCAAAATTTAAAAACTAATGTCTTTAGCGGGTAGATATAAATCTCATGACTTGTTGAATGTGAGATATCTTAATGCACCCGTGGTCATGAACGCTGTAAATTGTTCGAAACATCGGGCAATCATAAATCAAATACAAACGTGATAAAATCCATAAAAATAGTTTTATTTATAATGTGTAATATTCGCGTAAACGTTCAAGAAATCATCGTTCTGTTTCCGTTTAAATTGATACTATAATGCGTTTCAAATAAGAATAGGAATGTCAATGACCTTTATCTGTCACTTGGAAAGTACGGCTTGCAATGAAACCTTATTTACGTATCAATAATGTTTTTTTTGGTGTACTGAGTATCAGTTACACGAATGTGAAAACCCTAAGTGAATTAGGGATATTGACAAAATATCGATATTAGTATTTAAAAATACTTAACACTTTTTTGGACGTTATATCGATAGTTCGATACTAAAAAGGAAATATTGAGGGTAAATATTATTCTACAAAAACACCGTAAACTTTATGTACTGTATATTATTCATACTAACAATAAGTGGCGTAGCCTAAAAAAGCTCATCACGGGAATCCCGCAAAATTTGGTGTTTTAGGAAAAATGCTAACATGAAATTGACGGGACGCGGTCACAGCCTTCAGCGAGGCAGTGATCTCCCAGAAGGAGGTGGCGGGTCGCGCGCGCGAGGAGCGCAGCCTCGACGAAGCAACCCGCCGCCGGCGACTGGAGCGGCGTGGGCGCGACTACCTGCGCCTCATGCCGCCCTAGTCAAGGCCGAGGGTGATGTGACCGGGAAATTAGTCCGTCACCCGCCAAAAGGCCGACCGCGTGAGGAAAGACCGACGTCCCCTCCTCGGGGAGGACGTCGGTCGATGGGAGGGTACCCCACTAGTGGGTATTCCGTCGGGCCGACACTGATGACAAGTAATCCTGCTCCGATGGTCGGTCCAATGACGAAGGTAACTTGGTGTTCGGGTGGGTTGCGGGTGTGCGTGCTTAGGCCCCTCTGTCGCCCCGGACGGAATGGTGCGAGGAGTGCGCCCACCCCAAAAAAAAAAGCATGAAATTGATGATAAATTAGCACTACCTCCAGCTTATCACGCAAGCAACGAAGTTAAAAGGTAGCTATGGAGAACAATATCGATATTGTTTTTTGATATATCGAACTGCGCTATTTATATACTTAGGAATGTAGTATATCGATAGATATAAAAAGTGAAGAGCTCAATTCTAATTAAAATTATATGTTCATGATTCGGCAATAAATTATATTTAAAAAAATATCTTGCTTTGCTGACCCTACCCCAACTGATTCGAATTGACAGCTATGACGCCACAACATGGTGAAAAGTCGATGTTATTCACATTTGAAACGCATAGTAATTATGTTATTGTTACAATAGTAGTATTGCATCAATAACTGTTATAAAGTGTATGTATATACTACTACTCACGTCGAACACTAGATGTGTGTAGTAGGCGGCCGGTCCCGCCGCGTCACACTCGCACGTGTTCAGCGCGTAACGAGCGCACACGTGTAACGAACACAATAACACCAACACACACTGTAACACAAACAAACAAACAATATATACAGGGTGTATCAAGTTATAGAACAAATGGACAAAGGGGAGATAGGCAATGATGGTACGAACACATGAAACAAATTTGAAGTAAAAATATAAATTCGTTAATATAATGAATTAGAGACGTGTAAACTTTCAATTTTGTCATCGCTGTTTCATATAAATCTGATTGAAATGTATAAAGTTAGTGATACTTAATCCATAACATATTCGTACTTAATTGCTAATTCTGCAATATTCAGGCTTACTCCCGTTCTAATAAAATATTTTAAATTAAAATAAAATGTTATCAATTATATTATATACCTCGGCGGCCATGAATGCGAACGTGTCCTTCCCCAGTTGTAGTCCCCAGACGGCGGCTGCGACGAGCAGTGCTGTGGCGGCGATCAGTATACCGGTCAGCAGACACCCGAGACGTACGTGCGCCCAACCGCCTGTGTTCGGTGATGACGACAGCTGAACGAACAGATACATTAGTATATCATTTTAAAAAATCAATATCGATCCGGCCGTTTAGGTGTTCAATCACATAAACACATAAATATTATATATATGTGCAGAGTGTCTGTTATGTAACAACTGTTCGAGTAGTTGTAGTTACCGGTCATAGATCGTAATTAGAATGTATATTACATAAAAAACAATAAAACATAATAATTATTAGTGATTTCAAAAATATAAACATCTAAGAGTCTATGCCTTAAATGCTACATATTATGAACAGGATACACGTATAGGTAGGAACGAAACTGGTAAACGCGGCGACGATGGTATAAATAGGTACGAAGATGCGGTATCAACGGTCGTCGGCCGATCAGCTGATATTAAGGCGAAGTTTGTTTTGCTTATGCGAACGTAATCATTGCTTTTTTCAATTTCTAATTAATATTTAACACAGTACGAATATGTTGCAGATTAAGTATCACTGACTCTATACAGTATGACTGGTAAAAGATTGTACATATTCAAGGAAACGATCGATAATGGCCACATGTAACTAATAAAAGTATAAAAAGAAGATAATATTAATTAACTACATAGTAAACATCAACAATATTAGTGTTACAAGACTTCCAAAAATATTGTCACCCTACTGGCGATACACCGATACCGATATCGAGTAACAGTTTTGTTAGCACTGTTGTCAAGATTTTGGATATTTATTACTAGAATTACTTAAACTAGGTGTAAGAATAATGTCATAAAACACTAAAGTTATTTGCAGATTCATAGCTCTTACCAATCCTGAGATAAAGTAATTTGTTTCTAATCAAAACAATAGGTTTGCCAGCGTACGTTGACCCCTGCCTGCGGCCCGCGACGTAAAAAAATACCTACTGGGTCGAGTCGCATAGGTAGAATATTTACCTAAAATGTAACTAGTTCAATGCGCGAACTGTTTAGTACCTACAATTGCTGACGTACGTTGACCTATCCCATGTGTCTATAACTAAATATTTTTATAAGATAATTAGTTCAAAATTTAAGTACCGATTTTTTTTACATATTCGGTATCAGAATCGAGTACTAAATACCCTCCTTCAATATGTACAATCTTTTACCAGTCACCCTGTATATTTCAATCAGATTCACACGAAAAATCGATGATTAAATTAAAGACTTAACATGTCTCTAATTCATTAACAAATCTATCTTTTACTTAATTTTTTATGGGTATCGTATCACCATTGCCTACCTCCTCTTTGACCAGTTGTTCCATAACTTGATACATTCTGTATAAAGATTTAATATGTGAACCCGTGTTTGGGGATGGGTTAAAAATAAAAAAAATCGGCTTAGTGTGAGTCGGAGTCGCGCACGAAGGGTTCTTTACCATTAACCATAAAAAGGGCAAAAAATCGCGTTTGTTGTATGGGAGTCTGTCTTAAATATTTATTATATTTTATTTTTACTATTAGTTGTTATAGCGGCAACAGAAATATATAATTTATAAACATTTCAACTGTCTAGCTATCGCCGTTCTTGAGATACAGCCTGCTGGCTTCGACCTACAGACAGCGAAGTCTTAGTAATAGGGTCCCATTTTTACCCATTGGGTACGGAACCCTAAAAATTTACAGTGAAACCATCGACTCGAATCCGGGTTTGAAGCCCGGACTGGGCAAAATTTTATAGGGTTTTTCTGAGAGGAAAAATAACCTAAGTTATATAGACAGCTTCCGTATATAGACAGCTACCTGGTAGTACAATATTATTAAAATCGGTCCAATCGTTTGGAAGATCATCCGGGACTAACAAACAAATAGACGGACAAAAAAATTAAAGGCGTAGGTATCGTGCAAAGAACATAAATAAAACGTATTATCTTGACATACAAACAGACATTTTAATTTTATTTATTTGTATATATATATATATATTGTATACTCACGTATTCGTACCTATCCCTGCACAGTTGTGCCAGTAGATGCAGTAGTCCTAGGCAGGAGAACCACCCGGCCCACAGCAGCACCTCGTCCACGTACTGCACGTTGAGTACACCGAACACGAACATGAACTTGTAGAACGCGTAGTTCCACAGCTTGTCCTTGGCGCGAGCCGCCTCGCCCACGCGGAGCTGACCGAATACGACACGCTGAACACCAAAACCGAGCAGCGCCAGGGCACAGTACGAAGTGTTGATCAAACTCTGTAACGTAAGCAACGAAAATTATAACATACCATACGAAACTTTTCCGTGTAGTGACGAAACAAGAATACAATTCACCACCCCCTATCTTACCCGTGGATGTCGTAAAGGATGCCTAAGGGATATATTATGCACATAACAACAGTGCAAGAGAAGGTAAACTCGAAATAAAACCCTATACCAATCCGCCTGATCAGCTGTGTAGTAGGTCAATTTCCCTCCTATTGCGGGTAAATTGTAGCCCCAAGTGTCTAGTTTTCAGATACGACCATGAAATTTTTTTATCATACTTGGCTCTGCAGAAATCTCAAGGAAACTACCAAAAAAAAGTTTCCAAAATTTTTTCGTCTTCAAAAAGATCTACGGGCTTCAAAACCATTTTTTTCCCTGAAGTAAATCCTAAAAGCGCATATAAATAATTTCGCGGATCAGCTAGTGAACAATATAACGTTGATAGCGGACTGATCCTCAGGTTCAATGACAGATAGCGCCCCTAAGCTTATAATCGTATGTGAAAGTGTAATCTATACCAATAAATAAAATTGGAGTGTCTGTTTGTAATGTCAAAATAATAGACTTTTTTCATGCTCACACGGTTATTTGCACGACACCTATGCCTAAAATAGCAATTAAAAAATTTTTGTCTGTCTGTCTGTCTGTCTGTCTGTTTGTTCCGGGTAATCTTCAAAACGGCTGGACCGATTCCAAAAATTCTTTCACCAATGGAAAGCTATAATATCAGGGCGTAAACTAGGCTAAATTTTATCCCGGTATTCCCACGGGAACGGGAACTACGCGGGTAAAACACTATATGACCTATAACCGAAGCGAAGCGAGGGCGGGTTGCTAGTAAATAATATAAATAGTGTCAATAAGGCCTTTGACCGATAATTATAATTAATCAATGATAAAACTAAAATTTATGGCACACACAATAATCATAGGCAACAATAATATTAATGCAAATGATTATATAAATACTAAACTTAAGACACACTCGAAGATAGTGATCGAGAAAAAACCAAGAATAAGCAAATATAGTTTACAGTCATACCTACTATCTATACCAATAAATACAATTGGAGTGTCTGTTTGTAATGTCAAAATAATAGGCTTATTTCATGCTCACACGGTTATTTGCATGACACTTATGTCTAAAATACAGATTAAAAAAATTTTGTCTATCTGTCTGATTGTTCCGGGTAATCTTCAAAACGGCTGGATTTCAAAAATTCTATCACCAATGTAAAGCTATAATATCAGGGAGTAAACTAGGCTATATTTTATCTCGGTATTCTCACGGGAACGGGAACTACGCGGATAAAACGACTAAAACCGAAGCGAGGGCGGGTTGCTGGTCTATACTAATAATAAAGCTGAAGAGTTTGTTTGTTTGAACGCGCTAATCTCAGAAACTACTGGTCCGATTTCAAAAATTCTTTCAGTGTTAGATAGCCCATTTATCGGGGAAGGCTGTAGGCTATATATCATCATGCTAAGGCCAACAGCAGCGGAGCACCAATGAAGGATGTTTCAAATCGAGGTTTTTTTTCCTTTTGAGAGCTTCCGCTGCATAAACGGCTAAATTTTCACAAAAATCATGTGTGACACAATCGTATTATTGAAAAATATTTTCACCTTCTACGTAAACAAAGTCTTAGGTTAAAGTTAGCGTTAGCCCAAAGTATCTATACCACGCGGACGAAGTCGCGAGCAAAAGCTAGTAACAAATAATCTTAAGGCTTACACTTTCGGGTCGCCCACTGACGACAAAGAACTCGGCACCGGTGGTCGGCCTAACGATAAAAGCGACGTGGCGGTGAGTCATGGGGCCGCGGTCAGGTGCTTACCGGACATGGGGTCTTCGGTAAGTACCTGAACAAAACTGGAAGAGAAGAGGCCCCAGGATGTCATGAGTGTGGCGCGCTAGTCGACGATACATGCCACACACTGGAAGTATGCCCCGCCGGGGGCCTCAGCGCCACGTCCTAACAACGGAAATAGGAACAACAGAAGTGTCATTGCCGACCAGCAGCTATCGCTGCCGAACATCTTGGAGATGATGGCCTCTTTCTGTGAGGCTGTTATGACAAGGAAGGAGACCGCGGGGCGGGCATGCGTGGCGCTTGCGTTCGCCAACTCGCTCCGCCGGCAGCGACCAGGGAGGAGGAGACGCCTCTACGCGCTGCTCCTCACTGATTGATGACAGAACGTGGCTAGGCAGCCAAGCGTTGGGATGTTGGAGATAGAATGTCATCAGACGATCTCTCCCGCACCCCGTAAAAGCGTGGAAGGAGTCGCTGTGGTTTTAGTGGGTATTCCGGTCGCTTATTATGTGGCTGGCGAGTCCCACACACACTCCCCCGTGTATCACCGGCGGGAGGATAGTGCGTAAATGCATTTCCACAGCGTGAAAAAAAAGTGTCATGGAGCCGCGAGCCACCCCTCTGTCGCTCTGGACGGCGCCGGGCGGCGGGTGCGCTGACCATGGCCCCCAAAATAAGGCTCACACTTACGCATAGGCCCTGCCTAGCTCTCCCATATCTCTGGTGCTGTGCGGCTGCGCCTATCGTAGCTACACATCCCTTTATTTATTGGCTAACTATAGTCCATAAAATATAGGATGATCTCTGTGACAGTTTTCCCTAGTGCTGTCACGCTTACGATGAAGTCCGTAGTTTTTTATCGATAAAACTCTTTATTTTTATAATTGTGATTTTCTATTACAATTAAAATACAATCAATAAAAATCTTTATGAATTAATTTCAAACAAAGACTGTTTTAATTATTCAAAAGATCCAGACAATCAAGGTCTAGGTCAGCTATACTCTAAGTGTGTTCCGCGGAACCCTAGGGTTCCGTGATACCTCTGTCGGGGTTCCGCAAGAATTTAGAAATAAAAAAATCAAAACACCTCTCTCTGGTCGCTCCGCGGCTGTGCGGACTCCGCGGCCGCGCGGAGACAAAACGCTATGAATGTTATTTATTTATTTATTTGTATTTGTATAAGTTTGTGTTACATTAGCTGGTACAATATCTCATAAGTTTGGTCTCAACAATTTTATACTTGTACAACGCGTTCGCTCTAAGGTCTGTGGAATGCGCGTACCCTCCCCCACGTGACAACAAAACTTATAATGTGTCATAGTTTTACCCAAATATCTAACGTACACAATTTTTATTGTTACAATTAAATAAAAAATTTCGAACGTCATACACTCATACCTATCGCCAGCGGCAAACTTAAAACGAGCGGGTAGTATACTTGTAAGCGCTCAGTCTCTTTGATAAAAGCCGCCTCTGAATTAGACGCTATAGTTGTCAACTAGCGACTTTCGTCTCTAACTTCAAAGGATAAAGTCGATATTGTTTACAACGCTATTTTTAAATTTCTGTTTTTATTTTTGCTTTTTGTTTATCAAAGGTGCCGACTCGAGTATTTTCGAGAATATTTGAGATCGAGTCTAGGACTAAGTATAAAAGCGGCGATCGCGCGTTGGCGTCGTCAGTTGATGATTAGCGTTCGGAGCGATAAGTTACTACCTACTTACAAGCTCGCTAGCGAGAAACTAGTGTTCATTGTTTTACTGCCTGCTGTATTCTGTTGTCTCAGTTTTATACATTTCTTCCCTGTAGGTTCTAAATTTAGTCTCTTATACGCAGTAACGATTGTGCATTATTTAAACCCCACTATCCTGACTTGTAACATTATAAATAAAGAAGAATGGAACGTTGGCTTAA
Source organism: Lymantria dispar (assembly GCA_032191425.1). Lineage (NCBI taxonomy): Eukaryota > Metazoa > Arthropoda > Insecta > Lepidoptera > Erebidae > Lymantria > Lymantria dispar. Next base: position 31,528,483 of record CM063455.1, read on the forward strand.
AGGTGTTAAACGTGTTCCAACAACATCTTCTAATGACGCTGAATGTTCAAAAGCAATGCGCGCGGAGAATTTAGCAATCACCGATCCAGAAGATGATGCCACGAGTGCCACGACGTCAAGCTCGATGGTTTCAAAGACGAAACAAAGGAAGTACGATGAATCTTATATCAGTTTCGGATTTGTTGATTCCAACGGCTCACCTCTCTGCATGCTCTGTAGTAAACTGCTTCCTAATAGTTCCATGGCACCTGCCAAATTGCGTCGACATTTAGAAACCGTACACCCCGAGACTAAAGACAAGAATAAAGAATTTTTTGTTCGCAAAAAAGATCAGTTATTAGAAAGTCAAAAAAATATGATGCATGTAACACAAACTACCAACGAAAAGGCCACGGAGGCATCATACTTAGTTAGCTATCGCATTGCACAAGCAGGTGAAGCGCACACTATCGCTGAGAAATTAATAAAACCATGTGTATTAGACATAACAAAATGTATGCTTGATGAAAAATCTGCAAAGCATCTTTCTACTGTTCCGCTATCAAACGATACTGTTTCACGACGAATCCATGATCTGGCAAGCTACGTCAAACAAGAACTAGTTACACGTCTACAAAATACACGATTCGCTTTGCAAATGGACGAGTCGACTGATGTCGCTGGTTTGGCTATCCTGCTGGTTATTGTGAGATATCCATATAAAAGTTATTTTGAAGAAGACATGCTTATGTGTTCATCGCTGCTTACAAACACTACCGGGGAAGAAATTTTTAATAAAATAAATATATTTTTTGAAGAACATAATCTCAGTTGGAACAATTGCATTGACATTTGTACAGATGGGGCCAAGGCGATGACAGGTAAAACAGCAGGAGCAGTGTCACGAATGAAAAATAAAGCGCCTAATTGTAGTTCCAGTCATTGTATTCTGCATAGACAAGCACTTGCGATGAAGCAAATGCCGTCTAATCTAAAATTAGTTATGGATGAAGCGGTAAAAATAATTAATTTTATCAAATCACGACCACTACAATCCCGATTGTTCTCATTATTGTGTGAAGATTATGGCAGCAAACATAAAACACTGCTGCTCCATACAGAAGTGCGATGGCTGTCTCGGGGAAAAACTTTAACAAGGCTATTTGAACTTAGAGCCGAGTTACAAATGTTTCTTTCAGCAGATACTTCTTTTAATTTGAAGGACCGTTTGTATGATAAAACTTGGTTGTTCCGATTGTCTTTTATGGCGGATATCTTTCAAAAACTTAACGAATTAAATTTATCGTTGCAAGGTAAACAGACAACAGTGTTTCAGGCCTATAATAAAATAACTGCTTTTAAAAGAAAATTAGATTTTTGGATCATTTGCATTGGTAAGAAAGAAATAGAAAGTTTTACGTTACTCAGTGAGTTTGTTAGCGAAAACGACTCAGAAATGTTTGAAGATAATGTGTTTGAAGAATTGGTCCAATATCTCAGTTCGATGCGCGCATCTTTTGAAAAGTATTTTCCCGAAGAACACAATACAAAAATTAAAGTGAACTCCTGGATTCATAATCCTTTTTTACCCAACTTGGAAAAGCCTGAAAACATGTCAAATGAGATATATGAATCTCTTTTAGAAATGTCATCAGACACAAGTATGGAGTCATTGTTCAAAACGACGCCTCTTAATGATTTTTGGTGCAGAATCCAAGATGAATATGCAATGCTTGGCCAAATGGCTCTGGATATTCTTCTCCCGTTCCCAACTACATATTTGTGCGAAACAGGATTCTCTACCTACGCAGCCACGAAAACAAAATATCGCAATAGACTGGACGCCGAAGCTGATATGAGACTCCAACTTTCTTCCATCAAACCTGATATCAAGCAATTGATGAAAAATAAAAAACAGTTTCATACCTCCCACTAGTTAGATTTTTTCTTTTTTAATGTTTTCTATTATTGTCCTTACCAAGTGGTGAAGTAAATAATAATTAGTAACTGATACATTGTACTTTTATTATGCTGATTAATATAGAATACATTTATAAAAATAATTGTTTTATTGTAGGGTTCCATCAAGTATTTTGCTTCCCAAAAGGGTTCCGTCATTTAAAAAGTTTGAGAACCACTGGTCTAGGTCACTATTATCGTCATCACTGGAGCGTTCCTGCTAGAACATTTATCATTTTGCGCCAAAATAGGGACAGTCGATAGATTAATCGATCAATTACGACTGTTTTATAAATAAGTATGTCTAGTTTATTGACAATAATGCGTACATAATATTATCATTAACTCTGAGACAAAAAGTGGTTCTTTAATGTTTAATTAATTCAATTTATGTATTTCATAATGTAACTGTTTTAATTGTAAAAAATATGTTCAAAGTTTTATATAGGTACTGTATTGGGTTTCTTTCTTTTATGAATAATTTAATAAAGATCGGTTATCAATTTACGTATATCGACTGTCCCATCTCTTTTTTATTTTCAGTCCAGTATGATCTTGTACGCGCGTTAGCGTCATTTGTGTATAAAATGTTTAGTAGGTATTTCAGTACTTACGAGGTACATTTTAGGCATGAATATTAATATTTTCATATTTATAAAATATTGCAACTTAGTTGCAATAAAACTGGCACGAAAAGAATGGAAATATATTTGATACAAAATGAAATTGTAAACATGTCCCTCGTTCAAACATACTTAGTTGGTTTCATTGACATCTGTGTCGTTTCTGGATCCTGTCTTACAAGAGTGAGACGAGAATGCGTAATGAGATTAATCATATTAAAAAAAAGGTGGCAGAAATTTATTTTGGTATCTACAATAACGAAATTCTTATCGGAAACCGTTTGCATTTATTAAACTGGCAAAGTTGCTGTTGAGGCTATTCAAGTTGTTCTTGTTTTATACAAAGAAAATAACAATACAGTCAACCCTCCTATAACGCGGTGAGTGCGTACCGCGTTATATGGAAACCACGCTATAAGAAACTCGGATTTAACCGTACAAACCAGGCTAATTCGTAGCGCGTTCTATGGAAACCCGTCTACCGCGTTATATGGAAACCGCGCTATAAGAAACTCGGATTTAACCGTACAAACCAGGCTAATTCGTAGCGCGTTCTATGGAAACCCGTCTACCGCGTTATATGGAAACCACGCTATAAGAAACTCGGATTTAACCGTACAAACCAGGCTAATTCGTAGCGCGTTCTATGGAAACCCGTCTACCGCGTTATATGGAAACCGCGCTATAAGAAACTCGGATTTAACCGTACAAACCAGGCTAATTCGTAGCGCGTTCTATGGAAACCCGTCTACCGCGTTATATGGAAACCGCGCTTATAAGAAACTCGGATTTAACCGTACAAACCAGGCTAATTCGTAGCGCGTTCTATGGAAACCCGTCTACCGCGTTATATGGAAACCGCGCTTATAAGAAACTCGGATTTAACCGTACAAACCAGGCTAATTCGTAGCGCGTTCTATGGAAACCCGTCTACCGCGTTATATGGAAACCGCGCTATAAGAAACTCGGATTTAACCGTACAAACCAGGCTAATTCGTAGCGCGTTCTATGGAAACCCGTCTACCGCGTTATATGGAAACCGCGCTATAAGAAACTCGGATTTAACCGTACAAACCAGGCTAATTCGTAGCGCGTTCTATGGAAACCCGTCTACCGCGTTATATGGAAACCGCGCTATAAGAAACTCGGAGTTAACCGTACAAACCAGGCTAATTCGTAGCGCGTTCTATGGAAACCCGTCTACCGCGTTATATGGAAACCGCGCTATAAGAAACTCGGATTTAACCGTACAAACCAGGCTAATTCGTACCGCGTTATATGGAAACCGCGCTATAAGAAACTCGGATTTAACCGTACCAACCAGGCTAATTCGTAGCGCGTTCTATGGAAACCCGTCTACCGCGTTATATGGAAACCGCGCTATAAGAAACTCGCATTTAACCGTACCAACCAGTCTAATTCGTAGCGCGTTCTATGGAAACCCGTCTACCGCGTTATATGGAAACCGCGCTATAAGAAACTCTGATTTAACCGTACCAACCAGGCTAATTCGTAGCGCATTCTATGGAAACCCGTCTACCGCGTTATGTGAAAACCGCGCTATAAGAAACTTGGATTTAACCGTACAAACCAGGCTAATTCGTAGCGCGTTCTATGGAAACCCGTCTACCGCGTTATATGGAAACCGCGCTTATAAGAAACTCGGATTTAACCGTACAAACCAGGCTAATTCGTAGCGCGTTCTATGGAAACCCGTCTACCGCGTTATATGGAAACCGCGCTATAAGAAACTCGGATTTAACCGTACAAACCAGGCTAATTCGTAGCGCGTTCTATGGAAACCCGTCTACCGCGTTATATGGAAACCGCGCTATAAGAAACTCGGAGTTAACCGTACAAACCAGGCTAATTCGTAGCGCGTTCTATGGAAACCCGTCTACCGCGTTATATGGAAACCGCGCTATAAGAAACTCGGATTTAACCGTACCAACCAGGCTAATTCGTAGCGCGTTCTATGGAAACCCGTCTACCGCGTTATATGGAAACCGCGCTATAAGAAACTCGCATTTAACCGTACCAACCAGTCTAATTCGTAGCGCGTTCTATGGAAACCCGTCTACCGCGTTATATGGAAACCGCGCTATAAGAAACTCTGATTTAACCGTACCAACCAGGCTAATTCGTAGCGCGTTCTATGGAAACCCGTCTACCACGTTATGTGAAAACCGCGCTATAAGAAACTTGGATTTAACCGTACAAACCAGGCTAATTCGTAGCGCGTTCTATGGAAACCCGTCTACCGCGTTATATGGAAACCGCGCTTATAAGAAACTCGGATTTAACCGTACAAACCAGGCTAATTCGTAGCGCGTTCTATGGAAACCCGTCTACCGCGTTATATGGAAACCGCGCTTATAAGAAACTCGGATTTAACCGTACAAACCAGGCTAATTCGTAGCGCGTTCTATGGAAACCCGTCTACCGCGTTATATGGAAACCGCGCTATAAGAAACTCGGATTTAACCGTACAAACCAGGCTAATTCGTAGCGCGTTCTATGGAAACCCGTCTACCGCGTTATATGGAAACCGCGCTATAAGAAACTCGGATTTAACCGTACAAACCAGGCTAATTCGTAGCGCGTTCTATGGAAACCCGTCTACCGCGTTATATGGAAACCGCGCTTATAAGAAACTCGGATTTAACCGTACAAACCAGGCTAATTCGTAGCGCGTTCTATGGAAACCCGTCTACCGCGTTATATGGAAACCGCGCTTATAAGAAACTCGGATTTAACCGTACAAACCAGGCTAATTCGTAGCGCGTTCTATGGAAACCCGTCTACCGCGTTATATGGAAACCGCGCTATAAGAAACTCGGATTTAACCGTACAAACCAGGCTAATTCGTAGCGCGTTCTATGGAAACCCGTCTACCGCGTTATATGGAAACCGCGCTATAAGAAACTCGGATTTAACCGTACAAACCAGGCTAATTCGTAGCGCGTTCTATGGAAACCCGTCTACCGCGTTATAAGAAACTCAGAATTAGTACAAATCACATCATTCGTACCGCGTTATATGGAGACCAATAAATTCCAAAGACAAGATAAATTATAAATTATTTTTATTGAATCGAAGAGTTTATATAAAGAAATGATACAAAAAATGAAACTAAAATTAAACTAAAAAACTGTTTTCCAACAAAAACAAGAAAGACTTTTGTAAAATTATCTAATCTTTCAACACTCATCCTCGCTGTCAGATATGAGCCGCCTAACTCGTCTTCTTTTAATGGCCAAAATGTCTTCCTCACTTGGTTCATCTTCACATTGGTTTTCGATTGTAGCTTTTTTTTCTAACTCCACTAAAACCTCTCTTTAGAAGGAACTTATGGGATGCTGTTGAACGGAAACCGCGTTGTAAGAGTACCGCGTTATAGGAGGGCTGTCGCAATTTCAGCTCCGCGTTATATGGAAACCGCGTTCTGAGAGTACCGCGTTATAGGAGGGTTGACTATATATGCATGTTTGACGCGCAGACGATGAATTCTTGATTAAATTTTACGGTTGCTATTTTTGTTGAAAATTAGAGGCTTCTTGTAATAGATATAATATATCACGCGGACTTCATGTATATATGTATACAAATAGGATCTCGTTCTTCTTACAGTATGACTGGAAAAGATTGTACTTATTGAAGGAAACGATAGATAATGATCACATGTAACCAATAAAAATGTAAAAAGAAGACAATATTAATTAATCACATAGTAAACATCAACGATATTAGTGTTGCCCCGATTCAAGAACTGGTTCGTTCCATAGCGATAAAAACAGTAACAGTTGAACTGACGTTTTTAATATTATTATATCAGCCCATATATGTCCCACTGTTGGGCTCAGGCCTGCTCCATTATTGGAGGGAAATTAACCTACTATACCACGCTGGTCAGCAATGTGGGCATTTTTTTATGGGTGAGCTATGGAACGCACACGCGGTCTATTGCGTTCGGGGGGATGAAAGGACGGCGCGCGGGCCCATAATCCACCCGTACCCACGTCGCCTTCGTCGTTGGGGCGACCACCGGAGCAGGGTGACTTGTCGTCAGTGGTCAGCACGACGGAATACCCTTTCGGGTACCTCTCGCCGTCGCCGTCGCGCGGTCAGCCTCTTTGCGGGTGACGGACTAAAATCCTCGGTCCGGTCACCCGCAGCCGCGGCTAGAGCGGCATCAGGCGCAGGTACTGGCACCTGCGGCGCTCGAGTCGCCGGCGGCGGAACGTGCTGCCGAAGAAGAGCTCCTCTCACGCACAATCCGCCGCCTCCTTCCGTGAGATGACAGCCTCACAGAAAGCGGCGACCGCGTCCCAGTTCCTGACGCTGTCGAGCATCTCCCTGGCGATGGTCGGCAGCGTCAGGTCGGCACCGATGATCGCGACGAGTTCACGGCGCTCCCCCGCCCACACGGCACACACCTCGAGCGTGTGCTACGCCGTGTCCTCGTTGCAATCGCAGTGGTGGCAGGACGGTGTGCTCTTTTGTTTTACAACACCCACGGGCAAAAGAGGGGGTGGTGAATTATATTTTTACTGCGACACGACACGCAGTAATACATATACTTACATATAATAGAAATAGAAGGGAAACTTTAAATAAAACCCTACACCAACCCGCTTGACTGATGTTCTATAGTTGGTGACGATGACGAGTAGTTTGACAGCACTGCACACTGCACAGATAACTACAGTGCTATCAAATTACTCGTGTTGTTTAAGAAGGACCTAAGATACCGTAGGAGAATACTTCTTGCGATCCATAAATTGTTGTTCTCAGTCTGTAATGTGTGTCTGTTAATTATATTATTATGTTTGTAAAGTCCTCGACAACACAATCATTAATTCCTTGGTGCAGGGTATTGTCCTTTGTTTAAAAAAAAATACACAATAATATTGTATGTTCAATAATATTGTCAGTGCGTTGTTCTCTCGCTTGTTGTCATAGCGACGCTACACATTCATTGCGCGTATTACGTACAAATGCAAGTGGCGCGGCAGGTTGGGATAGGATACAACTATAAACTGAAAAATATATTTTAATTTGTTTTTAACGTAATTTAATGTTATTTGTTTTGAATTCATGACATCCGCATGCCTAATTACCCAAAAAAAAAATGCCTAATTTAATTTCTTTTTACCACATTCTTATGTTTGAAATAAATAATATATAAAATTTTATTATACCCCCTAAATAATATAATTAACCATAAACAGTGCATGTGTTAATCTTTAAGTAATTGATACACTTACAATTAGTAACGTAAATTATCTATACCAATAAATAAAATTGGAGTGTCTGTTTGTAATGTCAAAATAATGGGCTTTTTTCATGCTCACAAATCTCGACTTTTCGAGGATACTCTGTAGCCTATAGTATTCTGAATTCCATTCGCAAGCTCACAAAGCAAAATAAAACAGTAGTGCTGCTACCGTGAAGTAACTGAAGGGAGTGTAAATGCGTGCCATGAGGTTCGGTGATACTGAAGGCATCACCGAAACCCAACACATACAAACACACTCGGAGAGTTGGGCTTGTCATACATACAGAAGCTTATTATTTATTTCTATCTATACATCTTAATATACATATATAAATTACATGTCACGTTGTTTGTCCGCGATGGACTCCTAAACTACTTAACAGATTTTAATCAAATTTGCACACCGTGTGCAGTTTGATCCAACTTGAAAGATAGGATAGCTTACATATTAATTTATAGTCGCAATATTATTTTATTGCAAATTATTTGTCGATTATTTGACATTCACAATTATCTGTTAACTCCAAACGGTTTTAACAGATGGCGATACCTGTTGACTGGATTGAGTAATTAATTAAAAGATGGCGCTGCTATGTCAAACCTACAAACGTGTCATATACGATTTTAACTTGCTTTTTTACATAGATGCCATTTGTAAAAAAGTATGACGACCTCCATGACAGATGTTCTCCTACAGTTCCACTTAAATAGTTTAATAAAATGTAATATAACAGAAACATTAGCCACAGCAACGCGTAGCCGGGTCTGCTAGTATAAAGCATATGTATAATGTCAAGGGTAACAACACAACAAGATCACAAGTATTTTGACATGACATTTATATACCAATAGCAAAATCCCGCGGTTTCACCTCCCTAGTGTCAGCTCCCATAGGAATACGAAGATAAAACATAGTAGCTGATAATGTAGCTTGCCATTGGTGAAATAATCACTCATTGTGGAGGAGGCTCGAGCCCAGCAGTGGGACGTATATGAGCTGTGATGGTGATGAAGTGCGATTGAGAATAACACATTCAAACAGACAAAATGTTTAGCTTTATAATAATTTAAGTATATAAATAACTGATTGGCATGTTGACAAGTTTTTTGTATCACAGATACAATAAAACGTAATACGTAGTTTGTGCGGCAACATAACATGTTTATTTTGATAATATTGTTGACATACGAACTACATCTATTATTTAATATTTATTTAGGAAGCTCGAGACTCATATTATTTCAAATTTCTCTTTTAGATAGATATTATATGCATTATGCATATTCATTGGTCGTCTTTTACAACATGAACGAACAAGATAGGTGAGCGGTGAATTGTATTCATACTCCGTCACCACACTGAGATATTATGCCCCTATATATAAAGAAAGCTCCTAAATCCAGATGGGTGTAAATGTGATTAATAGATACATATGTGGTAGATACCACAAAGGGGATTAAACAAGCAGGTTGGTCATAATGATTTCTGATGTTTACGCGAACACTCATTTCTGTAGAGGGGTAGACATCTCAGTCCACCCGTGATCATGAACGCTGTTAAGTGTTCGGAACGTCAGGCGATCAAAAATCAAATACAAACACGATAAAATCCGTAAAATTAGTTTTAAGTTGGTGATAATATGAATCTCCCAGGAGCACTGCTGGCTAGTCGTAACACTTCCTTAGGGAACGTACACAAATTATCTGACCTATTTAGGGGAGAGAAGTCATTCTCAAAAATGAAAGGGGGTTAGGTTCTCGTCACGTAGTCAGCCTAAATCCATTCATTAGCAAACCCAATTAGCGGTACTTTAGCGTTTTTTAAACTCACAGCCGTGCGCACTGAGGACTGTTTATTGAAAAACAACTGATTCAACATTTATTTAACTAAAGTCCGATTATACACTGCCTGCATACGTCCAATCATGACGTATGCCAGTGTAGTGTTCGCGCACGTTAGGCCACACAAGATCCGCAGGTTACAAGCACTACAAAATAGATTTATGCGACGGGCAATGGGAGCACCGTGGTTCATTCGCAATGTCGATCTACACATCAACCTCGAATTGCCGACCATCAGGCAGTACATGAAGCGTTGCTCCCAGCGCTATTTTGACTCTACCACGACTCACCCCAATCCACTAGTGGCTGGGGCGGTAAACTACGTCCCCTTAAAAATATCCGCGGTCCGACGTCCTCGTCATCTTCTTGAAGAAGAGGATGACGCTATTACGATCGCCCAAGAAAGGACCTACACCGCTCCTACCTATATAACATTTATATCTATATAATAATAAATATATAAGAAATTCAAACACATCATTAGCGTGTAGTACATATATATCTGTGTGTAAACAACGTGTATATTTATGCGAGCGTATGAGTTTTTTAGTAAATTTTTCTATTGCTTTAAAAACATAAATATTATACACAAAATTTACCGATACTTAAATTAATCATTTCTGTTATTACACCAAGAAATTTAACGTCGTGCATTGTACCCGTGACATTGTGCGTTTGAGATTGATAGTAAGACCACTTCGCTATCTATCAATCATCATCACTAATGTCCGTATAATACAAGATATAACTTGATTACTTCTCCGGCAAGCATTACAACAAACCGGCGAGCATTTCCGCCTCCAGGTCCCACGGGGGAGTCCCGGCCAACAGGCACGCTGCCTCCGTCGCCACCGTGCGGTATTCGCGTAGAAATAAAACCCTGTAACAATCCATCTGTCCACCCTGGTATAGTACGACAATTTCCCTCTCATTAAAGAGGAGGCTCTAACCCAGCTGCGATCTGCATCATTTGAGCTGCGCTCATGAACTTGATCAGACATGTGAAACAATTCCTTGTCTTATTTTTAAACGATAACTCCGTGTTTGTGACTATTAGATAGCTTTTTTATTTATGCGAATTACGGTCACCGCACAGATGCCATCTATTCCATCCGGGTCGACGCAATTCATTGTGCTGTCACAGACACGTTTTTCTAGAGATTTCCGTATTTCGGATTCTATCTCGCGGAGAAATACCGAATATAGCCCGCTTCATAGCACGCTGGGCGACGTTTAAAACACAGGTCTACGACCAGTGTGTGATGACTTACGACACGGAAAAGTGCTCCTTAAATGTGGACCTCATAATTAAGCTCAAAGTCGCTCAACTTGCTGTACAATATATTATTTAATTGATTATTTATTTGTTAATGTGAGTTATCTCTTATATAAATAGATAGTAATCAAATTATAATACTATGTTCAACATCAACTAAATGATTCAAAAGTTATTTTGTCCTTTAGCTTGTTAGTTTTAATATGTATATGTATTGCTTACGTCACAAGCGGCCATTTAATGTTTTGTAGTGTGCGTATCAAGGTTTCGCTCGGGTGCCTTTCATATTAATATTTTAATAACACTTTACAATAATATAATAATTACAATATAACAATTACAATATAATTTACAATAATAAATAAATAATAATTCAATTATTAACGCAAATATTATATTTTTAGCGCACGACACCAGGGCGTATAATTTATTAACGCGTAGCAAAGACCACTACCTATCTTATCTTCTTATCTTAATCTTAATATATATAAATCTCCTGTCACGATGTTTGTCCGCGATGGACTCCTAAACTACTTAACCGATTTTAATCAAATTTGCACACCGTGTGCAGTTTGCTCCAACTTGAAACATAGGATAACTTAGATCTTTAATTATAGTCGCAATTTTATTTTATTACAAATTATTTGTCTATAATTAATTGACAGTCACAATTATCTGTTAACTCCAAAAGATTCTAACAGATGGCGATATCTGTTGACTGGATTTAAGTAATTTGTGTGTGCTCAATGAGATTCGAGAATGGTTTAGATTCACAATTGGACCCGGTAGGTGGCGCTTTATTTGAACAGAACAACGTCTGTTGGGTCAGCTAGTAGTCCATAAAATATAGGATGATCTCTGTGACAGTTGTCCCTAGTGCTGTCACGCTTACGATAAAGTCCGTAGTTTTTGATCGATAAAACTCTTTATTTTTTAATTGTGATTTTCTATTATAATTAAAATATAATCAATGAAAATCTTTTTGAATTAATTGCAAACAAAGACTGTTTTTTGACTGTTTCAATTATTCAAAAGGAGTACAATCAAGGTTTAGCTCACTATTATCATCATCACTAGAGCGTTCCTGCTAGAACATTTATCATTTTTTGCCAAAATAGGGTCAGTCACTAGATCAATCGATCAATTACGACTGTTTTATAAATAAATATGTCTAGTTCATTGACAATAATGGGTACATAATATTATCATTTACTCTGAGACGAAAAGTGTTTTTAATGTTTAATTAAGTCAATTTATGTATTTTATAATGTAACTGTCTGTTTTAATTGTAAAAAATATATTGAAAGTTTTGTATAGGTAATGTATTGGGTTTAATTTCTTTTATAAATAATTTAATAAAGATCGGTTATCGATTTACGTATATCGAGCGTCCCATCTCTTTTTTATTTTCAGTCCAGTATGATCTTGTACGTTCGTAAGCGTCATTTATGTATAAAATGTTTACTAGGTATTTCAGTACTTACGATGTGCATTTTATGCATGAATATTAATATTTTTATATTTATAACATATTGCAAATCAGTTGCAATAAAACTGGCACGAAAAGAATAAAATATTTGACACAAAATGAAATTGTAAACATGTCGCTCGTTCAAACTTACTTCATTGGTTTCGTTGACATCTGTCACAGAGATCAAGCTATATTTTATGGACTATAATTTAAAAGTTTTTTAAACGCATTTTGAAGATTTATATAATAGACTTAATTTTTTTAACTTATCTTTTTGTAAGTTCTTGATCACTGTATTTTTTTTGCTATAAATATTATAAACAAATCTATTTCAATTTTGTTATGTTGCAAGCTTCTAAAAATAGATTATATCTTTTATTTCCTTTTTATGATGATGGAACTATAATTAATTACCATTTTTTTATCCGCGAGTGTCGTAAGAACGGCGAAGGTGAACTAAGTAACATCATTGAATTGAAATATGTAAATAAAATCCTATACCAATTTCTGTTTCTTTGTAGATCATCAACAACTGTACATCACACAAAAAACAGATAAGGTAGGGTATCTTTTTATATAGTAAGGAGCATACAGTGTTCTGTCTACATTCGCGGGCCGGTGTTTTCTGTTGCAGAAAATCGACGTCTGAGTAGTAGCACTTTGTTACTACAATTTGTTCGGATAGCAAGAGAAACGGAACAATAAATTTCTGAGGGTGTTTGCGTCTGTTAGGTTTTAGTGATATTGGGAATAGCTAAGAAACGAGTCAGCTTGTATTATGCAGTAGCACGACAGGTTAAACTAAAAAGAACTATGTACTCTGTCTGCCTATAGATCCGCCTATAGAAACCCACTATTAGACATGAGGCTATAATGTCAAAGTAACGACGTTTGGCAGGCTGGTGATCCAAGTTGGTGATGTAAATTTCTCAAAAGGGTATAAGTGCCAATTCTCCTAATGATTCCTCATCTAGTTTTGCTGACTCTTGAAAATAAGGGACTATTATGTATGATGGTCTATTGTTGTAAATTTGTACGTTACAGGTGTTTAAATGGTGGGGGTGAACGTATTGTCGACCTTACAACAATCCTTGCGCACTCGCATTGACCTAGACGATAAACTAGTATGATCACTTTCAAATGTTAATTTATTAAAAGTAGGAATCTAATCAAACTATACATATTTTTTAAATAATTACAAAGAAAATATCGTGTTGTTTACATTTTCTTTATATTTTTAGGGTTTTTTTGAGTTCAGATGGAATGGAAAAATTGAATTTTGTAACATTACCTACATGTATTTTATCGTGTAACCTAATATGTTTCGTAACGATCTATTAAATGACAAATTGAAATTGCTTTAATCTGTCAAATGACAACATTAATTAAATATACATATATGTATCTAAGTCGTCATGTTCTCGTCACAATTACTTGTGGTTGATTTAATGTGGACTCTCCTTTCAAAGTCATCATCATCATCATTTCCGTTCATATACGTCCCACTGTTGAGCTCGAGTCACCTCCACAATAGGAGGGAAATTGACCATGCTAGTCAAACAGGTTGGTATAGGGTTTTATTTCCAGTTTTCCTTCTCATGCATAGATGTTATATACGTATTATATCCCTTAGTCGTCTTTTACGACATCCCCAAGCAAGATAGGAAGCGGTGAATTGTATTCTTACTCCGTCACCACACGGAGACCGTCTTTCATAGTATATATTGGAAATGTTATTGACAATAGTTTTATGTTCAGTCGCCTGCTTGACGTCAACCCTCTTTGGGAGTGCAGTTGTTGACCACGCGGCATCAAATGGAGTGGTTCAGGTCGATGCTTTTGCTGTCATCCTCAGTGACACCCGCGAGAAATGTTAGTATTCGTAATCGCCGCCGCGTAAAGTTCTATATATATTTTCTTACATAGTGCTGTAATTTAACTAATTAAAACAGATTTCAAGTATAGTTAAACAGTTCATTGGATGCGGTAATATCTCTGTTTAACGGCAACAGGCTCGATACTATCTACATAATTCTGAGTGAGGCAGGTTAACAATGTGTTTGGTATCGACTAGTTTCTGTTTCTCTAAAGAAAATAATTGTGAACGATAATAATGACTGCACGTAACAATGTGTGCAACGTATAAATATATCAAAATGTGCGTGTGTGTGTGTGTGTGTGTGTGTGTAAATATATTTCCATTACATATTGATAATCAAGTGTGTCATTATACATTATGTATATATACATATACATTGTTATGTAGATAACAGCTATATTTGCGGCAACAATCAACTATGTATCACTTTTGTTTAACAATTATTTGTATGTATTAGCCAAGGACTGTGATGTCAGACAAATAATAAAAACAGGAAAAAGGCTTTGTTGGCATCTGAATCCCCAGCGTGGTCTTCCTCTAAGGTAAAGCGTGCCATGTCAGTTGGATACTGCTTTCAAACTCTGTACCCCTCTCTTTGACCACCAAGGTCAATTTCCCTCCTATCGTAGTTGTAGAGGAGGCTCGAGCCCAACAGTGACACGTTTATGAGCTGAAAAGTGATGAGAGTGAATACCATCTGTTTATTGTTTGAATGATAAATGTGTGAGACTACAAAAAATCCAATATAAAAACTTGTGAGTAATACAAGTTTAGTTTCATTATACATTTATTTGCAATTATTATCCTCAGTATCAAATGCTATCAAAATTATTTAATACTAGCAACCGCCCTCGCTTCGCTTCGGTTTCAGTCGCCTTACCCGTGGCGTAGTTCCCGTTCCCGTGGGTACCGAGATAAAATATTGCCTATATTACTCCCTGATATTATAGCTTTCCATTGGTGAAAGAATTTTTGAAATCGGTTCAGTGGTTTAAACGTGAAAGCGTAACAAACAAACAAACAAACAAACAAACATCCTTCCTTTGAAATTTATAATATTAGTAAGGATAACACGTTAAAACACTAAGATATCCTACTAATATTACAAACGCGAAAGTTTGTGAGTATGTTTGTTGCTCTTTCACGCAATAACTACTAAATAAATTCTGATGAAATTTAACAATAATACAGCTTACATATGAGAATAACACATAGGCTATAATTTAACGCGATATTCCCATGGGAAGGGGAACTGCAGGGGCGATACATATACAGGGCCGTAGCTAGCTACGGCCCTGTATATGTATATATATAATTAATATATATATATATAATATATATAATATAATATATATAATATATATAATAATATAATTGATACCGCGCTAGCGCCGTATCTGCCGTATCAATTATACGGGGCCCCCGGGCCACGGGGGCCCCCGACATGCGCAAGCTAAAATTAATAAACACTTCCCAAATTTTTTATTATTTCAGAGATGACAAAAGTAAAAAAAGTAATTATAAATGATTTAATAAATCAGTTTGCCGAAAAAAGGCAAAGAGAGTGTGTGTAATTTGAATTGTTTGTAAAAATTTAAAAAGAGAGTGATAGATAGATAATTATGATATGATGATTAAATATGTATTTCTATCATTTTATTCCAAACATTTTTTCTTTTGTGTGAAATCTTTACCCTTAATAAGGGCCCCCAAATTACTTTTTTAACCGGGGCCCCACCAAGGTACGCTACGCCACTGTACATATAATACAAGAACACAACATGACGCTTCCCCATTCCCGCCAAACAGGGCTACCAGATCGTATAATTGGATACAAAATTCGTATAATTTGGTTATATACCTATATCATGTATCTTGTTTGTATAATTAGATACAAAAATAAGAATTAAAATATAAAGCAAATTTTGGGCAAATAAAAAAAATAATAATTATTAATCATTAGGGACAAGCATTTTTAAAATTTGCTCAGAGCAGCATCAGCGCTCTCTGGGTAGTATTTTACAGATTCAAATTTTACTGCTAAAATTATAATATTTTTCTTTGAAGCTAGATTGATCGCTTGAAATTAAAACCCTTTGCACTCGAGAGGTGACTCTCACTCACCATGGGATGCGCTACCGCAACTCGAGAGGTGACTATCGCTCACCACTTGGTTTGCTGCGGTAACTCGATACGCGGGACTAACTGTTTTCGTTTACTTTACTTTCGTTTACTTACCGTTTGAGAAATTATCATCTTAAATATGTAAAGATACATTTAATATTAAAATATAAAAGATTTATGTGATACTCTATGTGTGTAATCATTTTAAGTTAGAGGTAAGAAATTCACTAAATACGCTACGAAACGCTTCGAGTGGCTGGTGCGCCGCGCGAACATGGTCCCGAGTGCAAAGGGTAACAAGAAAATTAATGTATTTAGTTTTTTTTTTCTTATTCAAAGTAAAAGTAACGAAAAGTTAATAATTTTATTTGTTAACTATTTATTAACAGTTTTATTGATTCTGTATAATAAGATTTGATTTTGTATAATTTCAGAGACTCGGCAATATAAAATAAATTTCTCTACTGGCAGCACTGCCGCCAAAACCCCCGAACTAATTTGTATGTAATAACTCTGACATTAGAGTCGTGTATTGCGTCAGTGACGTAAGAAATTACTCACCTGTGTCAAACTATTATATAATATATCCTTGTAATACCAATAAATAAAATTGGAGTGTCTGTTTGTAATGTCAAAATAATAGGCTTTTTTCATGCTCACACGGTTATTTGCACGACACCTATGCCTAAAATAGCAATTAAAAAATTTTTGTCTGTCTGTCTGTTTGTTCCGGGTAATCTTCAAAACGGCTGGACCGATTTTAAAAATTCTTTCACCAGTGGAAAGCTATAATATCAGGGCGTAAACTAGGCTATATTTTATCCCGGTATTCCCACGGGAACGGGAACTACGCGGGTAAAACGGCTATAACCTATAACCGAAGCGAAGCGAGGGCGGGTTGCTAGTCATAACTATAAATCATCGCACGCTATAATACAAAAAAATTGAATACTAAACAGTTAGTATAACGGAATACATCGCCATTATATATAAACTATTATTTAAAGTTCATTGTTCTTATCTATACCAATAAATAAAATTGGAGTGTCTGTTTGTAATGTCAAAATAATAGGCTTTTTTCATGCTCACACGGTTATTTGCACGACACCTATGCCTAAAATAGCAATTAGAAAATGTTTGTCTGTCTGTCTGTTTGTTCCGGGTAATCTTCAAAACGGCTGGACCGATTTCAAAAATTCCTTCACCAATGGAAAGCTATAATATCAGGGCGTAAATTAGGCTATATTTTATCCTGGTATTCCCACGGGAACGGGAACTACGCGGGTAAAACGACTATAACCTATAACCGAAGCGAAGCGAGGGCGGGTTGCTAGTATATTAATGTAACTACGGGCCCATGTGCACTCGTCACTTAGATAAGGTCAACTAACCGTATCGGCTCTCTAAGCCGAGTGGTGTTTACCAACCATTTTTATGCTATCAAAATATTCCGTGTGGTGATGAAGTAAGAATACGATTCGCCGCTCTCTATCTCGTACGTGGATGTCGTAAAAAAACTACTAAATTATATATCACGCATATAATATCTACGCAAGAGAAGGAAAACTCGAAATAAAACCTTATACTGACTAGCGTGTATAAGGTCAATTTCGCTCCTATTCAGGCTTGAGCCTAGTAGTACGACGTATGAGCTGAAAGGAATAAATGAAGATGTTCTTTTTAAGAAGCTAATCCATGACCACGTATTGAGAATTTAGCCCACCAAGTCATTTACCTTTATGGTTCAACTTTGTGAAGGTATTTGTGTGGTGGGTTTTGTTAATGCCTTTAGTATTATCGAAACTCATTGCATTCAAACTCACTTCATTTTCCTCACAGCAACAGCAATAACAAAATACATTTCATTTTTGGTTCGATAACCTCTCGTATTACCCTCAACGACAAATGGCTCCAGTTAGGAGCCTTACATTTTGGCCTCGCCTGGTAGGTTACTCTTGTGTCTAGTTAAAAGTCTATCAAAATGTTGTCAACAAAGCGGCGGGAATGTTGCGCTATCGCGGTTTGTTTATATCGGCGGTGTGACGTATCGGCGCGTGACGTCAGATGGCGTGACGTGCCCCGCCGCCCCCCTGTAGTCATCGCCCATATCGTACGTAGCACTCCCACACGCACACAATACTACTTAGTTGATATTAATTAATATAAGTCAACCGTCTTGTTGTGCGACTAAAATAACTGCGTGGTTATCAATAGTTTTTTGTTTATAATCGCTACGTGCTACACGCGATTATTGTATGCATACCATTTTTTATTTCGGCAAATATATCATAGAATCAAACGTTGTACGTCAAATTCATAAAAATGATATAGCCTTCTATTGTAAAAGTCAATCCAGTAAAATTGTCCGTTTGTCACTCGATGCACGACTTACCAGTAGGGTTGGTACTATATTTTATTGCCAGTCTTCCGTCTCCGACATGTTATTTGTAGATCATATCCCACAGTCGTCCTTTACGACAACCAAGAAAGAACACATTGACATTTATTTATACTCTGTTGTCAGACAGAAAAGAATGTTGGAATATATTGAAAGGAAACAATCTAGGTACGGATTTTTAATTACTTGCGCGATTTTTTTAATGATTTCTTAACTAAAAGTAGTGCTACACCTTATAAGGAGTATAACATTAGCTATCTGACAGAAGTTCAGACGAAATTGATGGCATCGTTTCAAAAATTAACCGTAACTAATTAATGAATAATTAAAAAAAAAACATCTTTTTTAAGCCAGTAAAATTTGTAAGAGGTTCACGTAGTATGTATCTGATGCCTTATCGCCATCCGTTCCTTCTTTGTCCAAGATATTTTCTTTATGAAAAAAGAAAACTGATTTAAGTTGTGTGATAGTTATTGTGTATTAGTTGACCGAGATAATATAATAGTCTACATGTAACGCGCGCCACAGTCAGCTAGCTGACTATACACATAGGTATGTATATAACTAATATGTAATAACTAGTTGCACACTAACTGGGACACTCAATAGTTAAACGAATACAATGTTTTCATGATTTTTGGAGGTAATGTGAAAGTGACACGTGGTGTTATCGTATTATATTCATTAAAACACTGTTTTAATTGTACAATGTGATGCAGAGTAACTGCTATGGTGTAGTGAATATGATATAAAAGTTCTTTGCAAATGTTTTGGATTGCCACCAGAATTCCAAGAATGCATTAACATCGTACGTAACCATAGTACTGTTGAAGGCGACTATTTGAATTACTGACAATATCAATATAAAAAAAAAACTAAAGAAATGATGAAGCTAATATTTTATTAAATTAAAATATAAGTCGACACTGGTAACAATAGCTCGTATTAATAGCCGATTGCCATAACAAAAAAAAAATATCGCGAGTATCGCACATTGTAAATCATCATCATCATTTCAGCTCATATACGTCCCACTGTTGGGCACCCAATAGAAGAGAAACTGCCCTACCGCGCTGCTCAAACGGGCTGCTTTAAATAGGGTTTTGTTACGAGTTTTCTACTTTTACATAGATATCATATGCATATTATATCATCCCTTAGTGGTCTTTTATGATAGTTACCCACAGGCAAGATAGAGAGTGGTGAATTGTATTCTTACTGCGTCAACACACGGAAGTATTTCTATGGTGGTGACATATTGTAAATTGTGTCATCACCACATAACTATACATATACGTGTATAATGATTCAATTAATGTGGGCGCGTGTTGATCGCGACCACTGACCGCTGGCGCTGTGTCACCAGTAGGTGGTAGACCTTGACGGTACCACTCATGTATAATACAAATAGTACATACACCAATGTGTTTATTAATAAAATTATATAATTCACGTTGGTATTGATATTTAAACATACGAAGGATATCTGTAGATGGGTTCGACTTCCGTTTAGAACAACGTGTTGTTTGATTGTATAACGGGTAATACTAAGGGACTTCAGACTGTGCTAGCCGTTCACAAGATTTTCGTTCAATCATTAGTCCAGCTACCATTAGTCTCCGTGTGGTGACGAAGTAAGTATACAATTCACCGCTCTATATCGTGCCCGTGGATGTTTTAAAAGACGACTAAGGATATAATACGCGTACATCTTTTCAAGAGAAGAAAAACTCGAAATAAAACCCTATACTAATCTCTGACTAGCATGGTACAGTAAGGTCAAATTTCCTCTCATTGTGCAGGACGGCCGGGCCTGACAGTCAGACATGTCTGGGCTGTGATGATGATTAATCTAACGAACACTGTTAGATACCGGCCTCCCTACAGAGGTGGTCACTGTTAAAGTCTTTTACTAAAATGCGGATCCCACATCTAGAACGGTTTTTAATGTCTGACACACTAAACTAAGATAAAATTTAGAAAACAACAAATATTTTTATTTTTCTCTCGTATAATTATACAATTTATAGAATACGTAGACATAATAAGTGTTATTTAAAACAAAGATGGCCGAATAAAATATGCTACTTACTTAACCCTACAGTGAAAGTATATTAATTTATTTACAACTAGCGAACAGCTCTCTTCACTTCTGCCGCATTTTATATCCGCAACTTCTCCTAAGATAGGGTTTACTGAGAGGATAAATAGACTAAGTTACTTCTTATACAAACAGCTACCTGGTCGTAAATTATTTACAAAATCGCTCCAGTCGTTTAAAGGTTACTGAAGATGAGGTTTATCCAGAACAGGCAGACAGACAAAAATATGTCAAATAGTATTTAGACATAAGTATACATAACTGTGTGAGCATGAAAAAAACTCTTTTACGAATAGTCAGTCCGAAGCCTCAAAGAAATGCTCAGACAAATGGAAAGTTACATTATCGGCGAGAAATATAAGCTATACTTTATCCCGGTATTCCCATGGGAACGAGAACTACGCGGATGAAACCGCGGGCAGTACATATAGTAGGCTAGAACATAATTATAATGTTCTAAAATTACATTTTACATACCAGCGGTGTGTTTTATCTTCAGCACTAGATATAGTGTAATGAAATTACGCATTTAGAAACTATTGTTTATAAATGTTGTCCTACACTGCATGATTCGATACGTGGTTGCCACTCAAGAATATTTCTTCCCCCCCGGTTATCGGTTCGTCGAGCTATGTGGACCATTGCCACTTCAGCGTGCTAATTCTTCGCGCCGACCGCAGCCCTCCCCCAAAAAAAAAAAGCGTGCTTATTCTTGGTATTATGTCGGTTACATCTGTTCTACTACGGATTGCCGTAATTCGGCTTCTCTCTGTCTCTATAATAATTGCCCGTTCCATAGCAAGCTGAGCGACTTTAAGCTTGGTTATGAGGCCCATAGTCAGGGACCGCGTTTCTGTACCGTGTATCATCGCTGGTAACATACACTGTACGTAGACCTGTGTTCTTAGACATTGAGGTATGTTGGACGAGAAGATCCTCTTAAGTTGCCCAAACTCAGCCCAGCCAAGTTGGATTGGTCGGCTCAACTCTTTCTCAAAATTGGATCCACCTAACTGGACTGTTTGACCAAATGATCTAAACATAATATGGATGTTTTCGCATTGTCGCAGGACCGATACAGGATTCACATGGGCATTTGACATGACTTTCGTCTTGTAAATGTTCATTTGAAAACCCACTAGTTGGGATACCCTGCTGAGATCATTGACCGTGGTGCCAAAGTCCTTCATGGATTCTGTCATAATGACGATATCGTCTGCAAATCGAAGGTGAGTAATATATTCGCCGTTGCGCATGACCACACTTTGTGACGAAACATGAGGGAGGCCTACATCCAGCAGTGGACGGCGCTAGGCTGGACCGATTTTGATGATTTATTTGTGATTGTTGCGATGGATATGAGAATGTTTTACATTAATAATTGCACCCGACAGATGGCGCTGCGATCGATATCAAGGCGAATTCATTTTACTATTTTTTTTAGATTTGAACAGAACAACGTCCGCTAATGTTTCTTATTAGAGACCGTTGCCATTAAAACAATCAAGGTATTTGTACACTATTGTAAATAAAACTACTTTTACGGATTATATCGCGTTTGTATTTGATTTATGATTGCCCGACGTTTCGAACACTTTGCAGCATTCATGGTCACGGGCGGACTAAGATGTCTCACGTCCAACAAGTAATCGTTATTACAGACATTTATAATTATCTACCCGATACAGAAAATTAGTTATAAATTTATTAAATTGTGACATTAGATATCATTTGTACACTAATCAATTAAATACACATCTTTGTATAATGGCGCTGCTAAAACCTTCACGCGGCGGCGAGGGGTAACCTTCATATTATTTTATGTTACACACACGGATTCAAAAAATATATTTAATTTCAAAATTATTGTTGCAAAACTAATTACAAGCGTTAGTCTGCGTTAAATGTCGGCAAAAATT
This sequence comes from Lymantria dispar, assembly GCA_032191425.1. Classification (NCBI taxonomy): domain Eukaryota; kingdom Metazoa; phylum Arthropoda; class Insecta; order Lepidoptera; family Erebidae; genus Lymantria; species Lymantria dispar. Next base: position 31,551,332 of record CM063455.1, read on the forward strand.
ATTATGCATAATTTTAATTAAGGTTATTACAATTATTAATTTGCTACAACTTTTCTTTTTCCGTGTATTGACAGAGTAAGAATACAATTCACCACTCCCTATCTTGCACGTGGATATCATAAAAGATTACGGGATATAATGTCTATATAACAACTGTGCAAAAGGGGGCAAACTTTATAGCAACACGTCTGACCAGCGTAGTATAGTAGGTCAATTTAATTGTTATTATGGAGGAGGCTCGAGCCCAACAGTGGGCCGTGTATCAAATGATGAGGAATTAATGAAGTGGTTATTTTGAGCCATTTGAGTTAACTTCAAAATCTTGATGATGAATGTGCATTGTTAATATTTGAAGATGTTTACTTAGTTACACCGCAATATTTCCTAAACTAGGGTTGCAAACTTTTTTTGACAAGAAGACATATAAAACGGTTTGGGAAAAAGTATTTCTCACATTTGTTGTTTTTATTGCCTTAATGACGTATTTTGTGTGTGTTTTTAGCACATATAAAGTTTGATTTACATCACATCTGACATTGTTCCATGAGCGAGTGAGGCGGCACCTCAACTTTCTGAGGGTGTTTAAATGTAGTGTGTTTTGGTGACGCGTTCAGTATCACCTCACCTCTTGGCACGTATTTCATATTCACTTTCTACACAGTAGAGTAGGCAGCGGTCAAGCAAACGTGTATGAGCGGAAGCATCACTTCCTATGAGGTGTTTATTTGCTGTTTGTTCGTTTGCCACCGTTAGCAATAAAAAAAAAACTAGAGAGGTTCACATGACCAAAGTAGAAATTTTATGAAAATAAATTTAATAAATCATCTCTTCAAAACGATTGATTGCCGCGGAACATATCGCACCTTTAATCCGATACCTTCACTAAACGAAATTTTTCGAAAAACTGTTATTAATGCCATTTAATTGCTGAGCACTGAATTTACACATTGCTTCAATTTATATATTTTAATATCACTTAACTTTTTAAATTTTTTCGAAAATGTGTACGTCACTAGGTAATATTTCAAATTATTTATATCCACTAATTAATAATAATTAAAATGAAAAAAAAAAAATGTGTTTTAATAGGAATAATAGTTGTTAATAAAATTAAAATGTAAGACAATTATTCCTGAAACGCTAATATACTCTTATTTATATTAGTTAATTGTCATAAATCTTTAAATAGCTCTTCTGTAAAATTTGCTTATTTAGGATAGTGACGGTATTAGATTAAAGGTGCGATATGTTGCATTTAGATTAATCAACGGAATGTCCTGTATCCAAAAAAATATATTGGAATTACTGTAAATTGACCACCCTGTATGTTGATTATAGTTATTTTACGAAACTATAGGCCTCAATTATCTACACCAATAAATAAAATTGGAGTGTCTGTTTGTAATGTCAAAATAATAGGCTTTTTTCATGCTCACACGGTTATTTGCACGACACCTATGCCTAAAATAGCAATTAAAAAATTTTTGTCTGTCTGTCTGTTTGTTCCGGATAATCTTCAAAACGGCTGGACCGATTTCAAAAATTCCTTCACCAATGGAAAGCTATAATATCAGGGCGTAAACTAGGCTATATTTTATCCCAGTATTCCCACGGGAATGGGAACTACGCGGGTAAAACGACTATAACCTATAACCGAAGCGAAGCGAGGGCGGATTGCTAGTCGATAATATAACACGTAACTTGTACGTACACATAGACGAGTCACCTACGTATGTATATGTGTTGCACAAGGTCGCACTGGCTACTGATAACACGACGTTGTTATCGGGCACCTTCACACTTGCCACTCACCAATCACCATAGTATTTACGTGATGTGTTTGTATCACACATCTATTATCTACTTCATAATATAAACCACATAAAAAGATACTTCACAGTTCACATATTTCTCGTTTCAGCTGGGTGACACCTAGCCATTTTCATGGGGGTGATTGGTGGAGCGTAAAAATGACGATAGTTTGTATATAGGTTGCACGAGGACTTATATCTACTTCATTCAGCCTATCACCGTCCATTGCTGGATGTAGGCCTTCCTCATGCTTCGCCACAGAGTGCGGTCCTATAGCGTCTGCATCCAACGACGTCCAGGAACTTCCACTAGGTCGTCGATCCATCTCATGGGGGCGTCCTACACTGCGTCATCAGTGTGTGTGTCTACAGTGATCGCCCCTCGAGAACCGTTCTTCTCCAGCGGTTGTCAGTTCGTCAAGCAACGTGGCTTGTTCATTTCAGCATGCGTAATTCTTCGTGCTATGTCAGTTACACCAGTTCTGCTACAGATTTCCGAATTACGGGTTCTATCTCGCAGAGCAATTCCGAGCTTAGCATATACATCTGCTTCATATTTGGATATATTTTTATTTGGTGATAAAAATAGTTTAATTTAAAATGTGTAATATTGTCCGTGTGGTGACGGAGTAAGAATACAATTCACCACTCCCTATCTTGCCCGTGGATGTCGTATAAGACGACTATGGGATATAATGTGCACATAACATCTGTGCAAGAGAAGGAAAACTCGAAATGAAACCCTATACCAACATGTCTGACCAGCATGGTATAGTAGGTCAAATTCCCTCTCATTGTGGAGGAGGCCCGAGCCCAACAGTGGGACGTATGTGGGCTGCGATAATGATGATGATGATGAATATTCGCGTAAGCATCAGATATGTAATATAGCTAAAATGTAATATAGACAATTGTAGGTAATTCTTGCGATATTCTAAGCAAAAACTGTTAATTAATTAAAAAAATATAACAATATACATACATTTATATGATTTTAAAAATAAATAACTCCAGTTTGGGACTTCGTTAAATAAATTTGATGTCTAACGTTCAATTCTCAATTACGTTTTTATACTCGAATCCGAAGGCGTCACATATTTATATCAGTATGTAAAACTATCAATGTTTTGCCAGTAACACATAGGCACTACACGAAGTCATATCACCTTCACATTAATTAATATTTATTTGCATTTTTTTTACATTATTTTTAAACAAATTATATATGTACGAAAGCAACGCAATTATATACACACCAATTTTATTTGTGCTCTATAAGTATAATATTCAATGAGAACAAAGAAATAAATTTAATTAAAACAAAAAGACATTGCAAATTAATGAACATAAAAACTAAATAAAATACCTAAGGAACATATAACAAATAATAAGTATGTCTCTGTTTAATATTAAATTAGTTAATAAATCATTGTGTTCTAACATTAATATGTCAGTAGACATTTGAATAACGCTCTCCGTGTGGTGACGCAGTAAGAATACAATTCACCACTCCCTATCTTGCACGTGGATGTCGTAAAAGACAACTAAGAGATATAATATGCACGTAACATCTGTACAAAAGAAGGGAGACTCGAAACAAAATCCTATTCCTTCACTTCTCACCAGCGTAACATAGTAAATCCTACGTTTACATCTAGTCAGTAATGCGAGCATGAACTAACTAAATGTTATTTTTCTTTCTATTTTCACTTATGACGTAATAACTTAGAACGTTACGATGTAATAAGTACAAAAAGCTCGCACAAAACTTGAACATTCACTTTCATCGCCAGTTAAAAGCATGTATAAAGCTTTGACTAGGAAAAAACCAACATTAACTTTTAAATAAACGAAACTGCGTGTTGTACACGTGTACATATGTTATGCTTTGATTTATGCAACGGACATGTTTGACCGTTCACAGTACAACATGCACCTGACCCTACTGACATAATCACCACGGCGCATCTTGACACGCGGCTTGATAATCACACTTAGATATAAAAGCGTTCGATAAAGTTTGGCATGAGGGCTTAATTTACAAATTATATACATTCAAAATCCCCGCATATTTAATTTTAATAATACATGACTTTTTGAGTCATCGCAGCTTTCGCTACAGGGTGGAAGGGACGTTGTCGACCTCCCACCCTCTCAAGGCCGGTGTCCCACAGGGCTCCTCGGTCCTCGGCCCCATTTTTGTTCACGCTGTATACCAGCGACATGCCCGAGTTTAGACGTGTACACACAGCGCTTTATACTGATGATACCGCACTCTTTTGTGCAGGTATGCCCCCGACAACCGTAGTCAATACACTCCAAAAAGCGGTTACCGCCTTTGCCAATTGGTATAGGAAATGGAGAATTGAAATTAATCCCGAGAAGAGCCAGGCGGTCATGTTCACTAAACGAACTGACTGCTCGTGCCCTCTAGACCATGGATGCACAGACCGCGGCCCGCCGGTCGAATACTGGTGGCCCGCCGACAGCAAAAATAATACTCTCGTACATTCGAAACATATTGAATTCTATTCCAGATTATCAATTCTTTATTGTCTTTAATTACCTATACTTCTGGCGGCCCGCCAACAGTTCATGATTTGCCCGAGTGGCCCCTAGACTTAATAAGTCTGTGCATCCCTGCTCTAGACAGTATCCCCCCTCTCACTCTCTTCGGCCGACATGTCTCTTGGAGCAGGAAGGCCAAGTACTTAGGTGAGACCCTTGATAGTCGACTCACTTTCGTGTCCCACATGAGACAAGTTCGCGCGCGCGCAGCCTTCGTTATGGGACGCCTTCACTGCCTTTTAAACGCTAAGTCAAAATTATCACTCAAAAATAAAGTCCGATTATACACTGCCTGCATACGGCCGATCATGACCTATGCTAGCATAGTATTCGCGCACGTTAGGCCACACAGAATCCGCAGGTTACAAACAATACATAATAGCTTCATGCGACGGGCTACGAGAGCACCATGGTTCATTCGTAATGTCGATTTACACATCGATCTCGAACTGCCGACCATCAGGCAGTACATGAAACGGTAACCCTGTTCCGGTGGTCGGTCCAACGATGAAGGCGATGTGGTGTTCGGGTGGGTTGCGGGTGTGCGTGCTTACGCCCCCCTGTCGCCCCGGACGGAGTGGTGCGAGGAGTGCGCCGACCGCAGCTCACCCAAAAAAAAAAAGGTACATGAAACGTTGCCCTAGGTATACTTATTACCTGGGACGCGGTCGCCGCCTTCTGTGAGGCCATAATCTCACGGAAGGAGGCGGCGGATCGTGTGCGAGTAGAGCTCCTATTCGGCGACACGTTCCGCCGCCGGCGACTCGGGCGGCGCAGGCGCGAGTATCTGCGCCTAATGCCGCCCTAGCCGAGGCCGCGGGTGATCGGACCGGGGAATTGTCCGTCACCCGCAGAGAGGCTGACAGCGCGACGGCGACCGACGTACCAGTACGTCGAGAGGTGAGAGGTTACCCGAAAGGGTATTCCGTCGGGCCGACCACTGATGACAAGTTACATCTGCTCCGGTGGTCGGCCCAACAACGAGGTGACGTGAGTACGGGTGGGTTATGGGCCCGCGCGCCGTTCTTTCATCGCCCCGGACGGACAGGACCGCGCGTGCGCTTACCATAGCCCACCCATTAAAAAAAAAAAAAAAAAAACTTTATACTTATTACACTAAATGCGATCATTAAACCGGTTCGTTCGGTACAATCGGTCGAGATCATAATATTAAACGATTTTAATTTATTATTTATTTAATTTAATCTATGAAATAATCTTATGTTATTAATTAATCAATCTATTAATCTGACATTATAATTATTATTGACATTATACGTATAAGTATTAACAAGTTTAGATATGACTTTATTGTGTTTAACTAAAATCATGTTACGAATAAATTAATGTCTTTAATTGGCTATTTGTTATGAAGCCATTATTCTTAGAATAGGAAACTACTTTTGCATGCCGTGATGGTCAAATATGGTGATACATCGTTTACCTGTAATTACTAATACCACCCATACCATACTCATATTTCGCAAAATAAATGATTTGATAACACAGATTTATTATTATGATATTATTAACAAATTCTATTATCTAAAGGTTATTTAAAAAACTAATAAACACCTTTGTAGATAATCTAAGTGTAACGCAGAAAATAGAAATGGCAACATTTATCGATTCACGCCAAAATGTCTGTCACGGATATTATAACTGCTAATCCTGTTAAGATAATGAAACAAATTATTTAAATGATTACATTGTCGTCGGCACTTGATAAGTGTACCAAGTTTCAAGTTAATCATACAGAAAATGAAAATCACGTTACAAGGATTCAATTACATTACAAACCAAATTAGTATCATCAACGCAACGTCTCGCTGTTGGGCTCGGCCCTCCTCCGCAATGGGAGGGAAATTGACCTGCTATACCGCGCTGGTCAGACATGTTGGTATATGGTTTCGTTCCGAGTTTTTCTTGCACAGATCTTATCTGCATATTATATCTCTTAGTCGTCTTATATGACATCCACGTGCAAGATAGAGAGTGGTGAATTGTATACTTATTCTGTCACCACACGGAAAGTTAGTATAAGCATGTTAAAATCTATTAATGGACGAGCATCTCGTAGATACTTGTGCACTAAGTACGCCCCGCCCGCGCCCGTGTGTGTAATACTGACTATAAAAAAACATATGTTTAAGATTATATGTATGTCCGTATGTACATATATTACACGTATACAATTAATAAATCGACTCTGTACAAACATTATTCCGTGTGATGACGCACTATGAATACAATTGAACACCCCTTATCTTGCACGTGTCGTAAAAGACGACTAAGGCATTTCTTTAGCATATAACAACAGTTGCAGGAGAAGGGAAACTCCAAATAAAATCTATTCTAACCTGAGCAGCGTGGTATAGTAGGTAAATTTGCCTCCCAATGTGGAGAAGGCTCGAGCCCACTAGTTCGTCCTACACGGCGTCGCGCGTCGTCCGACACGTGGTCGCCACTCAACAAAATTTTGCCTAAGCGATTGTCAGTTCGTCGAGCGATATGGCCTGCCTATTGCCATTTCAGCGTGCTAATTCTTCGTGCTATACTGGTTACACCCATTCTTTTACGATTTCAGATTCTATCTCCCAGAGAAATCTCCAGCATATCCTGCTCCATTCACGCTGATCAATGATCCATGACCTTTGTGCTTGGTTATGAGGCCTACATTTAGAGAGCACGTTTCCGTGCCGTAAGTCATCAGTCGTAAACCTATGTTTTAATAATGTCTAATACAAATCAATTCCAATCCAATCAGTTAATGTGCATCGATTTAACGCTTATTGTAGTTTTATCATTGTAATGATTAATAAGGAGCTCGTATTAGTGCACCTCGACGTGTAGGCAAGCTAATGGAGGCTACATAACGATCTGTCAAATGAATATGACATTACTTTAATCTGTCATACAATACAATCAATTAAATAAATATATTATAAATCGATTTATAATTAAGCTTAATTTATATTTTCCAAATGCATTGTCGTTTCTAGGGTTATTTATCATGGAGATTGAAAATGATTAATATAGAGTTGCCAACTATCGTGATTGCCCATGTCCTATGTTTTCTAGTGTCCTGGGATGTCCTGAACAGTTTTTAAGAAGCATCCTATACTTTTAAAGTCATCTTTTAAAATTCTTGCGTCACTCTTACAATTTTTACGTTACATGTCTGGCCATGGCTCGCAAGTGATCGCACTGACGACGTGCTGATTCGTCTCTCGGTGGTATCTCTTACTCTCTACTATTGTCTATTAGAGCATGGTGATTTAATTATTTTCGTTTTGCCAACTTTAAATTCTACATGTTTTAAATTTGGGGTTGGCAACCCAACACTAATACGACTAACACTCGGCTAAGTAATTAGGTACGTTTACTGTACGATCATAATTATATGACGATTAAAATGAAATTACAATTTAACATTATTATCTATACCAATAAATAAATTTGGAGTGTCTGTTTGTAATGTCAAAATAATAGACATTTTTCGTGCTCACACGGTTATTTGCACTATACATATGCCTAAAAAACATTTTATATTTTTTTTGTCTGTCTGTTTGTCCGGGTAATCTTCAAAACGGCTGGACCTATTTCAAAAATTCTTTCACCAATGGAAAGCTATATTATCAGGGAGTAAATAGGCTATATTTTATCCCGGTATTCCCACGGGAACTACGGGGATAATACGACAGAAACCGAAGCGAGGGCGGGTTGCTAGTAGTAACTAAATATTAATAACATTCATTTTAGCATCCTTCCGATCCTCGCACATACTGGCGAGACGTAATGCTGGATTTGTTCCTCCACAGTGTACGTAAAATCGACTTGGGTACTATACTACGCTTGTCAGACGATTCGATGTAAGGTTTCATTTCGTCACATTTTTAATTATCAAACACAGTAAAGAAAGGGGGAACCCGAGATGAGAGCCCTCAGCGCTCACCCACAATCCGTTAAATTGTTAACAGCTTACAGATTATAGAAACACAAAAAAAGGAAGGGGGAGATGTGATGACTATTGCATTAGTTAGTTACCAAACTGAAACTTACTCAATACTATTATCTATATTATTTCGTAGTATATTATATCAATTTAGTAACTTACAATTATAAAAGATAATAAACTCATAATATCAATAAGCAGTCGTTTCATTGTGCAATAAATATTACAATAGTTGCATTAATTATTAACAAATTGATTGAGCTCATGTTTCAGACGTGCCTGCTCAGTGTACCTGGCCCCTAACTAGCTAAACAAATATACATATTTATATTACAATGTGGTGACAGACTAAGAATACAATTCACCAAACCCTCTCTTGTACATGGGTGCCGGCAAGAACGACTGAGGGATTGTGACATGCAGGTAACGCATGTGCAAGAGAAGGAAACCTCGAAATAAAACCCTATAGCAACACGTCTGGACATGTTATTGTAGGTCAATATCTCTCCCATTGTAAAGGAAGCTCAAGCCCAGCAGTGGGGCGTATAAGAGCTGAAATGAATGAATTCATATAACATACTAGCAACCCGCCCTCGCTTCGCTTCGGTTATAGGTTATAGTCGTTTTACCCGCGTAGTTCCCGTTCCCATGGATAAAATATAGCCTAGTTTACGCCCTGATATTGTAGCTTTCCATTGGTGAAAGAATTTTTGAAATCGGTCCAGCCGTTTTGAAGAGTACCCGGAACAAACAGACAGACAGACAGATAAAAATTTTTTAATTGCCATTTGCCGGTGTCGAGCAAATAACCGTGTGAGCATGAAAAAAGCCTATTATTTTGACATTACAAACAGACACTCCAATTTTATTTATCGGTATAGATATACAATATGCCGTGTGGAGGCGGCTACTACCAAGTGAGAAAGAAACAGAAGGCGACGCCCACTGTGGTCCCCACAGCTTGAAGGTACTGGCCCGCACGCCACAGTTGCTACTCTATATATCTATATCTACACGTATATTATGTAACGGTATTGAAACTGACGCTGTCGAGTAACCTTAAAATCTGACAGCACGATGGAGTGAGCTCTTTTATACCAGCACCCTCGAAACTTCCGTATAAAAGCTTCGCTTCAAAAGTCAATAATCCAATCATGGGAACACTAATTTGCCTAGAGTTACACCTCAAGGTAAGCAGTATAGCAAGAGTATCTCAAAGGGGGTGCCACTTGGGCGATGTCACTTAGTTAACTGTCATAGGGTTAAGAGCCATCGACACCTACTTCGAGACAAGTTTTAAAAGTATCTACGACTAAGAACTGTGTGTAAAAAAATGCGGTACCCTTACATCGAGTTACAGACAGTGCGGTAAGCGCGGTCGCATCTTTAGTTCTTTCTTTTCTTTTTCATATGCGATATAGTCTTGTATAAACATCTTCGTGCTATGACTAATATATGCATATCTATATAATATTATATATACACATAAATACCTATCTAACTAATCCATGTGTACTCATTCTAAAAACATTGTTTATTATTATTCTTATCTTAGTGGGCTTAGCACCAATATTCGCGTCAAAGTATTAGTATTGTCATCGAGACCAAAAAATAAACGATAAAAATATTTCGTACTAGCAACCCGCCCTCGCTTCGCTTCGGTTTCAGTCGCCTTACCCGCGACGTAGTTCTCGTTCCCGTGGGAATACCGGGATAAAATATAGCCTATGTTACTGCCTGATATTATAGCTTTCCATTGGTGAATGAATTTTTGAAATCAGTTCGGTGGTTTAAGCGTGAAAGCGTTACAAACAAACAAACATCCTTACTTTCGCATTTATAATATTAGTATGGATGCGATCACAACCTGTCAGGTACGCCATTGTCTCAACGGTCGGAGTGTAATTTAGGACTGTTGATAAATAATATCGATATAACGAAATATCGATATTATTATTAAAAAATATCGATACTTATTTCTAAATATTTTTGGACGATATATCGACAGTTCTATACTAAAAAGTAAATATCGAGGGTCGATATTTATTTTAATCGATTTGTTATTTTATTTTCTAGTAAATTATTTACTCTACACAATCACCGTAAACTTAATCTACTGTAAAATGCTGGCATGAAAATGGTGATAAGTTATCTATTACTCCTAGAATGTGGTTAAAAAATTACATCGTGGAAACCCCGCATTGAAACGAGTGGTCATGGGGAAAATATCGATATATCGAAAAAATTATGTTATAAACTATAAAGAATATCATCAGCCCTACTGTAATTGTGTTTTCTATATATACACAGATTAGACCTACCTAGATTGACCCGGACCAACACCATCTGGTACCATTTGGGTCAACGATTACATTCCCAAGGAGGGTTGACGTCAGGCAGGCGGCCGGTCATAAAAGTCATTGCCGAAACTTTTTGCAATATGTCAAAACAGATGACATATTGCGTCGACCCCAAGTAATTGGGGTAAGAGCAAGATGATGATGATATATACACAGATTAGCAATGCTACGTACATTGTGTACTGCATTCAATGTATTTTTAAGTAATACTATGGCATGGTTACAAAGACCTTCATGCCAAGTCTAAAGATACGATTCGAATCGAAATTTGTATGACACTTGCTGGCAAGATTCTATGTAATTTAAATAAATAGATGAATGAGATGCAATCACCAACTGCTACCAGATTATATATGTATTAGAATATTGGAGCGCGGATAGTCATCCGTCTACCCTGAATCGAGCGCTCACGTGATCGGAGTTTGAGGTACTGGAAGCGTGGTTACCTTCGCCTAAAGGCAGACCTTATTAGCGAGTGAAAAGGTCGGGACAATAAGATATCACTCGCAATAACAGCTAATACGTATTGGTGGTCCACTCAATAAGCGATAAGTGATCGCACGGTAAAGTCCCACGCCGTAATGTCACGACCTATTTATGCTGCTGATAGCAATTGAGAATTGTCAGCAACGATTAGGATTGAATGTAGTATTGAGTGATTAATAATTAATTTCTATAATTTATATATGTAGCTATATACAAATATAAGACGATATTCTAGTCTTTTTCGTGTAAAAGTTAATGGGTATTACAATTGACTGCAGTACAGGTAAATATATCAGATTTAGCTTAAAATTTGACAAATTTGGGTCTGACTTAAAAGTTATATGCATAATAATTATTAATAATTTTCTGTTTGGTGATGAGAATATAGTTCACCACACCTTATCCTGCCAGTGGGTGTCGTAAAAGTCGACTACGGGATATAATATGCATATAAAATCCATGCAAGAGAAAGAAAACTAGAAAGAAATCCCTATACCAACTCTTCTGACCAGCATGAGTTGGTTGGTCTATTTCTCCTTCAATTGTGGAGGAGGCTTGAGCTCAGTATGCAGTAGGATGTGTATGAGCTGAAATGACAAAATGTGCCACTACTGGAACTGAATCTCTGTATCAGACAACTTGGTACCTATAGGCTTTTATTTTGAATTTGCTTCTCTTCCATAGATGTTATTTAAATGCATATTGCATCCCCTAGTCATCCTTTACGTCTTTTCTATGGGCAAGATAAACAGTGCAGAATTTCATTTTTATCACCACATAAAAAATTTGATTACATTCAACAAAGGAAAATGATGTGAAAAGTCCATGTTTGAAAGTTCTATTTAAAAAAGTGCCCGAAAGTGCATCTGATATTCACGGGTTAAGTTATTTCAAGTAGCCGAGTGAGTATTCATTAACATCTTTAATATATGAAATCAACACCTCCTTTTTTATTTTTGGCAGGCTTAATACACAATGTTGCCATTGGATGCCTTTTTCTTGGCCTCCAACATACCTCTTCGTCTTGGCTGCAGTGGCCCATTTGATAGATTAGCCACTCCCTGAATAATGATTTCAATGCACTGACTTGGTAGGATTATCTATAGGTGAGGTTGTCCCTCAGTCTGATCATAACCCCAAATATTAAGTCTAATTCTATATACACCTACATATCTATATACATGTATATTTGGCTTTCAGATGTCAAATAGCAATTTAAAAATGATATATAAATCATTCTGTATATTTTGTTATATATCATCATCATCATCTTGCTCTTATCCCAATTACTTGGGGTCGACGCAATATGTCATCTGTTTTGACATATTGCAAAAAGTTTCGGCAATGACTTTTATGACCGGCCGCCTGCCTGACGTCAGCCCTCCTTGGGAATGTAATCGTTGACCCAAATGGTACCAGATGGAGTTGGTCCGGGTCAATCTAGGGCTCTTAGTCGTCTTTTACGACACCCACGAGCAAAGCAAGGCTTGGTAGTATTCAAAGCCGCTACCACACAGCAATATATTTTGTTATACATATATACAAATATTAAAACATGTAAATTCATTTTCAAATAACTCAATTCAACTGAATGACTCTTGATTAGATGTTATTCTTTACAGTACATTATAATTTATGATAATGGAAGGAAATAACTTATTTCCTCAGAGTAATATTTTGTAATCATAATATATTTTTTGTATATGTATACAAGACGTGGCATGATAAGACTTTGTTAACTTGCACAACTAATTACTTTGCACAACTTCATTATTACAAAAATGAATGTTTAGCTTAGTATGTATAGAATATCTACCTAGAATATCTATGTATAGCTAGCTATACTGGCATATGATTTATTTTACTGTCATATTTATAACTTTATTTTGCAGCAGGTACACCTATAAGCAGGACTTAATCTGTTAATGGTCTCATTTGAGTGTCATTTTATTATATTGATAATTTACAACAATGTTGTTTATTTAAAATATAATCAAGATAAACAAACATGAGTCAAGCTAAGTATAACATTTCAGTACCTAGTGCAAGACAAATGATTAAACAAACAAAATATTTTTAAATAACTTTTCAAATAGCTTCTACATACTCTTATTTTACTGTCAATGCTGTGTCTAAAAACAATTACAATTGAAAACACACATTGAGAATTTGGCTTTGTGCCATCACACATAATATACAGTATTATGCTCTCAGCAACAATAATAATTTCATGAATATTACTAATACAACTACCGGTTATGATGAAATATAAAAGAGAAAATAAAAACAAAATTCTGCATTAAAGTTCAACTCCCAAGATATTTGTTATACACACAGGATATATTCAACTAATGCAATAAATAAATCATATGTTGTAACACCAAAACCTGTTATCATTAATATTGTGATGTCATCTCAAGGATTTTTGTTTTATTTCTAATATTAAAATTTGACATTAAAATAAGACTGCATTATTAAATCAACTCATTTAGTATGTTAATAAAATGTATATGAACATTCTGATAATCTCATTTCTACTTTTGTGTATAAATGCTGATAATAATATAAAATTTTTCTTTACAGGGAAAACGAATAATGTGGTGCCCTTGGTTGGTGCAATAGAACCGTAGTACTACTCACCCACATACAGAGCGGCTCCTGGAACATAAACGTCACGACATCGACGAACTGCTCACTAACATTCCTGCTAGTATTAGCGGCAAGAACCGGCACCGCTGCACTCGCCATTTCAGCATTAGCTTCTCCCGGCTCCGCAGCCGCATCCTGGCTTCGAGTCACGTTCACACGCCAGTTTGGATCACTGGTCGCGTTCAAGGCATAGTAAACAGCAATGGAAAGCAGCGATAAACTGCCTGCAGTATAAACCTTGAGATTTGGCGAGGGCAACCTATCTACTAGTGGTACAGGCATGATGCACCCACGATCGTAATTTATCGTGGAAAATAAACACTTCGACTACACCACAGTTTAAAAGTTAATGACATTGGACTGTTGGATAACGTAATTTTTGATGCGTAGTAAGTAAACTAAATATTATCCACTGACCAAAAACTACAATACCGATATCAACACAAGACTGACACAGACTAACTAAATCCGAGTTGAAGAAGGAAATTATTATGCTCGACATATGATATGGATTTATTTTTATCTATGGATTTGACCAAAGTTCTCAAACTTTAGGGGTCACTCACATCGCATAGATAGTATGAACTTAAGACGTATGTGACCGACCGGTTAGTTCGTGAATTGATGTGTTGCAAACTGAACCATATTTCGCTAAAATTTCTTTTTCCGTGTGGTGACGGTGTAAGAATACATTTCACCACCCCCTTTCTTATCCGTGGGAGTTGTAAAAGTCGACTTAAGGATTACAATATACAAATACATCTATGCAATTCCTGTCAGAGGTAAAAACACCTTTTCTTTCAAAGCACTTACAGTGCTCTTTTACCTTTATTTACCTCTCTCAATCCTACTTTTAGTATTTGTACGTAATTTACTAAAATCAAGGAATAAATAATACAGGCATATGAAGTTGTATGTAATTTTTCTATATTCTTATTAATTATACTTTTATTTAAAATGAAATTCGCGAAATCATATTTTTGAACGAATAATGTTAAAGCAAAAGTGACATAAAACAGCTGGCAGTTGACGAATAGATAGTCGATACATTATTATGTACTTTATCTCTTTCTTTTATAAGGAGGTTGACAGAGATATGAGAAAATTATGCTGTAAATGTGTAATGTCAATAAAATTTGGATTGTTCAATCAACCAAATTTGATTCATGTTTTTTGATATTTTAATTATTTTATATAAAGTTAATTCTGATTTTATGGTGTTAAATATTGAATAATTATGTCTGAAAGGGATTATGCACCACTGAGCATAGCCTGTGTACGCGGGCTTTGCGATAAGATTTATGATAAACGAAAATTTGCTGGCGTTGAAATTGAGAAGTAAGATTTACTCTGATACCTGCGTTATCTTTGTTAATGTATTTCTTATTGTTATCCTGTCTCTTAACATGACGAGCCATCCAAATCAATCACAATTTCAGCTATCCTACTAACTCACAACAATTAAGTTTTATTCATAAACACCCTGACATCCATTTGTACGCCCCTGTCTTGTCGGATATAACCACTCTCCATTTGTTATTGTAATTTTGTCTGATTGCAGAATGGTTAAGGACTTTAATGATGCTAAAAATACGAGTCAGATCAAGCGTCTAATTCGAGTCCTCGGTCAGGATTTGATGTCTTCTACTAATCCTAATGTTAAGAATGGAGCACTAATGGGTTTGTCTTCAGTCGCAGTTGGTTTGGGGAAGGTCAGTCCCAGTATCACAATAAAACTTCATTAATTTAATTTGGAAAACTTAGGAGAATTTTCTCATTCAGTATTCTGCATTGTCTGAAACTATGAGTGTGTATTAGCAATAATGACTTCTGGCATTGAAAAATGGTCTTCCAATGCCAACCTGATAATCACTCCTAAACCTGCTGAGCATGCAATGAAAAGGGCTAAGCACGGGATTCTCTATATCTTGAAATCTGGAATACAGAAATGTGTAAAAAAAAATAGGTGTAACCACCATAGGAAAGTGAGCATGTTGATGTGACAAGGGGTAATCTATCATCATTAATCATCATTTTAGCTTATATATGACCCACTTCCCAATGGAAAGGCAATTGACCTATTATACTACCCTGGTCAAACGTGTTGGTATAGGATTTTGTTTCGAGTTTTCCTTCTGTCACATAGATGTTATTTACATATTTAATCCCTTAGTAATCTTTTACGACACTCACGGGCAAAAGAGGTGGGTGGTGAATTGTATTCTTGCTCTGTTACCACACACAGACCACACCGCTCATATAACCAACAACCATAGTAAAATACAACTTCTAGAATGGTGATCACAAATTAGACGAAACAAAGTAGCAACGACTATAGGATTTAATCATTTTTTCCAACCTCGAATACAAATTATATTTGGTGTTGTAGGTTTTTTCAAATATTCCATGTGGTGACAGTAAAAATACCATTCACTACTATCTTGCATGTGGGTGTCATAAAAGGAAATTAAGGGATATCTCGTGCATATGTGCATACAATAACTATGCAAGAGTGGGAAAACTCGAAATGCAGGAGGCTCGAGCCCAGTAGTGGGACGTGTATGAGCTGGGATGATAAAAAATATTAAGGATAATATTTGTTTTGATAGGGCTGTATAGAATATCTGTCGGAGCTGGTTCATCCAATAGTGGCGTGCTTCAGCGAGGGCGAGTCGCGCGTGCGCTACCAGGCGGCCGAGGCGCTCTTTAACGTGCTGAAGATAGCGCGCGCCGACTCGCTGACACACTTTCCGCTCGTGTTCGACGCACTGGCGCGTCTCGCCGCCGACCCCGAGCCGCAGGTCAAGCAGGGTGCTGAGCTGCTCGACAGACTTGTCAAGGTATCATCAATTTGTTGAAATCAAAGGAAATAAGCCCACAGAGGCGTGATTTTTGTTTTATAATGTGCATCACTAACTTTGAGTCCTGTGGTAACAAGTGGTGTTACCGTAGGCTCGAGCGCAGTCTGTTGGTGCAGTAGCTTGCATTATCTAACCATTCAACAGAAATAAATGTATTGTATATTCACTACTGATTGCAGAATATGCATGTTTATCTGTTTCCTCATAACTTCTAAATTAAACATCATAATTGGATTAATTTTGTGTCATTTGTCATTCCTATATATAAAAATTAAGTAATTTAAAATGTTTAAAACCAAATTTGCAGTTTAAAATCTCAAAACAACTATTGCATACTCAGTTACCAGTTGAATACGAAACTATGTTTAATAAGTGTGGCCTGACGTTATATTTAGTCTCATTACTTTGAGGTACTTAAGTACTTTAAAATGCTGAGAAATTAAATAGTACCTTCTTTATGATGACTTGATCTATGACGTTTTTCGAATGCTTCACTTCAAAATAATTATCGCGATAAATATTTATTGACAGCTGATTTTTTTTGTCAGTTAATTGATATCGAGAATCGAGCTTCAATGTTGCATGTGTTAACTTGTAGAATGACAAGGTGTAATTTTAAACCAAACACTCTGTATTTAGTTTAAAACCGAATTGATCACATTTTTATAAGTGGCGATTACAATGATTTATCCATAGAGCACAAACATTAACAAAGGACATCGATACAGCTACCTATCTATTCTTTAACAATCAGTGGACCTTGCACAAATATTTGCGTCAAAAGTATTCGTAACATTATCGAGACCAATTTGTATGGATTTGGAACAGGTACCTGTATCATACGATAGAAGCGCCGTTAAAGCTATTTATTTTTAAACTATCTGTCTAAGCTGTTTCTTTTGAAGCTGTATAGTGTAATAATATTTAAAGCGAAAATTTACGTATGAAACTAATTGACTTTCCTTAAGGAAAAAGTTAAGAAGCCCTTTAATGAGTACGCTCGTAAGTAGGTGAGCATTAATAGCAGAATAATGAGACAAGGCAGGAAATACGTACTTAGCACTTAGTTCTTAGTAGTATATTGTGCTAATAACACGGAGTATATACGATGTATACTCCGCGTGATTCCTAATATAATTATATTACGAAAATCTGGATATAATAAAATAATTGAGACATCAATCGACATCACCAGACATATATTTAATACAAATGTATGTGATTGCAGGATATAGTGACCGAGTCGCAGACGTTCGACCTGGCCTCGTTTATTCCGATGGTCCGCGAGCGTATCTACACGCGGAACGCATTCGCGAGACAATTCATCGTGTCATGGGTTGCAGTGCTGGACGCTGTGCCCGACATAGATCTGATAGTATACCTGCCCGAGCTACTCGACGGATTATTCAAGATGCTCGACGATGCCAACCCGGAGATCAGGCGGATGTGAGTGCTTATTGTAACGACTAGTATCTACATTATACCTTCTCTTGCATTGATATTGTCTGCATATTACATCCCTCAGTCGTCTTTTACAACACCCACGGGTAAGAGAGGGTAATAAGGACGCCGCTAAACGAGTAAACGAAATTTCAGTTCTAGTAAATGTTATCAAACTAGAGCGTCGCCAATTAAGATTTATTATTCACGTTATACGATACCGCGTAGTGTTGCCCAAATGCAAGACCAAGACGAGACTTTGACTAGTCTTGGTCTTGCAACATCACTCCTGGTCTTGTCTTGGTCTTGGTATTGCGCACTCGAGTCTTGGTCTTGGTATTGCAGCAAGAGTCTCGCAAAGTCTTGCAAGTCTTGTAGTTGGAATAACGTAACAGTCTTTTATCATGGCAAGGAAAAATCCAACTAAATTAATCAAATATCATCCTATCTATCCATCTGCTAGCCTATAGTCCACTGTTCAATATAACCCTTACCACTGCAGAAAATTACTCCCCTATTCCCTGGTGTTACATTAGACAGCCTTACTACTCCTATGGCAAAGGAAGGAATTTCTACCCTGTTTTCTTAAGTCACTACACGGGGCAGTTAATACAATAAATTTTATGTCATTTTAAATATTTTTATAATAAATGGGAATGTTTATATTCCCCTTCAAGTTGACAATATCCGCCATACCTAATAGTTGCGCTATAAAAAGGAATGTGTTAATGACGATTTTAATACCTATAATTCTACCTACCTACCTCTAGATATATTTAATACTAGCTGTTCCGACAGCTTCGCTTGCTTGATTTACCTATCCATATAATGCTATTATTTTGTTTAAATAATCATATCGCACCCTGGAATTAAAAACAATATCACCATTTATAATATCCATAACGTGCCTACTTTAATCACAATTTTTGTTATCTAAGTAGGTAATTGCCGTAACAACGGCTACTACGGAGAACGCTTAACCGCTTTAAAATATTGGCCGATTTGTTAGCCTCTATAGACACTGCTCCGGACCAATTTACCAAAAGGTATGTCGCAGTGTATTAGAGCCTAAAACTTTTCTGGATAAACATACTATCTGACAAAAAATATTCTTTTGGATTTTTTTCTAAAATTAGGACGTTCAAATAAACAATTTCTCCCGATTTATGATTAGTATAGATAATAATAGTTTTTAATAATATACCTATGAAGAGGATCACCAAATGTATGATATTCGTCGTCATCATCTCAGCTCATAAGAGTGCCACTGCTGGGCTTAATCTTCCTCCCAGTAGGAGGCAAATTGACCTACTATACCACGCTTGTCAGACATGTTGGTATAGGATTTTATTTCTAGTAGTTTTACTTCTCTTTCACATTATTATATTACGATCTTTATGTATGCATCTACGCATAATAGTTCTTTTTGCGAATCTGGGTGTTATTTATGTAGATCAATTGTAGGCATATTTCTATGTCCAACAGTGGACGTCGTGGGGCTAATGAATAAACGGATATCAAGATTAACTAACAGGGTGATGATTATGGTATTTTGTCCTTAAGCCTTTCCAAAGAGTAATTCTGAAAAGCCAACACCAACATTGATAATCAATTGGCCAATAGATGGATATCTCAAAATTGCCGTGTAGTGACGGAGTAAGAATATATTATATCACCCCTTATTTTACCCGTGAGTGTCGTAAAAGACGACTAAGGGCTATATATATAATGTATAGTTATATAACATCGGTGCAAGAGAAGGAAAACTTGACATGAAGTCCTGTACCAACACGACCGTTCACCGTGGTGTAGTAGGTCAATCTCCCTCCTATTATGTAGAAGACACGAGCCCAACAGTTGGACGTATATAAGCTGAAATGGTGATTTGACTTAAATGCAAGACGCGAGACTCTTGCAGGCTCAGTCTTGGTCTTGCTCAAGTCTTGCAGGGCCAGTCTTGGTCTTGCAAAAATTAAGCGGTCTTGGTCTCGGTCTCGCATTTCTCGCAAGACCAAGACTTTTTTGGGAAACACTAATACCGCGAAAAAAAGCTGTTACAGTAGAAACTCGATCAACCGGACTAATTGTTGTCGGTAGGCATTCGGATAATCGAATGTATGAGAAGCCTGCTTCAATTTTGTGCATATGTACATAATTTTATGCGTTTATTAGAAGACGAATACATATCCCGCGGGGTATGCACCTCAGAGCGGCGTAACAATTACTAACTAAAACAATAAAGAAACGCGTGGGACGCGATCCGGCAGGGAGCGGACGGGACATTCAAATTCAAATTATTTTATTATGCATAAACCCTGAGAGGGCACTTACATATTGTCAGGTTTACAATTTCAAAAAAAATATACTACCACCGGATCGGAACGCGACCGCTACTGAGAAGATCCGGCAAGAAACTCAGCGGGCTTGTCATTATTTTTAATTTTTTTTTTTTTTTTTTTTATTCCATTTTTTTTTATTTTATTCCATTTCAGACACATTCATGCTTGCATAAATTAGATTTGTAGGTACAATAAGGTCGCGATTGGTAGTCAGGGTAATCGCGAATCCGTATAACTGAGGGCCGGATAATCGAGTTTCTCCTGTATTTAGTTTACTGTACACAGTACAGCCAGCACATACATTGACGTAATGCGATAAATTATAGTTATTTGTTTATTAATCATCGTTATCACAGCTCATATACTTCCCACAGCTAAACTCGAGCATCCTTCACAATGGCAGCAAAATTTACATACTGTGTAGTACCCACAGTGGGCAAATGTGTTGCTATAGGGTTTTATTTCGACAATTTATTCTTAGTTATATTAAGATACAAAGTCTTCTGTCGCTTCGACAGAAATGTCGAATTCTTTTATATTGAATTTGAAAGAAAAACTCAAAGTCCTATCTAATTGTATTTGTAACTAGCAGCCCGCCCTCGCTTCGCTTCGGTTTCAGTCGCCTTACCTGCGTAGTTTCAGTTCCCGTGGGAATAAGTTACTCCTCATATAGACAACTCCCCTCCACCTCCCTGATAGTAAAATATTATTACAATCCGTCCAACCGTTTTAAAGATTACCCAAAACAAACAGATAGACAGACCAAAATTTTTTAAACCGGTTTTTAGGCAGAGGTGTCGTACAAATAACTGTGTGAGCATGAAAAAAGCCCATTATTTTGACATTACAAACAGACACTTCAATTTTATTTATTTGTATAGCTTATCTCAGCTTATACATGCCCCACTGATGTATTCGAACCATCTCCGCGATAAGTAGGCAATTGACCTACTATATCACGCTGATCAAATGGATTCCTATAGTTTTATTTTGAGTTTTCCTCCTCTTGTTAGCATCATCATCATTTCAGCCTATCGAGATCCCCTGTTGAACGTAGGCCTCCCTGATGTTACGCCACAGAGTGCGGTCCTGTGCCGCCTGCATCCAACGACGCCCGTCTACTTTCACCAGGTCGTCGGTCCACCTAGTGGGCGTTGTCCTACACTGCGTCGTCCGATACGTGGTCGCCACTCGAGAACCTTTCTTCTCCAACGGTTGTCGGTTCGTCGCGCGATGTGGCCTGCTCATTGCCACTTCGGCGTGCTAATTCTTTGTGCTATGTCTGTTACATCCGCCCTTCCGCGGATCTCCGTATTTCGGATTTTATCTCGCAGAGAAATCCCAGGCATAGCACGCTGAATGACATTGAGTTTGAAATCTACAATTAGGTATTACGTTTCTGTGCCGTAAGTCATCACTGGTAAGTGGTAACACACACTGGTCCTAGGCCTGTGTTTTCGAGACACTGAGTTGAACTAGAAGATCCTTGTAAGTTTACCGATTGTTATATGCATATTTAATCCCTGAGTCTTCTTTTACAACATCCACAGGCACTATAGGTAGTAGTGAATTGAACTCTTCTTAGGTCTCCACTTCAATAGTGGTAGGAGGACCACACTGTCGACAGTTATCTGTCTACAGCTGCGGGCCGGTCCGTCCCGGGTAGTACCACGCTGAGCACAAAATCGACGTCTGAGTAGTAGTGGCGGCTGGTGGGTCAACAAAGTGGTGGTGCACTTTATTTGCTCACTAAGTATTAAAATCAGAAATTGCAATGGAACAACAATTTATAAAAAAATACATTTATTATTATTTACGAGCTCTTTACATTCTTTAGGTACCTATACATGTGAAGAAACATGTGGTTTTATTTGCTTTTCAGTTTTCATACTTCAAAAAATATTTATAAAAGAGTGCAAATCAAAAAATATTTTGATTTACACTCTTTTATTAAATTTATCGAGGGCCTGGGCGGTCCCGCCAATTTTATATCAACTTAATTTTGAAAAGTTTTATCATGCTAGGCTCATTTACACTCAACCACACACGGTACACGAAGTATAGAATAGAACTAAGACCAAAAAAATAAAAAAACAATTACTTAATGTAAACAAACAATATTTAACGCGTCACAGGATACATCGAAAGTATCGCCGCCGCCAGACAAATTTCGTCGAAAGTCGAGTGCTCTCGGTAATGTTCGGTTCGCCCGTGCGGCGCTCGAGCAGACTAATTTTTCGCTATATTTCTATGAACTATCTTTTGTCTCACGCGCCAGGCGTTTTAACTCATAACTAATACAAGTTGTATTAGCAATCCCCGTGCGCTCGCCTCAGCGCACGAGATTTTTTTACAGGGCAAATAAGTTTTAATAGTTTAGTAAAGCGTTTAAATTGTTTCGTCATAATTTGTAATTATATTTGTTGTATGTTTAAAGAATAAATATTAATATAGTAATTTAAAATATAAAGAGGAACTAATATTGTAATTAATAAATCTTTTGAATTGGTGGTTCAGCGCACGAGCGCACTTAAGGTGCAGCCGCCACTGCTGAGTAGTAGCAATTTGTTACTGCGCTTCGTTCGGTGAGCGAGAGAGACAGAAGCCCAACTTTCTGAGGGTGTTTGCGTGTGGAGGGTTTTGGTGGTGCCCTTGGTATCACCGAGCCTCAATGCACTCATTCACAATCCCTTCACTTTCTTCACGGTAAGCAGCGGCCTTGTAAAGGTCCATGAGCGGCAGCAACACTTACCAACAGGTGTACTGTTTGCTCGTTTGCCACTGCTTGCAATAAAGAAATAAAAAAAAAACAAAATAAAGCAACGCGCCATAATTTTGGCTGATGATTAATCCTCGAATAGAGTTTATATTAATATTGAATGTTATGTTTATATGTTTTCATACCACCAGTGTATATTATATTATTATAATGCAATGTGTGTTTGTCTGTTTGTTAGGTGTGACGTACAACTGAACGAGTTCTTGCGTAGTATAAAGAAGGACCCGTCCCGCGTAGACTTCCAGGCAATGATCAACATACTGATCACTCACGCGCAATCACCTGAGGAAATGTTACAGGTAACAATATCGATATTAACAATGTGTTCGTGACGTCACATCCTTATGAACACTAAAACGTCAGTGTGCAGTTATTTCAAGTATTACAATATTTGATACAATTACCTGAATAAAATTATGTAGGTTTTATTCATCCGTTGGACAAATATACACTACGGTAAGTATTTATTTGTGTGTATATTATGATCCATACTTTTATTTTGATGATAATCAATACAACACGCCACTTTCGTAAGGTTCAAACACTATTATATTGTTTTATATTTCAACCTGCAACTATTTGGTTCGTTCTACGCGCTTTGTGCGCTCGCAGTCGAACTGAAAAATTGTAAGTTCAAATTCTGAAGGTTGCTCGTCACACATGAGATTATATACTCACCCACAATTGTATCGACTAATAAAACTGATTTCATGATTTCAATAGGAACGACCTTTGCCCTTCAAATTTGAGGTGCTCGGTATTATGTTAGAGTGATGCGTATGCTTTCATACTTTCAATGCGGAATAATAACACAAGTCAACAAAAAAATATATATATATTTTGCGCATGGGTTTTACTTAATATATTCTGATTATTTAAGCACATATATAAAATGTGATTTTAAATCGAAAATATTTTTAAGAAATTAGTGCGATTTTACCTTTTTAGATTTTTGCGCCCAATGAATGGCGGTGTTTGCGCGCTATCGGTGCAGAAGGACAGGTGATAGGTCATGTAGTAGTATTTGTTGCGTTGCCCGTTGTGTACGACAGTATGTATTTAAATATTACAGAGAAATGACGTGTTTCATATCTTTTTCGCTGTATCGACCAGTAAAAAAGGGCTGCGGAAAGTTGCAAATGAGACGCTGACTTGTTTAGCTATATTTGCGGCGAATTTATTAAAGTGAGAGAGATAAAGTATGATTTAAATACAAATTTAAAGACTTACGAGATATATCAAGCTTACTTCAATCTACCTGTTAAAAATCAAAACAATAAATGGGTTCTATATGTGTCATGTAACTCTTGCGGATACAATCTAGAAGATGAGTTTATTTTCTATTTTTGTTTAATTAACTATTTTATAATAACATAAATTAGGTTAAGTATTTAAGTTACGTTTTATTATAAGCTAGTACCGAGCTGATAAAAGATCAATGAAGTTAGAAGTGTTGAGAATCTAGAGAATGCAATCACCATCACACATACTGTTATTTTTGCATTGTGAATACACTTAGAGCCAACGAAAATAAAAAATAAAAAAATTATAGAAACCATTAAGATGTTTCTGATCTACCATTGCCATATGCTCCAATACCACATATAAAAGAAAATCCTGTACCTGCTTCGCCTTTGTTGGAAAATCAACTAAGTACTCTCTCAAGGCAGCCGTCAATTACTGTGTTCATTTGTATCTGAACAAACCGAATTCGTTCATGAATCTGAACCAAAAATACCACCCCTCATCTGCTCTAAAGGTCTTAATGACTTAAGAGATCACAATGATTGAAGAGACTTAAATTTACCAGAAAGAAACGTCCATAAAGATATAATGGGATAAATTTGGGAGACGTTGGCAAGGCCAGTATACTGAAAGCATGATGGGAGACTATATTTGGGGGTTAATAAGAGAAATATCTACTAATAGGCATGGGTAACTCAACGATGATCCTTGCGTTAACTCAGTAACTCAGGCGCAGTAGACTGCGCCGGCTCATTGCGCTAACTCAAAATTGCGCCATGGCACAACAAAATGTAAACACGACCGAGTGAGCTACGAATGAAATGTGCGCCATCTGCGCCACTGCAGGTATAACTCCATTTCTAACTCATTGCGTCATGGCGCAACACATGAAACAACCGAATGAGCAACTAAATGCGCACCTAGGTATAACTCAATTTTTAAAAGAGTTATTTACACTTCACAGAGTTGTTCGACCGACGAGTTTTTCGGCGGGAATATGGGAGTGTCATGTTACGCTCTTGAATGAATTATTGTTTTTAGTTTTATATTTTAAATAATTTTGCTGATATTTTATCTTTATTTACATTATATATATTTGTTGTGTACGTCACTGAAACTCCTCTTAAACGGCTGGACCGATGTTGATGAAATGTTTTGTGTATGTTCAAAGCGATACGAGAATGGTTTAGATTCACAACTGGACTCGGTAGGTGGCGCTTCTATCGATTTCAAAGAGCATTCCTTTATTTTATTTGAACAGAACAACATCTGTATTGAGTCAACTAGTCTAATATGTAATACAGTTGAAGTGTTGTGAATATCATATAATAGTGATTTACGTTAATATGTATAATAGTATATTTGGTTTTCAGCACCCAATTAATGGTAACGACTTACTGACGGATGTTACTTATCTCTTACGCTAATAATATGTAAAGAAAATTATGTGTAAGCTACGTAAGACAAGGCAGTAAGGTGGACTATAGCCTGCCTTATAGGCGCATAAATAAAAAAATTGTTCAGATTCGCCGACGGGCGCTGCGACGATTGCGCCGTGCGCTAACATATTTTCTAGAAGTGAGTTGATACTTCCAGCGCAGTGAACTGAGTTGGCGCAATTGCGCGGCGCAGCGCAGTGTTACATGTCATGTTACATGTCTATCTACTAAACATGACAGAAAAAGTAAAACTGTTGTTATTTAAACATTTTAACTCTACTTTAAAACTTATATCGTAAGAAAAAATCATAAACAGATGTTCGGTATCATAAAAATCATCTCCATGCCAATTTTTTATGTATTTTCATTGTTTTTAATTTTGTAATTTTTACTCATAAAAGCAACTTCAGAACTATTTTTTGTTCTTATTTCTAGGTATAAAAGTAATAAATATAAAGTATTTACAACCCATGCGCAAAAATGCTGTAGACTAGGTACCACGCTGTAACGCGTAATTCAATCAACGTGACTCATATGTTTGTAAGGTCCCCACTCCCTTATAATCACCCGGCACCCCTACTAATACATGAAAAATGATTATCTTAAGTGTGTAAAATATAATAAAAATATTCACATTGTGCATATTCGTATTGTTATGATGTGTGGCGGCCCCTACGAATATACCAACCCTTATATACCAACCCTTACATTACTCGTGGGTGTTATAAAATACTACAAATACTTCATGTCGATGTGCCATATACACCTGACACCATTTGGGCAACAATTACATTACCAAAGAGTGTTGAGGTCAGGCGGGCCAATCGAATATACAACTATGTATTACCAAAACTTTTCCATTATTTACTATGGTGGAAGATAAATATTGTATTAATTAGAAGTCATTTAGATAAGGACTGTATGATGTTGATTGAACGTTTGCGTTTTGTGTAGTTGACAGCTATCACGTGGCTGAAGGAGTTCGTGGAGCTGGCGGGTGCCGGCATGTTGCCGTACGCTTCGGGAGTACTTTGCGCCGTGCTGCCCTGTCTCGCGTATCACGACGAGCCACGGAAGAGTATCCTTTGCTATAAAAATTTAGAGCTGAGAGAACGACTTTCGGTCGTTCACATCTCTGCATTACTTGACTAATCAAATTCACCTTTCTTACCATCATACCTTAGTTACAACTCGCATATATGTACAGTATACGAGTTTTCTTCGAAATTCTTTATTAAATGTATATTTTGTTGTGTAGATAACATTTTGCATTACGTTGGGCGTTGGTATTTCATTTAAATTTAAGACACTTCTGGTTGACTCACTGGAACCAAATGAATGTGAACCACCTCAAGACATGTCTGATTAATTATCAATCTCGATTAAGCCGTTCAGCCGTACTGTGTGCACGCTAAGAGTAATATGAGGGAGAGGTCGTTAATTAAAAATGTTGTATAAACAGGGCAAATGTATTCCCCTTGTGAACTTTTGTCGCGAGTATAGCGCGCTATAAAGGTTTATGTTCCTCTTCTCTTATGTATATATATTTCCTCTGGAAGTTGTATGGGATCAGAGAGTGTGTTAATAAAAATGTACATATCAGTTAGTTTCTTATCAGACAATCAGGTATCCGTGAGACGGCGGCCACTGTGAACTTTCAACTGACGAAGTTAGTTGTGTCACCGTCGCGAGAGACTGACGGTGGAGAGGGCGAGGGCGAGGCTGAGGGTGGCGACGGTGAGGGCGGTCCGTGTGAGGAGGCGCGTCTCAATCTGGACGCTGTCGTGTCTGTGCTGACACAGCTGTTACATCACGGCTCTGTGCACACGAAGGTCGCCGCACTCGACTGGATATTACACCTATACAACAAACTACCCGCCGAGGTAGGTGCACACACACACACACACACACACACACACACACACACACACACACACACACACACACACACACACACATATACTAACTGTGTGCGTGTGACTGTTCAATGTGATGTACTTATAAGGGGTCAGGGGTGAGGGCGATGCCCCGGGAGGAGCGTCGGGATGGAAAGGTATCTGAAGGGGTATCCCACCGGGTCGGCCTAAAACGTTAAGGAACTCTCTACCAGCGGTCGGTCCAGTGGCGATGGGGAGGGAGCATGGTGGGTGGTATGAGTCCGTGCGCTGTCCTGTTATTACCCCAGATGTAACGGGTGGCGTGCACCAGACCATTGTCCGCCTAAAAAATGGGTGACAGGAATGGTCTAAAAATGTTAATTGCCCTCGTGTTCACATTGTATGTATATGTCCCTAATCCGTTTAGGAACGGATTAGGGACATATATAAAAAAAAAATTTACCCCCTCAGCATACTCGAAAAAGGTCCTCCTTCCCTTTTAGTTTTTACATAATATCTATAATAATTTCTTGCAAACAAAAAATTAAAACCCTATTTGAAATCGATAATAAAGGAGATATTAGATGCAGATAAGGTACATCATCCATAGTGGCATTCTCGTGGATAGTTCCTTGTCTAACAGACTGAGTGACGAATTAGGGCAAAAATATAGATATATAGATGAGCGAAAAACTAGCGGTGCTGAGCTATGTGAAGCAGACGATACATGATTGTGAATGGGGTGTCGTTGAGGTACTTAGCTCAGCAGCCACAGTACCATTGATATGTAATGTTGTGTCGTACAGATGTTCCTGGAGACTGACAAGCTGTTCGTGAGTGTGGTCGGTAGTCTGACGGACGGCTCCGATGACGTGGTGCGTCGCTCGCTCGCCGTACTCGCCGAGGTGTGCTCGTGCGCACCGCACTCAGGTAATACACTTGTTCTGATAATACTGAATTAATATCGAATTGTGAGAAGATTTGCATCATATCGGATTGTCAGGGTTGATTGGAACATAAAATCAAAAAGAAGAAAACCTATTCATTGAATCCAAAAGACGACCTACTGATCGGTATGAAGTTTGTTTCAGGTCAAGATCAATATCTATCAGCCGAAGTCATCACTATTGATAATAATCATCATCATCATTTCAGCCCAGACACGTCCGACTGTTGGGCTCGGGCCTCCTCCACTATAGAAGGGAAATTGACCTAGTATATCACCGCTTGTCAGGCATGTTGCTATAGGTTTTGTTTCGAGTTTTCCTTCTCTTGCATATATATTATATGCCTTAGTCGTATTTTACGACACCCACGGGCATGAGAGGAGGTGGTGAATTATATTCTTACTCCGTCACCACACGGATATCTATTGGGACTAACATCAAACTGATACACACCACATTTTTGATATAAATGTATTTATTCGTTTTAAGTGTAGTGACTTTTTATGTCGGTTGACACTTGTACAAAGAAAGTTCGAGTCCAACTTGTGTTACGTTTTATTTAACAGATGACTTGGAATCGAGCCCTTATTATTACAAGTTTCTGCAAGCTCTACTGAGACTGTTGGCCGCCGATGATAATTTATTAGAAGATAGAGGCGCATTTATTATTAGGTAAGTAACAACTTACAGACGACTCGCTGTATCCGGCAAATAATAAAATACACATAATTGTTCAGTGTGTCTGTGTGTGTATTATTTGAATGCAATAATAGTATGTTTGGGGAGTGCCTAGAAGCACAAATATTTATTTCGTTACGAACAGTATTATTTTATTTAAAAAAGGCAACTAAATACCTACATAGGTATTACATAAATACTCATAGGTATTACCTATATACTAACTGCTTGAAAAAAATTTCATTCTTCATAATTGTTGTAACATTCATTATCGTATCGTTTTATCGTTATTCCATTATATACTGTCTCTACCCTGTGTAGAAACGGGATAAGAATACAATAGGCCCCGACCTTTGCTTGCCCATACGAGTCGTAAAAATCTGCTAAGGGCTCACCAGAACAGCGGGCAGCAGCTATATTTTGGGAAACAGATGTCACCTTATTGCGAACGTCAAACATGGCCGTCCGCCAAATGTGTCGACTCATGTGAGTGTAGGGCCGAGGTTGATTTTCTTGTACTCTAAAGCCTTCATTGTGTTCATACTTAAAATAAGAGCATTACTTTCATCCCCTTCCATCGCATGTCCAAACCGCGCTGTCTAAAATCTTAAACTTTCTCATTTCAAGCTATTAAGCTAGATATGAAAAAGCTTGTGTTAGTATGTATTTTAATAGGTTGTCGGCGACGTGGTTTTCGGGTGGGTCAAAAAAGTATGTATTTTAATAGGTCTAATGTGTTTTATGTTCTAGGCAATTATGTATATTACTAAACGCAGAGGATATATACAAGGCTTTATCAAAGATATTACTGGAGGATAAGAATCTTCGGTTCGTGGCGACCATGGTGGACGTGCTCAATACAATTTTGCTCACGTCCGCTGAACTGTACGACCTCAGACTGCAACTACGGAACTTCGATAAACCGGTCAGTATATATACCTACAAAATGGACAACATAAAGATAAAGAGAACATAGCTGACAGAGGGAAATTACCTATTTTATTTTGGTAGCAAAAATAGGCTTCAAATATTTTTTGCCGGCATATATACCTACTCTTCTTTCAATCTTACATATTGCAAAGTTTTACGACAAGCACTTGGGAATGTATTGTTGACTTGACGGCATCAGATGAAATTGACTCCATTAGTTATCTTTCACGACTCCCACAAGCAATGTAAGGTTTGATAGCATCTGTAGCCGTCTTCACACAGCCGTTGAATCCATCATTATATGAAGAAAAACAGCGTGCGTACACAGTACGCATGGCAGAAGTGAAACTTCTGACGTGCCACGTGTTTATTGTCAATAATAAAAAGAAAAATAAAAATAAATTGTACTCTCAATCTGTCTCACTCGCTCCATGGCTATGTGCCGTCCTATGTTCGCCCTTTCTCACTCGCTCTCAATCCCTCTTTCCCTCTTCTTGGACAAAACGTCCCACATTTTCGTGTCACTATATTGCGTTTCATCCGTAAAAATGTTACCCTCATGCGCCCAAAGAAGTGTCACTTCAATAATCCAAAATCCATGTGTCAACAATATATGCATTTTGTCAAGGAAGGAGATATACCGTGTGTTATATTATCAGGCGACACACTCCCTGTTCACGTCGCTGTACCAGTGTTGGTGTCACAGTCCCGTGTCGCTGTTGGCGCTGTGTCTGCTCACACACAACTACGTCCACTGCAACGAGCTCATCTCTACATTGTATCCTTTTCTGTAACTTCTCTTTACGTGTAATAAGTTTCATAATAGATGTTTATAATATGATCCTTAACATAAAGACAGTGGCGATCTAGAAATTACAGTGGACTTCCTTACTGAAGTCGACAAATTAGTACAGTTAATAGAATCTCCTATATTTGCATGTAAGTATATGTTACCTGTTTAAAACATACATTCTAAGATTGCAGTTTGTTTTATATTTAATAGTACTATTTATTATAAATAATTATCATCATCATCATCATCATCTTGCTCTTATCCCAATTACTTGGGGTCGACGCAATATGTCATCTGTTATATTATAAATAATTATATTGGATGAAATTGGAAAATATTTTATTTTTAAAAAGAGAGGCACAAGAATAGTACCCTGTGAGACGCCCAAATTATTAACGTGTAGGATGATATAAATCTTGTTATAAATGTTATATTTATATAATAAAGTCGTGTATAAAGCATGTGATAATTAAATATACCTATGTAGGCGTGTTGGCATACGGTTTTACGTCGAGTCTGCCTTTTCTTGCATGTATATTATCTGCATATCATATCCTTTAATCGTCTTTAATGTCATCCACGGGCATGATGAAGAGTGGTGAATTCTATTCTTACTTCATCACCACAAGGGCAAGGCCAATGTATAATGTGACATCTGTTGATAAGACATGCGGCTGGAGTTGTTGTGCGGGGCGCGAGCGGCGCCACTGCGGGGCGCGCTGTACGGGGTGCTGATGTTGCTGCCGCAGACCGATGCTTTCCACCTGCTGCGGAACCGTCTGCAGTGTGCACCCTCACAGCCGGCTCTCACACAGTACGTGAATGATTTCATCATTTCAGTTCATATGCGTGTCGAGCTTCCTCCACAAACGGCAGGAAATAAATAAAGCACGTTAGTTAGACGTGTCGGTATAGAATTTCATTTCAGATTTTCCTTCTCTTGAATAGATGTTATGGATATTTAATTCCTTAGTCCTCTTTTACGATATCCATACGCAAGATATGGGGTGGTGAATTGTATTCCTACTCCGTCACCGGTTTGTCTACAGCCGCGGGCCAGTCAGTCCGGGGTAGTTCCACACTGAACAGATATACGACGCTTGAGTAGTAGCAATTGTTACTGCACTTCGTTCGGTGAGCGAGAGAGCCGAAAGTTCAACTTTTGGAGTGTGTTTGCGTGTGGTGTTTTGATGATGTCTTTAGTATCAGCGGACCTCACTGCACGCATTCACGCTCCCCTCACTGTCATCACAGCAGGCGGCGGCCTAGCGAAGATGCAAGAGTGGTGGTATCACTTACCACTAAGTGTGCTGTTTGCTCAATTGCCACCAACAGTAATAAAATAAAATTACAATTTATTTTCCATGAAAAACTATTTGCATCATTATACAATGCTTAAGATTAATATAGAATTAATATATTATGACAAAACGTTACATAATTATCTATAACTTACAGGACTGAGGTGCCGGCGGATGGTGCTACTCCGTCGATAGACTTCAATAAACTGTTAGAAGACTTCAAGCGTGTACAAGCAGCGCATCGAGATTACAAGATGGTCGACCGGAGTCGACCCAAACTGCTTGACAAAGGATACTCGTAGCGCACACATTATCAATTATCACTCATAAATTTAGTATCAATTGGCAAATACGTCCATGATAACAATTATGATGATGCGAGCCAGTTGAAAACGTGCTGTCATTAGCTAGGTACCAATGGCTAAATAATAATTTTATATTGAAATACTTAAATATAAGTACGTATGTTTTTTTTTTCAATGAATTTTTACTCGAAATAATCTTTCTCGTAATAATTTTAATTGAGTGGATGCTATAAGTAAATACACTCGTCTGGCAAAATAACGAAGCAAATTTTATACTCGTCAATACAAAAATATTACTTACTCGGGCTTCATTGAAAATGTATGAATGCACAAAGTACATAGGAGGTAAATGAAATTGAATGAAATATTTAAATGTCATGTCATGACCTCTGATGTTTACCCGAGTATTACACATTATAAATAAAGCTATATTTACAGATTTTAATACGTTTGCGTTTGATTACCTGACATTCCGAACACTTTACAACGTTCACGGTTACGGGTGGGCCAAGACGTCTCATGTCCAATAAGTCATCGTTATTACAGATATTTATATCTACCCGCTAGTTATTAAATTTTGACCTACATTTTGATAGAAATTTGTTGCCAGTACAAAAAGAAAATGATTTTATACGAAAAAAATATATTGTAATTGGTCAGTAATTTATTTATTTATTATTACAATATCATAGCAAAAAAGAACTAATAAAATACATTGCCTTATAAAATTGGTAAACTATTCAATTAAATTTTATATACTATAATAACCTGAACCTGGGTTAAGGCCTAAACTGACATTCAAAATAATTAATCAGTAGATTGAATATAATAGTAAGTGTTCATATGTAGGTATTTTTTAATTGCATTTATTATTATGAACATAGCGTGCGACTGTCTTGACATGGCTAAGGACTGTCTTCTTATTTTAAAGCCCAAAACATTATTATTAAACTTATACATATATCTCAATAAACCAGCATATAAATTTATCTAATTATTTAATGGGTATTGGAACTATGAAATTTGTATGTTTTGAAATTATTAAACATTAAAATTTTAATGATTATTCTATTATGACAATTAATTAATTACAACCTAATCAAGTCTAATATACTACCACTGAATCGAAGCGCGGCCACACTGAGAAAGATCCGGCAAGAAAACTTAGACCGTGGCTATGAACGCTAAAGTGTTTGAAGCGTAGGGCAATCAAAAATAAAATACAAACGCGATAAAATCTATAAAAATAGTTTTATTTACAATGGCAGGTCATATAGATATAATCTAATAAAATTTATAATACATATATTGTACAGTAAAACTTGACGATACATTCGATCTGTCGTTTTCTCACAAATATTTAATACAATCTGTTTTCTGGATAATTAAGAAGCATTCATTATTATCATTCACGTAAAGAATCAATTATGAAAACAAATTAGTATATTTAATCATAAATTGCACTACATTTCAAAGTGCAGTGACGCTCTGTGTGTTGTGTTCTCGTGTTGTCAGCTTCCTAATTATTTAAATGATTACCTGATGATGGTCGCTAAGTATGTTGTATCATCTTTACGCGCTATTGAGGGAGGAATGGAATGTTGAGGGTATTAAATGCCCTCGACATTCCATTAACCTTTTGCTTGTTTTCGTTTGTAATTTATTGCTCTATAGAGCTATATCTAATAAACTTTGACATCTTGCGGAGTTGCGGTTAAAATGCAAAGTAAAGCGTTGTGGGAATATTCTGTCAGATTATTTTTATTAGCATGTACATACAGGATACATATAGAGATGTGACGTATCGACAGTATAAATAGGTATGAATCGCGCAAACGCGCGCCGATGATAACGTAGGTATCATCGGTCGTCGGCCGATCCGCTGATTTAAAAGCGAAGTTTGCACTGCTAATGCGAACGTAATCGTTGATTTATTCAATTTTTAATAAACATTTAACAAAGTACGAATATGTTGCAGATTAAGTATCATTGACTTTGTACATTTCAATCAGATTTATACGAAATTTATACGATGTTTATATTTAAAAAAGAATAACAGTAACTGGTGATTGTTTAGTCGCACTGATGTCAGTCTGTCTCTGCCTTACGCGTGAACACGTGTAACAAACGTACATTCCAACATTTATTTATATAAATGAAACTAAAATGACTACATATAAAAATTTTATTACAATAAACATGTATTATAATTTATTATTTACAAATATAAACAATTAAATACATAACACGTTGTTTTATTCAATACTTGTTTTTACATTATTATATTGTCTCGTCCCCAATAGCAACACTGAAATAAAACTATAAACGGTAACGGTGCAGCCAAAGATAAGTATGCCATCTATAATGTACCACGATACTCGCAAAAATAGCCGGTAGACTTGAATATATATTATTTTTGTCTCACAATGTTGACATTGTCTTATTCAATTATAAAGATCGTCCCTATCTACTAACGGGAGCACGGGTTGTCAGGCGTAATGCACCTCAAGACAATTAATAGATACAAAGTGGAATAACCTTCGATTTGCCGAACAACGTAAACATTATCAGACCAACTATGACCCGCTGATAACACAGAAGTGACTGGGGTACTCACATCCGTTCCAATAGATATGTCAAACCAACAAATATTCTCATTGATTGGCAGTTCAAAGAACGTAATTCAAGTAAGGATGCTTCATGCGCAGAGAAAACGGTGTAACGTATAGCCGACGTAGGCAGTGGCAATGACTTGCTGTCACCAACCTTCCACAGTATGTACATTTAGATTCACGGAGACACGAGGTCAGTGTATATGTTCCTTAAGTTAAACAATGTATTCGTTGTATGAAGTATGGTCATATAGCTAAGTTTTGTCGAAATGCAGAGGTATGTTCAATATGTACTGAAAGTCACAATTACCGCAAATGTCATACTGATACAAAGGATGTCATAAGTGCTAACTGCAAGCGTAACCACATTTCTATTTCATCGTCTTGTCCAATTAAAAAGAATAAAGTGAAGAAAACAAGATAAAATCACACTCTACAACTTATGCTAGCTTATTCGATTCAAAATCTTTCCCAGCACCATCAAAACGCACATTGGCTTCACAAATTAATAATCTTATGAAATCTGACACCTTTGTCAATATTTTAATAGAAACTATAACTTGCATAGTAACTAATGAAGAAGTTCCTATTAACTGAAGTTCCATTCATGAAACACTTAACAAAACTATCGGTACTAAATTATCTTAAATACCTCTGATGGATTATCTAAATATTATGCAATGGAACGCTCAAAGCCTCAATAGTAATAAACATATTTTTACAAATTATCTTTATTCGCACAATATACATATAGCAGTAATTTCAGAAAAATGGTTCAAAACCAATCAAAATAAAACTTTAGAATGTTGAACGAAATGATTGTGGTAATACGTAATATTCATAATGGAGTAGCAATTATAATTCATAAGAACATTAATTACTCACGTGTAAGTACTTACTTTGACAATTCATTACAAAATGTATGTGTTAGAATTAAAATAAATAGCAAAGAATTCAATATTATTAGTATGTATAGTTCTAAAAATTGTGGCCCAATCTTTACTAAAAACAAAATTAATTCATTAATAAAATCAGTTCTTATCGATTGTTATTAGCAGGTGATTTTAACGCCCATCACACCCTCTGGGGTTGTGGCACTAGTAGCCCTTGGGGAAGAGATCTTCTGGAGGTATCTGATGAAAACAATTTGATTTTGCGCAACGATGGTTCAGCTACAACTATAGGCATATTAAGTTGGCGGCGCGCGGCTCCATAACCCACCCGTAGCACGTCGCCTTCGTCGTTGGGCCGACCACCGGTGCAGAGTTCCTTGTCGTCAGTGGTCGGCCCGATGGAATATCCTGAGGCGGTATCCTCTCCTCTCGACTGTCCCGGGACGTCGGTCGCCGTCGCACTCTCTGCGGGTGACGGACTAAAATCCCCGCTCTGGTGACCCGCGTCCTCGGCTAGGACAATATACATTTACTCTGCAGTTACATTGATGACTCATTATTTTCTTAACGCAAACGGATTACTGTTAGGACGAATTGATAGACTTATTAATAGGCAATTTACGATTTCTTCTTCTACCTTCATTAACTATCAGAAGTACCTGAATATATTTTCGAATACAAAATTTCAAATAGGGTGCTTTTGAAGGATACGCTTTCTAACAAAAAAGAAGAATCATTTAAATTATTAATTTATGTTTGAACTTACATACAATTATAGTTATTTATATACTTTTGTAAAGATAGTATTGCTCTATGCGACACAATGCGATTGCTATAAAGGGACTGTACAATTGTTCCATTATGTACACTACACTACACTATTATCTTATATATCTACTAGCTTTTGCCCGCGGCTTCGCCCGCGTAAAATTTACTTGAATATTGAACTATTATCGCAAAGAATATTATCGGCATAAAAAGTATTACATTTCTTAATTTAAGAAATACTCTATCTACGTGTCAATTTTCCAAATCTGCTCAACAGTTTAAGCATGATTGAGTAACAAACATCCCAATATCTTCAAAAACTTTCACATTTGAATATTACTTCCAGCCTTATAGTTCAGATTCCCGTGCAAATACGATGATAAATATGCCTTTCCTTAGTCTCTGATAACGTACTTTTCCATTGGTGAAAAAAAAAATTATATCAATCAAACACCCGCAGTTTCATTCACGTAGACCCCATTTTCATGCCAATACCGAGATAAAAAATGCCTATGTTACTCGCTGATATTATAAATTTACATGGGTGAAAAAAAAAAATATAAATCCCAGAAATATCAGAGATAAAAATTATGTTACTCGCTGATAACATAGGTAGCATTCTATTGATGAAAGAATTTTAAAAATTGGTCGACATCCCCCGGTTTAGTTCTCGTTCCCGGGCAAATACTGGGATGAAAATAGCCTTTATATGTTATTCACTGATAATATAGCTTTTCATTAGTGAATTAATTTTTAAAACCATTAAATGCCCGTGATTTCACCGGCATTGTACCCGATCCCGTAGGAATATCAGGATAAAAATAGCTTAAATATGTTACTGGCTTAAAAATAGCTTTCCATTAGTGAAATAATTTTAAAATCGACCTATTTCTCAAGGTTGCTCCAACCACACCGGGATAAAATATAGCCTGGGATAAAATATAGTTTAAGTTATTCCTTATGTACGCCTGGTAGACCTGATGGTAAAATGTAATCAATATCGGTCCAGCCATTTTGAAGATTACCTGTAATGAATAGACAGACAGACAAAAAAATTTGGACCGTATTGTGTGAGCATAAATAAAACCTATTATTTTGATAGACAAACAGATGCTTGAAATTGATTTATTTGTAGAGATAGAAAATTGGAATAATATCTTGATTGTAACTTACTGTCTGGTAGCTGCTAGAAATATTACCACGCTTTCATTGTTCGTGGGTGTCGCAAAATACTACTAAGACAAAGATTTACATCGACCTGGACCAATTGGTGATGCCGTCTGGCCAACAATGTTGTCCGCCAGGTCATAAAATATTGCTGGAATCTTTGCAATATATCTACGATGGCAGAAGAGTACCTACATATCGCGTCGATCCAAAGTAATTAGGATAAGCGCAAGATAATGATGATATATCATTGGCTGGGTGTCTTCGACTATATGCGTATTATCCTTTTGGGGCAGCCCAAAATTGTTTCTTAGTGAGTGCTTACCCCAAATAACCGATCGGTTTACAAAATTTCACATTCTTAGGCTTAGTATTTTTGGCTATACACTTTCACCCTCTTAGGGGTTGAATTTCCAAAAATTCTTTGTTAGAGCTCGCTTATCCTTGCCAAAAATTTTTTCATAGTGCTTGGTAAGTGAGCACTAAGAAAATCTTGGGGTAATCCAAGAAAGCCTGTACTAAAATGATCCTTCGTAGACTCAGTGATTTTGGTTAAACGCTGTTCACCCCCTTAGGGCTAAAATTTCAAAAATCTCTCTTTCCCCAAGAAAAGCAACTTTATACAAAATTCCATGTTTCTAGGCCTAATGATTTCGGCTATATTTTGCACCCCTTTAAGAGTTGATTTTAATAAAATAATTTCTTAGAGCTCACTTACAACAAAAGAAAGAGAATTGCATAGAAAGTTTTACGTTCCTAGCACTAATAGTTTAGTCTATACGCTTTTCACCCCCTTCAGGGGGTGATTTTCCAAAAATCCTTTGCTAGTGCTCGTATACCCCAAGAAATAAGACGATGTAAAAAGAAAATACTTTCCCCTATTTCAACCCCTTATACCTATTTTTCGCGATAAAAAGTAGCCTTATATCCTTTCTCAAGCTTTAGTACATATCTGTACCAAATTTTATCAAAATCGGTTAAGTGGTTTCGACGTGAAAGGCTATATGCTTTTCAACCCCTTAAGGGGGTGAATTTCCAAAAATCCTTTGCTAGTGCTCGTGCACCCCAAGAAATACGATGGTGTAAAAAAAATACGTTTCTAGGCCCAGTGGTTTCGGCTGTATGCTTTTTGGTATTTTAGGGGTTGAATTTCACCCCCATGTAAATGGAATTTCCAAAACGCTCGAGCGAATATTTATTTATTTATTATTAGGTGCCTTAATACAAAGATTCGTGGTTCTATCATCGAAAATGACGAATTTTCATACAAAATGTCATCCCCTATTTCAACCCCTTATACCCATTTTTTCGCGATAAAAAGTAGCCTATGTCCTTTCTCAAGCTTTAGTCCATCTCTGTACCAAATTTCATCAAAATCGGTTTAGACGTGAAAGACTATATGCTTTTCACCCCCTTAAGGGGGTGAATTTCCAAAAATCCTTTGCTAGTGCTCGTGCACCCCAAGAAATATGATGGTGTAAAAAAAATACGTTTCTAGGCCCAGTGGTTTCGGCTGTATGCTTTTTGGTATTTTAGGGGTTGAATTTCATCCCCATGTAATTGAAATTTCCAAAACGCTTGAACGAATATTTATTTATTTATTATCAGGTACCATAATACAAAGATTCGTGGTTCTATCATCGAAAATGACGAATTTCCATACATAATGTCATCCCCTATTTCAACCCCTTATACCCATTTTTTCGCAATAAAAAGTAGCCTATGTCCTTTCTCAAGCTTTAGTCCATGTCTGTACCAAATTTCATCAAAATCGGTCCAGTGGTTTAGACGTGAAAGCGTAGCAGACAGACAGACAGACAGACAGACAGACAGACAGACAGACAGACAGACAGAGTTACTTTCGCATTTATAATATTAGTAAGGATCTCTAATAAAACACATATAATATGTATATAAGAGAGCACCATCA
The DNA here is from genome assembly GCA_032191425.1 of Lymantria dispar. Taxonomy (NCBI): domain Eukaryota; kingdom Metazoa; phylum Arthropoda; class Insecta; order Lepidoptera; family Erebidae; genus Lymantria; species Lymantria dispar. The sequence goes on from CM063455.1 coordinate 31,591,465, forward strand.
CACATATATATAGTTAATCTTAAAGTATGTAGATCAACTATTATAACTATAGGAATGTTTTATGTTCTTAAATCTAAAGTTCTATAAAAGAAATAGGAAAAAAGAACTGAGATCGTTGTCTCTTCAGTCGTATTCACTGGCCTTAATATATATTACTATAAACTATTTGCTTGTTTGAACATGTTTACCTCTTATTATTCAAGATGGCCTGTTTATCGAGAAGGGTAAGGTATTAATCGGAGCAGAGCAAGACATTTATTTTTTCAAATCGAAGAAAATTTTGTAGTAATGTCCATCAATCATTCTGCGCAGTAGCCGTGGTCATAGCAACTACTAAGAAAATGAAATTTGTAATTGATGTATTATTGTTGATATGATTAATGATGACACGAAATGACATTTAATTTGTTACTAGAAAATAATAGTATAGTTGTATAATATACACAATCGGACACTAGTACATCTAGTATTCCATATTGTCATTTAGATAAATTATATCTTTAGTATTATTGAGATATCTATACTAATAAAATAATTAATATTCCATGTACAGAATTCATTATATTGACAGTATAAGAATAATCATCACACTTGGAAATAAGCTTAGCTAACATAGTCTCAAAATATAATTCTATCTACTAAGCATGTTATCACAGGCTAAGTAATTCATGGAATGTAGGTATCCTGATTCAACTGATATGGTAGCAGACATTATAAATGGCTGTGGCTATTAGTCTCTGTGTATATATACTCAAATATAAACAGTATTTATCTATATATGTATTATCTTGAGTATATATATAAGTATATTATATATATGTTGCAGTATGAAAACTTTCTTAGTAAAATGCCTTAACATAATTTTATCATATCTTGACGAAGTATTTTTATATTAAAGATGACGCAAGTCGTTAATGTTGTATGTAAGCGTGCGAAATACACGTCACACGAGAGAACATGAGACATTGGCAGCGTCGGAGGTGCGCGCCGGCTCAGCAGAGCCGTCAGTGCCCGGCTCGTAGATGACGGTGCGCGCGCATGACTCCAGTGACGTACCCGCCTCCACCTCGGATTCCACCGAGCCAGTCGACTCGTCCGACTCGCCGGAGCACGCAGACTCGTTGGAGTTGTCTAAGCCCGTAGGCTCGTCGGAGTCTGCCGAGGCCGAGGCCGGTGACTCGTTGGAGTCGCTCGGTGACAGCGACACTGACGCGCTCGACGTCATTGCGAGCGATGCGCCCTCACTGTCGCTGCTGTAAACAATATATAGATAGCTATTTAGTATAATATACATATATTTAAGAGTACTAAATGTTTTAATAGTGACTCTAAGTATGTATATGTGTGTACTATTTATAATAATACTATTTGGTACTTTTATATTTAAACAAATATATAGAAGTGTGTCAAATGTGCATTTCATCTTGCAACTTAAAATATTTTAGTACTAGCAACACGCCCTCGCTTTGCTTCGGTTTCAGTCACCTTACACGCCTTGTTCCCGTTCCCGTGGATATACCGGTATAAAATATAGCCTAAGTTTCTCCCTGATATTATAACTTTCCATTGGTGAAAGAATTTCTTAAATCGGTCCAGCCGTTTTGAAGATTACCCGGAACAAACAGCCAGACAGACAAAAAAATTATAAAGTGATTTTTAGACATATGCATATGCAAACAATCGTGTGAGCATGAAAAAGGCCTATTATTTTGACATTACAAACAGACACTCCAATTTTATTTATTGGTATAGATAAGACCAATATGACATTGGCTGGCTCAAGGATAGAGCCTCGTGTGTTATACATTATGCGACCGTAATTTTTTTAAAGTAATAACGGGACAATTGCACCCAACCTTTTAGAAATATATAAAAACATGAATAACAAAAAAGATTAAAGGTAAAAAAAAACAAGGACACATGGAGAGTTTCGTTTAAAACTGTGTATATAATTACATTATTAATAAGACAATGCTTTACAATTATTTTTAAATAATTATTCAAACATCGTTATGTATGTAAAACTGTTGGTGGTTGCTGGTGGAATGTGAGTGTACATACGCTTGTCGGTGGGGGCGCTCGGCCGGCGGTCGCTACGGCTGCAGATGGTGTGTGAGATGCTTCAGCGTGGCCAGCTGCGCCGAGTTCCCCGCCAGAGCCGAGGCGAGCTCCTCGTGGGCCGCCATCAGCGCGCGTAGCCCCGCCCCACGCGCTCCCACCGCCCCGCCCCCCAGTGCCGTCGCCGCCCTACCACCCGCCCCGCCCTCTGCGCCAACACCTTCCGGCTCAGTAGCGCTATCAGCCGCCACACGCGACGCGTTCAACTGTATATGAATATATTTGTATATTTGATGTAAGTAGTCAGATAGCGTGATGGATAAGAGAGAAGTTACTGGATATAATGGTTAGATATAAATACGGATATAGTGTTATTTACCAAATTATCCAGCAGTTTTAGTTGCGGCAGTTTCATAACATTTCTAATACTTACCTACCGACCAGTGTCGTCGGTTCGTTTAATACGTATGACGACAACAAACTCGTGCAATCCACAAATTGTTGTTCCGAGTGTGGACAGTGGACACCCACACATTTGTGCACGCTAATTGTATAGTTAGTCGTCTTTTATTTAAAATTATTTTTATACAGCCCGTTCCAGCAATCATTTCATCCACGTACGTGCAGGTTTTATAATGAACTACCTACTTGTTTCCCCAGCGCTATCGCATGTCCTTTAAAGACAACATTGATTTGCCTGTAATTGTCCTTCTTTAAAGAGCATTTTGTTCACTGTAGGACGCTGCCTAGATTTGTCTTTGGTATTGCAGAAGTCTATGCGCGTCATCATCACTTACCATCAGGTGCGCTCTTTGCTCGTTTGACACCACCAGCATTAAAAAAAAGTTTATTTTTAAATACTTGTAGGCAATCAGAAAGATCGTATTTAGTATTTTAAATATATTGGTTGAGGTAAATAGTGTTTAACTTACACAATGTTGTCGTGTTCAATTAGTTTACAGAGATACTATGAATAAATGACACACAGTTGGTCGTCATATACAGGGTATTTTTTCAAAGGGTGCACTAATTTGCACAGGAGGTTCAGAATCGATAGTATAATTGATTATTGAAATAAAAACATATATGCTTTTTTTTCATAAAAAAAAAAACATTTTACATTTCATGCATTCCCATAAAAACCAATCTTGTTGATGATGCGTAGCCATTCATAATTTTCATAATTACGCCACGAACGCACACAAATATAAATCTAAGACATCGTAAAAAATCTTTGCGTGTATCGTGAAATTACCTAATAGGTTCATTCGTTCCCTACAATCCCTACCCCCGCGCCGCGCATCACACGTCGCACATAGGACGATTTGACTGATCTATGCGGCCAAAATTGATTTTATCAAGTAGCAGTAAATGCCTAAAACAACTTTCCTAGGCCTCAAGGACAGTCCAAGCGTCAATCATCGCTGCCTTTCATTTTTATTACTCTCACTTGGCGCCCGCGGCGGCAGTCGGAACTTAATCGTCTCCCACTACGCACGTTACTGTCTTTTACATCTTTCGCAAAAGCAATCTTTTGGAAGTTAATATTTGTGGTATTATTATAGCTACAAAAACAAAAGTCATGGATTTAAGTAATCAAGGTAAGAACTAATAAATATTTTGACGTTCAGCTAATTTAAGTTATTATTTATAATAGTTAGGGTACTTTGTAAAAAGCATGTTTGAAATGTTTATTTTTAGTATTTGTTTTAGTTTCAATTAGGGTTTTGTTACATTTCCGGTCCTGTCCAGATAGTTAATTCTTTACGTTATGATACTACGTACTTTTACCAGTATTTAACTGGTTTTATCAGCTGCGGATTAGGTGCGAATGTAAAGTTAGAGAGGATTGTGTGTAGAGAGAGAAAAGTAACGAAAATCTGTACATTCACTAAATTATATTTCATTTTGTTTTTCTTATTCTAGGTTCATCCAGCTCGTTAGGAGTTAAGTTAGTGAATCGTAAATACCTATTCGATTTAATGCAAAAGCAAGACTTGCTTGGTATTGACGAAAAATTGGATTTTTTAGAAGATTACCTTATATCTGAATACGGCTATACAGACGAAGACCTGAAGATATTCAAGAGAAGATTTTCTCGTTTTAAGTCCGCCATCAAGAAAAAGTGGGTGAAATCGCACAGAAAAGAAAATGTTTTCTTAGGAAATAATAAGTCTTGGTTAGACGGTACATTTGAACTACCTTCGAAAGTCATCTCTCGCCCTAGTCGCCGTAGTAAGTCGTTTGAAGAGTTCAGTGAGAGGAGTAAGCGACGTAAAACTGAACAGGTTCGTTCTATGGTTGATGATACTCTTTTGATGCATGATGCACAATCATCTTTGAGAGTTTGAGGAAAAAGAGATGCCTCCCAAATACTGAAAGACATAACAACTTCTCCAACAAGAGCTGGCAAATATAAAAAAGCTTACCAAGTACAAAATACTGACAATACATTTACTAAATTATCACCACTTCAAGCCTTGTCAATGTTTGTGGAGGCTGATTTAACGAAGCGGCAATATGAAATAATTCGTAACACCAACAAGACACTATACCCCTGCTATGACAGGATAGTACAAGCTAAACAAGAATGCTACCCGCCTAAAGAAAGCATGAGAATTACGAGTACCTGCGCGGAATGTAATCTACAAAGCCTCATCGATGTTACCGTAATACGCTTGTCATCGTATTTAGAAGACTTGTTATTGACCCTTAATGAAGAACAAAGGAAAAACTTAACAGTTATTTGCAAATGGGGCTGCGATGGATCGCAACAAGCGACATACAAACAAAAGTTCGAGACTGTTGGTGAATCAGACGGCAATATATTTCTGAGTTCCTTTGTGCCTTTGCAAATAGTTTGTGGGAAATCTAAAAAAGTCATTTGGCAGAATCCAACTCCATCGTCACCAAGATACTGTCGGCCAATCCGCTTTAGATTTGTGAAAGAAAACACAGACGTAACTAAAGAGGAAATTAATTATGTTAAAGATTCTGCAAAAGCTCTTGTGCCCACTGAATTCGATATAAATGGAACGGAATTCCATTATAGACACATTTTAAAAATGACAATGATTGAGGGCAAGGTATGCAATGCTGCTACGGACACAAAGTCTACAAGTCGATGTTACATTTGTGGTGCCACCTCAAAAGACTTCAATAATCTAGAAGTAAGAAATAAGATATGTCCTGAGGCTATGGAATTTGGTCTGTCTATTTTACACGCGAGGATTAGGCTTTACGAAAGTTTGCTACACTTAGCCTACAAACTGCCAGTAAAAAAATATAGGGAAAGAAGAACTGAAGAGGAAAAAGTATTAGAAAGGAAAACAAAAGAACACATCCAAAAGAGATTTGAAGAAGAAACAGGATTGATAGTTGACAGGCCTAAGGCTAATTACGGTAACACAAATGACGGGAACACGAGCCGAAGGTTTTTCGAAAACCCAGCATTAGCTGCTGATATAACAGGCATAGATTACGAGCTAATTTATAGGCTAAAAGTCATCTTAGAGACAATTTCTAGTGGCCACATAATAGACGTCCAAAAATATGACGCTTATGCTATAGAAACGGCCAAAACTTATATTAATTTATATCCATGGCATCCTATGACTCCGACCATGCATAAGATATTGATGCATGGGGCTGCTATAATAGAGAATTCTCTACTGCCTATAGGACATTTGTCGGAAGAGGCGCAAGAGGCAAGAAATAAACATTTTCGCAATTATCGCGAGAATTATGCGCGAAAATTCTCTCGCGAAGAATGTAACCGAGATGTTTATAATAGGCTATTATTAAGCTCAGATCCATTCTTAAGTAGTATGAATAGACGGCACAAAAAAAATGTTCCTAAAACCTACTGCCCGGAAACAATAGAAATGCTTCTACCAGCTGATCCGGATTCAGACGCTAACGTCATAATTGAAGGTTCGGATAGCGCGCCTGAAGAAACATAACTTTTTATTTTGTTTAATTTTCATAAAATATTTGATTTGAATGTATTCTTTATCAATTTTGTACTTTTTTTTCTTTAAATACTATGAAAATATTAACAAAATCGTATTAGTTTTATTTCTAAATATGTTTAGAATAATTATAGGTATTAAATAATATTGGCCGCACAGATCGATTAAATCGACGTATGTGCGTCGCACGCCTTTTGTCGGCACACGAGTTTACACGACAAGCCACCAGTTGACGTTTGGCTGTGACCTAATTACGAGTGCGTGTGCTAATTTTTGTTGTTTATCTTCAACAATGGCGGCACAAAATCAAATAATATATTCGAACCGCGAGTATTATGAGATGGTACGGTGCTACATATTAAGTGCTGAAAGTCTACGTGGAGCTCATGGTTTAAATGGTGAATATGGTGATAGATGGATAGGACGCGGTGGTCCAACTCCGTGGCCTGCAAGATCACCGAATCTTACCCTGTTACTTTTATTTGTGGAGAGAAATTAAGAGACGCGTTTAGATAGAAGCGCGCAGTTGTGAGGACGTTCGTAATAAAATAATCACTGCATTTAGTGACGTGAAAAGTTCTCGGACACAAATAAATTTAAAAAACAATTCAATCAAGCGTGCTCAGCTTTGTATTGAGAGAAATGGACTACATTTTGAACAATTATTAAAATATCAATGATTGAGTTTTTTCATGGACCTAAATGAATAGGTAAGTTTAATTATTGTAAATAGTTGATTCGACTTTTTAAATACGCCTTAATAAATACGAACATTAGTTTGTGACTTTAATAAACTAGTATTTTATTGTATCTGTTTATTACGACGGTCAAGCCGTTTAAAGTATGATGGAAAATTGTGTAAGGGTGATATTTAACATTGTATTCATGCAACGCAATAAGTATAAGAGTGAGAGGAATGACTGAGTGCAATAGGGTTCTTGGGGCGATTCCTTGGTTGGTAGGCGGAATAAAAGCCGTGGACTGTATATTCGTATATTGTTGATACAAAAAGTTATTTAAACTAACAATGGTTTTCGCAACTGCGGCTAGTATTAAAAATGTATTAAGAAAAACGTAAATATGTGAATGCGCGCGCGCGATATGAGGTTCGCGCGGCGAACAGCTGTTGGCGCCCCCTCACTGCGACGCATCCGCCGCCGTGGCCCGCCAATTTGAGTTGGATGACTCACTCAACAGGGCGTTAGAAAGAGAGCGAACAGAATCAGTGAAGTATGGAATGTTATGAGTAGTGTGAAGAAGATGAATATATGCGAGAATGTGTTATTGTGAAAGAGTTGGTTGATTAAGATTATGTGAGAGAGAGGATAGATTAAGGAATATGTATAGGTGTAAGTGAAACGGAAAATAAATTGCAATTAGAGAAAACGTCTTTTCAACCTTTCAGTGCAATCGTAAACTTATTAACTATAACACAATTGTTAGTAATAAGCAGTATTGGTGTGCGTGTACGTTAATGTTCGTTCTCAATGGCCGCAAATAGGGTGGTCAAAAATCACGAACATTCTTAGATATTTTCAAATCATAATAATTAATTAATTACTAGTGATTTTAAATATTTTACATTACATATATCATGGTATTTACATCTAGAATCTAATAAAAAAATTTGTGCAGTCTTTGAAAAAATACCCTGTATATACAAGTTATATTACTATACAACACACATTCTCGCCGGTTATATATTTTCTATACCATAATTTATTGTTGTTGCTAACACGAGCATTATACAGATATCGCACAGTGAACTGAGGGTCACTTGTCGCATGTATATGACTGACCGTCGCCTGCGCGTCGCTCACGCAGTCCCTGACGCTCAGCTCAGCGTCCTGCAGGCGAGCTGCCAGCGTCAGCAGCTTCAGCTCGGCGCTTGACACGTCCTTGTCGAGGATCTGAGTCTGTAGGTACACTGTCTGAGCTACTTTGTACCTGCAACACGACGTCTATTTATGTTCTTTTGTAATAATAATTTAATAGTTAAGGTCTATACATTTGTCAGTGTTGGTTTGTTAAAATAGTTAAGGTCCAAGAACAGCACCTTGTGGGACGCCGGTGTGTGGTTATCTAAAACTCCTACTATATTATTTGAAACTTAAATTGAATATTTTAAATACTTTTCAGTTATATTTAATGATATACGTACATATTTAAGATACTGCTTAATTGGTTAAACTTTTTAAGGCAATATACAACTATGTACACATATTCAAAAGCTTTTGAAAGGCTACATAATATTTATAGTTCGTGATTATTATAAGCACTGAGAACGTTAAAATAAGTACTTAAACACATTTCTGGTAGTGAAAATAAATTGAAAGAAATCAAGTTAAAGCATAAAATATATTTTCTTTTGTAGAGTGCAACACCTGTTAACCGCAGATGGCTTTGACAGCTTAACACGGTCTATGGGTGGGCGCTGCGGGCTCTCAACTCGCTGTAAGTGGACAAAGCGATATCGTGCAAAGGCTCCCCCTGTGGGGAACAGACTTCGGCTTGGGGCGTCGCTGCAGGCAAAGTGGGCGTGGCCACGTTAGTATTATTGACTTTTAAGCGACGCGGGTGTATTCGTATGATGGTCTTGCGGACCATGTAAACTCTACGTTGAGCGAGTGTGATGTTGTCGTCCTCCTCGGCTAGAACGTCCGATGAAGGAAATTTCGGAGGGCGTATAGGAAACCGCTCCAACTGCTTGGTTGGGATGTTTCAAGGCAAATAGTATAAAAATCTTGAGTCAAGATATTGTACATTGTGTGGCGCACAGATCTGTGTGTGTGTGTGTCTGTGTGTACGCACCAGTCGGCGATAGCGTCGGCCCGTGCGCGCGCCATGGGCGATGCCTTCTGCAGCAGTGCGCGCGCGCGGCGCCCCGTCTCCGCCACAGTGATGCGCTCCAGCACGTGGAACTGCTCGTCGTTGTAGGTGAGGGCGCGCGTCGCACGGTCACGCACCAGGTGCTGCCACGAGTCGCGTAATCTATGTAACAACAACTATTATATGTATGGTCCTCGCATCAACATCAGATAAATATGTACTTATGGTCACGTGTGTTCTGCCCAAGGGAACCGTAAATAATGGTCGAGTCGTAATTGCAAAGTTGTAGGTATTAAAAAGATCTATAACTTTTGTATTTACAATTTTTTCACATAACCTCAAAATTTAGGTGAAAATTCAAATAACCAAGTTTTTGGTTTTTTAATTTTATCTTTAAAAAAAAAATACTACGCAATTTGGTGAAATCTTACCTTATTATGTCCCAAATACACTGTAATTTATTTGATTTAAAATATTTATTTTTTCGCCTTATTTTAACCTAATATCAAAAGAGCACCCTAATTTTCAATCGGGGGGCTTTTTGTTCGTTGAAATCTCTACTTTCTCATGGTGTAAAAAAAATATACATTATTATAGTAAATGTTCTCAGAAAATGCAAATATTTTAGAAGGTAGTAAGGCCTTGACCCGTATAGCCCCTTTCCCACTTCTCTATGAAATACCTTTTGATGGGCTAAAATTATCTGTCGGTAACTCAGGTATAAAAGTAATCTTAAAATAGCAATAAATAGGCATCTATGCATATAATGTAAATAATAATAATAATAAATATTTATTGGATCGAGTAACAATGACTCATTATGTGTTAGTACGACTTACAACTAGGTTAGTAAAGATACAAAAACATTCAAACACATAAAAATAATACACATACAGATAATAAATAAATAGTAAGTACACACACTACATTTTACATTTGTCACCGCTGCGACATCCCATGGGAGACGGCACTACAGCGACTTAAATAAATGCAATCAAGCCTGCTCGCAATCATGTTCAGGATACTGTTGGAGCTGGCCCGCACCCTGCGCACCAGAGAACCGCATCTCTTTCGCATTGTAGCGTAGAAGCAATCTACGTGTGCGTCGGCGAACATTCCTGATGCGCTACAGAAGCGGGGCAACCCCACCAGCACCCTGAACGCATTGTTGAATTGCACACGGAGTGCGTTGTAGGATACCCGCGAACACCTAGCCCACAGGCTGCACGTGTAAAAGGTTGTACAATAAGCTCGGAAGAGTGTGATTTTGACATTCAGTGAACATCGTGCAAACCTGCGGGCCAGCATGTTCGCTCTGATCGACAACGCCCTCCGCTCCCTTTCTATATCGTCATCGTCTTTGAGGTCAGGGGTCAATATGTGACCAAGATATTTAAACTTAAAGACTCTTTGCAACGGTATACCATTGAGTATTACAGGTGGTATTTTATCAAGGGTTTTACCCCTGGCCTCAAAAACCATGACCTCTGACTTTTTGCAATTATATTTCAAGCCATGTGTCTTAGCGTATCTTTCACATATATCTATTAATTTTCGTAAGCCACAGACTGATGCGCTCAGCAGCGCCATGTCATCAGCGTAGCTGATATTATTGACGCAAACGCCGTCAACATAACAACCGACTCTAGCGCTACTGAGCTCACCAATTAGCTCATTAATGTACAGGTTGAAAAGCGTTGGTGAGCTCAACCCCCCTTGCCTCACCCCGCATTCCAACCTGTACGCATCAGATAATGACCCAGCCCATCGTACATTATTGATTTGATTTCCATACCAGTACTTAAGGATGTTTACTAATGCAGGTGGTAACTTAGTATCGTCCAACTTTCTCCACAGCATGTCGTAAGAAACCAGATCAAACGCCCTAGATAAATCCAGAAAGCAAGCATAAATGGGCGTACTGCGTTGTGTATAATATGTGACAGCATGCTTTAAACACAATACGGCACTCTCCGTAGACAACCCAGGACGGAACCCAAACTGTCATAGAAGTTTGTGCACTCATTGAGATGTGTGTTCAGCATACCGTCAAACACCTTCGCTATCACGGTAGCCAGCGAGATGGGTCTATAGTTATCGCTGTCAGCCAGATCACCAGTTCTATTTTTCGCGATAGGGACTACAACTGTCTTTATCATGTCAGCCGGCAAGTAACTATGACTCACACAAAAGCTAAAAAACATAGCAAGAATCCGTGGTAAGTGTGGTCCAGCATATCGGAGGTGCTCAATACTGAGACCGTCATGGCCAGGGGATTTGCCTCGTGACATGGATTGTATAATTTTGGCAATATCCTTCGATTTAAATTTTATTCCAACTGGCCCACCGGGCTCAATATCGAGTACCGCCTCAGAAGGTCCCAGGGGAGTGGTGATAGTAAATTTTTTTTTGAACATATTAGCAATTTGAACAGGCTGGCTGACGCCACCGACGCTCACAGGCGTTCCAGGTTTGGCTTGTAATTTGTTCGTGTGCTTCCAAAACCCACGAAAGTCGTGTTTAGAATGGTGTGAGGCCAGAATGTCCATTTTGACTTGATCCTCATGATCTTGGCACCATTTCAATTTAGACTTAAATATTTTTCTAGCCTCACACATTTCGTTGTACGTAATCCCGGCAGTCGGTTTACCATACCACATCCACTTCAAAAACTTTTGCCTGGCCTCCCCGTGAGCGTCCGCAACGTGTTTATTCCAGCCCACAACCACCCTTTTGGGACGCTTTCTCACGCTTTGTGGGCCAGACACAGCCGCTCCACTTATGCTTTGCACGATATCAGAGTAAAGCCCATCAATAATAGATTTATGATTAGGATTATTACATACTTTACCGCAACATTCGCTGAGCTGCTGTGGAAAATCGATACGCTTCAAACTATCATGACAAGCTATCTGATAACCTTCTATCTGGCTTTGATTTCTCTCTCCCCATACAACCCGGCTAGCAATTACTGTGTTGTTACAATTCCTTGGCGTTATTAATTCTAAACTACATTCTACTATCAAGGGTAGATGATCAGAACAGAATACGTCATACAATACATGCACTCTTTTGACAGTTTTCATTGCTAATTCTGTTACTAGACAGTGGTCAAGCCACCTTTTTGTCGCATGAGCCTCGCTAAGGAACGTATAAGTGTCTGACTGTACCCCTAACATTCCTGTATCAATACATATCCATCTTTGTTCTATACAAAAACTTGATAATTCGTCATAAAACATACTGTTAGGGTGAGCATTAAAGTCTCCTAACATGTATACGCTATCTATACTATAACTGTCAATAATTGCACTCACCATACCTAATATGTCCGTGAAATCCGTTAAATTTGACGCCGTGTCCGTAGGCATATACACATTTAACAATAAAAAAGCTTTATCTCGTACTACCACTTTCACCGCACACATACGTGGGCTACTGCACTGTATAACGGTCACATCGTGAAAAAGAGATCTTCTCCACAGTAGACCAACTCCACCATACGGCCTACCGCGCAGGATTCCCGCCGACGTGTCCACTGCAGACGTCCCCGTACAGCTGAACTCATCACTAATAGTGTTAAGGAATGAGATCTCTTCGGGCAATAACCAGGTCTCTTGCAGCGCAATAATATCTGACTGCTTACATAATTCACGTATGTCTTGTACGGAGCGCTTAACATTCTTGCAGTTAAACGACACAAATTTGTAAATCCTATCATTATCCAACATTATTTTTGTTTTATGTGCCGACTGACGTTATCGTAGAATGTTCATTCATATGTTTAATATGCTTTGGTCGATAGTTAATAAAACGTCGAAATACAACTCCCTGCGGCCACAGCTTATCATCTAAGTACATTTGGAGCTTACTCTGGGAGACAAAAAATTTATATGCATTGTGTTCACATGGCCTATTAATTTTGATTTTTTCGAGGCTCACTTTTTCCCCCGTTTTGTTCTGTATATAATTAATTATATCGGATTCTACAGTGTCCCTATGAACATTAGATAAGAACATAGGTATGTTTCTATCGGCAGATCGGAATTTCTCTTCCGATGCCACAACAACGCTACCTATGTTCCCCTTACGCCTATCTTTATATTTCTGTTTCTTAGACTGTATTAGAGTAAAATCACCAATCATTTCTCGCATTGCAACAGTTGCATACGATTGATATTGCGCTGTCTGATTAGTCACACTCTCAATTAACTGTTCGCCTGGCCCGCTACTGCTAGATAATAACGGTAAACGCGTCACATCGACTCGGGCTACGTCACTTGCCGCTCGGTTCGTCACCGCTTCGCTATCGCTGTTGATACAATTAGCCATCTGCGGCAATTTTTCGCCACTACCTCCTATCTGATTTATATTAATATTCGAGCAATTGTTATTTATTGCAACTGATGATATTCCTGAGCACTGAGGTTCATTTTCCGAACTCACACGAGTAACATTATTTTTATTATAGTCATTTTGGTTTGCATTTACATTCCGGTCGGGCAATGAAGCCAACACTCTCATTTCACATTCCTTTTTCATGGTATGGAGCTCATCTTGCGTAACATAGGACGATTTAATGTTCTTTATATCCGCTTGTACTAGAACCATGTCCTTAAGAAGTTTTGAGACATCCAAATGATCGAAGGTGATCGGTGGCAGCTTCTCAAGATCTCTCGCTACGAATATTGGCAGATGATCGGGTTCGGATTTAAAAATGGCAATGATATCATTTAACACTCGATTATCTTTTCCTTTTCCTTTGCGTACTTTACTTCGCACTTCGGACGACAAGGACTCTAAGAGTAACGTCTTCGAATTATGAATTTGATCACTGGAAAAAGCTGATGTACATATTTTAGCCAAAGTCACCTCATCAGCGATCGACACTTTATTTTGTATGTAAGCTAATAGCTCATCAATAACAATATTGCACGACACGCACTTTACTGTATTCGACATGTTTGTTAATTGCGCGCGCGCACTAACCGATAACACGAGCGTGGTCAATGACCAAAAGTCTACAACTTTCTCAAAATGTTGAAGATGTCTTATTAAATATTAGGTCTTTACCTATGAAATTGCCGTTATGTATGAAAAAAATTAAACGATTTTTTGTCATGTATTTTTTATTTGTATTAATCGAAGTAATCACCCATGCAATCAATGCATCTTTGCCAACGCAGCGGCAGTTTATTGATGCCCTTCTTAAAGAAATCAGCTGGACGGGAGGCAACAAATTCTTCAAAGGCATTTTGTACTGCCTCTCGGGTATTGAATTTCTTGCCCGCCAAAAAGTTATCCAAATTCTGGAAAAAGAAGTAGTCTGTAGGCGCAAGGTCTGGTGAGTATGGCGGATGACGGAGAGCTTTCAACCCCAGTTCTTGCATCTTGGAGTCCGTCTGCTGTGCAGTATGAGGTCGCGCATTGTCGTGCAGGAGCAGCGGAGACGAGCGATTGACCAATGCTGGTTGGAGATGTGCCAGCTTCTCCATCATTGTGTTCAGTTCTTCACAGTACACATCTGTAGTAATGCTCACCTCGTTTGGTAAGAAGCTGTAATGAATCACACCGGCGCTAGACCACCAAACAGTGACCATCACTTTTCTAGGGGTAAGTTTTCGTTTAGGGCATTGTTTAGGTGCTGAACCAGGATCCAACCAACTTGTTGAGCGCTTGCGGTTATCAAACAGAATCCATTTTTCATCGCAAGTAACAATGCGTTTCAAAATTCCTTCATTTGTGTGTCTGTTGAGCAATGCAAGGCATGTCTCGACGCGTACTTCGCGCTGGCGATCATTGAGTTCGTGGGGCACCCATTTGTCAAGCTTTCTTACCTTGCCAATTTGACGCAAATGGACCAATATTGTTTTGACGCTAACGTCGAAAGCTGCTGCTAATTCAGCCGTAGATTGTGTATCATCGCCTTCCACAATCGCCTTTAATTCGTCATTATCGGCCAGTCTTTGGACGACCGCGAGGTTCATTTTTCAGGTCGAAATTTCCAGAAAGGAAGCGAGCAAATCAATAACAGGTGGTGCGTTGGTTTGTAGTATTAGCTCCGTAAACGTCGTTGATGTTGCGTGCCGCTTGTGCCACGTTGCTGTCACGACGATACTCATATTCCATAATTACTCAAATTTTTAACGTATCCATGATGACGTAACACTAATCAATAAACAAATGACTACTTTTGGAAAATGAATTCCATGTTTTAAAATAAAATTAATTTGAAATTAGAATTCTTAGCCAAACAAAAATTATTTTGATTTGAAATGGCCAGTACTGCAGAACGGCAATTACATAGGTAAATACCTATTATTAACTTTTTCTTTGCATTATACAGGGTGACCGGTAAAAGATTGTACATATTGAAGGAGGGTATTCAGTACTCGATTCTGATACCGAATATATAAAAAAAATTGGTACTTCAATTTTGAACTAATTTATCTTATAAAAATATTTAGTTATGGACACATGGGATAGGTCAACGTACGTCAGCAATTGTAGGTACTAAACAGTTCGCGCATTGAACTAGTTACATTTTAGGTAAATATTCTACCTATGCGACTCGACCCAGTAGGTATTTTTTTCGTCGCTGGCCGCAGACAGAGGTCAACGTACGCTGACAAACCTATTGTTTTGATTAGAAACAAATCACTTTATCTCAGAATTGGTAAGAGCTATAAATCTGCAAATAACTTTAGTGTTTTATGACATTATTCTTACACCTAGTTTAAGTAATTCTAGTAATAAATATCCAAAATCTTGACAACAGTGCTAACAAAACTGTTACTCGATTTTGGTATCGGTGTATCGCCAGTAGGGTGACAATATTTTTGGAAGTCTTGTAACACTAATATTGTTGATGTTTACTATGTAGTTAATTAATATTATCTTCTTTTTACACTTTTATTAGTTACATGTGGCCATTATCTATCGTTTCCTTGAATATGTACAATCTTTTACCAGTCATACTGTATATTAAGTTAAAATAAGGCAAAAAAATAAATATTTTAAATCAAATAAATTACAGTGTATTTAGGACATTTAAAGCTAAGTTTTCAGCAAATTTCGTAGAATAAATTATTTTTTTGAGAAAGATAAAAATAAAAAACATAAAACTTGGTTATTTGAATTTTTCACCTAAATTTTGAGGTTACGTGAAAAAATTGTAAATACATAAGTTGAAGATCTTTTTATTACCTACAACTATGCCATTTAAATTTTTTCTGCAGGACTTGTAATATTGCCGGAAATCGAGATAAACCATATTTACCCTTAAAAACTCACAAGTGGGAGGGCCACTTCCCGAACTCAGATCGCCCGTAATTTATTTTTCCTTTTATTTTTATCATATTCCCCCTCCTTTTCTAATGGGTTTCATCCTACTATTATTTTTTTTCACTTTTTACCGTTTTTGAAGGCTTCGGCACTGGTCTTATATTAATAAAAAATAAAAATGATGAAATAATGAAAAAAATATCAAAAATTACAAAAACAATAATAATAACACCGAGATTCGATCTCACGCTGTTTGAATGCGACTGGACAACTGCCCAACTGAGCTATTGTCACTCTTGACGACGACGGTTAAATTTAAATAACTATTCTGTTGACATTTTATGTCATTGTATTGATTAGATAAAAACACCAACAAAACAACATTTTCTGTAAATAAAACCTAGCTAGATTGATTTTTTACTAATACACAAGTACACAACTAAAGTATACCAAAGGTTTCACTTAAATCACATTAAAATATAACTAGTATTAGTGTTGTTCAAATGCTGGAGCCGTTTACATATCTCTGACTACAACAACTGTTGTATGACAATAGACAATCTATTGTAGTAACCGACGTACCCAACGTACAGATCGGGCAGCACCGTAAAAATCGTACTAACTGTCAACCCATCTGAAATGTACTGACAACAACTCAACAACAACACTTTGGGACACTCTGTATACTCTATCGGCTCTTTCATGGATAGTGCTCTGAGGAACTGTTCGACTTAGTACCATCGTCACCGCTTTACCAAGGTACCACTCGACACCGCAGCAAGATTCATCCATTTCACCTGGAAACGTTATGGTCTTCAACTGTACGTTTTCAGCGATTATTTCTCCCACGTACGTGCAAGCTCTGGAATGAACTACCTGCTGCTGTATTTCCCGAGCGCTATTACATGTCCTTCTTTAAACGAGGTTTAAGAAGAGCATTATCTTCACGGTAGTGTTGCCCAAAAAAGTCTTGGTCTTGCGAGAAGTGCGAGACCAAGACCGCTTAATTTTTGCAAGACCAAGACTGGCCCTGCAAGACTTGAGCAAGACCAAGACTGAGCCTGCAAGAGTCTCGCGTCTTGCATTTAAGTCAAATCACCATTTCAGCTTATATACGTCCAACTGTTGAGCTCGTGTCTTCTGTATAATAGGAGGGAAATTGACCTGCTATACCAGGGTGATCGACCGTCTTGGTACAGGATTTCATGTCAAGTTTACCTTCTCTTGTACCGATGTTATATACCTATATATTATAGCCCTTAGTCGTTTTTTACAACACTCACGGGTAAAATAGGGGGGATGAAATATATTCTTACTCCGTCACTACACGGCTTATGCAGAATAAATGCTTTGATTTGTTCAACATTAGTTCGCTCCATAGGACAGATAATGCCATAATAGTCATACTTGACAAGTGGGATAGGGGGATATCCATCTATTGGCCAATCGATTCCCAATGTTGGTGTTGGCTTTTCAGAATTACTTTTTGGAAAGGCTTAAGGACAAAAATACCATAATCATCACCCTGTTAGTTAGTTAAGTGTCCTCCGTAGTAGCTGTTGTTACGACAACTACCTCCTTGGATAAAAAAAATTGTGATTAAAGTAGGTATATTATGGATATTATAAGTGGTGATATTGTTTTTAATGCCAGGGGGCGTTATGGGTATTTAAACGAAATAATAGCATTATATGGATAGGTGTAGTAGCAAGCAAGCGAAGCTGTTGGAAAAGCTAGTATTAAATATATTTAGAGGTAGGTAGGTAGAATTATAGGTATAAAAATCGTCATTAACACATTCCTTTTTATAGCGCAATTAGGTATGGCGGATATTGTTAACTTGAAAGGGAATATAAACACTCCCATTTATCTACACTAATATTATAAAGAGGAAAGATTTGTATTTTTGTATGTAACGAATAAACTCAAAAAGTACTGGACTGATTTTAAAAATTCTTTCACCATTGGAAAGCTATAATATCAGGGAGTAACATAGGCTATATTTTATCCCGGTATTCCCACAGGAACGGGAACTACGCGCGTAAGGCGACTGAATCCGAAGCGAAGCGAGGGCGGATTGCTAGTTATAAATATATTTAAAATGACATAAAATTTATTGTATCAATTGCCCCGTGTGGTGACATCTTAAGAAAACAGGGTCGAAATTCCTTCCTTTGCCATGGGAGTAGTAACGCTGTCTAATGTAACACCAGGGGAATAGGAGAGTAATTTGCCCCAGTGGTAAGGGTTATATTCAATAGTGGACTATAGGCTAGCCGATCGATAGATTGATATTTGATTAATTTAGTTGGATTTTTCCTTGCCATGATAAATTACTGTTGCGTTATTCCAACTGCAAGACTTTGCGAGACTCTTTTTTTTTTATTGCCAACGGTGACAAACGAGCAAGCAGCACACCTGATGGTAAGTGATACCGCCGCACATGGACCTTTGCAATACCAGGGGCACAGCCAGGCCGCTGCCTACCGTGAAGGAAATACTCTTCTTAAACCTCGTTTAAAGAAGGACATGTCATAGCGCTTGGGGAACACAGCAGCAGGTAGTTCATTCCAGAGCTTGCACGTACGTGGGAGAAATGATCGCTGGAAACGTACAGTTGAAGACCATAACGTTTCCAGGTGAAATGGATGAACTCTGCTACGATGTCGAGTGGTACGTTGGTAGAATGGTGACGGTGGTACCAAGTCAAACAGTTCCTCGGAGCACTCCCCGTGAAGGAGTCGGTAGAGTACACAGAGTGACCCAAAGTTTCTCCGCTGTTCCAGCGACTCCAATCTGTCCATAAGATTGGGATCCCCGACGATTCGAACAGCCCGTCTTTGTAGGGAGTCAAGTGGGTCTAGCTGATATTTGGGCGCACCTGCCCAGAGATGCGAGCAGTACTCCACATGAGGACGAACTTGTGCTTTGTATAGCACAAGACGCTGTCTCGGTGTGAAGTACCGCCTGGTTCTGCAATACTGTTTGTAATTGCTGCAAGACCAAGACGAGACCAGGTGTGATGTTGCAAGACCAAGACTAGTCCAAATCTCGTCTTGGTCTTGCATTTGGGTAACATTACTTCACGGTAGGCAACGGCCTAGCTGTGCCCCTGGTATTGCAGAGGTCTATATGTGGCAGCATCACTTACTATCAGGTGTGCTACTTAAAAAAAGTTCCTTATCGCACAATACGAACTTGGCGACCGAAGGCTAGGCGAATAAAGTGTATGATTGTTCTATTCATAGCACGTATGCTATTCGCTGTGTGCAGTCATAGGTGCGCACTTATTGGTGTGGGGCAGCCAATAAG
Source organism: Lymantria dispar (assembly GCA_032191425.1). NCBI lineage: Eukaryota > Metazoa > Arthropoda > Insecta > Lepidoptera > Erebidae > Lymantria > Lymantria dispar. The sequence goes on from CM063455.1 coordinate 31,610,919, forward strand.
TTCGCTAAAGAATGTACTGATGAAGTTTATAATAAATTATATGTATTGAATGATGTACAATAAAATATTTAGTTTCGCAAATCGACAAAATATATTAAACTTTCCTAACGTTCTTCCAATTCATTAGTTATTTCTGCGTCATTTGATTGTTCTCAGACGCTAGTAATTCATTTATATATTTGTATTTGTTAACCAATAACATAATGTGTTTTCCGTGTGGTGACAGAGTAGGAATACAATTCCGTAGGTGTTGTAAAAGACGACTAAAGGATTTAATATGCATATAACATCTGTACACGAAAAAGTAAAATTTGAAATGAAACCCAATACTAACTCGTCTGACCAGCTCGGTATAGTCAAGGTATGGATGAGGCTCGAGCCCCAACAGTGGGACGTATAAAAGCTGAAATGTATACAATATGTTTATTAATAATAATATACTACAAAAGGAATGTCCCACGACATTTGTGCATTTCTTTTTTTATATAAACTATGTAAAAGTTGATGTGTGTCACCTTTCGACGAGTGTCTTCGCTTTGAGATGTAACCGCAGGTGACTGGGGCAGGGCGACGAGGCGGCGGACGCGTCCCACTCGGCGCGTAGGGCTCCGCCCGCGTGTCTGGCCGCCAGCGCGGCGGCCGCACTGCGCAGGGAGGCCGCCTCGCCCGCCACCAGCGCCGCGCGCGCCGACCAGCTCTCCGCGACCACACCTCCGACCATTGTCTGTGCATGGCACATTTATTTTTATTTATTTTGTACATCATGGAAGAATTACAGCTTGTTGTATCTTAATAGACTAATTGTTAATAACTCTGTAACAGACTAATTTAAAAAATCTAGGCTTGAAAGCCTACGTGCTACATTTATATTTGTCATAAATGGGTCAAAATCAAGCTGTTTACTCAAATTATTAAAGCCTCTGGTTACGCGTATCATAAGACTGTTTTGTCTATAATTTGTTGTGGAAGTGAAACTTCTTTAGAATCATTGTGATTTCAAACTCGATGAAACGAAAAAGCGAGCCCATAGAGACATAAACACGTAAATGTATAGGATTCAGCCGCAGAGAGAATGAGATAAAAGATAAAAAGTAAGGGATAAAGGATAAAAAAGTTTCACTTCTGACATGCGTACTTTGTACGCATGCTTTTTTTTTCAAGTGGTATCTGTAATGGTGGATGGAAACGACTAGATTTAAGTGGATTTACATTAATTTTATATCAGGACTATTTATATGATTCTGTATGATCTTTAGCAAGAATATGTAGTCAACTAACTCACGGCGTTTTACGAGTGGCATTAAATGTTTTTTATTTTTACAAAGTTGCAGATATTGATTAGACTAATAAGGGATTCTTTGATGAAAACAAAGGCATTTAATGTATCGTTTATACGGTCAATATACTTAAAATTTTGTGTGTTTAATAAAAGTCACAAATAAATATAAGTAAGTTCGTATGGTGAAGTGCTAAACATTGTCTATACAGGGTGTATCAGGTTATGGGGCAACTGTTCGAGTATGTTGTAGTTTAACGGTCATAGATTGTAATTAGAATGTACATTACACAAAAAACAATATAACATAAAAGTTATAGTGATTTCAAAAAAATGTGTCTAAGAGTCTTAAATGTTACGTATTATGTAGGCATGTACAGACAGAATACATGTAGGCATGCAAAGCTTCGACAGTTTAAATTCATTCATTCATACCTAGAATTGCGCAAACGTTTCAATGACCGCTCGCTGTTGTACCTAAAGAACGGCGAGCGGTCAACGGTCATAGGCCGATCAGCTGTTTTAAGGCGAATTTTGTTTTGTATATGTGAATGTAATCATTGATTTATTCAATTTCTAATGAACATTTAACAAAGTATGAATATGTTGCGTATTAAGTATCATTGACTTTATACATTTCAATCAGATTTAAACGAAAAAGCGACGACCAAATTGAAAACTTTACATGTCTCTAATTCCTTAACGAATCGATATTTTTCGTTCAAATTTTTTTTCATGGGTTCCTACCACCATTCCCTAGCCCCCTTTTGACCAGTTGCCCCATAACCTGATACAGCCTGTATATCTCGCTTTATAACTCGACAAATATTGTTTAAGTGTGACTCTAGATGTCGTCATGTTGAGTGTTAATGATGTACCTATACGTCGGTATAAGTGCAATGGCAGTATGTGGTGACATGTTCCTAGTGTACAGTTAGATACATACCTGTGATCGTGCGGCGGTGGCGGCCTGTTTGGCGAGGTCGAGTGCTCGCGCGGCGGAGTGTGCTAGCGTGGCGTGCGCGTGGAGTGCGTCAGCTCGAGTCGCCACGCGCTGCACTCGCGCGCCCAGCAGTGAGCCCCAGCGCGTCACGCACGCACCGCACAGCACCGAGGCGGCGCAGAGCGCCTCCACGCGCCGCCTCACCACGTGACCCACACTGCACGCTGTCTATAAGTACAGACACACACATTACTGCTTCACTATATATATTCACTAACCACTCGCATATTAAATAATTTTACAGAACAACATATTAGGGATGGGGATTCTGTCTGAAAAAGATCAATTCTTGAATCGATTTGAATCGTCGTCTAAAGAGTCGATTCACAAGAAAATCGAGGTCTAAAGAATCGATGGAGTGCGAGTCGGTGCAGCGCGGTGATTAGTCGTGTGCATTACTTTGCTGTACATATTATAAGTTATTTATTATTTTGTTATCACTTTTGACGGTCGGCTTTATAAGCTGGCCGTGGAACTGGTATTCGTGAATGTTAGTTAAAAAATGAATGATGTAACACAAGATCTACCCACAACACCTATAAATGAATATACGCAAGTGCAGATAAACAAAACATTTGAGGCAACTACACATACTAATAATGGCGTGGAGACCGAAGAAGAATCGTTGAGGAACAAAAGAGGACGCGAAGAAGACCCTGATGATGGCTGGACGACTGTTATAAATGCAAAGAGGGTAGCTAGAAGAATTATACAACCGGAACTTACAAATATTAGAGGCGAAAATATACAAATCAGCGTAACACACAAAGAGGTATTACCTAAGCAATTTACTTTGGCTCGATTATTAAAAACAAATAATATTCGCGACGTCTCGCGAGTTAAATATGTTAGCCCTTGGAAAATACTGATAACGTTCGATTACGACTCAAGTGCCGAACGATTTCTAAAATGTCAAGCATTCAAAGATCTAGATGACGACTACAAAAAACCGCCGAAGTCGGCATTTCATACGGCGTTATAAAAAACATTGACCTTGATATATCCGAAGAGGAGATGTTAGAATGCATAGATAGCAGCGTTCAATTAGAGTCAGCTAAACGGTTAAATCGTAGAAATACTAAGTCTGACGATACCGGACACAATATAAGTACATGGACGCCTAGTGAAACAGTACGCCTTAGCTTCAGTGGATCCTCGTTACCACCATATGTATTTGTTCATAACATGAGAGTGAAAGTTGAACCATATATCTTCCCGGTCACTCAATGCTCGAGATGCTGGCGGTTTGGGCATATATCAAAGATGTGTCCTTCTAGAAAGATTGTATGCCCTAAGTGTGGTGCTGATCACGATAATTGTAATGTACCCTCGTTTAAATGCATTAACTGTGGCGGTAACCACATGTCATTAGAGAAAATATGACCAATGTATGTCAAAGAGAAGAAAATACGTGAACTAATGGCCGAGTTTAATTGTACGTATCGCCGAGCCTTATCTATGTATGTGCCACCTTCTCTAGTCTCTGACGACGAATCTTTATCACCTAACAAAACCTGCCGTGAAGAAGAAACCATGCCCGTACAGATCCTATCAACACCACCCAATGGCTTCGGACAAGCATATATAATACAAAGTGAGAAGAGATCAAATACAAATTCTGCCAACCACATTCTGTATAAAAATATAAGAAGCCCGAAACCGAAACGCAAGAAACATCGAACCACTATACATGGCACTGTGGAAACGGAGGTACCCGCCGCAGAGCCAAGCGTACGAGCCACACGTGTCACAGGAGGTAGGCATGAATCTGATTGCTCAGAATCGGAGTTACAACAAGATGAATATTACAGTGCAAATACCAGTGAGCAGAACAAACAAAAGAAAAATATTTCTCTAAAAAACATAATAACAAAAATGGCGTCTATATTCTTGACCGAAAAAAGTTTAGATTATAAAATTAATTACACAATTAACTTATTGGTCGAGTGGTTAGTTTCAACAGTAGTTAAAAATATGTCTGATTGGTCATTTATTAAAAATATAAACATCAGTGATGGCTAATAACAGAAATAACAGATTAGTTAATATAAATTTTTTGCAATGGAACTGTCAAAGTTTACGGCCCAAATTATTATTATTAGAGTCATTATTGGTTCAAGAAAAAATTCATATCGCAGCTTTAAGCGAGACGTGGCTCGCGCCCGGCAGTAATCTTACACTGAGTGGCTATAACGTATTTCGTTCGGATAGGCGCGATGCGTATGGTGGGGTTGCTATTGTTACGCACAGATCGGTTAAAGCTCAACTGTGTCGCGTAAATAATTTAAATACAGGTATAGAATTATTACACGTAAAGCTTTTTAATTGTCAGCATATTGAGAACATTTTGTCTGTGTACTGTCCTTCAACGGTTCAAACATTACAACGAGACTGGGATTATATATTTTCCTTGGCGGTGTCTAAAACCGTCATACTAGGGGATTTTAATGCTCACCACCCTATGTGGTCATATAAAGCAGAGCAGCGTGGTAGCCAAATTTTTGATGCTATTATAGAACACAACTTTACAGTTTTGAACGATGGTAGCCCTACTAGAATAAGATTAAATAATAATGTATTACAAAAATCATCACCAGATATATCTTTTGTATCGTCCGATTTAAACCTAAATTTTTCATGGAGAGTTTCTAATGAATCGCTTGGAAGCGACCATTTAATTATCAAATTATCACATTCTATAAAAACCAACAAAACATTTATTAGGAAGAGAAACTTTAAAATGAGTGATTGGCCTTCGTATACTAATTTTATCGAAAATTCTCTTAACAACTATAATATGCCAGTGAATATTGAAGAAGGTTATGACTCTTTTATTAATATAATACATAAAGCAGCAGATATATATATTCCATATTACAAAATCCCACAGAACATAGCATCTAATTTTACTCCAAAGCCATATTGGGACGCAAGTCTTTCAAAAGCTGTAGCAGAACGTAGACGTGCATTAGCTAACTTTAGAAAAAACCCTTCACCCAATAATTATGACAACTTGAAAAATAAAATTCGCATTTCTCAAAAACTTATACGATCCGCAAAAGCTAAAACCTGGCAAAGTTTTTGTACCATGATTGATAATACTACTTCGTCAAGTCAGATGTGGAAGAAAATGAGATGGATAAAGGGCCGTAATACAGCCATGTCTTATGTGAACGCAATTATGGCTGAACAGCTATTAAAGAATCTAACACCCGAGTCTGTTTGCCCGCCTAAACCTATATTTCAATCAATTAATTCAAATTTACAATCACCCATCACAATTTTTGAACTTGAAAACAGTATTAAAAAGAAGGATAGTGCACCTGGATGTGATGAAATATCATTTTCCATGATTCATCATCTCCCAGTTAATGGTAAAATGTTTCTTTTGGTATTATACAACAAATGTCTTACTGATGGTATAGTTCCGAGGCAATGGCGTGATATTCTTATTTTTCCTATTCCAAAAGCAGGCAGGGAATCACAATCAGCGTCTGCATTACGTCCTATTTCACTAATATCATGTATATGTAAAATATTTCACTCCATATTAAATAAACGACTTGAATGGTATTTCGAAAAGAATAAATTATTTCCACAAAACATGACGGGTTTTCGAAAAGGTTGTTCATGTTTAGATAATTTATCTAGTTTAGTATCGAATATTCAAATTGGCTTTTCTAATAATTGCGCTACACTTGGATGTTTTGTAGATATTGACAACGCCTACAATAATATAGATATCATAAGTATGCTACGCATTTTGGATGAATTAGGGGTAGGTTCTAAGATTTGTGTATATTTGTGGAATTTTCTCAAGTTAAGAATACTAAGAATTAAGGTTGATAACAATGAAATGTGTAGACATACAGGCAGAGGATTGGCTCAAGGGGATCCAATCTCACCTTTGCTGTTCAATGTTGCCACTACTGCTATATGTAAAAACATCCGTAATGTTGAGGTTTCTCAGTATGCTGATGATTTTGTGCTTTATGTATCTCGTCAAAATATTCAAGAGGCGTTGTTTGAATTGCAGTCTGCCTTAAATAAGTTAAGCGTTTTATTAAATAATTTAGGCCTTGAAATTTCTTTGACCAAAAGTAAATTATCTGTATTTAAGAGAGGATATCTTAGAAATAATAATAATGTAAATCTCATCTTATATAATTCACCACTTGAATTGGTTAGTGAAGTAAAATATTTAGGTCTGTGGTTGGATCAGTCACTCAAATGGAGAAAACAAATTGATATGACGATTAAAAAAGTATCGAGGCTAGTTAATTTATTTAAGGTGTTAGCGGGACCAGGTTGGGGAGTACATCCGAAATATTTAAGACGCTTATATATATCACTCATCCGTAGCAGAATAGATTATGCCAGTTTCTTGTACGATAATAGTCGAAAATCTAACCTATACAAAGTCGATAAACTGCAAAACCAGGTTATGCGAGTTATAGGAGGGTTTATTCGTAGTACACCCATCCATGTGATGGAAAGCGAATTGTACCTACCACCTTTGTGTATTCGAAGAACATTTTTAGGGAGTAAATTTATATTTAAATCTAAATCTAACCGTAATTCCAAAATAATTGACAATTTACAAAGTTTATGTTCAGCCATGCAGTCCCGTTTTTGGATCAATAAAAAACCACCTTTATTGGTTTCCTTATATCTTTTATATAACACCATACCTGTTTCTTCTAGTAATCTACCTGAAATGTACTCACTAGATACTTGGGTTAGTGGCATTAATCTGTCAGAGGTTCTGTGCGATAATATTCCATCCTTAGTTAAATCTAAGCGAAAATACGAAAAAAGACAGCTGAAAGATATAAGCAATTGTTACATTAATGAGCATTATGTAGACTATTACAAAATATTTACAGATGGTTCGAAGGATCATTCAGGCGGTGGAGCGGCATTTTTGGATTGTTACAATGACGAATATGTCAAGTTTAAAATTGAATCTGATATATGTATTATGCACATTGAGCTCATCGCCATTGCGGAAGCCTTATCTTACATTAAATCAGTTAACTATGAACGATTTGTCTTTTTAACAGATTCGAAAAGCTCAATCCAACATGTGGCTCGGTGTACCTCGCATGTGCGAGGCATACCGATAGCCTACACAATATTAGGTTTGATTCTCGAACTCAAATCTATGTCTAAGAAAGTGATGATTCAGTGGATTCCATCTCACATACAAATAGAGCAGAATGAGTATGTTGATTTACTAGCAAAGCAAGCGTGTGCTGATGGTATTCTTGTGACGATTTTTCCTACCTTTTCTGATCGTATGCGACTAATTAGCCAAACCTGCAATAATAAATGGAAAGAGTACTTTGACAGAAGATCGAAAGAAAAGGGCATTTGGTATAGTACGATCCAACCACAACTTTTACACTATCCGTGGATAGAAAAATGGACTTTTTCAAGAAGAGAGCTAGTAGTCGCTCTTAGAACACGGTCCGGCCATATACCGTCGAAAAAATTTGCACATCTAATGAAGAAAACATTAAGTCCTAACTGTGTTGACTGCGGGGCGATAGAAGATGTGCAACATTTTTTGACGGAATGTGTCCGTACCTCCACATTGAGAGCTAACCTTGATGTAAATCTTATGGAAGTCGGTATTTACAATAGTATCTTAGCCTCCCCTCTAAGTAACAGCGCAAGAGAATTATATAAGATGATTGAACACGGTCTTAAAATTAACTGATTAATGTATGTATTTCACTGTACGGGGTGGCATTGTCGCTGCGCGACAAAACCCCATTTAATAAAGAATTAAAAAAAAAAAAAAAAAAAGAATCGATTTCCGATTAATCAATCTATCGATCTTTTTTCGAATTTTCTTAAAATTCAATACGAGATATATGCTGACGGAATTGTGATGAATTTTTCTTTAAGAAATCTTAGAGTAATATAATAATATAGACATGAATCATCGTTTTTAAGATATCAGGTACCTTTCTCACATAAAACATACGGTCTGTACTGCTACAAAGTAAAATACATTGGGTTCTATATTGCATAAGCATATTATATAAATTACACAATATTCAGAGATGTTAACAAAGATTTGGGTAAAGCATTTGATTATGTAGACAACATATGACGTTGTAAGATTGTCATAATAAGAATTTATAGATTTCTCAATCATGAAAGAAAACATACAAACATCTAAAAACTTATCTAGAAAATATCATAAAATTTATAAGATTGCACATTAATCACATTATAATATATATATCGCAACAGGCATACCACAAGGTTTCATAATTGTACCCATAACATTTACCTATAAGCAATATCAACTCTAAATTGCAATTGTTATAGGTTTTTAAGTGTACTAGAGAGTTTTATATATAAACAGGAAGACGAGAAGTTATGATATATAAGAAATCAAAATAATTGATTATATTTCATTACTTTTAATTAATTAAATTATTTTAATACCTTGGCTTGGCTGGCGTCATTCTCCACTGACACAATATTAGGAAATACAGGAAACTTGGGAATTTCTGGCTCCGGAGCCATGCTCACATTATTGTTATTCTTGTTGAATAACATCAGGGGCTCGTCAGCTGTCGTATCTGGGTAATCCTTACCTGTCATAAATTATAAGTTTTCTGTACTTCTTCTTTTTTTACTATACTATAATAAGGATTATTATTTGGGGTGAAATGTTCTTTTTCAAAAGGATCATAGAAGCCCATTGATATTAATGTATATGACTGTCAATTAGCATAATTCACAACTTCGTCATCATACTGGAGATAATACTGTACGGCTGCGAATGCTACCAACCCTTACATTGCTCGTAAGCGTCCTAAAAGGCGAGTAAGAGCTTTTCATAACCCTGGGGCAACTCCATTCTGATGTCGTCTGGTTAGCAATTACATTCCCAAGGAGAGTTGGTGTTGGGCAAGCGCCGCTCATAAAACTATTGCCAATAACTTTTTCAATATGTAGATACTTTGAAAGAAGAGTACATATTGAGTTGACCACAAGTAATTAAGATAAGAGAAGGTAGATGATGGTGTTAGTTAACTCATTTATGCATGAAGTGAGAAAGAAATCCTCGTTACATTAACTGTAGCATACATACCTAACGTGTTATCATTGATCTCGGTAAGCATTAATTTGTCTTTGTAAAGCAATATCTGCGACTCGGCGACAACGCTGCTCTGTTCACAGATGTAAGTCTGTAAATGTTCATATTTCTCGTCCGGTTTCAAGAATACCTAGAAATTTAAAGTGATTTTTTTTTGTACACATATTGTAAATATATTTTTTGGACATTAATAACCCTAGCACGTAATTTTAGAGCGACTTAAGAGATACATGCGATATCTTTTATATGTAGAATATAACACGTACTCTAATTTAAATCTACGCTATGAATTTATATTGTACTAGCAGCGCCCTGCGGTTTTACCAGTATAGTTCTCCTTCTCGTGGAAATGTCGGGATAAATTATAGCCTATGTGTTATTCTGATATTTAGGGTACACTACTGTGAAGTTTCATCAAAATTAATTCACTAGTTTTTGCGTGAAAGAGCAACAAACATACATACTTTCGCGTTTATAATATTAGTATGACTAAATTCGATAATTGTTCCAGCTTGATTGATATAGCGCTTTATATGCTACTGTTGGGCGATGAAATTTACTCAAGACTGTCGCATATCATGTGATTTTTTACGTGATAACGTCTTACAAATCTACAAATCGATGACGGTGACTGCACACCAGCGCAAAAAGCATTATTCATTGTCACGTTACGCTTAAGCCGCACGTGCAAGCGAGAGCGCGGACCAAGCGATAGAGAGGCACTATCAGCCTAAACGTTCGGCTTGTGACTCATCTACCTCTAAGTAAAAAAATATTTGAATTAACAAGTGCAAATAAATATTAATTGTATCGAAAAAATGTGATTTTCAATTAACTCCTTCTCTGTATTATACAAAACTAGCTGACCCGGCGAACTTAGTACCGCCTGTTTTCATAATAATTATTATGCTTTAGTATTATCCGTGCGGAGACGGAGTAAAAATACAATTCACCACCCGTGGGTGTCGTAAAAGACGACTAAGGGGTATAATATGCATATAATATCTATGTCAGAGAAGAAAAACTCGAAACAAAACCCTGTGATAACACGTCTGACCAGCGGGGTATAGTACTCCTATAGTGGAGGAGGTGCGAGCCCAATAGTTGGACGTGTATGGGCTGAGATGATGATTTATCAGTCTCTCACAAATAGTGTAAAGGTGCGGACTAAGTAAATATAACACTATCCGTAAACATCAAATGTTTGACAGATAAGAACAATATGTATGGGAAAATAAAATTGTTGTTTTTAGTATTTCACTCGCAATTTACCATATTTTCTCACCGTATATACTCTTTGTTGAGAGTCCGTGGTAAAGTTATTTCCATCGTCCAACAAATGACGGGAGAATAGTGTCGCGGCACTTTTAGACTGGATATAGTTAGCCGCCTCAACGAGATTGGGGTGTGTCATGAGCGAATATCGTTTGACGAAACTAGTTTCAACTAGATATATATGTACAGCCAACTTTAAATTTAGGCTACTCTATAAATCGTTGCCTACCTATATTGTTAACAAATATTCAGTTTGCGTGCTCTGAATGTGTGCGTGTAGGTATTCAAAAGTAATATCTAATCATCATTGAAGCGTGAATATTCAATGACGAGTGACGAATAGTATTATGTTGTACCGTTGCGAATTATTTAGCTAAAACAATGGCTCCACTGCAAGATCCGTCGGCAATGAGCGGCTCGGCCGTAACATGATATTATACACTTATGTAATAAACTATTTCACAAAAATGTTAGTAATCATTTTGAAAATAATTGCAACTAATTTCTGTGACACATTCTCACACAAATGGTTTGATTTGTAACTGTAATATATAATTAACATGGTCTTCTGACGAGCATCGTAAGTTATTACTATAACTTAGTAACCAAATTTATTGAAAAATGATCAATAAGCATTAATCCTTTATTTACTCATGTGGTGACCCAGTAAAAATACAGTTCACCATACGTTCTTACCTGTGGATGTCGTAAAAGATGGTGAAGGGATGATATGTAAACAACGTGATGGCAAACTCTACAGATATTAAACCCAACTATGCCAATACATTTCTATTAAGTTTACCCACCCAAATCAGCTCACAAAAGGATGTTTCCATTCCATTCCATTGGCCTATAGACGTCCACTGTTGGTCATAGGCCTGTGCTACTAGCAGCCAACGGTCCCTAGCGACTTTCGAGATGTCGTCAGTCCACTTAGTAGCGGGTCATACGCTGCGTGGTCCGATTCGCCACTCGAGAACCTTTCTTCCCCAACAGTTGTCGGTTCGATTAGCAATGTGACCTGCCCATTGCCACTTCAACGTGCTAATTCTGGGGGCTATGACAGCTCCACTTCTACGAATTTTCGTATTCCGGATTTTGTCACGTAGAGAAATACCGAGCATAGCCCTTTCCATGGCATGTAGAGCAATTTTGAGTCTTTTTATGATCGACATTTAGAGACCAAGTTTCAGTGCCATATGTCATCATTGGTAACACACACTGGTTATAAACCTTGGATATTTATATTTTAAATATTTTTTCATATAAGAAATTGAATAAGTACAATTTTTGTAACTATTATATGTTTGGATAATACTTCAAATATTCAGTGTTGATAATATAATTATGAATTATTTTCTTACCTTTAAGCTAGCAGCTTTATTGACATGAAATATATGCACGGGTTTAGTTGATGTAGCTATTTGAACTTCTGAAAAGAATCTATCAAAACTCCATATTCTATGAGGATCTACTTCTAGCAGGCCAGCTAGTAACGGCGTCACTAATTTGCGAAGACCCACACTAAGTTGACAGTGGGAGGGGAGATCTCTGGCCCACTCAATGGGGCCATTTTCTGTTGTTTGAGTTCCCTGTACAAAACAATGTGTTTGTTTTTATAATATAAAATTTTTAGAAGATTTAATCTCATGCTCCAACAATCTGTGTGTTCTGACCATCAAATTTTTAAACTTATGTTATCTAGAAGTATTTAAACTATATATGTATATATATGTAAACCAGTGGAATTTTTGAAAATTTAATATTGCATTCTCAATCATGCCTTCTGTGTGGTGACGGAGTAAGACTACAATTCACCACTCCCCCCCTAGATATCATAAAAGATGACTAAGGGATATAATGCATATAACATTTATGCTAGAGAAGCAAAACTTGATATAAAACCCTATACTAACCCATCTGACCAGCATGTTTCAATAGGATCAATTTTCCTCCTGCTATGGAGGAGGCTCGAGCCCAGCACTGGGATGTATATGAACTGAAATGATGATGATGATTGTGCCTTAGACTTGCATACCATATAATAACCATTTTATATTATTTAAAAATACCTAACAGAAAATGGACCACAGTAACACCCATTATTCTTCTGGAATTCTTATCATATTGATGATATTTATTTCCTAACTATATAATATTGCTTCTGTACATACAACTATCTAATCTAAATGGGATAGTGATGCAATATATATAACACTCTTATAATTAACTTATTGTACTTATCAGTGTATGAAAAAGCCACAATTGAATTGCACAATCTAGTTGGAAAAGTAATCTGCCTGCAACATTCAACAAACAGCACATATCAATGGATTGCATGTGTGTATTCTCATCTAAAGGGGGCTTAAGGATGAACAGATTTAAACCATATTAGAAACGATCAAACTTTCAATTATTTAGAATGGAATGCATTTGCCCTAATAGCGAATTTCACTGCATACACTTGAAAACATCTCAGACTTTCACTTGAAATTTAATATATAATGTGTAATAAAAAATTCAAATTGACTGTTTAATTGAACCTTTGTGAATTGAAATTTAAAAAGATAATTAAAAAAAATGTTAGGACAGAATATAAAAATTAGCTCATAGGAACACAAGACAAAATCTATAACTAAACAACATATATCCACAATATAGCTTTTGATGTCAGTGGTCAGTTACATACTACTAGATATAATATCTAGAACACTAACCGCTATAACTCCTGATGCCTTTTTAGTAGTGATATAGAACATAGTTTCTTTATTTCTCCTGCCTCCGTATGGTCGGAAAGGCAATTGCCCTGTAGCCACATGATACAGTGTAACTCCTATTGACCACAAATCCACGGTGGCTCCAAAACTTTTGCCCACTGGTTTTCTCAACACAGCTCTCTCATACATATCAGGGTGCAGATACTCCTCTGTGCCATACAGAGATACAAACTGCTCCTCTTCTTGAAGCTCTCGTGCAGCTCCGAAATCTGTTAATTTGTATGTAGTAGTACCATCCTCATTTATATACTTCATTATATTACCTGGCTTCAAATCTCTATGCACCAAGTTATTATCTCGCAAGTGTTTCATGCCCGCTGTTAAGTGTTCTAATACTAAAAGAAACTCGTGCTCTTGAAGGCCATAGGTATTCTCGGGGTCGTCTAGTATGTTGAACAAACTTCCACCAGTACATAATTCCATAACTATCACCTTACCGCGCCCTTCCTGCTCCTCCTCGATAGCGAGCAATTTAACAATATTCTCATGCTTCACTTTCTTTAAAACTTCAAACTCTCTCATCTGCACATCATGAGGCCTCATATGACTGAGTTGGTTGAAAGTTTTAACTGCTACAGGTTCCCCATTGTTCTTATTGACTCCTTGAAACACAGCTCCAGTAGCCCCTTTTCCTAAGACACTAGTAGTACACCAAACGTAGTTCTCTGAGCCTCGCAAGAAGGACATTGTCGAAAGTTTCTTGTGCAATCAAGATTCTGCAAATTCAATTATGCAAAGCACTATTATATTAGCTTATGTGCTGCTTACTATAAAATATTATAGTAATTAGTATTAAAAGAATATATATGCACACATAGTTTATAAGTGATTTGTAATCTTCATAACTTATATTTTATAAATAAAATCGCTCACTATAACATTTAATCAACAAACTAAACCACAGAGCACAAATTATAAAGTATAATACAGATAAGTCAGTTTTTTTTTTTTTGGTTCTGTTTGTCCATACGGACAGGTAAAGGAATCAAAGCCCATACAGCCAAGTCTGATACAATTTTTCTTTACATATTATATACTTCTTCATATTGTATAACTTATTTATAGTCATTGTCCGTCAGTAAGGCAAGTCGTTATCATTAATTAGGCACTGAAAACCTAATTAAATGATTTCTCTGGGAATTCCGGTTGAATATGAAAATACACATAAACCACTCTTATATCACATTCACCACACTTCAGCACCTTAATTATAATATATTACATAAAATATCAGCAAAATTATTCAATATAACACTATAAAACACTAAAAAAAATGAATATAATACAAGAGCTTAACATGACATCTCCATATTCGCGCCGAAACCCCTTTTGTTTTTTCCAGATAAGACAGTACGTCACCATAGTAACTAGTAAGTTTGGACAGCAATCATCTTTATCCACTTGGCAGCGCTTGTGAGCTTGTTATTATTAAATTTACCTACGTACCTATATTTAAGTATGAATATTAGGGAAATAATTTTTATTATATCACATATAAAGGCAATAAAAATAGTTTTATTTCAAATAGATATATATTTCTTGACTAACTTGATTAAACATTAAATTAGGTTTTGCAAAAAGAAAAAATTAGTGTATTTGGAATCACTATGAAAGAATCCCAGATAAAACTGTCAAAATGTATATTGTGTAAAAAGAATTATTCGTACCGTGAACCACAAATATTTAAGTGCGTACCAAAATTATTGCAATTCATAACAAAAACAAACTCGAGTGGTTGTTACGCTTGAAAGTCATCCAGCTTCTGTTATCGCACAGGCGGGATCATCAAGCTCGGCTAAACCAATTGAAATTCCAACAAACACTCAATTTGTCTCGTCAGGAAATATGCCGCAACGTAAACAATAACAGGCAATAACTTCATACGTGCCACGTAAAACAGACGACAAACGAAAAAATATATTGACAAAAAGTTACTACAGATGATTACCCAGGACCATCAACCATTATCCAAAACCAATTTTTAAAAAGTTAATAATGTATGTACGAGTAACTCCTGAGTATAAAGTTGTATATACAATCAATGAACTCTTAAATATGCTTCTAAATATGTTAAAATTTAACTTAGTATAAAATATTTTCTTGTCTACATAAATGTGCTCTTTAACATAATTATTTTTGCGATCTAACTTTTATATTGTCAGTCCCAAGCCTGTATCAAGTAAGAGGGAAAGTTAGCAGCTAAATCAAGTCTATGCTCTAATTACACTTTTTAGTTTTCTTTAAGGATGGCGAACGAATTCATTATTTTAATAATTATTTCTGTCAGCTTCGAGATACAACATTGAATCACGTAATTAAAATAATCGAACATGAAGTTAGTCGGTTATCGTCGATTTCAGTAAAATACTTAAAATAGTGGCCACTCTACTAAATTTTATTAATGATTTCATTTAAATAAATAAAGATTTCGTTTAACTTGGTTTTTTTTTTTGTAATTATTCTTTAACTAAAATCTCATTGAAATTAATAAATGACACTCAAATTAGCATCACTTTACAAAATTAAATCAAAAAAGCAAGTTGTATGTGCCCAACAAAAAGCTAATGATTTAATTCATATTGTAGCCCCATGAATCATAAATCATTCTGCATTTGTAATAGCAAGCGTGTAGTAAATGTAGCTTTAGAGCATTGCTAAAAAAATCATTGGAGGTGAAATTTCGCATGTGAAATCATTGTGGAAAAAAAAAATTGCATCAAATGAAAATGAAATAAAATTAGCAATCATTTCCATGTCTAGTATGTATATGTGGTGTAGAAATTGGCTTATTAAAAAGAAGTCATACTCTCATGTGAATTTATTGAATTTTATTGATTTTTTTTTATTATAGTCTCCCTATTGGCATTAGAATCAATAGGCTTGTACATATCAATTAGCCTATCGTAGGCAGCATTTTTCTTGTTGCGGCTGATGAGGGGTCCGTGGAAGGAAGAGAAACTGTATATTATTATTTAAGGGTGTAGATCGTGAAAATCACCGAAAAGAGTGTTACGATTTTTCATATTTAACCTATTTACATATGATTGATATCAATGATAATTTGTATATATTACAATCAAAGACCAATAAGTATGTTCATGCTTATATTAAACTCTTAAACCTAATAGTTGTTATATAATAAACGTCAACAAACGCACAAAATTGAGTAAAAATGCAAAAACATGACTTCGTATTTTTCAGATTTAACCCCATAAATCAACACAAATTGATAAAAAGAAACACTTTTTGAACACTAAAGAAACCAATAAGTATAGCTATATACTTCTTTTTATACCTTTACAAACAAAGACTTCCTCTTTTAAAGCCCTAAAATCTAGATATATTTTAAGGTAATTTTTTCATACACAAATGTATGGGATAATGCGTTCGTTTCATTCGTGCAATCTCGGTGGTCACTAAGGCAGTTCCTTTCTGTAAGTGGACGCGACACCACGCTTGTCGGCTGCAGACAGCAGAATTACGTATTGTGAATTTGTGTTTTTTGTAAAAAACTAAGTATAACATTTTTATAATTAATTTATTTTCAGTTAGTAGAAAGTATCGATATAATGAATGTCTGAAAGAAAACCATAATGGAACTAGATATAAATCGTAAAAAATACAATATCTACACTAATAGGTATTATAAAGAGGAAAGATTTGGATTTTTGTATGTAACGAATAAACTCAAAAAGTACTGGACCGATTTTAATAATTCTTTTATCATTCGAAAGCTACATTATCACTGAGTAACATAGGCTATTTTTTTCGCAGGACTGATTGAATTTGAGTGTCATGCCAAGGAAAAGAAAGTTTTGTACGCATTATAAAAATATGAAAGCCAAAAGATCTCGGAATAAAATGTAAGTTCCTCCCTACTTATTTATTATCGCATTTGAACAGGGTACATTACAAAGCTAATACAATATGTCATATGATTTAGATCGCCCGATTCAGACATATACCTACAATAACATGTAAATATTGGTTTGTATTATCTATATCTATACTGATAAATAAAATTGAAGTATCTGTATGTAATATCAAAATAATAGGATTTAAAAAAAAAAGGCGATACGGAGTTCGCCGGGTCGGCTAGTATTGTCTAAATATCAAATTGTGGAAGTAGGTAGGCGACAGCGCAACTTTGTCGACATACCTATACCTCCAAACAGACGCGAGGCGCCTAGCGTCTGGCTTAGGGTTGTACAAAATAAATAAAAAGTGGATAATATTGATGAATAATATTTCCAGTATTGAAAATAAAGAAAACCTTGGGGCCGAGACTCTGAGCAACAATGCTACGCGCTGTATAGAGGTAAGTTGTTATACGTAATTCTTGTAGACTTGTTACATAAATAAACAAACTACTTAGTTAGTGATGGGCGAAGACAAAATCTCAATACCTACCTATAGATTTTTTCTTGCAATATTTATTATTTTCATCGAGAGACAAACATCTTAGTACCGAAATACTTCTCAATTACTTTCTCAAAAGAAAATTTACGTTCAAATAGGTGACGTCATAAAAAAACAATACCTAATGCGTAAAGAAATTATAATTTCTATTCATCAGGAACCTAATATTGTATTAATTCTTTTGCATTTTTTTAAATTTTTAATTATTTTTTATAAAAAAAATCAAGCCATTATCTTTCATTTACAGGAACTAGTTATTGAAAACGACCAAGAGGGAAAGGTGGATGAAATGGAAGTTGGGCGTAGAGTTGTAGACGTTTCTTTTTTTTTAAAGCTCTTCAGGCCATAGGGGACCACGGTCCAATGGATTGTAAGTTAAGTTACCTCAGTATAATAGGTGAAGTAAAAGTTGGTCTGGACTCAAAACTCATCATGAAATGTAGTATGTGTAGTATGAAATTTACTGTGTGTTTGATTGAAAAGAAAGAAGATAGAATGGAAGTGAATCATCAAATTGTATCTGTTATCATATCATCTGGTGGGAGCTACTATCAGTTAAAAACATTAACTGCCGCAGTAGCCCTACCAATCATGTCACCTTCATTATACAATGAAATTAATAATACGGTTTGCGATTGGTGGGAAAAGACAGCAGCACATTCCATGGCAGCTGTCAAGGAAGAAGCGGAGTACGCAGTGTCTATAGGTAGTGTTGATAAAAATGGTACACCATTAATATCTGTTGCTGTTGACGGTTGTTGGAGCAAGAGATCTTATGGTAAGAATTTTTCCGCCTTGTCCGGCGCAGCTGCGATAATTGGCATTAAAACTAATAAAGTATTGTTTTTTGGAGTTAAAAATAAATACTGCGTAGTTTGTGCACGAGCCGCAAAGAACGACAGTCAGCCCTCGGAACACCGTTGTTTCAAGAATTATTCGGGATCATCTACCGGTATGGAATCGACCATAATAGTTGAGGGGTTTAAACGTTCCATTGTTGATCACGGTGTAATTTATAATAAATTTGTAGCAGACGCCGATTCCAGTACTTATAAAAAAATATTAGATTCACGACCGTACCGTAATTTAACAGTAGAGAAATTTTAATGCAAACATCATCTTTTACGAAACTACTGCAATAGCTTGGAGAAACTGTCGAAAGACACTAAGTATCCTTGCGAATTGCGGAAATTCCTAAAAGAAAGGTATTTGCGTTTAAGAACGGGTGTAAAATGCGCTATTAAATATTGGGGCGATCAAAATCAGTCACTCGAAGAAAAAATAAAAAATCTTAGTGAAGATATCCTAAATGGTCCACAACACGTATTTGGTAATCACCAATATTGCAAGGAGTATTTCTGTAGACCTGATACTCGTCGAATAGAACCTGTTGGGTTGCTTCCAGCAATTGTTGGATGCGGATTAATGGACACGGTACACATTTTAAGTAAAAGACTGTCATATCATTCTAGAAGCTTAATTCATAATTGTACAAGTAATATAGTTGAAAGTTTTAACGCAGTGATTGCCAAATTAGTAGGGGGTAAGCGTGTAAATTATTCTTCCCGTGGTTCTTATGCGGGCCGATGCGCAGCTGCTGTTGTGTCTTTTAATACAGGATCGATTCATAGTAAAACTCATGAAGTAATATTTAAATCTAGTCCTAATCTTTTGATCGTGAAAGTGGAAAAATGTAATCGTAGAATCCGTTTAATTGCTAAACCTAAATTAAGATTGAAAAAGAGCCACAGCGCTGTATCGAAAGACGCTCACTATGGACCAAACTGCGAAAAACCTGATCTGAGTCCAGAATTATATGAGAAAGCCAAGTCATCTTTTTTAGCCGATTTAAAGTTAAAAGTTTAAGTTAAAATGTTCATTCCTTTGTAAGACATTAGTTTTGGAATATCACTTAACGGACCATTATCCTACCTTACTATATATTAAACAAGCTGGTATGGCAATAAAAAATAGAAAAATAACTAAATTAAAAACAGACTATGACGCCATCAAATCAACACTTAATGACACAATAACTTCTTGGGACTTCTTATATAACAATAATGACACAGATTATGCATTTGATTTATTAACTAATAACCTAAAAAGTATTATAACGAGAAATACAATTATACACAAAATTTCAAATCGTCACACACCACTTAAACCCTGGATAACTAATGGAATAGTTCGGTGTATTCGGAAAAGAGATTGGTTACATAAAAAAGCTATAAAATCTACTAATATAGAACACCAACGAACATATATAAAATATAGAAACCAATACAACTTAATAATTAAAAATCTAAAAGTTAATTATTATAGAGATAAGCTGAATTGGAGTAAAGGAAATATGAAAAATACATGGAAAATAATAAAAGAGATATGTGACCTAAACACTGTTAATGAAAAGCCAGCAGAATTGCTGAATATTGATAATTCTTCTAAAGCGTCTCTTAATAAAATTAACAATTACTTTACTTCTATAGGTGGTACTCTTGCGGACAAAATACTGAGTAGATTAAACTTGTGTGAAAAAGATTTAGCACGACAAGCTAAATCAAATAACCAGCCTGTACAGTCAGTGTCCTTTATGTGTACAGATACTTCTGAGGTATCTAGCATTGTTTTGGGTCTAAAATCACATAGTGTATCGGGCTGGGACTTAATAAGTAGTCAAATTGTAAAATTAAATATCAAAGCACTTGCTGCGCCCATTGCTCATGTGTGTAACCTGAGTCTAAAAAGTGGAGTTTTTCCTACATGTTGTAAGAGAGCTGTTGTATGTCCAGTGTTTAAGTCTGGTGATAAGACAGAATTAACTAACTATAGACCTATCTCACTGTTGTCAACGTTCTCAAAAGTACTAGAAAAAATTGTAAATAATAGGCTCATATCGTACTTACAAAAAAACAACGTAATAGACAATAATCAGTATGGATTTCGGGCTAAAATGTCTACGGAAGATGCAGTTCTATCATTAACAACTAAGATAATAACATATCTAGATAGGGGGGACAAGTGTCTAGGTGTCTTTCTAGATCTTCAAAAAGCATTCGACACGGTTTCTATCCCGATTCTTTTGCAGCGACTTGAGAACGTTGGCATCAGGGGGATGGTGCATCAGTGGTTCACAGACTATTTATCTGAGCGGACACAGTCGGTTAGAGTAGCTGATTTAAAGAGTGACAGCTCTAAATTGAAATATGGCGTTCCACAAGGCAGCACACTCGGGCCTACCATGTTTCTATTATATATTAACGAATTATGTGGTTCACTATCTTCATCTAGCTGCGATGTTATTATGTACGCCGACGATACTGTGTTATTGTTCCATGGAAAGAGTTGGAAAGGGGTATTTGGACAAGCTGAAAGTAGCTTAGCTAAGGTAACGGCTTGGTTGGACGGTAGCCTATTATCACTAAACACCAGCAAAACTAAATATCTGTGCTTTAGTAAGAAAGCTATGGATAAACCTTCTCCAGACATATGTTTAAAGATACATGCCTACCCATGCAAGAAAGGACATTTAAATTGTAATTGTGTGACTCTTACTCGGGCGACTTCCGTTAGATATCTAGGTGTAATGGTAAATGATCAGCTTAACTGGAAAGACCACGTAATGGCCACTACAGCTAGAGTGAGAAAGCTTATACACATATTTAAGAAATTGCGCATGGTTAGGGATATGAACCTTTTAATCCAAACCTACAAAGCCCTTGGAGAATGTCTTATAAGGTACTGCATTTGTGCGTGGGGAAGTGCTGGTAAGACCATTCTTATAAGTTCGGAACGAGCACAAAGAGTGGTCTTAAAAGTTCTCATGCAATTACCTTATAGGCATGCTACAACTCCGGTATATGAAAAGGCTGGTGTACTATCTGTAAGACAGATGTACATTTATGAAGTTTTGCGTAGGTATCATAGAGAATTTGTGCCCTATTTACCTACTTTAACAAGGCGAGTGGTGAAATACCCAGTGCCTCAAATGAAAACAACTTACGGGCAACGTCATTTTCATTTTCTAGCACCCTATATATACAACCAACTGTGCAAAATACATAAAGTAAATAGACTAAACAGTAATAAATTCAAAACTTTAGTTTTTAATTGGCTGAGAAGTCTTGGTTATACAGAAATTGAGAATCTCCTACTGTTGATAAAGTAAATGTAATCACCTATATAACACACACTCATATGCTCACACATACACAAATGCAACATGCATACTCACACTCACTCACACACCCACACACCCACACCTACACACATACAACACACACACACACTCGCACGCACACTCATAGATTTTTGTTTTTCTTTTTATTATGATTATTTACATTGTATTCACCTACTGTAGTCATTGCTTTTTATTTATTTATTATAAAATGTGTCTTTTGTAATGGGGAGGACACTGGCTCCTGCAACACAGTATACAACTAGCGTAGGAGCCAGAGATTCCCACATATCTATGTAATGTTTTTATGATAATAAATGAAATGAAATGAAATGTCTTGTGCTGAAAGAGAGGAGCTTGAAAGGTCGACGCATTTGCAAAGAAGTAGTTCTGAGTGGATGAGTACAAGGAGAAAATTACTAACCTCATCATCGTTCGGGGAAGTTTGTAAAAAACGAGAGAGCACAAGTTGTGCTGTTCTTGTTCGTAAAATCGTTTATGGTAGTAATATCTCCAGTTTGCCTGCTGTACGGTACAGTATCGAAAACGAAGAAACCGCAATTAAACAGTTAGAAATTCAAGAGAATATTAGTATACAAGGTTGCGGTTTGTTCGTCGACGATCAATATGAATTTCTTGGTACTACACCAGATGGCATTTATGCAAACGGTTTAATTGAAATTAAGTGCCCACATTCTTTAGCTGGCATGACTCTTGATGAAGCAATGGCCAAACATACCTTTTGGGTTAAGGACAAGGCTTCCAAGGGTTATGTCATAAATAAAAATCATAACTGGTATTGCCAAATTCAGGGACAGGTACATATTACTAAAAGAAACGTTTGCATGCTTGGCATCTGGTTTGGTGCTACTGTACCTATGAAAGTTTATATTATAGAAAAGGACGACAAATTTTGGGAGGAGAAAATGGAGATGAAATTAGTTAGGTTTTATTACGATTGCCTACTTCCAGAATTAGATGATCCTCGGCAGTCACGAAGCATGCCCATTCGTGACGCGCCCAGTATCATAGAGGCTATGAAAGAGAGGAAAGAAAGAGCTTTACGTGTTATGAAAGAGAAGAACGCCTAATGATTTTGAAAGATACAGGTAACTTAACTACCCAGCCAGTCGATTCACGTAAACACGCCAGTCCAAAAGTCGTTTTAACTTAGGAACTTAGAAATCGCCTTTTGGTTTTCTGTTTTAAACGCACTTACTTATCTAGTCTTGGATTGTCATAAATCTTCCAATAGCTCAATTACTATACAATTTCTGAGTTACCTGGTGTAAAGAATCATAAAAATTGGTTCAAAAATACAGCGAATTGAGAATTCTCCTTTTTTTAAGTCGGTTAAAAGGGCTAAATTTGCAAAAAACGAAGTGACGTCACTGCGCTACGGTTTTTATTACTTACGTGAATCGGGCAGCTGGTAACGTTTTCATTCTGATAGGTTTTGTGATAGCCATTGATTTTATCATCAAATTAGCAGAAATCAGAACTTGATCCGTAATCGAATGAAAAAACATTAGAATTTTGAACTCATATTTCGTTATTGTTTAATTACATACTTTTAATTAGTATATTAATAATTTACAAACTTCTATTAAAATTAGTAAATAAATGAATTATTTACTAATTTTTGTACAACCCTAGCACGCTTTTGAGATAGCGAGTAATGGCGACTCATATTTGTTATTGTGTATTAAATAAATCATTTTTATACTTGTGTTTCATTTATTGACATTTTTTTTAAAACCCTAGGATTTTTTTTAGATATCGACGAGGTGATCGTAAACAAAAAGTAAGTATTTGAGTTTACGCAATAGGCACATTTCCTTGCGTAGAGATAAACACACTTCCTACTGAATTTGCAATTATTTTATTGAATGAATATTTTACGATTTAGAATAAATTTTGGTAGTGAAATTACAAATAAATACATAGTTGGAATTTTAGGTAAGTAGAATACAAAAATGTCAGTCCGGACCTGCTCTTGATTGTATATTATATTATAAACTAGTAACCCGCCCTCGCTATCTTCGGCAATATTCACTTAAATTACATACTATAAAAAGCATATTGATCTATAATAAATGCACAATTTATTTAAGGTACTTAATTGGATAAGGATTAATGCTGTATTTTATAAAATCACTTAGTAAATAATCATTTTTTAGTAGAGGATAAAAAATGGTTATGGTGGGTTATCCCTAAGAGATAGACATATGCCATCGTGGACTTTTTTGTTGAACTTTTTAAGATGGATAATACTGTAGTACATTATTTTGGTCTATCTCGTAGGGTTCAGCCAACGTTTGCAATATAAGCGCAAAAAAACGTGCTTATTTACGACATCACATTAGAAACCTCTAAATTAATCAGCGTTTCTCTACTATATTATGCATGTATTATACATATAAACCTTCCTTAAGAATCATTCTATTTATTAAAAAAAACTGCATCAAAATCCGTTGCGTAGTTTTAAAGATCTAAGCATACATAGGGACAGACAGACGGCGGATAGCGACTTTGTTTTATACTATGTAATGATAGAAAAACATAAAAATTGTGTCTCAACTACTCTTATTAATCTATTAAAAAGAATCAACAGCTAGTTTCCAAAAATTCAACGTTATTGTTATGCTGTAAATATTCAAGTTCAATAACAATTTCTCAACGTGGAACGTTTGTTGCAAAACATTTTGAAAATCGCGCTCTCTAGGTCATTCATCCGCCCCGTCGGATGTTACATTAAACTTTGGCGCTGCAGTCGCTCGAAATCGAGATCTCAGGCCAACAATCTACACCCTTAAACTAATTTATTAATGTAAAACACAAACATTGTTTCTAAGCTTTTTTTTTTTTTTTTTTTTTTTTTTTTTGTGTGTGTACAGCTGTTGGCCGCAGATGGCCTTGACAGCTTGACGCGGACTATGGGTGAGCGCTGAGGGCTCTCAACCCGGAGAAAAGTATGCTAAGCGACATCGCCCAAGGGCTCCCCCTGTGGGGAACGGACCTCGGCTTGGGGCGTCGCTGGAGGCAAAGTGGGCGTGCCCACGTTTTTAGTGGTGACTTTTGCGCGGCGCGGTTTCGCACCTCGACGGCGAGGGCGGAACCGCGGATATTTATTTGTTAAGGTCTCGCGGGCCGTGTAGGCTCTTTGTTGAGCGAGTGTGATAATGTCGTCCTCTTCGTCGAGGACGTGACGAGGACGTCGGATAGAGTTTCTAAGCCTAAACGCCATCTTTTTTATATATTATTGCATCATCCTATTTTACCAGAGCCACAGTCTAAATATGTCACAGACTAATTTTTCATTTACAGTATAACAACATATTAAGTTAACAGCGGCTATGATAGTCTTTACTTTTCTTATTCCAGAAGCAAATTATAACTCTTTATTAGCTCTTTCAATAATGCCCGGTTGTTCTTATTATTATTATCATCTTGCGACATGTTGACTTGCATCTACAGCAAGCATCGTGAACGAACTAAAGGATCACTACGACTTCCGTCCACATACTACGATAAAACTGTGCAAACATGATCGACAACAATTTATCGAATAGTTTTTGAAACTGCCCCGATCGTTTGCGCCAACCAGAAAACTCTGAGATTTTCGTTCACACTATCGATAAAACTGCACAAACGGTCTGCGCAGTCAAATCGATATATCGTTGTCGTGTATACCGACCAGAAATATATAAAACCTGCACGTGTTGCGAATGTTTCTTTTATACAGTAAAACGTAGGTAGAACCTAGCCTAAAATTTGCCGCAATATTTTAGGCTAGGCTTTACTCATGATTTATCGCAATTTCCCCTTTTCCTTCCTCTCTGGACCCTAATTTCCCCTCAAAAGGGGAATTTCCCTTCATTGTGGCAATATGGCAGCGGCAGACGCTGTCATTCTGTTGTCATTCTATAAATTCGCCAGCGCCCCTAGTGTCATTTTACTGTCACAGACCAAACTTTTAAATTATGGAAAAATATGTTCTAGCTGTCAAAGCCGTGGTTCTAGCTTTCAAATATGGAGTGTAGAAGTAAGGAGCACCATCTCGTATGGGGGATTAGTCGAAAAAGTGTCCACTTGTAAACAGCAAATTAATAGCGCTAGTGTAGCAAGTGGAAATGATATGAACTTAGCAGTTATAAACAGAGTTATGGAGTGAAGTGTGCTGGGTTGAAAAAATTAATATTTATCTTGACTTCTGTCGTTAAGAAATATGCAGTATTTAAAATCTCAACTATTTACGTAGTCAACTGTAATTTAGTAAATAATAACCTATGAAACTTAAGAGTGAAGTGTGCTGGGTTGAAAAATTTAATATTTATCTTGACTTCTGTCGTTAAGAAATATGAATTGCGCTGTAACAAAGCGGAAATGTTTCTTTCCTTTTCTAATTTAGTATCCTACTCTAATAATTTGTGGCGCTCTATTTAAAATTCTTCCACTTGCTACTATAGCGCCACCTTAATTTTCTCCTTTCAACGGACACTTTTTCAACACTGAGATGGTCCTCCTTACTTCTACACTCCATACTTTCAAAGCCGTGCCACAGAGTACTTCAGTTGATGACATTACCTAAGTTGCCTGTTTTTTCTTTTGCTTGTCTCTTGGTTGCATAGTCTTTGTCCTTTTTGACAATCCGAACCGAACCGTCCGAAGTTTTGGCAGAAAGTTTCATCTCATTGTTCTGTATTATATTTATTATCTTAGGTTTTTAAAGTATTATATTATATGAATTTGATGGCATTTCATATAATGTGATGCGTACGAACTGCTGGAGTGTAGTGGATATCATATAAAAATACCTTACAAATGTTTTTGTTTTTCACCAAAATTCTTTGAAGAAATCAAATCATTGACATTGTGGCCATGACACCGTTGAAGGCAACCATTTAAGTAAGTGATGGAGAATCACTAATATGAAGAAACTTATGACGTAAATAAACTTAATATGTAACTTTTAACTTGCAAAAATGTACTCTTACTAGAAGCGCTCGTACTAACTTGTAGGATTAAAAGACTTATATCTATAGTTATAATTAAAAAAGTAAAAATAGTAGCCGATTGCCAATACAAAAAAGTAGAAGAACCCAGAACCTACTAAAATTCTTATAGTTCTGTCACCTTATCATTATTTAAACATACTCGTTACAGACTATGAAACATTTAATACCATTCGAAATGAAATCCACTTTTATTTTTAATGTGGTTGATTTGGTAAGCTTTAATGCTTCCTTCTAGTGTAGTATACTTGTGTTATGCTGCGAAACATTGTTTTAAAGATTTTATCACTATCATCATTCAGACATTCTCCGTCTATTTTGAACGCAGACGGCCCTCATGTATCGCCATAAAATGTGATCCTCTGCACCACCGGTATCTAAGGACTTCTAGTGACCTTCACCAGGTCGTCTTTCCACCTCATGGAAGGCATGCTACACTCATATGAAGAGATAACGGTAATTATGGGATTGCTATGCTTTGCAGGCGGGTTCGAGATTGCAGTGAGGTGTTATACACTTCTCCATAGGGAGCTGTGGTCATCTCTTCTGGTGAATCGTATACCGATACTTACGACGCCCATGGGCAAACAAGGGGTAGTGGCAATAGAATTCTTATACCATCGAATTAAGGATCTATGTATAGCCAAATCGGGACTATTCTATTTCAATTTACTCTATGTAAATTTAAATTTCTCACTAATATCAATTAGCCAACTTAGAGACGCGTTGTGGTACTTTAATAAATATCAACTAGACTTTGTTAGTAGAATTTTAAGATTTATTATGGACGCAATTATCACGCCGTTAATCAAGTAAATATGGTCAAAGTTACAATTTATTCGCTTTAGCTCTTTCTTACCAGTAATAGTATAGATTTAGTAATATTTAGATAGAGATAGATTGAACGTCATTTTTGAATTTTATCTCTTGTGAAATTTGTGTTTTGTTCGGTAAACCTATAACAGTTTAAGTCATATCTACTTGTACGCTCCTAGTTGTGTTTTAGATTCAATAAAGTTTTTGTGATATCGGATATGTTGAGATCGATTTCGAGTATATATTCTAGACCAGTGGTTCTCAAACTTTTTAAATGACGGAACCCTTTTGGGAAGCAAAATACTTGATGGAACCCTACAATAAAACAATTATTTTTATAAGTGTATTCTATATTAATCAGCATAATAAAAGTACAATGTATCAGTTACTAATTATTATTTACTTCACCACTTGGTAAGGACAATAATAGAAAACATTAAAAAAGAAAAAATCTAACTAGTGGGAGGTATGAAACTGTTTTTTATTTTTCATCAATTGCTTGATATCAGGTTTGATGGAAGAAAGTTGGAGTCTCATATCAGCTTCGGCGTCCAGTCTATTGCGATATTTTGTTTTCGTGGCTGCGTAGGTAGAGAATCCTGTTTCGCACAAATATGTAGTTGGGAACGGGAGAAGAATATCCAGAGCCATTTGGCCAAGCATTGCATATTCATCTTGGATTCTGCACCAAAAATCATTAAGAGGCGTCGTTTTGAACAATGACTCCATACTTGTGTCTGATGACATTTCTAAAAGAGATTCATATATCTCATTTGACATGTTTTCAGGCTTTTTCCAAGTTGGGTAAAAAAGGATTATGAATCCAGGAGTTCACTTTAATTTTTGTATTGTGTTCTTCGGGAAAATACTTTTCAAAAGATGCGCGCATCGAACTGAGATATTGGACCAATTCTTCAAACACATTATCTTCAAACATTTCTGAGTCGTTTTCGCTAACAAACTCACTGAGTAACGTAAAACTTTCTATTTCTTTCTTACCAATGCAAATGATCCAAAAATCTAATTTTCTTTTAAAAGCAGTTATTTTATTATAGGCCTGAAACACTGTTGTCTGTTTACCTTGCAACGATAAATTTAATTCGTTAAGTTTTTGAAAGATATCCGCCATAAAAGACAATCGGAACAACCAAGTTTTATCATACAAACGGTCCTTCAAATTAAAAGAAGTATCTGCTGAAAGAAACATTTGTAACTCGGCTCTAAGTTCAAATAGCCTTGTTAAAGTTTTTCCCCGAGACAGCCATCGCACTTCTGTATGGAGCAGCAGTGTTTTATGTTTGCTGCCATAATCTTCACACAATAATGAGAACAATCGGGATTGTAGTGGTCGTGATTTGATAAAATTAATAATTTTTACCGCTTCATCCATAACTAATTTTAGATTAGCCGGCATTTGCTTCATCGCAAGTGCTTGTCTATGCAGAATACAATGACTGGAACTACAATTAGGCGCTTTATTTTTCATTCGTGACACTGCTCCTGCTGTTTTACCTGTCATCGCCTTGGCCCCATCTGTACAAATGTCAATGCAATTGTTCCAACTGAGATTATGTTCTTCAAAAAATATATTTATTTTATTAAAAATTTCTTCCCCGGTAGTGTTTGTAAGCAGCGATGAACACATAAGCATGTCTTCTTCAAAAGAACTTTTATATGGATATCTCACAATAACCAGCAGGATAGCCAAACCAGCGACATCAGTCGACTCGTCCATTTGCAAAGCGAATCGTGTATTTTGTAGACGTGTAACTAGTTCTTGTTTGACGTAGCTTGCCAGATCATGGATTCGTCGTGAAACAGTATCGTTTGATAGCAGAACAGTAGAAAGATGCTTTGCAGATTTTTCATCAAGCATACATTTTGTTATGTCTAATACACATGGTTTTATTAATTTCTCAGCGATAGTGTGCGCTTCACCTGCTTGTGCAATGCGATAGCTAACTAAGTATGATGCCTCCGTGGCCTTTTCGTTGGTAGTTTGTGTTACATGCATCATATTTTTTTGACTTTCTAATAACTGATCTTTTTTGCGAACAAAAAATTCTTTATTCTTGTCTTTAGTCTCGGGGTGTACGGTTTCTAAATGTCGACGCAATTTGGCAGGTGCCATGGAACTATTAGGAAGCAGTTTACTACAGAGCATGCAGAGAGGTGAGCCGTTGGAATCAACAAATCCGAAACTGATATAAGATTCATCATACTTCCTTTTTTTCGTCTTTGAAACCGTCGAGCTTGACGTCGTGGCACTCGTGGCATCATCTTCTGGATCGGTGATTGCTAAATTCTCCGCGCGCATTGCTTTTGAACATTCAGCGTCATTAGAAGATGTTGTTGGAACACGTTTAACACCTTTAAGCCAACGTTCCATTCTTCTTTATTTATAATGTTACAAGTCAGGATAGTGGGGTTTAAATAATGCACAATCGTTACTGCGTATAAGAGACTAAATTTAGAACCTACAGGGAAGAAATGTATAAAACTGAGACAACAGAATACAGCAGGCAGTAAAACAATGAACACTAGTTTCTCGCTAGCGAGCTTGTAAGTAGGTAGTAACTTATCGCTCCGAACGCTAATCATCAACTGACGACGCCAACGCGCGATCGCCGCTTTTATACTTAGTCCTAGACTCGATCTCAAATATTCTCGAAAATACTCGAGTCGGCACCTTTGATAAACAAAAAGCAAAAATAAAAACAGAAATTTAAAAATAGCGTTGTAAACAATATCGACTTTATCCTTTGAAGTTAGAGACGAAAGTCGCTAGTTGACAACTATAGCGTCTAATTCAGAGGCGGCTTTTATCAAAGAGACTGAGCGCTTACAAGTATACTACCCGCTCGTTTTAAGTTTGCCGCTGGCGATAGGTATGAGTGTATGACGTTCGAAATTTTTTATTTAATTGTAACAATAAAAATTGTGTACGTTAGATATTTGGGTAAAACTATGACACATTATAAGTTTTGTTGTCACGTGGGGGAGGGTACGCGCTAGGCATGGGTAACTCAACGATAATCCTTGCGTTAACTCAGTAACTCAGGCGCAGTAGACTGCGCCGGCTCATTGCGCTAACTCAAAATTGCGCCATGGCGCAACAAAATGTAAACATGAGCTACGAATGAAATGTGCGCCATCTGCGCCACTGCAGGTATAACTCCATTTCTAACTCATTGCGTCATGGCGCAACACATGAAACAACCGAATGAGCAACTAAATGCGCACCTAGGTATACCTCAATTTTTAAAAGAGTTATTTACACTTCACAGAGTTGTTCGACCTTGAGCTTTTTGGCTGAAATATGGGAGTGTCATGTTACGCTCTTGAATGAATTATTGTTTTTAAGTAGTTTTATGTTTTAAATAATTTTGCTGATATTTTATCTTTATTTACATTATATATATTTGTTGTGTACGTCACTGAAACTCCTCTTAAACGGCTGAACCGATGTTGATGAAATGTTTTGTGTATGTTCAAAGGGATACGAGAATGGTTTAGATTCACAACTGGACTCGGTAGGTGGCGCTGCTGTCGATTTCAAAGAGCATTCCTTTATTTTATTTGAACAGAACAACATCTGTATTGAGTCAGCTAGTTTAATATGTAATATAATTGAAGTGTTGTGAATATCATATAATAGTGATTTACGTTAATATGTATAATAGTGTATTTGGTTTTCGGTACCCAATTAATGGTAACGACTTACTGACGGATGTTACTTATCTCTTACACTAATAATAAATTATATGTAAAGAAAATTATGTGTAAGCTACGTAAGACAAGGCAGTAAGGTCGACTATAGCCTGCCTTATAGGCGCATAAATAAAAAAATTGTTCAGATGCGCCGGCGCTGCGATGATTGCGCCGTGCGCTAACACATTTTCTAGAAGTGAGTTGATACTTCCAGCGCAGTAAACTGAGTTGGCGCAATTGCGCGGCGCAGCGCAGTGTTACACATGTCTAGTACGCGCATTCCACAGACCGGCAAACTTAGAGCGAACGCGTTGTACAAGTATAAAATTGTTGAGACCAAACTTATGAGATATTGTACCAGCTAATGTAACACAAGCTTATACAAATACAAATAAATAAATAAATAACATTCATAGCGTTTTGTCTCCGCGCGGCCGCGGAGTCCGCACAGCCGCGGAGCGACCAGAGAGAGGTGTTTTGATTTTTTTATTTCTAAATTCTTGCGGAACCCCGACAGAGGTATCACGGAACCCTAGGGTTCCGCGGAACACACTTAGAGTATAGCTGTTCTAGACAGTAGATATTCTGTGAACATTCGTAATCTGAGAAATCACACGTAAATAGTTGTCTGTGGTCACTATTTTACAATAACGTTTGTTAGAAATCGTATTTTATTGTATACATTTTGCCAAGATTACGATTTAGGATTATTTGATATTTATTGACGTTGTGTATCTATATTTCATTGTATAAACTTACAATGTCCTTCACTCTGTGACTACCTACGTGTTCACTACTGCAGTATCAATTGATAAAGTTGTACAAACAGCTGCAAGTCCATTTAACTAAAATAAATTGGTATATATATTGGTAATAATGGATTATTAGATAAGTAAACAACTTCGCTTCGGGCAGATATTCAATAGTTTTGCCTAAAACTAGTTTGTGTTGGTATTGAAAAGATTAATGTCGACGTAATTGTTTTATAGAAAAATGTGAGTAGCCTTGTGCAATTATAATTAACTATTAGTTTTGTTCTATTATTCGTTCTATTCATCATTCTATTTTTCGTTCCGTGTGGTGACAGAGTAAGAATACAATTCACCACTCCTTATCTTGCCCGTGGAAGTCGTAAAAGACGACTGTGGTATTATAATATGCACATACCATCTGTGCAAGAGAAGGAAAACTCGAAATGAAACCCTGTACCAACATGTCTGACCAGCCATATATTACCATATAGTAAGTCAAATTCCCTCCTATTATGGAGGAGGCCCGAGCCCGACAGTGGGATGTATGTGGGCTGCGATGATGATGATTAGTTTTGTTATTGTCTATGACGGTAGACATACCTGATGGTAAGTGCTAACTGCCACTCGGGCACATCAGTACTAGGGCTAAGCCTGTTACTGCCCATCTCCAATTCTCTCGCTCAAAATATGAAGTGCAGTAACAAACTGCTGCCACTCGACTCAGATTTTGTTCTTCTATTAGATTTCACTCTCTTTTTCGATCCAATCATTAGTTTAAAAATTCTAATCTAGATGTGCTAAGCATTTTATAAAATTAAAGTTTAATCAATATTTTAAAATACTATATTGTCAGTTCAAATACTGCCTGCCTAAATAAATCAATATGGTTATATGTGGGTTTGACTGAAATATTTTCTCTCTGTGCTGATGGAGTAAGAATACTATTTACTACCTGTGGATGTAATAAAAGATGATTAAGGGATATAATATGCAAATAACTAGAGAAGGAAAACTCAAGATAAAATAGTAATAGTCTGATTATATTATAGTAGATCAATTTCCCTCTTATTGTGAAGGAGGTTTGAACCCACCAGTGGGATGTATATGAGCTGACATGATGATGATAATGTACAGACATAGAGGTAACTTTGGCATATTATAATGGCTTTATTTATACATACTCATCAGGTCCTCCAGATATGATGTACAAAGACGTGAACGTTCTAGAAGTAAGTCAGTAGAACATTGCAAAGATCGTGGTCATAAAAGTCGAGAGAGAACTCGTTCAACGTCCCAAAAGAAATCTAAACACAAATCTTCAAGCAAGGAAAGAAGAGCATCTAATCATAAAAAAAGTAAAAAAAAAAAAGCAAGATCATCCAGTAGTAGTTCAAGTAGTGACAGTGATGAAGAAGAACTAAAATTGTTGCAAAGACTTGAGGCTGAACGTCTACGACTCAAGGACGAAAAGAAAAAGCAAAAGGAACAGTTAAAGGCGAAAGAAACACCTGAAGAGAAAAGGTAAATGGATGAGATATATAACAAACTTCTTCTTAATCTATGGCACATTTTGAGTTACAAAATGTATGTGAATGCTACACCATGAGCACCTCGTAAGTTTAAACCTTATAGCTTTATACACATATGAGCTTAATATACTTATATAAGCTTAAACTTGTGATCAATGAACTAAGAAAAAATGTATATGAAAGGCTGGATAATATACAAAATAATTGTAATGTGAATAATTTTAATAGCCTTTTTTTTTGGGTGGGCTACGTTCAGCGTGCCCGCCGCCCGGCTCTGTCCGGGGCGATAGAGGGGCAGCACGCAGCCCCGTAACCCACCCATAGCATGTCACTTTCGTTGTTGGGCTGACCACTGGTGCCGAGTTCCTTGTCTTCAGTGATTACCTGATGGCATACCTAACAAGTCATGTCCCAATAATCGTGGCTACACTGTTAACGTGTTAAGATATGCATTTCTTTATAAGAACTATATATAGTAAACAAATATTTTAGGGCCCGCAGGCTCCGAGAGAAACAGGAGAAAGAGAGAAAGCGTCGAGAACGTATGGGTTGGGACAATGAGTATCAGTGCTACACCAACCAGGACAATCCATTTGGAGATTCAGCACTTACAAATACATTTGTTTGGAGCAAAAAATTGGCTAAAGAAGGTGTGAAGAATGTGTCTAGAGATGAACTTGAGGCTTTGAATAGACAGAAGCAGTTGGAGAACAAAATAGAATTGGAAAAGGTACACCAGACATGTACAGTATATGATTGTAATAGTATTAGTTTTTTGATTATTATAAAGATAGCCCAGTACTGAAATATAATTATCATCATGAATAACTAAAGATACTAAATATTAATTTATCCATATAAAAAAAAAGACGATCAGTCTCTGAGTATTTAAGAGCGTTATCGGTAATCGGCACTTCTCGCATTTTAGGTATTTTGCTACGGTCCGATATCGACGCACACTAATGCACTACACACACGCAAGTTCATAGAATGACCAGTCTTGAGCCTTGGCGCTTATAATAATCAATCTCTAATATATTCTTCGGAGAAGTAGATTTTCAAAAATCAACATGATGTAAATTTTAAAATTTTTAATTAAAAACTAAATCTCATAACAGTAAAACGGTTAAAATTGTATTTTTAATATGCAAAGTACAGGAAATAGTAAAATATAGGCACAGAGTATAACTTACAAGGAGACCCTCAGACGTGTGGGTCGGGGATTTCCATGATTTTTGGTGGGGTGGTAGAGGCACGAGGGTATCACAACTACCAAATATTAGGGTCAACTGGGCCCTCGTTAAAAAGATTTTAAGGGTCAAAGTTGGATGGGTAATTTATGTACTAGAAAAATTCAAAGTCGAATCGCCAACAAGCGGTAATCTCGTGGTAACGTGCTCGCCGGCGGGAACTCTGGTCTCGGGTTCGAGACTCGACAACTTATTTTTTTTAAATTATCACATTATTGTGTAATAATTTAAAAAAAATAAAAAAACCCCAATCGACGTCCCTATCCCGGGACGTCGGTCACCGTCATACGGTCAGGCTCTCTGCGGGTGACACGCTAAAGTCCGCGGTCCGGTCACCCGCGGACTCGCCTAGGGCGGCGTGAGGCGCGGATACTCGTATTTGCGCCGCCCGAGTCGCCGGTGGCGGAACGTGTGACCAAAGATTGATCACACACGAGACGGCGTCTCCTTTCGTGAGATGACAGCCTCACAGAAGGCGGTGATCGCGTTCCAGTTCCTGACGCTGCTGAGCATCTCCCTAGTGATGGTCGGCAGGGTCCGGTCGGCACCGGTGATTGCAACGAGTTCACGGCGCTGATCTGCCCACGAGGCACACACCTCGAGCCTGTGCTGCGCCGTGCTCACGTCGCAATCACAGTGGCAGCAGGATGGTGGTGTGCTCTCCCTCCTAACGAGCTTGCGCAGGTACTTGGCTATCGTGACCTATCAATACCTGCACCAGTCGGAAGGAATGTACCCCGTGCTGCCGACCCAACCACCCCATCAGCACCAGCTGAAAGGACTCGACGGTCCTGATACCGTATTGAGGCTTCTCCAGTCCGATTGCCCAACGAGCAATGGCGTCTCGGCGGGCGTCGACCCGCCAGGCGGCAATCACCTTGATTGAGGCTATATGTGGCTCGCGTCTCTGATACTCGCAGGTAAAGCTCGGCGAGTACCTCCGCCTGCAGGTCCCACCGGAGAGTTCCGGCCAAGAGCCACGCTGCCTCCGTGGCTGCCGTGCAGTAGTCGAGTATGGCCCTAGTCGCCATGGCCATGGATGTCTAACAAGTCCAGTCAGAGATTTAAATCTACCCACTACAGAAATTAGTTATTAAATTTTGATCCACATTTTGCTACATATTTATTGCTAGTACAAGAAGAAAATGATTCTCTATGAAAAAATTATATTGTGTATGGTTAGTAATTATTAAACATTAAATTTGAGTTAGCTGATAATCTTCAGAAGATGAGGCTGCATAAATGTTCCGTTCGGATTTTTGATGTGAAATATCTATAGGCGGGGTGAACCTGATCGTCGCGTGGCATTAAAAGCGGCGTTAACGCCACGCTTTGCGGTAACGACTTCAAAATAATTTTGATGTTTCACTTCTGCCAGGCGTCCTGAGTGACGGCTCACTTCTCTTTTCATTTACTCTTTTGAAACTATAAGTACCTTACAGTTTTGTCGTGTGTTCTCAA
This sequence comes from Lymantria dispar, assembly GCA_032191425.1. Lineage (NCBI taxonomy): Eukaryota > Metazoa > Arthropoda > Insecta > Lepidoptera > Erebidae > Lymantria > Lymantria dispar. The sequence goes on from CM063455.1 coordinate 31,647,500, forward strand.
AGTCCGACTTTACACCACCTGCATACGGCCTATCATGACCTATGCCAGCGTGGTGTTCGCGCACGTAAAGCCACACAGGATCCACAGGCTACAGACACTACAAAATCGTTTCATGCGCCGAGCTACGGGAGCACCGTGGTTCATACGAAACGTCGATCTCCACATCGACCTCGAACTGCCGACCATCAAGCAGTTTATGAAACGGTGCTCTCAGAGCTACTTTGACTCTGCGATGACACACCCCAACCAACTAGTGGTTGGGGCGGCTTCCTATAGACCCTCCAAAATCTCATCCATCCGACGTCCTCGACGAAGAGGACGACAATATCACACTCGCTCAACAAAGAGCCTACACGGCCCGCGAGGCCTTAACAAATAAATATCCGCGGTTCCGCCCTCGCCGTCGAGGTGCGAAACCGCGCCGCGCAAAAGTCACGACTAAAAACGTGGGCACGCCCACTTTGCCTCCAGCGACGCCCCAAGCCGAAGTCCGTTCCCCACGGGAGGAGCCCTTGGGCTATGTCGCTTAGCATACTTTTCTCCGGGTTGAGAGCCCTCAGCGCTCACCCATAGTCCGCGTCAAGCTGTCAAGGCCATCTGCGGCAAACAGCTGTGTACACACACAAAAAAAAAAAAAATCGTGTGTTCTCTTTTACCTTGCCTTGTAACCGATTTTGTTCCCAAGATACAATCTGCTTTTTCGACCCATCACCTAAAACGTAAAAAGATTCTATATTATTCTTTATAGAGATCGCATGAAAGTAATTAAAATAATTAGGTAGTAATAAATACTTACGAATCAAAACCGATCAGTCGCAGTATACGCTCAAGTTCGTATTGTCGTCTTTTACGCTGTGAGCGGAGAGCTCGAGCGACGTGACCCTGCTCCGTTGAACGCCAAGGCGCGACTGGCTTATGACTTCGACTATTCTCTCCACCCCGCCTGGGGTGGGAGTAACGGTTCCAGGGCTTGAGCCCTCTGCCCGTGGCTGCAACTTTGGCACTGACGAGTGCCGCGTCGTTGGGTTTTTCATGGCCGGGTCCCCTCCGCTCTTCACCCTCGGAGGCGGTCAGTCTCAACCGGATGACACCCCCGGTTGCCCCGGGGGAGGTCCAGCTTAAGACGACCAGCGACTACCGAGGGACTGATCGCGTGGAGGACCGGGCTACGTGGTATCTTGATGTATGTGGTATCAGTTGGAGATTGAATTTATAGCCACCCATCGGGGGACCGGTGCACCTCAGCATAGTACGCGTACTTCACCAGAGTACGCGTAAATGCCCTGGGGCGCAGCGGATCCCGAAGGGGGGTATTTCCTGGTACATAGTGGGGGGGGGGGGGATTATGAGTCCCCCCCGAGCCCCGTTTAGAAAACGGGGTGGGAAAGAAGGGAAGATAATTGGGATGGGTAGGGTGAGTGGTGACTCTGGCGTGCCAGAGGGAAGGGATCACGACGGTGGAGGCGGTGCAGAAGCTCCTGCTAAATCTCGCGGGTATGGCCTGTCCTTCGGATAGAGGTCAGGAGGACGGCCGTGGAGTGGGGTAATACCACGGATGTGGTCCCACTGAGAGGCATCTGCGCGTAAAAACCTATTGAAGGATAGTCGCCGCACGAAGTCGGAAAGATCCTCTATCCGAAGGTCGCGCGAGATGGTGCGGTTTCTAACATACCTAGGAGCCCCCGTTAAATTACGGAGGGCTAGGGATTGTTGGGCGTGTAGGCGCTTTCTGTTTGAGGTACTGGTCAGGCCATACCACGCGGGAGCCGCATATGTGAGTGCGGATCTAATGTATAATTTATATATCCTCAGCTTAGTGCGGAGGGGGAGTCTAGAGGAAAAAATAGGTTTAAGAAGGGCACGAGATACCTTAGATCTATTGGTGGTAGATTTGACATGGTGCCCCATGGAAAGAAGACGATCAATGGTCAACCCGAGGTATTTTATTTGGTTCTTCCAAGGGAGGGGCTGACCTTGGAGTATGAGTGGTGGAGGCTGAACTTTATAGTTATGACTCCCCAGGACTATGGCTTGAGTTTTGCCCACGTTCACTGACATCCGCCACTTATCGAGCCATGGCGGTAGTAAGTCGAGGGCACGTTGCATCTTAGTGGCTGCATGATGGGCGTTTAGACTGACGGTAGTGAGCGCCACGTCGTCCGCAAAGAGGGCGAGCTCGGCCTCTGGGATAGTGGGGATATCGTCAGTGAAGTGGGCGTACAAAGCAGGTGAGAGACAACTGCCCTGGGGGACCCCGGCTGAGATGGGTCGGAGGGAGGAAAGTTCCCCTGCCACCACCACTCGAAATGTACGTCCGTGGAGGAAGGAGGAGACCACCCTCATGATGCGACGGGGTGGTCGATGTTGTTGACAGCTTGAGCAGCAGACCGGAGTGCCAGACTTTATCAAAAGCTTTTTCCATGTCGAGGAATACTGCAACGGCCTTTTCGCGTTTGTTGCAGGCAGCCGTGATCCGGTGCAGTACCCTCGACAATTGGAGCGTTGTGCTGTGCTCAGGCCTAAACCCGAATTGTTCCGGTCTTGGCGTGATGTGGGGAGTTAGATGCCGTAGTAGGATCTTCTCGAACGGCTTCGAGATCGATGACAGAAGAGATATTGGACGATAGCTACCTGGTAACAGGATATTCTTCCCTGGTTTGGGGAGAATTATTATCCTCCCTTCCTTCCAGTTTGAGGGGAAAACCCCGGTGCGCAGTATGCCGTTAAAGAGGCGAGTCAGTGACGCAATGGTCGTTTTTGGCAGTTGCCTAAGAGCGGCATTTGTAATGCCATCTGCGCCCGGGGCCTTTCTTGGTTTCAGGGTTTTAATGGTCGCCCGAACCAGTGATGGTGTCACTATCACTGGGTTTTCATCAGGAGCTATCGGCCTAGAGAGTTCATCCATGAGGCTGTTGATTTCAAGATCTACTGCGGCTGCAGTCCCGGGGACCGTATCCGCGGGGGGGTTAGGCCTGAACATTTCCTCCAGGTGGTCGGCAAAAATTTCCGCTCGGTCCGCTGCTCTGTACCGCGGGGTCCCGTCGCCATGGAGCAGAGGGCGCACCGGAACTGGAGTGCCGTTTAGTCTACGGCAGAGTCTATGTAACGAAGACCAATCGTCTTCGGCATTGGCGATGTAGTTATCCCAGCTCTCGGCGGCATAGTCGCGCAACTCGGCTTTCACTCTCTCCGCGAGCCGGTTGAGCGTCGTCTTTAGCTGAGGGCATCTGGATCTCTGCCACTCTTTACGGAGTCTTCTTTTCTTGTAGAGTAGGTTTTTAATGTGATGGGGTAGTGGTGGTAGTCTATTGGGTTGGACTTCAATTTTTGTGACGCTCATGGCCTCGGAGATGCAGGCGTTTAGCTCTTCGGCTAAGATGTTTACGTCGGCCGCGGAGTTGATGGGCCGAGTTACGGAGGTGGTCTCCAGCACTTCCTTGAATTTCGTCCAGTCCTGTTTGTGACGTGGCGCTGGAGAGGAATCCTTGGTAGGCTCTGTCTCAAGTGTTACTAGCACAGGTTGATGGTCTGATGAGAGATGGTCATCGAGGACTACCTGCGTGACCTGGTAGCTGATGTCGTTAAGGACCAAGATGTCCAACACGTCAGGGGTATGGGTGTAATGTTCCGGGTAATGGGTGGGAACTTCAGGACCCAACACCGCATACCCCCGGGCATCTGCTAGTTGGTGGAGTCGTACACCTGAGCGATTACGTCTGACGGAATTCCATGCTGGATGTTTGCAGTTCATGTCTCCTGCAATAAATGGCTGGCTTATGAACAATTATGCCGTTCAATTTATAGTAATATTTAAAATTTAATTACGAGGGTGACTATTCGTATTTCAATTTGGTTTTTTTTTACTGCTTCTACAATAGTCGAACAAATAGTGGATATTTTTTTAAATATTCCAAGGTTAGTATTATTCACAAAATTAAATGTTTTACAGGAGCCATTTTCGTCAAATTAATCTTAAGGAAATATTTTTTTTTTAGTTTTAAAAGGAAGAAATCTTGAATTTCATTTTATACATACCCAAGAACAGTAATTTTCCTAACATCTACAATTTTTTTCGAGCTGCCACGACTTATCGTTTATTCGTAGCGGAACTTCAAAACTCAGCGTTTTCGTAAAATCTCATTAACTTAAGTTCAAAATACCCTTGCCTTTTAATAAAATAGTTACAATATTGAGTTATAATTCTGTACAAGCACAATATAAAGATGTGTTTAATATAGTGGTTATATAAATTTTAGTAAGCTATTATGATGAACGAGTAACCAGTCCTCAAAAAACCACATTTTTGGGTTTACGGCCGCTTATTACCGATAACGCTCTTAATGAATCTATATGTATGTATAATGATATCTGATGTTTACGCGAGCACTACACATTGTAAATAAAACTACTTTTACGGATTATATCGCGTTTGTATTTGATTTATGATTGCCCGACGTTTCGAACACTTTGCAGCATTCATGGTCACGGGCGGACTAAGGTGTCTCACGTCCAACAAGTAATCGCTATTACAGACATTTACAATTATCTACCTGATACAGAAAATAGTTATAAATTTATTAAATTGTTACCCACATTTTAGTACAAATTTATTGCCAGTGTAAGAAGAAAATGAATCTATATGAAAAAATTACATTGTTTATGGTTAGTAATTATTAATTATTAAATTTGTAGCAATTATTATTACAATTTGTTGATTTAAAACTAACAAAACTAATATACTACCACCGGATCGGAACCAATTATCGGAATATTATCGGAACCAACGGAAATAAAAATCAATATTAATTTAGCATCATGTCCCTTGAGTTTTGCCGGATTTTTCTCAGTGTGGCCGCGTTCCGATCCGGTGGTAGTATATTAGTTTTGTTAGTTTTAAATCAACAAATTGTAATAATAATTGCTGCAAATTTAATAATTAATAATTACTAACCATAAACAATGTAATTTTTTCATATAGATTCATTTTCTTCTTACACTAGCAATAAATTTGTACTAAAATGTGGGTAACAATTTAATAAATTTATAACTATTTTCTGTATCAGGTAGATAGTTGTAAATGTCTGTAATAGCGATTACTTGTTGGACGTGAGACACCTTAGTCCGCCCGTGACCATGAATGCTGCAAAGTGTTCGAAACGTCGGGCAATCATAAATCAAATACAAACGCGATATAATCCGTAAAAGTAGTTTTATTTACAATATATGTATGTAATTTGTATTCATTAATGTTTGTAATGTCCCCTGCAACATAAGGATTATTTCCTTAGTGCAGGGTTACTTACATACACTCTATCGTTTATATAGACAACTAGCTGACCCGGCGAACTTCGTACCGCCATATTTTTTTTCAAATATATTTTTTAAATTTCCGAATATAAAGTCTTTAATGGAAGAACCATTACGGCTTTGTCGGGAAAGATTCGATCGTCTTGGTCGCGGCATTGTTAATGATGATTCAAAGAGAATACAAATTACTGATTATTGATTTCTGACAAAATTATAATTATCAAATTTTCAACCATACTTAATCATAGATAAAATTACGTTTAGCTGTCATTTGCGTTTTATTATAACATATCAATTGCGTTTTTGTTATATCACGTTTCATAGTGACTTGTATTCTCTTTGACGTTTTATGTCACGTCACACAGGAACGGGATAAAACTATCCTATGTCCGTCGCCTCGTTCTAAGCTACCTCCCCACCAATTTTCAGCCAAATCAGTACAGGCGTTCTTGAGTTATAAATGTAGTAACTAACACTACTTTCTTTTATATATATAGATTGTATAATACTCGTTAATATTTTCATTAAGTATAAAGTTGTATGTGTGACAGGTGAAGCAACGTAGGTTGGAGCGCGAGGCGGAGCGTGCGGCGCGCGAGGCGGAGACTGCGGCGGCGGCGCGCGCTCGCGAGGCGCTGCAGTTCCACACGTGGGCGAAGCACGAGGACGCGTTCCACCTGCACCAGGCGCGTCTGCGCTCACAGATACGAATACGAGACGGACGCGGTGAGACACACTTATATAACTGACAAACATAAATCAGACGGCTTAGGACATCCCCTTATCTACCCTGTGGAGTACTACCAATTTTAATATGCTGACAGGATCATCTAACTCTAATCCACTTAATTTAAATATCTATTTATCAGGGCGCTAAATCATCGTGTGGTGATGGAGTAACAACACAGTTCATCATCCCCTCTTTTACTGGTGGGTGTCTACTCGACGTCCACTTCAAAGAGTTGTTACAAGATTATATTTTAATTTCTCGTTCTCTTGTCGTGATGTTATCTGCTTAGCTCAATTGTTCGTGTTATTATTAATGCATAAAAACTTTTCATAGCTACCTACCTAAACCTCTATAATACAAGGATTATTTCCCTAACCAACATCTTTTTTTGGGCTACGGTTAGCGCACCCGCCGCCCGGTTCCGTCCGGGGCGACAAAGCCCCTGTAGTCCACCCATAGCACGTCGCCTTCGTTGTTAGGCCGACCACCGGAGCCGAGTTCCTTGTCCTCAGTAGTCGGCCCAGCGGAATACCCTGAGGGAGTACCCTCTTCTCTCGATGTCCCTAACCTGGGACGTCGGTCGCCGTCGCGCTGTCAGCCTCTTTGCCTGTGAGGGACTAAACTCCCCGGTCTGATCACCCGCGATCTCGGCTAAGCCAACACCCTGATGTTTTTTAAAAAAAGAATAGTTAACACAATATAATTATTTACAGCGAAACCTATAGATCTGTTGGCTTGGTACGTCAGCTCTGAGGAGTGCGTGGACGCGTTGGAGATGCACGAACCTTACACATACTTGAATGGGCTGCAGGCGCAGGACTTGGAAGATTTACTTGAAGACATAAAGGTAACAACTCATCAATCTAATATAAAAATATATATCCAAACTAGCGACCCGCCCCGGCTTCGCACGGGTGCAATGCTGATATTAAATACACTACAGAAAAACTGTGAACATTGTATATAATAAATTATAGTTTAAAAAACTAAAAAAAACATGATTTTAAAATTGATTGAATTAAAAAATTAAAAATGAAACTGTAGTAATCAGTAACGGTAGTATATTTGTTTTGTTAGTTTTAAATCAACAAATTGTAATAATAATTGCTACAAATTTAATAATTAATAATTACTAACCATAAACAATATAATTTTTCATATAGATTCATTTTCTTCTTACACTGGCAATAAATTTGTACTAAAATGTGGGTAACAATTTAATAAGTTTATAACTATTTTCTGTATCGGGTAGATAATTGTAAATGTCTGTAATAACGATTACTTGTTGGACGTGAGACACCTTAGGCCGCCCGTGACCATGAATGCTGCAAAGTGTTCGAAACGTCGGGCAATCATAAATCAAATACAAACGCGATATAATCCGTAAAAGTAGTTTTATTTACAATGTGTAGTGCTCGCGTAAACATCAGATATCATTATGTAGTAATCAATTGAAAAATTGATATTATTGAACAAAACACGTGGGGTGCTTGTGATAATAACTACAGATATAATAAACTATTGATAAAATATTAACAACAGTTCAAATCAAGCCCCCACCCCCCCCCCCCCACGCATTTTGTACAATAACATCAATTTTTCAATTGATTACTACAGTTTTATTTTTAATTTTTTAATTCAATAAATTTTAAAAGTGTTTTTTTTTAGTTTTTTAAACTATAATTTATTTTTTTCTTTTTAGTTTGGTTTATTAGATTTTGAGGACGTAGCTACTTTGAAAAAGTCTCTGGCTCGGTTGTGCTCAGCCGAGTGCCACACCAACGCTACATCCCGCAATTTTTAAATCTGTAATATCTTCGAAAATATTCATTTAAATCATATGCTGTAAAGGGCCATATAGATCTATATTAAATCTACAATGTATTTAAGGTATTTAATTGGATAAGGATTAATACTATATTGGTTAAAATCGCTTCGAAAATTAGCCATTATTTGTCGTAAAAAGTAAATGACCAAAAAATGTTATTGTGGGATATTCATAAGAGATAGACATATACCATCGCGGAGTTTTCTGTAGACCTTTGCAATGTGTACAATACTTAGTACATTATTTTGATAAATCTCGTAGGGTTCAGCCTGCGTTTGCAATGTAAGCGGAAAAATGTAATTATTTACGACATCACATTAGAAACCTCAAAAATAACAGTATTTCTCCACTATTTAATGGATGTTATTATACATATAAACCTTCCTCTTTAATCACTTTATCTATTAATAAAAACCGCACCAAAATCCGTTGCGTAGTTTTGAAGATTTAAGCATACATAGGGAGGGACATGGGGACAGAGTAAGCAACTTTGTTTTATACTATGTAGTGATATGTTTTTATATTCATACTAGTTGACCCAACAGACGTTCCGTTTAAATCTAAAAAAAATAATAACAGGAATTCTTGAAATCGATCACAGCGCCACCTACCGTGTCCAATTGTAAATCTAAACTATTCTCGAATCCTCTTGAACACACAAAAAAAAAAAGAAAATAAATTCGTCAACATCGGTCCAGCTGTTTAGGAGTAGTTCAGTGACATACACGCGTACACAATAAATATATATATAAAGCTAATAGTTTGTATATTGATGTTGTCAGGTGTACAAGGAGTTGGAGAACAATGCTAACGTGTCGTATTGGGAGGACGTGCAGACCATCGTGCTGGACGAGCTCGGCAAGCTGCGGCGACTGGCGGCGCCGGGCGCGCGCAGGGACGGCGTGCACCAGGCGGTCGCTGATGACGTCACACAGGTACATACATATACACATAATACATTAGAATAATAAGTTATTCGCGCACTCAATTTGAGGCATTTCAATTGGAGCCAGATTAGCTCCCTACGCCGGACCGTGACGTAGTGTACAAGCTCACTGCGTACGAGGCAACTCTATTGTTTGGGGATTTCGTAGTTTACGATAACCCCGGTTTTAGTTGTGTTGTAGTATGTATGTAATAGTTAACACAAAACCACTATGAAGTTTAACTGTCTATTATGTACTTTAAGTTATGTATCTGAGTCGCACCTTTCCTAACGTTAATAGTAATACTAGACACTCACAAAGAGTCGCGGAGGAATGACGCACGTGTGTGTTACGGTATAGTGATGTACGTGTGTAATCGTTTGCGCGCATGCACCATTTTTTTGCTTCACGTTTTTAATCGCTTTAGTACCGACACTGTCCTTCTATACGTTATCATTTTAAGCATAACACACACACACACACTATACGTAAATGTACATCTAGTAATCACTATAATAAAATATTATAGTACAATACAGTTTGATTAAAAGTTAAATGTTGTAAAAAATAACATGTCACATTAAAGTTATAATTCAAACTGATAAGGAGTTGATTACGTATACGCTCGACTTTTTTTACTTTTTTTAGTTTTTAATGTTTAAATTAGTTGTAGATTTGTTACATTTTTTCATTAAATATTATTCATATTTAATATCTTCATTGAATAAGACGGAACATCAATATCTATATTTTATTTGACAAATATTATCAACTATAATAGCTCAATAACATTAAAAGATTAATGTCTATTCTCACGTAAATCATTAGTTATCATGACCTATAAAATATACGCTGTATGCTTATTATTTTCCATATTTTTTAAGGAAAAATATTATATATTATCTTGCCTGTGGATGTCGTAAAAGACGACTAAGGGGATATAATACGCTTATCACATCTATCTGACCAGCATGGTATAGTAAGGTCAATTTCCCTACTACTGTGGAAAAGGCTCGAGCCCAGCAGTGGGACACATATGAACCGAAATGATGAGGAATGATGATATACTTATTTTTTTTATAACTTTTGTTGTTACTTATTTTGTGGTGACGTATTTGATTATAATTTTTAACTATTATTGCAATATTTATTAGTAAAGTTAAACATTGTTTTAGTATTAACAATTATAAGATTTAATGATCAACTGTAGCCGAGATGTGGTCCTTTAACGTGGACATTGTAAAATCTTTTCTTAGTATGCTTATAATAGTCTAATAGATTGTAAACTGCGACTAATAAACTAAATCCATACTTAGTTTGTGTCCATACATACTCGTATTTGTAGTGTAGCGTAGAATAGTGGAGTATTTTCTTTGAGTTGTAAGTGGTTCGCGCCCTACACTGATATATAAGTGAGCCGATCAAATGAAGCGTCCAACTTACTTACCGGGTTGAGAGCCATCTGCGCTCACCTATTGACCGCGTTAAGCTTTCAAGGTCATCTGCGACCAACAGCTACACACACACAAAAAAAAAAGAAATGAAGCGTCGCCCATCGTTCACTAATTTGTTGCTGTAGATATTCAAAGGCAAGACAGGTGCACAGTTGGAGGCGCTTCAGACACAGATAGAGCACAAGATCAGCGGCAAACGTGACGGCGTCGACATCGGCTACTGGGAGAGTCTACTCAGCCAACTAAAAGGTTTAACATTAATACTAACTACATATATTTATTTATTATGTCACGTAACACGTTTAATAACTTACTAGACGATCTAGTTTTTTATTCTATACCTTTTTTATACAAGGAAAGATGATATTACATCTGGAACAGTTTTTTTTTCAATTATCATTGGAAACAAAATTTACGTACAGGCCGTCTCAGGTTATGGAACAATTGGTCAAACGGGAGTCAGGCAATGGTGGTAGAAAGCTATGAAAAAAAAAATTGAAGTAAATATATCGATTGGTTAATGAATTAAAGACATGTAAAATTTTCAATAATGTCATCGTCTTTTCGTGTGAATCTGATTGAAATGTATAAAGTCAGTGATACTTAATCTGCAACATATTCGTATTTTGTTTAATGTTTATTAGAAATTGAATAAATCAATGATTATGTTCGCATAAGCAAAACAAACATGCCTTAATATCGGTTGATCGGCCGATGACCTTTAGTCTAACGCAACCGCTCTCCTTCGTATCTACTTATAGCGATGACACGTTTGCGCGTTTCGTACTTACATCGCCTACATGTATCTTTACATAATACGTAACATTTGAGGCATATACTCTTAAACACACTTTTTTGAACTGACTATAACTTTTATGTTATATTGTTTTGTTGTGTAATATAAATTTTAATTACGATCCTACTACAACATACTCGAACAGTTGTTCCATAACCTGAGACACTCTGTATATTATAAAAAACTAGCAACCCGCCCTCGCTTCGGTTTCAGTCGCCTTACCCGCGGCGCAGTTCCCGTGGGAATACCGGGATAAAATATAGCCTATGTTACTTCCTGATGTTATAGCTTTCCATTGGTGAAAGAACTTTTGAAATCGGGTCGGTGATTTAAGCGTGAAAGCGTAACAAACAAACATCCTTACTTTCGCATTTATAATATTAGTAAGGATGTAATACTTGTGGTGACGGGTTGAGATTACAATTTATCATTCCTTACCTTCCTATGGGTGATCGTATACACTGGCTAACAGATAACGTCACAGCAAGTACAAGACTCGTAATAAAACCAACCCGTTTGAGCGGTGTGCTATATTAGGACAATCTCTCTCCTATTGTGGATGAGAGTTAAATCCACTACTAAAACGTGTATTCGCCTGCGGTGTCCTATAAATGTAATAATTTTCTAAAATTTTAATGTATCATATTTGTGTAAAACAGTTACATAGCTTGCGAGTAACGTATGAAACTATTATGAGTATTAAGTCGACCTGAGCCAACTATATCTGGCATCATTCACTAGGAGGCTCGACCTCACACAGGTGACTGGCAAACTATTGTAATATGTGTGATTGTAGCAATGTTTCGGCGAGCCGCAAGTAATTGGAATAAGATCACTGGCCTTATGCAATGTCATTTGGAGTAGTACCCAACTTGGTCTCGATAACGTTGTGAATACTCTAACGCAAATATTTGTATTAATCGCACAGGATAATGAATATGTTCATTATACAATTATCATTCCGTCAATGTTTGCAATTGCACATATGCCACCCCGGGAGTGATGTCTGGATACGTGTCAGATTTGTGCGCGTATCGGATATGTATATATATATATATATGTCTGTTTGTGTGTAGCGCATATGTCGCGCGCGAGACTACGAGACAGACACCAGAGCAACCTGCGCCGCAAACTGCAACTGTTGAAGCAGGAGCAGGGCGTGCAGCAACCTACCGCGACACACACGGGCGAACAACGACGGTACTGTTATGTATATATATATATATATATATATATACACACCTACATACAAACATTAAGTTATAATAAACATATTCCTTAGATGTTGTCTGTGGTGACTGGTGGCGGAGTAACATTACAATTCACCACTACGTATTATGCCCGTGGAAGACGACCAAGGGATATAATATGCATATAACATCTGTGCAAGACATGGAAAACTAGAATTAAAACCCTGTAGCAACATGTCTGACCAGCGTGGTATAGTAGATCAATTTCTCTCGTATTGTGGATGAGGCTCAAACCCAACACCTACGTTTATGAGCTGGGATGATGATTCCTTAGATTTAAAAATATCTTTAAAATTTGTTGTTAATTTGCCTTTTTTAAATATCTTCACTTCTATACGAACTTTTAATTTTAATGGCTGTAATATTTTTGATAAATAAATCAGTTAACCTATGTTTTTTGCAATTGAAGTAATATTTATAATTTTTATCTGACAACCTTAGAATAATAACGTATAGAAGGATAGTGTCAGTACTTCGAACTTTAAAAATTTGAATCTAAAACTACTAATGGCGGGCAGACGATTACACACGTACACACGGAAACCACTATACAAATTATGAAATCAAATTTTTTTTTTATTAACATAAATCGTCGAAATACTTTTAAAAGTAATGTTAAAAACCTTTTTATGTTTTTCAAATGTGTTGTGGCACCATTTGAATGCACAAGCCGTCATAATTAGCTATTTATTTTTTAAGAGTTGCGTACGTACGTACAGTACAATGACTTGTACATTATGGGACTGTTCCGGCGTAGGCTCCATTAGGCTCCAATTGAAATGCCTCACTTTTTGTGCGTGGACTTACCTTCTAGATGTTATTATTCTAAACTGACAACATTAAAAACTGGCGTACAATTGTTATATTGTCGCCTGTCGTAGATGCGACATCCCAAATTATTATTATATTGTGTATATAGTATAATTAATTATATTGTGCTTGATAATACAACATGCATATGTTAGGTGTGAGACCAAAGTGGAGGAGGCTGCCTCGCCCGGCACCGCAGCGGCGGAGGCGGCAGCGGCAGCAGAGGCGGAGGATGCGGCGGAGGCGTCTGACAGCTCGGGCGAGGCGGAGATGGCGGCGAGCGAGGCGCTGTACGCGAGTGGTCGGTACTCGCCCGTACTGCTGTCACCATCCCGCCTGGAGCCCGCCACACTCCTCACGGAGCCAGCGCACGACACGCAGCGCCTCGCCTACCTGCGCGCGAGGCTGCACGCCGCCAGGGACCGCGAACGGAGCACAATTGTGGTAACACATTGTAACATTGTCATTAACATGCCTTTTATTGAACTAATCCCACCACACGGTGAGAATCACCATTGTAACTCTTGTAAGCCACGATCAACAATATAACAATATGCAGACCTCCATAGATCACACCAAGGTTTGACCCTCAGGTAGTCCCAGGAAATTATTTTAAATGTCTTGTCGCAATAAATTTAAGTAGAAAAGTTAAACAGGAAAAGTTGGAAGAGATTGATTTCACACTTCCCTCCTATGCAATACGGGACACATAAAATTGACTAATTAGCCACTATGGACTATTAACGCACCTTGTACAGACACTATTTACTTAAAGTTTGCTGCGATCTGTGACGTGCAGGCGGCGGACGGCAGTGCGGTCGCGGCGGACACCTCCGAGGGTGGGGCGGATGCGCTGGAGAGGGCGGCGAGACGAGCTATGGGGGCGGCGCCCGACGAGGCGCAGTTCAGCGTGGAGCACGCCCTGCCCGACCAGCCGTGTTTGTGGGCCGACAAGTATCGTCCCAGGAAACCGCGATACTTCAACAGGTAAACAACTAAATGTATCTTGCGCTATTTGATAAAAGTAATATAGAGTATATTACTTTTTAACAACAAAAATACTTTGTCACGTACTTGTGAATTTGAACAGAATATCTTGTCTCTCGTCAAAATTATCATTATTATCTTTTAACTGTCATTGTTTATTCATAAAAACTAGAAATAACTTTCAAGTTCCAAATGCTGCCCGGTGGCAAACCATTATTTATTATTCATCAATTTACTCATTTTAGTATGTGTTGTGATAGCCCCGTTTGTCTCGATTATATAATTTAAATTGTAATTCGACGAAATTCTTAAAAATATTTGAGTTTTTACTCAATAATTGCGTTAATACTAATCAAAGCGCATTCGTAAATCTATTACTTTATGTTGCGCGTCGAGTTGGAGAGTGAGACAGCTTTTTGAGTGCGCATAAATACAATAATTGTACTCTGTCAGGGTGCATACGGGTTTCGAGTGGAACAAATACAATCAGACGCACTACGACATGGACAACCCGCCACCCAAAATAGTGCAGGGATACAAGTTCAACATCTTCTATCCGGATCTCATCGACAAGAGCGCCACGCCCGAGTTCTCACTGGTCAGTATAGCACCTAGCGCTTATAATAATTTTTCAGCCTTTAATTTAAACTATAGTTACTATAATATCTAATGGAGTACACAGATGGCGTAATATCTTAACAAACGGGTTCGAATCCCATGCAGGACAACATCTTGTGCGAGCCACAATTTGTTGTTCTGAGTTTGGATGTAACTTGTCTTGTGTCCGTTAATTATGTTTGATAAGTCCCCCCCAGCACAAGAATTATTTTCTTATGAAGGCTGTTCTTTTTTTAAAAAGACGTGTCGCTAAATGCTCGCTTTGTATCCATTCATTTATCTGTTTGACGTAGCAATCTCCGATAGGGGACTATGACACAATTGCCATGCTTGATTAACGGATGCTGATTGCAGTTTATCTTATTAGTTTCCCAAGAGAATGTTGCTTCCCATTCTCGTAACAAGTGTGTAAGTCAATGATATCACTACAAGAGAAGATGAACCCAAAATATAATCTCGTGCCGGTTCGTCCGGTCAATGAGTTGAAGTATTAGCTGTAACGATATACAATATCTATGATGCAGTTGTAATTAAAATAGATTGTTGTGTAATGTTTTAGAAAATGTATAATATAGGTATGTAAATTGATGTATGATTGTATTGTGTGGTCTAATAGAAACCATGCGCGGATAACGCCGAGTTCGCCGTATTGCGGTTCCACGCGGGCCCGCCTTACGAAGACATCGCGTTCAAGATCGTCAACCGCGAGTGGGAATACTCGTACAAGCGAGGCTTCCGCTGTCACTTCCACAACAATATCTTCCAGCTGTGGTTCCACTTCAAGCGATACCGCTACAGACGTTAAACGCCTCGCCTCTTAATAAATGTATCAACACATTGATCCTGTTTTATTGTACGTCATTAACAATGTTCTAACCATTTAGTTTCCATTGCCTGGCCTGCTTCGACCCTTATGCAGGATGTCTCAGGTTATGGAACAACGACGGTATAAGTAGGTACGAGGAGTACGTACGTACTGAGAGTCTATGCTTTAAATGTTACATATTATGTAAGCATGTACAGACAGGATACATGTAGGCATGTAAAGCTTCGACAGTCTAAATAGGTATGAATTGCGCAAACGCTTCAATGTTAGCGTAGGTACAAAGGCGCCTCATCAACCGTCATCAGCCGATCAGCTGATATTAAATAACTTGACCGTAACTGGAAGCTTTTATATTGAGAGAGCGTTTCCGTTTCCGTCGTCGAAGCATCAATTTCAGTACTTTTAACCCCCTTTTAAGGCGGAAGTAAGTGGCGCCACCTGGCGATTGCGCGACAGTGAAGGTTTCATGTAGAACTGCGTGCCATTCGAATTCATTGGCGTTAAAATTTCCGTCGAAGCAACACGCTCTCAACAGCACTACCGTAGTCTGTTGTATTATATATATTTAAAGTGTGAAGTTAATAGTAAGGTGGTAAAAAATCCTCGGAATTATTTAGAGTATACTGTTGAAGTGTTAAAACAGTAAGTACGGACCTTTTATAAAAAAATAAAAATAAGTGTTCCAAAAACATATTTTAAATGGTTTTTGCCATTCGGTTATTGTCATTTGCCTTGATGTTCGTATTTTATTTGAGTTGCAAATAACTGTTATTTTGTGTAGTATAATTAAAACTGCACTTATAGATAAACTATCATCTTATTGTTTTTATTAATACTATTGAATATCTAATAAGGGTGGTAATCACGATAATGTTGTTTAAATTAGCTGCGATTGCGTAACGTTTTATTTTCAAAAATTATTGGACCGTTGGTATAACCTGTTTTAATACTTTCTAGATATGAATGATAAAGTTTTAAATGTCGAACCGTTGGCCAGCTGCAGTGGTGAAGGATATAAGCGGAAACGAAGCTCTTCTAGCAGCAATAGTAGCACCTCCACTACCACTACATCTTCGTCATCCGATTATAGACGAAGGTCGCGTAGACGCAAGCATAAGACAAGTAAGCGCTCCAAACATTCTGATCCCCGTGTGGATGTACTAATGAAGGAAATAGGTGAGCTAAAACATCTAGTTGCTTTAAACAACGATATTTATCAGGACAGTGTGTCTATTTATCCAGAGGGTGGAGAACTGGATCAACAGCTCGATTTTGAACCCGAGCAGAATGACTCTAACCTTTCTTTTGAAATTGAAACAAAGTTGAAGGAACCACCTGTTCCTAAAACTCCTGATAATTTTTTGAAAATGTTGTCGGATGTCCAAAAATTGGGTACCACTTCGTGGTCGGACGTTAGATACGCCGATACTCAGAAATTATATAATCATACACCAGGTTTCGTTGACCTGGAAATAAATGATGAAATAAAGCTACACGATGGCTTACGCCATCTCATGTATGCAGACAGGTCATATGCTGCTTTCACTTACTGCATACTTAAACAAAAGATGTCATTACAAGAAGGCATTAGAAGCCTTCTTCTTGGGGCAAAAAATACAGATTCAATTAATGCCCATAACTTAAGGGTGTAGATCGTGAAAATCACCGAAAAGAGTGTTACGATTTTTCATATTTAACCTATTTACATATGATTGATATCAATGATAATTTGTATATATTACAATCAAAGACCAATAAGTATGTTCATGCTTATATTAAACTCTTAAACCTAATAGTTGTTATATAATAAACGTCAACAAACGCACAAAATTGAGTAAAAATGCAAAAACATGACTTCGTATTTTTCAGATTTAACCCCATAAATCAACACAAATTGATAAAAAGAAACACTTTTTGAACACTGAAGAAACCAATAAGTATAGCTGTATACTTCTTTTTATACCTTTACAAACAAAGACTTCATCTTTTAAAGCCCTAAAATCTAGATATAAATTTTTCATACACAAATGTATGGGATAACGCGTTCGTTTCGTGCAATCTCGGTGGTCGGCAGTTCCTTTCTGTAAGTGAACGCGACACCACGCTTGTCGGCTGCAGACAGCAGAATTACGTATTGTGAATTTGTGTTTTTTGTAAAAAACTGTAAGTATAACATTTTTATAATTAATTTATTTTCAGTTAGTAGAAAGTATCGATATAATGAATGTCTGAAAGAAAACCATGATGGAACTAGATATAAATCGTAAAAAATACAATATCTACACTAATAGGTATTATAAAGAGGAAAGATTTGGATTTTTGTATGTAACGAATAAACTCAAAAAGTACTGGACCGATTTTAATAATTCTTTTATCATTCGAAAGCTACATTATCACTGAGTAACATAGGCTATTTTTTTCGCAGGACTGATTGAATTTGAGTGTCATGCCAGGGAAAAGAAAGTTTTGTACGCATTATAAAAATATGAAAGCCAAAAGATCTCGGAATAAAATGTAAGTTCCTCCCTACTTATTTATTATCGCATTTGAACAGGGTACATTACAAAGCTAATACAATATGTCATATGATTTAGATCGCCCGATTCAGACATATACCTACAATAACATGTAAATATTGGTTTGTATTATCTATATCTATACTGATAAATAAAATTGAAGTATCTGTATGTAATATCAAAATAATAGGATTTAAAAAAAAAAAAAGGCGATACGGAGTTCGCCGGGTCGGCTAGTATTGTCTAAATATCAAATTGTGGAAGTAGGTAGACGACAGCGCAACTTTGTGGACATACCTATACCGCCAAACAGACGCGAGACGCCTAGCGTCTGGCTTAGGGTTGTACAAAATAAATAAAAAGTGGATAATATTGATGAATAATATTTCCAGTATTGAAAATAAAGAAAACCTTGGGGCCGAGACTCTGAGCAACAATGCTACGCGCTGTATAGAGGTAAGTTGTTATACGTAATTCTTGTAGACTTGTTACATAAATAAACAAACTACTTAGTTAGTGATGGGCGAAGACAAAATCTCAATACCTACCTATAGATTTTTTCTTGCAATATTTATTATTTTCATCGAGAGACAAACACCTTAGTACCGAAATACTACTCAATTACTTTCTCAAAAGAAAATTTACGTTCAAATAGGTGACGTCATAAAAAAACAATACCTAATGCGTAAAGAAATTATAATTTCTATTCATCAGGAACCTAATATTGTATTAATTCTTTTGCATTTTTTTAAATTTTTAATTATTTTTTATAAAAAAAATCAAGCCATTATCTTTCTTTACAGGAACTAGTTATTGAAAACGACCAAGAGGGAAAGGTGGATGAAATGGAAGTTGGGCGTAGAGTTGTAGACGTTTCTTTTTTTTTTAAAGCTCTTCAGGCCATAGGGGACCACGGTTCAATGGATTGTTAGTTAAGTTACCTCAGTATAATAGGTGAAGTAAAAGTTGGTCTGGACTCAAAACTCATCATGAAATGTATGTAGTATGTGTAGTATGAAATTTACTGTGTGTTTGATTGAAAAGAAAGAAGATAGAATGGAAGTGAATCATCAAATTGTATCTGGTATCATATCATCTGGTGGGAGCTACTATCAGTTAAAAACATTAACTGCCGCAGTAGCCCTACCAATCATGTCACCTTCATTATACAATGAAATTAATAATACGGTTTGCGATTGGTGGGAAAAGACAGCAGCACATTCCATGTCAGAAGCTGTCAAGGAAGAAGCGGAGTACGCAGTGTCTATAGGTAGTGTTGATAAAAATGGTACACCATTAATATCTGTTGCTGTTGACGGTTGTTGGAGCAAGAGATCTTATGGTAAGAATTTTTCCGCCTTGTCCGGCGCAGCTGCGATAATTGGCATTAAAACTAATAAAGTATTGTTTTTTGGAGTTAAAAATAAATACTGCGTAGTTTGTGCACGAGCCGCAAAGAACGACAGTCAGCCCTCGGAACACCGTTGTTTCAAGAATTATTCGGGATCATCTACCGGTATGGAATCGACCATAATAGTTGAGGGGTTTAAACGTTCCATTGTTAATCACGGTGTAATTTATAATAAATTTGTAGCAGACGGCGATTCCAGTACTTATAAAAAAATATTAGATTCGCGACCGTACGGTAATTTAACAGTAGAGAAAATTGAATGCAAGAATCATCTTTTACGAAACTACTGCAATAGCTTGGAGAAACTGTCGAAAGACACTAAGTATCCTTGCGAATTGCGGAAATTCCTAAAAGAAAGGTATTTGCGTTTAAGAACGGGTGTAAAATGCGCTATTAAATATTGGGGCGATCAAAATCAGTCACTCGAAGAAAAATAAAAATCTTAGTGAAGATATCCTAAATGGTCCACAACACGTATTTGGTAATCACCAATATTGCAAGGAGTATTTCTGTAGACCTGATACTCGTCGAATAGAACCTGTTGGGTTGCTTCCAGCAATTGTTGGATGCGGATTAATGGACGCGGTACACATTTTAAGTAAAAGACTGTCATATCATTCTAGAAGTTTAATTCATAATTGTACAAGTAATATAGTTGAAAGTTTTAACGCAGTGATTGCCAAATTAGTAGGGGGTAAGCGTGTAAATTATTCTTCCCGTGGTTCTTATGCGGGCCGATGCGCAGCTGCTGTTGTGTCTTTTAATACAGGATCGATTCATAGTAAAACTCATGAAGTAATATTTAAATCTAGTCCTAATCCTTTGATCGCGAAAGTGGAAAATTGTAAAACCTAAATTAAACCTAAATTAAGATTGAAAAAGAGCCACAGCGCTGTATCGAAAGACGCTCACTATGGACCAAACTGCGAAAAACCTGATCTGAGTCCAGAATTATATGAGAAAGCCAAGTCATCTTTTTTAGCCGATTTAAAGTTGTCTTGTGCTGAAAGAGAGGAGCTTGAAAGGTCGACCCATTTGCAAAGAAGTAGTTCTGAGTGGATGAGTACAAGGAGAAAATTACTAACCTCATCATCGTTCGGGGAAGTTTGTAAAAAACGAGAGAGCACAAGTTGTGCTGTTCTTGTTCGTAAAATCGTTTATGGTAGTAATATCTCCAGTTTGCCTG
The DNA here is from genome assembly GCA_032191425.1 of Lymantria dispar. NCBI lineage: Eukaryota > Metazoa > Arthropoda > Insecta > Lepidoptera > Erebidae > Lymantria > Lymantria dispar. Next base: position 31,668,145 of record CM063455.1, read on the forward strand.
TGTACGGTACGGTATCGAAAACGAAGAAACCGCAATTAAACAGTTAGAAATTCAAGAGAATATTAGTATACAAGGTTGCGGTTTGTTCGTCGACGATCAATATGAATTTCTTGGTACTACACCAGATGGCATTTATGCAAACGGTTTAATTGAAATTAAGTGCACACATTCTTTAGCTGGCATGACTCTTGATGAAGCAATGGCCAAACATACCTTTTGGGTTAAGGACAAGGCTTCCAAGGGTTATGTCATAAATAAAAATCATAACTGGTATTTCCAAATTCAGGGACAGGTACATATTACTAAAAGAAACGTTTGCATGCTTGGCATCTGGTTTGGTGCTACTGTACCTATGAAAGTTTATATTATAGAAAAGGACGACAAATTTTGGGAGGAGAAAATGGAGATGAAATTAGTTAGGTTTTATTACGATTGCCTACTTCCAGAATTAGTTGATCCTCGGCAGTCACGAAGCATGCCCATTCGTGACGCGCCCAGTATCATAGAGGCTATGAAAGAGAGGAAAGAAAGAGCTTTACGTGTTATGAAAGAGAAGAACGCCTAATGATTTTGAAAGATACAGGTAACTTAACTACCCAGCCAGTCGATTCACGTAAACACGCCAGTCCAAAAGTCGTTTTAACTTAGGAACTTAGAAATCACCTTTTGGTTTTCTGTTTTAAACGCACTTACTTATCTAGTCTTGGATTGTCATAAATCTTCCAATAGCTCAATTACTATACAATTTCTGAGTTACCTGGTGTAAAGAATCATAAAAATTGGTTCAAAAATACAGCGAATTGAGAAGAATCATAAAAATTGGTTCAAAAATACAGCGAATTGAGAATTCTCCTTTTTTTAAGTCGGTTAAAAGGGCTAAATTTGCAAAAAACGAAGTGACGTCACTGCGCTACGGTTTTTAATACTTACGTGAATCGGGCAGCTGGTAACGTTTTCATTCTGATAGGTTTTGTGATAGCCATTGATTTTATCATCAAATTAGCAGAAATCAGAACTTGATCCGTAATCGAATGAAAAAACATTAGAATTTTGAACTCATATTTCGTTATTGTTTAATTACATACTTTTAATTAGTATATTAATAATTTACAAACTTCTGTTAAAATTAGTAAATAAATGAATTATTTACTAATTTTTGTACAACCCTAGCACGCTTTTGAGATAATACGAGTAATGGCGACTCATATTTGTTATTGTGTAGTAAATAAATCATTTTTATACTTGTGTTTCATTTATTAACATTTTTTTTAAAAACCCTAGGATTTTTTTTAGATATCGACGAGGTGATCGTAAACAAAAAGTAAGTATTTGAGTTTACGCAATAGGCACATTTCCTTGCGTAGAGATAAACACACTTCCTACTGAATTTGCAATTATTTTATTGAATGAATATTTTACGAATTAGAATAAATTTTGGTAGTGAAATTACAAATAAATACATAGTTGGAATTTTAGGTAAGTAGAATACAAAAATGTCAGTCCGGACCTGCTCTTGATTGTATATTATATTATAAACTAGTAACCCGCCCTCGCTATCTTCGGCAATATTCACTTAAATTACATACTATAAAAAGCATATTGATCTATAAATAAATGCACAATTTATTTAAGGTACTTAATTAAGGATTAATAAGGATAAGGATTAATGCTGTATTGTATAAAATCACTTAGTAAATAATCATTTTTTAGTAGAGGATAAAAAATGGTTATGGTGGGTTATCCCTAAGAGATAGACATATGCCATCGTGGACTTTTTTGTTGAACTTTTTAAGATGGATAATACTGTCGTACATTATTTTGGTCTATCTCGTAGGGTTCAGCCAACGTTTGCAATATAAGCGCAAAAAAACGTGCTTATTTACGACATCACATTAGAAACCTCTAAATTAATCAGCGTTTCTCTACTATATTATGCATGTATTATACATATAAACCTTCCTTAAAAATCATTCTATTTATTAAAAAAAACTGCATCAAAATCCGTTGCGTAGTTTTAAAGATCTAAGCATACATAGGGACAGACAACAGACAGCGGATAGCGACTTTGTTTTATACTATACATAGTATCTTTTATACTATACATCATTACATTACAATGTAATGATAGAAAAACATAAAAATTGTGTCTCAACTACTCCTATTAATCTTTTAAAAAGAATCAACAGCTAGTTTCCAAAAATTCAACGTTATTGTTATGCTGTAAATATTCAAGTTCAATAACAATTTCTCAACGTGGAACGTTTGTTGCAAAACATTTTGAAAATCGCGCCCTCTAGGTCATTCATCCGCCCCGTCGGATGTTACATTAAACTTTGGCGCTGCAGTCGCTCGAAATCGAGATATCAGGCCAACAATCTACACCCTTAAGCATTAAGATAGACGAATTATTTTTGAAAGGCGATTTTTTTTAAGGTGTCTTCTGACCTTCTTCAACTAGCTTGTGGTCACAGAGCTGAAAGCATAGAGATGCGCCGTGACGCTATTATAAATCAGGTTCGTGACCCCTTGGTAAAAGCATCCTTAAATAAAATTCCACCATCATTAGCACATATTTTTGATGCTGGACCTTTCTCTCTCGCCTTGGAGAGATCTGGAGGGGTGCGTAAAACTTTTTGGCCTTGCAAATCTAATGGAAATTCTCAATCAAAGATATACCAACCTAACAATCGCTCATCACAAGGGCAAGGTACACGAAAACCAGCCGCTCCATCGCGTGGAGCTCGACACCATTATTTTAAATATGGTAATCAAAACACCATGCATTATGAGTGTAATAATCCACCCTCGCGGGGTGAATATTGTTTGGAAAACTATCCTCCATCACATTCCACGTTCAATAATTATAATGGTAGAGGATTTTTTCATAATCGAGCCTCGCGGGCCGATCGAGAGAGTAGCAGAGGGCGTGCAAATACCCGAAAATCTTCCAGAGATGCCCATAGCTACAATAAAAGACAATGACTGCAAGTCATTTCAGGCAGGCCAGTTAATACATTACTACAGAGTATGGAAGAAAATGGGAGCACCAGATATAATCCTAAAACTAATTCAAGGATATCGTATACTATTCCATCAAAGACCACCTCTAGTTTACCCAAATGTAAGAAAATGTCCATATCAAACGCCTGTGTCGGAGGAGATGTCTGCCATAGTACAGAAAATGAAATCTCAAGGAATTTTAGTAGCAGCTCCATATTCACCAAGCTTTATCTCTCCTCTATTTCTGGTGCCCAAACCGAACGGATCAGTTCGACCCATATTCAACCTGAAAGCGCTCAACGAATACGTACTGACCAGTCCATTTCACTTAATAAATATGCACAAAATACCGGACTTTATACAGCCCAAGGAATGGGCAAGGATGTGCAAGATAGATCTTTCTCAAGCCTACTTTCATCTGAAGGTAGTAGAGTCTCAAAGGCGATTCCTAAGAATCATCTACGATCAAGAATTACTGGAAATGACTTGCCTACCTTTCGGTCTAGTACAGCCCCAAAAATTTTTTCAATTCTTACAAATTGGGTTGCTCAAATATTAAGACAACAGTGGAACATCAGAATTGTGGTCTACCTAGACGACTTTTTAATAGCACATAAGAACGTTCATATGCTTCTGGATCACGTCAATCTCGCAACAAAAACATTACAGAAATTGGGGTGGAAAATAAATTCAGAAAAATCAGAGTTAACCCCACGAAAAAGCATAAATTATCTGGGAATAATATGGCAACCATGGGTCAATCCAAAAAGCCTGCCAAACGAGAAGATCAACCATATAAAGGAAAAGATAAATTTGACACTTTGCCAAAACAAGGCGACGTTAAAAGAACTGCAGAGAATAGTAGGGCTCCTAAATTTTGCCAGTTTTGTTGTACCACGAGGTCGACTCAAACATCGACAAACGTTAATATTTATGAACAAAATTCCAAAAAGTTCTATCAAAACATACCCTCTACCACAAAGTGTACGCATCGAATTGACGTGGTGGATTCAGAATTGCCATCTATCGACACCACTACACTCTGCTTCTCCAGTGAACTTTTTAATAACCGACGCATCAGATGTAGCTTGGGGGCACAACTGAACGACCAGACCCTCTGGGGCAATTGGTCTCCAGCAGAACTACACCTACATTCCAATCAGAAAGAGATGCTAGCTATACTACACGCTGTACAAAAGTTAGCTTATTCACTACAGGGCAGCTCGCTTCTGATACAATGCGACAACACGGCTGCAGTTGCACAGTTACGCAAGGAAGGAGGCACATCGTCACGCCGTGTTTCACAATGCATTCAGTATCCCATGGAATTTTTCACTGGCCTGGATATTCCCGCCACCATTTCTTATTCCAAAAGTATTGATTCACTTGAATCAGTCGACAGGAATTTTTCTAATGGTTGTCCCTCGTTGGGAGAAAGTGTTCTGGCGGGCAGATTTGAAAACACGTGCCCTCGAACCACCATTCACGTTGACCGATCTACACAAACGTCTGATCGATACATCAACGGGATACCCTCCACCGCAGATCCAAAATATTGTTCTCGAGGTGTGGAAATGTGGGGGTGGGACGAGGCTATAAGGACTTGGAATAAGGATCAATTAAGGCTACTTAAGAATTCTTGGCGTAATTCTACTTTACTATAAGGACTTGGAATAAGGATCAATTAAGGCTACTTAAGAATTCTTGGCGTAATTCTACTTTAAAGACTTATGAAGTCGCCTGGAAACGTTGGCTTTTATGGTCTAAAGATAGCAACGTAGATCCAAAGAACCCAAATGGGTCTCAGTTAGCACAGTTTTTATCAGATTTATATTTAATCCATAAATTATCTTATAATACTATTCTCCTACACAAATCCGTAGTGTCTACACTGTGCAACTCTGAAACGTCAGGTCAATTGAGTTCACACGTTCTGGTGAAGCATATACTTAAATCGATTGCCTTAAAAATTCCAAAACGTATTATCTCACCAATTTGGGATATCAATAAATTAAGCTCCTTTCTGACAAATTATGCGATAAATTTAAACAGCGAATTTCAAATATTACGTCATACAGCAATTCTTTTATTATTATGCTCCGGACGGCGAATTCATGACTTAACTCTATTAAGAGTCGATGCTGATCATTTCATAAAGACCGATAATAGTATAATATTAATTCCGGAATTTGGTTCCAAAACAGATACCAATAACTATAGGCAGTCCAGTTGGAAGTTCCTTTCAAATCCTAGTAATCGTAATTTAAATCCAGTTTTTTGGATAAATAAAACTGTGTCTTCATTAGATACCAGAAGAAATAATGCAAAATCTCAAAGTTTATTTATTACAGTCAAAGGAGTAGCTAAAGCCGCCTCACGTACTGTGATAGCAGGATGGATTAAAACCCTATTTAAGGAAGCTAATATCACAGCTGCACCTGGTAGTGTCAGAGCCGCAGTCGCTTCTAAAAGCTGGCTGGATAACGTATCCGTTGAAGAAATTTTGAATCGAGGAAATTGGAGATCAGCCAACACATTTCACAAGTTTTATAAACGTGAAGTATTGAAAAATGATTCTAAACCTGTAACCCAATTATTTACATCTATTACTTAGATTAAGGAACAAGCCTTATTTAATTAGAGATTCATAATTTCTATTTGTTTATTTCAAAATATGGAAATAAATTTATTTTCATCTTCTAATGTCTTTAATTTCAATAACAAATACTTATTCACATTGGCGTTGTCTTAGCCCTACAGTGGCGTCACCAGGCGAGAACAAACAGACTCTCAATATAAAAGCTTCCAGTTACGGTCAAGTTATTTAATAGCTGCATTTTACCTGAAATAAAACGCATATTAAAATACTTACCTAACTGGAAGCTTTACTTTAATTTCTGCCTGGTGCATATTGAGCCAATGAATTCGAATGGCACGCAGTTCTACATGAAACCTTCACTGTCGCGCAATCGCCAGGTGGCGCCACTTACTTCCGCCTTAAAAGGGGGTTAAAAGTACTGAAATTGATGCTTCGACGACGGAAACGGAAACGCTCTCTCAATATAAAAGCTTCCAGTTAGGTAAGTATTTTAATATGCGTTTTATTTCAGGTAAAACGCAGCTATTAAGGCGAAGTTTGTCTTGTTTATGCGAACGTAATCATTGATTTATTAAATTTCTAAAAGTGCGAATATGTTGCAGATTAAGTAGCACCGACTTTATACATTTCAATCATATTCCCATGAAAAAGTGATGACAAAATTGAAAACTTTAATGTCTCTAATTCAATAAAGTATTAATATTTTTACTTCAACATTTTTTCATAGGACCAATCGCTCCAAAACCTGAGACAACCTGTATAACCTGGGCAGACCCAATTGTTGATATGTAATTTTGAATTTTATATTTGTTACAGTGATGTTATCTGTATATCTCTCACAATAAAGTGGACGCTATTATTTTTTTTGTTCTCTAACAACATTCATCCATTGGAGGTTACAGGCCTGTTTGTCAGTTGAGATTTTACTAAAGCATTGAACTTGTTAAAACCATTTTGAATGCTGCATGTTGACAATTTTCTTATAAAAAGTGCACATAATTTGAAAGATGTAGTTGCTACAAGATCTATCAAGCTGATAAGTGGAAGTGCATGAGTGGCAATAAATGTGAGATGTGGAGCAAGTGAATGTGATTGCTCTAGCACTATAGTTGTGGGGTGCATCATTATTGCAGACATTCATTACACCATGATTGCCAAGCGTGTCAATTATTACAGTGTTACTGCCTTTGTTCAGAGGCCTATTAGCTGATAGGCTGGGGATTGAATAGAAATATAAGATCGTTGTATTTATACACATTCTGTAATATCTATAAATAAGTGCTTTTATTACATTCTTCTACCTATATTATACTTCTATTTATTTTATATTTATAAATGAATTTTAAATTAATAAAGTGTAAATAAAAACTGAAAATAGGTAATAAATAAATATTTGTAATACAAATAATAAACAACCATTGTATTGAGAATATATTTAACCATAGATAATAATGAAACACTACTGCTTTTAGCACTTTTATTTACATTGATTTAATAAACTAAATGGCAATAAATAGTGTTTATTACTGTTTTGGATTCTCTTCTCCAGCATTGACGATTTCTTCGGAAGCGGGATTGCTATGGAAGTTAGGAAACTGTTCCCAAGGAGCACTCAACTCAAAGCGACGAAATTCTTGTGCCAACTCTAGAGGCTCCACCACAACACGCTTCTGCTCATCATCATAGCGTACTTCCACATAACCACTGAGAGGGAAGTCCTTCCTGAAAGGATGACCTTCAAAGCCATAGTCAGTCAAAATCCTTCTTAAGTCAGGATGATTTGCAAAGAATACACCATACATGTCCCAGATTTCTCTTTCGTACCAGTTGGCTGCCTTAAACACATCATTGGTAGACTCTAGAGGAGTGAGTTCATCGGTGTACGTCTTAACTCTGATTCTTGAATTGTAACGTAGAGACAGCAAATTGTAAATAATCTCAAATCTGTAAAGACGATTCGGTACATCCATACCCGCAATATCGATCAGGTTTACGAACTGCGCACTGTGATGATCTTTTAAAAATTGGAGAACAGGAATGACACCCTCTGGGGAAATAAGTACTTCTAGTTCATTACCAGCTGTGAGCTGCACCTTCTGAACGTACTTTGGCATACATTCAGCGACGTATTTACCAAAATCTATAAGCTGACTTTTTTGAAGAGGATCAATTTTAGCTACAGTCGGACGTGACTCCACCTGAGGAGCGGCTTGATCAGTTTTTGTGACCAAGCGCTGTACCACGGGAGTTTTCACATTGTTTAAAACGTTGCGCCCTACAGCGCACCCAGCACCAATAGCTCGTTTTAATAAAATTGACATCGTATTCGTTTTAAATCTGTGTTCACCTTACGTAATTCACGTCGATTTTGGTAACCACAGCTCCACACACCATCAAAAGTTCAAAACAAATTTAAACGTCAAATTCAATCGATTTTTTTTTCTTTGGATCGCCCTTACGGGCAGGCTAAAGTCTTTTCGACCATACTGTCTTGTCTTACGTAGCTTATTTCTTTACATATTATTTACTTCTTCATATTGTATAACTTATTTATTGTCATGGTCCGTCAGTAAGTTAAGTCATTATCATTAATTAGTCGCTGAAAACCTAATTAGATGATTTCTCTGGGAATTCCGGTTGAATATGGAAATACACGTAAACCACTCTTATATCACATTCACCACATTTCAGCACCTTCATTATATTATATTACATAAAATATCAGCAAAATTATTCAATATAACACTATATAACACTAAAAAAATTAATATAATACAAGAGCTTAACATGACATTTCCAAATTCGCGCCGAAACTCCCAAATTCAATCGACTGTCATTTGTCAAATTTATTTTTAAAGGACTTTGGTTGCAAAAACCTTTAAGACTAATCCATAAAGCAAAATATGAACTAATATCTGCCTTGCAGCTAGAACAGTATTCACAATTTATAGCAATAGTAATAAAAATAAGCAATAGGGTAATTAATGGCTACCATAAAGAAATGTAATACATGGCTTTACATGTATTAATTTTCTTTAATTTATTTGGCGAGATTTATTTCCGTGTGGTGATGGAGTAAGAATACAATTCACCACTCGAGAAGGAAAACTCGAAATAAAACCCTATACCAAAGAAAATTAATTCGAAGTTGGCAGTATATACGTATTCTCGTTTGCCTATCACAAACGAACTGAAGCTACATCTGTGCGCTATAATTTTGTTATATTCAATAATTTTGCTGATATTTTATGTAATACTAGCTTCTGCCCGCGACTTCGTCCGCGGAAAATTTCTTGTTTTAACATAAGATTACACTCGATTGATATTACTGTATTTAATTTTATTAGTAAAATATTTTTTGGAATCAGATCAGTAACTTAAAAGATTACCGAAGTTCTATTTTCTGCTCAAGGTAACTTAACCCTTAGTTGCCTTTTACTTATTTTATTTATTTGTTTAAGTTAGGTATCTATTTAATTTAAAGCTTCTCTATATACAATGTTTGAGGTTGTTTTATTTTCCGGTAACAGAATAATCTGCCTTTCGGATGATCCCACTCTTGATAGACCAACATATAATTGCCCATGGGAAAAACATTCTTTTCGTAGGTCAATGCCAACCAAAGAGAATGTTTGTCCCTGGGACTTATTAATAGTCAGGGCAAATGATTGCGCACGTTCAGCGCTAGTTTCTCGAGCACGGGCCCGCGTCGTCCTCACATTTTGGCTTGCGAGGCGCTGTGAGCGCTCGGAGCTAGATTCTCTAGCGCGTGCTTGCGAAATATATTCTCTATTTCTCGAGAGGCGTTGCTCATTTTCAGGGGCAGATTCTTCCGTACGGCGTACTCGAGCGGCTCTTGTCTGTGATGTCTGCCGAGACAGTTGAGATTTCCTTTTAGGCATGCTCTCAACAAACCACGCACAGACTTGAAAACAATTATGAACAAAGGGAGAGCGACTCGAACACCGTCCGCCTTTACAAAACAAAACAATCGTAATATCGAATAACTCGTGTCGATTATTACGATAGAACGAAGTACGAAACTACGAACATACAAAACAAACGTACAACGAAATTACGATATTTTCGATTATGAGGTATCTATCAACAACAACAACCATGCGAACGAAACAACCGAAACCAATAACCAACTGACATGTAATTTTTAGAACTCCAACTAACGACAACGTGGGCATAATAATTCGAGAGGGTCATCAATCCACGGAAAGTCTTAACACCGCGATTCAGAAAAATGACGTCATTGCAGAACGCCATCTATGGGCAAATAGGTAAAACGTCTGCACAATGAAAGTTATGCTAGGGTCATTTTGCGTTTTAGTAATTTTATATTATCTCCGAAACTGTATGACCAATTGATATACTGTAAATGGCAAATCTTATCTGTATGATGTTCTTGTGATACTGAAATAATTTATTGTCATAAGAATTAATATTTTGTTGCTCAAATAATCAACCAAACGTAACAATGCCGAAAAAAAAATTTTTTAATGCAATAATAGAAGTATAAAAGATAAAATATAAAAGATAGAGATATGGTATCGCTGACTTTTTTGTAGAAATAATTAAGATGAACCAGGTAGCCATACATTCTTTTTAATTTTAAGCAACTGTTTAGGCAGCGCACGCAAATAATTCTGTTTTACGAGGTATTTTTTTCCGACTTGCCAGACAAAAGTTGTGATAGCTCGGTTAATATACATGTTATAGAAACAATTTATAGCCTATAGCACTCAGGAATAATGTAGCTTTCTGCCAGTTAAAATAAAATTAGAATTAGATTATGAGTTCCAGAGATTACCCCCTGCATACAAACTTACAAATTTTACCTCTTTATAATATTAGTATAGATAATGTAATATAATGCAGATAAAATTCTGAAATGTAGTGAAAATGATATAATAGTGAATTACGTGCATTTTGACATTCTGCCCAAATTTCCTGAGACGCATGACTTGGATATCAGCACTAAGTCATGCTAACGACTGACTGAAAGACTAAGACTAAAGACTAAAAAGACGTGAATAATAATCAATATACTCGACACTGGCACCAATAGCTCATATTATTGTAGCTCATTGCCATTAACTAAGAAGAAGAAGAAGCCTCGCCTCGCCGCCTTTCTTAAGTGACGTTTGTTTGACGTTAGTTTGTGTATTTTGTGTTAGGCGATTTGTTTTTATAGTATTAAGAATAATTAAGATTCAATCTAAATTCATTATGACGTCAAAAATCATCCATATTATTTTATATGAAAGTAGCATTTGTTAGTACGAGTTTGAGTTTCTAAATGTTTGTACTGGCTATCTTGTTCAAATGTTATTCGATCGTTGCCTCGTGTAATTCTGTTTATTATGCAAGTTTTACTTTCAAATAGTGATTCGTAAATGCAGGAAAGTAAAATGGCTCGTTATTAAAAATATTATATGTGTTCATAATGGCCGATGAGATAGAACAATTAAAGACGGTGTTTAGGTCGTTGGTGGTATCGAGCCCGACCCAAGTGAACGTGTGTTCGTTATTACGTGACTATAGGAGTATGATCGGTGCTCCAGTACCGCTCACCAAGTATGGGTATAGGAATCCTGTTGAATTTCTGAAAGAACGATTCAGTGACTGTTTTCTGGTAATTAGTTACTGTTGTATCAACATGCATTTAAATTGGCGTAGTATGTAGGTTTTTAAATTAATCAATTGCTTGCAGTTCAGTGGAGCGCCCTCTAATCCAGTTTTAACATTAATAGTACCCAATTCATTGAAACACATTGACAAGTTTGTTCAAAAACAGAAAGTTTCTAGTACAGCTAAATTGTAAGTAATATTAACTTAATTGCTTTCAGTGACTCAATTGATATATTTTAATGAATTTTAAACCGACAGCATATGTTAGTATTGTTATAATAAGCCTTTGATGTACTTGGTGCGAGTTTTTATTGCTCTAGAGGTTTTGTCGGTTGGCTATGATTACAATCTCAGTTTGTTCATTTTTGCATGAAGTTCAGGGAATGGTCATCAAAACTGTACTACAAGGTTTTATCACTGAAAAGATTAGGTTACTATGTAGTAAATTTTTGTTTGTTTTAGTAATCCAAAAAGAAGAAGCGTGCCAGAGGAATGTGTGAAACCACTAAAAGAGAAATTTAACAATTTTGTAATAAAAAACAACCTTAGATCAGAAACACCAAAGAAATCTTGTGAAACATTGAATTTGAGTAATTCTCGGGTAGTTGTTAGCAAACCCACTCCAGCTCCAAGTAAAGTAAACCATAATGGTGTTGCAGACCGACCTATTGTTTATAATAATTTAGTAGACAATACAAATACTGTCAGTAAGCCACAAAATATATCTAATGTAGAAGATAAGAATAATGATGTCCATGGTACGACAAAAAACTCACCACATACAGAAAGTAAGGATGATAAGATAGACAATGCAATAGCTGATAATTGTAATGCTGTGAAAATCTTTTTAAGGAAAAGACTGCCTCTATACAATAGTTCAAATTACCTTGATGAAGAATCAAATTCACCAGAACCACCTGACGGGTCCATTCATGATGATGATTCAGGGCGACATACGGCATCTAGTAAGTGCATTGAATATCTCTCTTCAACCTACCAGTCACAATGTTTAAATAAGTTTGCTTTTAAAAATAGAAAGTTGCAAACTTGCACATCACAAGTCTATTAATTATAGACAAAAAGTGTATTTCATTTCATCTCATATATGCCCCACTGTTGGGCTCGAGCCTTCTCCACAATAGGAGGGGAATTGACTTTACTATACCATGCCGGTCAGAGAGGTTGGTATAGTTTTATTTGGAGTTTTCCTTCTCTTGCCTAGATGTTATATGCATATTATATCCCTTAATAATCTTTTACGACGTCCACGGGCAAGGGAGAGGTGAATTTTATCCTTATCCTGCCACCATAAGGTAAGTAGCAGTATATCAAAGTGTATTTGAACTATGAATATTTATTTGTAGTGTAAATTTGTGTTTTGTACACAGCTAACATATTCTATACTAATTTAACTTTTATTAAAAATTGTGTGCAATTTAACAATAAATGAAGAAATTAATTATAAAATTAAAGTATAACTTATTATTTTGTGATTTTCTATTTTAATATATAATTTTAATTATTTCTATAGTTAAATGTAACCAAGTATAATATGAGATTGATAAATATATTTTTATACAAATACCCACAGTTATATATTGTGACAAATACAATTGGGTATTCAAATAATGATATAATACAGATAATATTGTAATGTACATACATACTGTTCAGATATTTATATCATTCTATTAGTTGTTAGTTAAGTTTCAAATAATGATGAAGTTGAATATGGTTGTAGGTGGTAACAGTGGTAAGGCACAACAATTGGAGCAGCTCAAACATGAGGTAATGCAGCTGATATGTGATGCACCGGACGGTGTGTGGTGTACTGATCTTATAAGGTTATATCGGTAAGTATATATACTATTCAATTATAAGTATAATATATATATATATATATATCTTTTACATTGTATATAAGAAACAGTATATAAGTGTCAGTAGGGTATATGGGGATATTTGTCTTCTCTTCTATGTGATGTTATGATTATTTTCCCTTAAGGGCAAAAGGGTGGGGTTAGTGCCTGTTGTATTTTCCCTTTGTCATTATAAAACATATGATATAATAATTAAAAGAAATAGTAAAAGTGATTGTTAGTGATTAGTGTGTGTATATTTAGTTTGACATTTAGTATTATGACTATTGAAAGTGTTATTTGAACATAAACTTATAACTTCAATTATATTATCTGTACTTACAACTTGATAAACTTGTTTATATTATTGATATATTTATTGAATTCATAAAAAGTAAAGTGCTTTTTACACAAGTGACAAAGTGTACAAGAGACAGAGTATTAATTTATACATACTCATTACTCATCTTTTCATTATTTCAACTGATATACATTCCACTGCTGGCCTGAAACCTCCTCCACAATGAGAGAGAATTGATCTACTCTACCATACTACTCGGACAGCTTGGTATAGAGTTTTATTTCAGGTTTTCCTTCTCTTGCATAGATTTTGTATCCCTTACTTGTCTTTTACTATACCCATGGGTAAGTCTCGTGTCTTGGCAGTGGAGAACTGTATTCTTACTCTGTTATTATATTGTGAACCTTCCAGCATCTAAATAAATAATTTTATAAATATGTTGTGTTTGATCAGGGATCGTTACAACCGCGAGTTGAACTTCACGCGTTTTGGGTTCACGAGCATCATCAGTCTAGTGTACAGTGTGGAGCAGCGAGTGCAGATCACACGACCCGACGCCACGGGAGACTGGCTCCTGCAGGAGCGGGCGCGCGCCACGCCCGCCCCGCCCGCTCTACGCGCCCGCCGCCCCCGCACCGCCCGCCCCGTCTCCGACAGCCTGCGTGCACTCGACCCTGACGACGCACTACCAGGCATTGACTTCGTGAGTCACACACCTCTCTTATAATATATTCGATTACGAAAACATCGTGCTCTTAAAGGTGTTCAGAGGATAGTCGTATGCCACTTTGTCACACCTTTTTATGGTAGGCGACGATCTGACCTCGCGTGCCCTATAGCAGGATGGTGTACCCATAATCGAGTATATTTTCTCTGCCATTGTACTTTGCTTATAATCGGCTGCAGTACCTTGTAACAGTTGTTTCTATTGACATTGATATCTAAAACCATTATTGACTCTCATCATTATCATCATTTCAGCTCTTATGTGTCCCACTGTTGGGCTCGAGCCTCCTACACTATAGGTGGGAAATTGAACTTACTATACCATATTGATCAGACAGGTTGGTATAGCATTTTATTTCGAGTTTTCCTTCTCTTACATAGATATTATATGCGTATTATATCCCTTAGTCATCTTTTACGACATCCACGGGTAAGACAGGGAGCGGTGAATTGTATTCTTACTCTGTCACCATACGGAAAGACCTACCAACACATAATAAAAAATCATTAAAATTATTTCAGCCATTCAGTAGGTGCTCTGTCACATAAGTACTGAAATATTATATATATATACTATGACTGTTTGTCAGGACCCGGATGTATTCCCCGAGGACTGTATGCACTTTATGGAGAGCATCGAGAGTGTATCGCTGAATGACTTCCGTCCTGGCGCCATGGTGGAGGTGATGATAGGCGAGGTGTACTCCCCGTCACACTTCTGGTTCATACGTGTCGGTGATAATTATAACATCGCCATGGAGGAGATGATGGACGAGATGACGTTAGTGTTGATCAATATATTTAGTTATTTATATACTATATGAAATGTTTTACTCTTTGGTAGTATTCGACGGCAATTTAGGTTTCAGTTTCGGCCAAAAAACGGGTTTCGGCTTAGTTTTGGTTTCGGCTGACAATCGAGCCGAAACCGAATTCGTGAGTTTTCGTTATTTTGTCTTACAGTTAAGTTTTGCAAGTCTAATTTTATGTTTATATTTATAAAGAGTAAAAGCTGAATGATTATGATAGACTATTTATTATTATTCCCACAAAAATGTTGACCCTATAATTTACACAGAAGTTTCGATTTCGGCCGTAAAAAGTGGTTTCGGTCGGACACTACTTTTTGGCAGGCTGCACGCACTGTTATAAATGGTACAAGTTTATAACAGTCTGAAGAAACCCTATTCTAATTTGTATGATCAGCAGTTAGGTACTTTCTTCATATTCACTTGTATCGTAACACCAGTTCAATTTGATCAGCCGCGTGTGAAATTTGTCCCCGATAGAGATACATTTGATAATTATCATTTTTTAAAAAGGCCTTCGTCTAAATCCCCCGTAGCCTGCCGTATTCCCTACGCATCGCCATTGAACTGACCACTGGTATCGAATCATGTACGTTGTATTAGTTTAATTTGTGATGTGAACCACTTTCATTAAAACATGTATTTTATGTATAAGTAACAGTAATTGTAATGTTATTCAATTAGGAATTATCATTAAATTAATTAAGAAATAAGATATATGTGTAATATGGTTATTGTCTGTGCTCTCAAACAAATTGTGAAAGTTAGAAGTTTCGAACTTTCACAATTTGTTTGAACAATATGTATTGAAATACTGAAACACTGAAAACAGCTACGAAATTAGCTTGTACAGTTTTATAAGCTAATTTCGTAGCTGTTTTCAAATACATATTTTTAAAGCACTTTAAAAAATTACAATAATGAATGGACATAAATTATTCCCAGACTTGGAATGATTGATAATTATCGTACATGGAGCCTATGATGTCTTGTCATAGGTCGTGTTAAGAAATTTATATTTAGACTGAGTGGTCTAACCACTTATGCAATCGTAATCATCAGAATAATATTGAAGCCTTTTCTTTTTTTTTATGGGTGGGCTTTGGTAAGCGCGCACGCGGTCCATTCCGTCCGGGGCGACGAAAGGACGGCGCGCGGGCCCATAACCCACCCGTACCCACGTCACCTTCGTCGTTGAGCCGACCACCGGAGCAGGCTGACTTGTCGGCAGTGGTCGGCCCGACGGAATACCCTTTCGGGTACTCTCACCTCTCGACGACCCTGTCCCGGGACGTCGGTCGCCGTCGCGTGGTCTAAGTCTCTGCGGGTGACGGACTAAATTCCCCGGTCCGGTCACCCGCGGCCTCGGCTAGGCGATCTGGCGTAGGGAGCTATTTATGACTCCAATTTAAATGCCTCAAATTTTGTGCGCGAATTGAGCTTCTATGAGTTATTATTCTTAGATTTAAGTATTGCTTCAAAGCACTATAACGGAAACTTGAACAATTTAAGTATACCATATGTAGTGACGGGTGGGTTATGTGCGCTCATAGAGGGGCACAACTTGAGCTACGTTACATAGTGAGGTCCACTAGCTTGTAGTAAACAAATACCTGAAAATATTTATAAGTTTAATAATAGGTCTTTACATATGAAATTGGCGTTTTGTACGGGCGGAATATAAAGTCATTTTTGAAGTGAAACTTCTTTAGTATCGTTGTGATTTCAAACCAGATGCAACGACAAAAAAAGACAGGAAACAAATACAAAAATGTGTAGGATGAAGCCGGCAAAGAATGAGACAGAAATATATATACTATTTTATATTATTTTTAAATCCGTCTATAATTGACGGATTAAAGGATAAAGGATGGGGGATGAAGGATAAAGGATAGGGGATAAAATATAGAGAAATTTCACTTCTAACATACATACTTTGCACGCACGCTTTCTTTTGTAAAATATATTTAATTAATCAAAGTATGCACCGTTGTTGTCTATGCAGTTTTGCCATCTCCTAGGTAGTTCACTGATCCCTTTACAAAAAAACCATGGGGGCGAGGATCAATAAACTCTTTGAAGGCGGCTTAGACCGCCGCATCAGAGTTGATTTTTTTTCCTTTTGATAAGTTATCCAAATGCCGGCAAAAATGGCAATCTGCTGGAGCAAGGTCCGGGGAGCACGGCGGATGTCGCAGACATTCCAATTGTAGCTCATCTAACTTAGTGGTTGTTTGTTGTGCAGTGTGTGGTCTTGCGTTGTCGTGAAACAGCAGTGGCAGTAGAGCGATTGACTAATCTCGGTTGTTTAGCAGCTCGTTCATTCTTCATGGTTTGCAATTGCTGACAATAGATATCTGCCGTAATAGTTTGGCTAGTTCGCCAAACACTCACAAGTAACTTTTTCGGAGTCAATTTTCGTTTTGGCCAGGATTTGGCTGGGTCTCCAGGGTTCAGCCATTGCGACGAGCGCTTCCGATTATCGTACAGTATCCACTTTTCATCACAAGTAATGATTAGATTTAAAATTCCTTCATTATTGTGTCGGTTGAGCAAAGTAACACAGCAGTCGACGCGTGTTTGCAAGTTCGATTCACTCAATTCATGAGGTAGCCATCGTTCAAGTGTTTTTACTTTCCCGATTTGCTTCAAGTGGATTAATACAATTTTGTCACTTACCCCGAAGCTTGTTGCTATGTCTGAAGTGCTTTGTGTTGTATCCACTTCCACAATAGCCTTTAAAACTTCATTTTCCACTTTGCTCTCCGGCCGTCCACGTGGTTGGTTCTGAAGGTCGATATTGCCAGAACGAAAACGTTGAAACCAAAAACTTACCGTGCTTTCCTTTGCGACATCAGCGCCGTATACATCATTAATCCTTCGAGCCGTTTCTGCAGCACTGGTGCCACGGTAGAACCCGTAATCTTAAATATACCGATATTTCGTTCATCTATTGTGCGGTAATAAGTGACACCAAGGAAAAAAATAATGAGGAAAATAATGAATGACTGTTTTCAAAACTCAAATGTACCAGCTAAATGAATTTATAAATTTGAATGTGTAATTCTTAACCAAAGAGGAGATATTTCACATTAAAGTGGTCAGTACGAAAAAACGTTAATTTCATATGTAAGGACTTAATATTTCTAGATATGGTAATGTTGTAAGAATGCAATTTATTATAATTTGCTTTCACCATCACTACCATCACAGCTCACGTGTGTCCCACTGCTGGGCTTGAGCCTCCTCCACAATGGGAGGGAAATTGACCTACAACACCATGCTGGTCAAACGGTTTGTATAAAGTTTTATATTGATATTTTCTTCTCTTGCACAGTTGTTATACATGCATAATATATCCCTGGGTCGTCTTTTAAGACATCCATGGGCTTCATGCCCGTGGATGTCTTGATGGGGTGGTGAATTATATTCTTACTCCGTCTTCACAAGAAAAGTGATTATCTAGTGCGGACCCTGTGTCGTGAAGAGTTCTCTATGTTAAATAGTGACTGTTAATAGTCTGGGTTGTTCTGTTTCTGTCACCATGGTGTTTCTCTCGCCGCAGTCACTACTACAACAATGTTGGTCGTGAGCGTGTGCTGTCCCGCGGCGCCGTGCGCGTCGGACACTACTGCAGCTCGCTGTACGAGCGCGACTGGCATCGCTCACTCATTGTCAAGGTGCTGGACAGCGACACTGTCAAGGTGAGACATATGCAGACACACATACTATCATGTTGGGTTCGAACCTCTTGCGCAATGGAAGAGAATTTGATCTATATCATCCTAGGCAGACGGACTAGTATAGGATTCTATTTCAAGTTTTCCTTCTTTCGCATAGATGCTACCTACATATTATATGTTAGTTGACACTCGCAGGCAAGAAGTGGGGTGGTGAACTGTATTCATAGTCCGTTACCACACGACAAACGCGAGGTTCAGTTCACTGAGGAGTTCTGTGAGTGAATGCTGAAAAATACTAAAGCTAGTACAAACTAACGACCCGCCCTCGTTTCGCTTCAGTTTCTGTCGCTTTGCGCTGCATTTCAAATCTCCACTATCTCTTAGGATATTTCGGTACACGACTGCACTCCATGAGAACTCAGATTCGATTTTCGAAAATTTTTGTAGGCTTTTCTTATAGCAAAAAATAGCTTAGATCTAAATCCTTATATTCCTAGAAACCTGGTAGTAAAATGTTATTGAAACTGGTCCAGCCGAAGATTACCCGGAACAAACCGACAGATAGATAGGCAAAATGTTTTTAAACTGGTTTTTAAGTATAGGTATCATGCAAATAACCAGACCAATCCAAATAATAGGTATCATTCTGACATGACAAACACTTCAATTTTGTTTATTTGTATACATATATATGAATATACTAGCAACCCGCCCTCGCTTCGCTTCGGTTTTAATCGTTATACCCGCGTAGTTCCCGTTCCCGTGGGAATACCGGGATAAAATATAGCCTAGTTTACGCCCTGGTATTATAGCTTTCCACTGGTGAAAGAATTTTTTAAATCGATCCAGCCGTTTTGAAGATTACCCGGAACAAACAGACACAGACAAAATTTTTTAATCTGTATTTTAGGCATAGGTGTCGTGCAAATAACCGTGTGAGCATGAAAAAAGCCTATTATTTTGACATTACAAACAGACACTCCAATTTTATTTATTGGTATATATATGTTGTATATGTACTAGTATGTGTATGTATGTAGGTGCGTCACGTTGACTACGGCACGGTGGACACGGTGTCGGTGAGCTCGCTCAAGCCGCTGAGGCGCGCCTGGGCGCAGCTCCCGGCGCAGGCGGCGCGCGCTCGTCTCGCCGCAGTACGTCCCCCGGCCGCAGGGTGGCGCTGGCCGCACGCCGCGTGCACAGCATTCCTCGCGCTAGTCACCAACAGGAGACTGGTCGCCAACGTGGTAGCACTCGACCAACGAGACCAAATAGCCGAGGTATGTCACTAACACGACACACACTCGCGCCTCACACATATGTACAATCATCGTTCATCATCATACTCCTGGTATCACAATTATTTGTACTCGACACTATGTACTCTCTAGATGAACTTTGCCGGTACTCGGCCGTCCCCTTTGTCGCTCTTACGCAGTCGGCCTCTGCGGGTGACGGATTAATCCCCGAGACCTCGTTTAAAGTGTCACCACAATATACTAAATCTAACAGATCTAATATACTAACACCGGATGGAATCGAAACGTCAGATCGAAGAAAACTCAGAGGTCATGTATAAATGATAATTATATAGGAGAATTGACGATATTTTTAAACGGTTTTATCTAGCTTACTCCGTTTGTTTTTTTCTTTCTTGGGTCAAATTTAGTAATTGAAATTTCGCCCTCTTCCTGACAGCAGATTGATCTGAAATTTGGTATACGGCTTTGGTTCTTTTGACAATACAATTATGTGTACTAAAATTTATTGTAAATTCAAGATGGCCACCGCTACAAAATGGCGGATAACCCATTTTTTTTCAATCCCATCAATATGGGTATCGAATAAAAGGGTTTGACAAGTAGAATACAGTGGACTATACAAATTTAAAATCTAAGATGGTTGCCACTACAAAATGGCGGATAACCTATTTGTTTTTCAATTCCATTAATATGGGTATTAAATGAAAGGGTTTGACAAGTAGATTACAGTGTTCTATATAAAATCAATATAAAAACTTGAAAATAAAAAAAGGGAAAAAAATAAGTTAGATGGATCTATTGTAAACAAACTGTAACAAATCGTGGGGCACGTCAAATATCTACAATCGTCGATTAAAATGTTCGTTTTGTAATATCCCACGATTTTATTTTTACTGTTTGTTTACAATAAAACCGTTTAACTTATTTTTTTTCCTTTTTTTATTATATTAATCATTTAATAGAGAACTACTAATATTACTCAATCCACGGGACATCTAGGTTGTGAATGAAATAACTGTCTCAATGATCTGTTTTTGAAAATTGGAGGCAAAAAATTCTCGATGTTTGAACAAAAATCGTTATGTGATCAAATATGTGTTGGTCAGGTGTTGCTGATCGATACGTCGAGCGAGGAGGATGTCTGTATCGGCACGGAGCTGATCCGCGCCGGACACGCAGACTCGCGACCGGACTCCGCCCTCAGGGTGAGTGCCAACAACGATTACGAGGAGTCCAACAGCGACATATCCGCCTCCGCATCCGAGGTGATGGGCAGGGCGCCGCGCAGACTGCGTACGTGGGACGCGGACAGTCAACTCACCACCGTACCGATGGATGCAAGGTCGCGGCTGTACCGTGTGGCGGCATTGACAGAACGCATAACCAAGTCACGAACAGCCACCCTGGTGAACCTGCCCCTCACACAACCCACTCTTATTCATACCACAAGTGAACGTGACCCATCTCCCACTAGCCAAAGTAGTTCAGCTCGTGTCCCGGCACCGTCCGGTGATACAGACGACGAGACCGATACTGTTATAACTAACAATGTACTCCGGCTGCGTGTTGCCTTGAACAAAAAATATCGACAGACATATTGAATTATTTTCTTTCTGCCCTTTTACTTTATGTTGCTTAGTTTCTCTACTGTTGTTGGTGTTAAGAGCACAATGCGTCATCGCTTATTGCTCCCCCGTGGAAGTCAAGGAACAGTTATGGGTGTACCAGGGTAATGGGTGGCAGCAATTTCTTAGGAAACTAATGATATCAATGTGCGATCACCAACCTGTCTGCCAAGTGTCCATCACGAAATAATCAGCTATCTTATCCATTTATAAATATAAATAAATTTGAAATGTTTACCTGTTAGTTTTGTTATCAATCTGGTGATAGAGTAAGAAGCAATTCACTACCCCGTTTTTCTGCCCTTGTATCTCATAAAAGACGACTAAAGGATATAATATGCAGGGTCTATTCCTCTGCCACTGCAGAGAAGACTCGAGTCTATCAGTGAGACTGAGATGCTGAGATGTGTTGATGCTTGTTTGTAATATTAACATAACATATTCTTGTGGTAGGCTGGCCCGTTTTGTACGAGACAACCCCACTATTATATACTAAAGTGATTTAGTGTGACATACACGCGTACTTATACCTACACTTGTTTACTTACAACAGTTATATATGCGAATAAGTTATGTTCATACTACATTGATGTTCATACATTTTGGAATTTATTGTATTTAGTTGATAGAAGGTTCTGTACAATATTTAGTTTACTCATTTATTACTGTAATATATAAAGAGTCTCGATACATACATATAATAGTGATAACTTGTGATTATATATGTATATAAGTAATACTATATTAATAGTATATATAAAACTTGCATATTGATTCTTTAAGTTGGTACTCATTGACAGTGCCGTAACATTGTAGAGCGAATGAGTGAGTGAGTGAGATGCGCGTATGACATAACGACACAATATTCTAATTTGTGTTAGTCTATGATAAGGTTAAGTCGCAATGTGAACGCATCACACGTGTACACATATTGTTTGTTTTATAATAAACATTTCCATTTTCATTTTGTATTTAATTAATATCCAAACATTATTATTATTATTTAACAGATAAGTCAGTGGAACTAACAGCTACTGGCAATTGACTATCAAACTATGCTGATGTGATATTATACTAGATATATGGTGATTATAAAAATATAATTAAAACGTCTTAACATTGTGTAAAAACAATGTTACTGACGCATATTTAGCTAAGTCACCATAAAATCAATTTGTAGTAACAGTTCACTTAACTGTTATTTATAACTATTTAATTATTGTGATTTGTTACAAGCTGGTGACGTGATAACATATGCAACAGAAGGAAAACTTGAAGCAAATCCCTATACCAACCTATCTGACCAGGATAGTATAGTAAGGTCAATTTCCCTCCTACTGTAGAGAAAGTTCAAGCCCAGCAGTGGATCGTATATGAGCCCCAATGATGAAAATAATTATTGATATATTTTATGAATGTATCTTAACGAATGAGACCTTGTTTGTTACGCTTTTACGTCTAAATTACTAAATCGATTTTCAAAATTGTTTCGCCATCAGATAGCTACATTATTAGTGAGTAACATAGGCTATATTTAATTTCCGTATGTTCACAACAACACGAACTTCACGGGTGAATCGATTGTTTTAAAGTTAACTTTGAGTTTTTTTTTATAAACGGTCGATCATTGTTATAACAATCATGTTAAGTGAGATGTGCCATTCAAAACTGAATTCTGTTGTGTGTATTTAATTCTCAATTTAATGTGCAACGTTTTAGATAGTTTGGCTACATATCCTTTTCGCTGTTCCTGTAAACATGTGTGTAATACGTGTATCACTCATCAGAGGGTATATGTATTGTCATCGCCTAACCTTTTGTAAGATCATTAGGAGCGTTCCATCCGGCCTACCTGTGTGTGAGTGGGCGCGCTCGAACCTCGGGTAAAGGTCCGTCGGCGAGTGCGTCCTAGTTTCATGGTGTAGCGCTAATGTTGTGATGCGTGGCGTGTTGCAGACGCTGGACGTGTACCTGTACCCGAGGTTCGAGGCGCTCGAGTGCGGAGCGACACCGAACTACGCGGAGATACACGCGTACCTGCGTGATGGCATCTCACTCGACTATGTGGACTCGTACCGCGCCCACGTACCGCACGCGCCGCAAACACCAACACCACAAACCCCACCGCCACCTCCACTCCCATCGCCACCCCCACTCCCATCGCCACCCCCACTCCCATCGCTCTCACCACCGGCGCAGACCGAGTCCACGTCACAGCCCGAGCTGCCAACAAGAATACCGCTACTACTACCCGATCGGCCATCACCACCGAAGTCTGCGCCTGCCTTCACTGAACCGATGCGCGTCTCACCAAATTCTGAGCTCCCAGCACCGGTAGCCCCTCCGCCGAGTGCTCTGCCGAGCCCACCGCCGACTAACTTATCGCCGCACGCGGCTTGCTACGTGCCGCGCCCACACGCCTTGGATCGCTCACCGCCGCCGCCATACGGGGGCCCTCCGCCATACGGGGGGGCCCCGCCTGTGGCGCCACCTGCCGGTGTCACGCTCAGCCTAGCGGAGTGCGAGACGTACCGCGTACTGAGCCACGTCAACCCTGCCGCAGCCCACTGGTTCATGGTGGGTGCAATGGGGCGCGCCATGTCGGTACCAGTAATACAGGGCCCAACCCAACCTTCATACCCCGCGTATCCCATGCAAAGTCCACCCATGTCCATGCCAATGCACGGGCAGTACACGCCGCAGGCAGCTTTACCAGTTCATAACTCATACAGAGCGGGTCCAGCACACACGCCCCGCCCCACCATGCCGTTACACAATCCCCAGCATATGCCTATACGCCCACCGCCAGGTTTCGGCTACTAAGGAGCGTAGTATAAGGGCACGCCCAATAAGTATACTTCTGCAGGGTTTAAGTATTTAGACCGCCATTACCTCAAATGATTAGTTTGTACTACAATTAAATATTTACACAAACTGATATATTGCTGCTACATTGTTACGTGTTAGTTGTAAGTATATATTTTTTTACAGTATAAAATATATAATGCTCCTTTTGACCAACGACACCTACATTTTAAATGACATCTAGGAATATGCCTTGCATTGATGTTAATTGAAATAAAATTAAAATTTCAGGTGGCAGCGACATATTTGATATATAACATTTTGCGTCATTTATATTGTCTTACAAGGAGACCCTCAGACGTGTGGGTCGGGGATTTCTATGATTTTTGGTGGGGTGGTAGAGGGGACCCGAGGGTATCACAACTACCAGATATTAGGGTCAACTGTGCCCTCGTTAAAAAGATTTTAAGCGTCAAAGTTGGATGTAATTTACTCGTAGGTACTAGAGAAATTAGCATTCGAATCGCAAGCTAGTGGTAGCCTTGTGGTAACGTCGCTTGCCTGCGAAATCTATGGTCTCCGGTTCGAGACCCGACAATTTGTTTCTTTTTAAATTATCACAATATTGTGTAAAATGAGTTTTTTTTTCATAATTTTACGCAGAATTATATTTTCCTTGTTCACGATCTCGTTTTTTTCCGCTCTTTCTCGGAGGGGACTCGCACAGCGATAAAATGTAGCCGGTGCAGACAATGTCTGTGTTTTGTGTGCTTTTACGAGGAATTCCATCCAAAAATTTGTAAGGATGATAAGAATGTATTAAAAATGTACATTTATACGATAAATATAAATATTGATTTTTCACAATTTTATAATTATTTATTTTCGTTCCGTAACACCTCAATTTTCATATTGAAGAGTTGATACATGGGAGAGAGCCAGAAAAGGAGGAGACCGTGAAAATAGTAAAATAATTTATAATTTTGCGTAAAATTATGAAAAAAAAATATTTTACACAATATTGTGATAATTCAAAAAAAAAATAAGACGTCGGGTCTCGAACCCGAGACCATAGATCCCGCAGGCGAGTGCATTACCACGAGGCTACCATTAATTTGCGATTATAGTGCTAATTTTTCTAGTACATAAATTACCCATCTAACTTTGACCCTTAATATCTTTTTAATGAGGGCCCAGTTGACCCTTATATCTGGTAGTTGTGATAACCTCGGGTCCCTCTACCACGCCACCCAAAAATCATGGAAATCCCCGACCCACACGTCTGAGGGTCTCCTTGTTAGATGTAACCTTAAAAATGAGAGGTTGTTATTGAAAACGGACCTTACGCTTCTAAAGTGCAAGGATTGATTATTTAGCGCTCTGGAGCCCGATCGAAGTGTGAGAAATATTCTTACTTACACTCTTAATATTTCTAATGCACATTCAGTTTGTTAAACGTGCATTTATAGTGCATTTTTTTTTACTTTTGTCTTAATAAATAATAAATATCAATCTAAATATATATTAAAATTTTGTCATTTTAATGTAAAACTATAAATTGAAGGCTCTTCAAAGCCTGAATTGTAATCTCGAGTACAAATTAAAAAGTAATAAAATTTATTCAATATTAAATGTTAAATCATATTGTCTTATTAAAAATCTTAAATGTGTAACGAAACCGTTAACTAAGTAAGGTAAGCTATGTAGGGCTCATTTATACTGTATAGAAAATTGTTTTAAAATCCTTTAAAAAATTGACGTAAAATTTAAATGTCTGTGGAATTTAATCGTTAATTTGTTTCTGTTAATGTTCGAAGTGGTGTTATTTTTTATATTCGGTAATTAGTTAAGTGAAAAGTTTCATCTGATTAGTTTGTAAGCGTTGCTTAAGATCGATTCTGTGATAACGTTGGCGAATCAAGTCTATAAGATGTTTAGACAAGAGTTGTTTCATTAAATACTTTGCTTATAGTGTATTTATTTATTTCTCCCAATTAACGCATATTTGAAAAATATTTTCTGAAGCGGTGTTTACCTCAGATAGCAGGCTCCGAATTCGACTTTCAAAATGAAAGATTTATGAGAATGCCTATTCTATAACAAACTATGGTCTACAGTGACTGACTTCGGTTCCTGCGATTATCGGGCTATCGATAAGGATGGACTTATAGAAATTTTCAAAAATAAATATGGCATGGAGTACGTAAAATATTAATTACAGTTTTTATTATAATAAAATGATTATTTACCGTCAATCGATTTATCATAACACTTGCATAATTTAAAATGTAAATAAAACTTCGGTTTTTATCGCGTTTGTATTTGATTTTTTCATATGGAATCATTTACTTATACTGGCAATAAATTTGTACCGAAATGTGGGTCGAAATTTTCTGTAGCGGGTAGATAATTATGAATTAGTGTAATAACGATGACTTGTTGGACGTCAGACTTATTAGTCCGCCCGTGACACAGATTAAGTAGTAAAGCCCGTAACTGTGAACGCTGCAAAGTGTTCGAAATGTCGGGCAATCAAATACAAACGCGATAAAATCCATAGTAGTTTTATTTACCATGTGTAATACTCGCGTAAACACCAGAAATCGTTGATTTAAAATGATAAAATATCGATTGCGGTCGATAATATCGATTTTAAGTTATAGATACATATATTATCAATAGTGATTATCCCTATGTAAATATAGTTCCTTGCCGCGGATTTCTTATGCGATGTTTTCGTTTTGAAGATTCTATTTCTGAAGCCATTATATGCAACATTAAAGGGAAGTAAGCAGATACATACATATTCTAAACCTATGATGATATAGACTCGAAGCTCGTGGTACGGAGGTGATCAATATCGCGCTTTTTATAACCTATCGCTTTTTTTTTTTTTTTTTATTGCCGACGGTGGCAAACGAGCAAACAGTACACCTGATGGTAAGTGTTGCTGCCGCTCATGGACCCTTACAAGGCCGCTGCCTACCGCGAAAAATGAAGGGAGTGTGAATGCGTGAATTGAGGCTTGTTGATACCCAGGGCACCACCAAAACCCTCCACGCGCAAACACCCTCAGAAAGTTGGGCTGCCGGCTCTCTCGCTCACCGAACGAAGCGCAGTAACAAATTGCTACTACTCAGACGTCGATTTTCTGCGAGAGCGTGGTACTGCCCCGGACGGACCGGCCCGCGGCTGTAGACAGATAACTGTCGACAGTGTGGTCCTACCACTCTTTTGGGGGTGGGTTGCGGTCGGCGCACTCCTCGCACCACTCCGTCCGGGGCGACAGAGGGGCGTAAGCATGTACACCTGCAACCCACCCGAACACCACGTCGCCTTCGTCGTTGGACCGACCACGGGAGCAGGGTTACTTGTTATCAGTGGTCGGCCCGACGGAATAACCTATCGCTATCAAATATTTCATTCCTTCCTCGGCGTTCAGGATACATTTGGAAGCACCCAACGATTTTATAAAGTTTAATTATTGTTCGATTAACGTTAATCAAACAATCAATCCTAACGCTTACGTAAAGGCTCTCATCAAGCTCTTCCATATCCTTGGGTCCACGCGACTGCACGTATAGTGAGTGCACCTTCTCTTATTCATTGGCCTACTAGTCAATTCTGATTCATGTCTGCCGCATTGTACCTATAGGAGGGAAGTTAGGAATCAATCTCTTCTAACTCCTGTTTAACTTTTTTAAATATATTTGTTGCGGGTCCCAAAACAAAATCATTACCCGGAACGGTGTCATCTACGGACACTATTGAGGTTCCTATCTTATAAGAGTTTCAATGGAATGTGAGAAGGGTTAGTCCCAATTAAAAAAATATTTGTAAAGATAGATAATCAATTTTAACGCTACTACTATTCAGACTAAATGGTAGAGGTAAGGAGAACAATGTCATTAGGATATCAAAATGAAAAAGTAAGTATTTTGTGAAATACATTAAGTATATAATAGTTTTGAAATTACTCAGTATGGCGCTTATGACTACTGATATAGAAAAAATAATTTAATAAATAAAACCTCGCAATGATGTGTACCTAATAATGTGTAAAGTGATTTCATCATCTCGGCTTATATAAGTCCCATTTTTGAGCTCGTGCTTCTTTCATAATTTATTTATCATTATCTATGTTAGTTAGACGGGGTGGTACAGGGCTTTATTTACAGTTTTTCTCCTCTTGCACAGATGTATGCAGAGGGATCATGAATGTGTTCTTTCTCCGTCACCACATGTAAAATGTGAAGAGAATTAGAAGATGGGGTATTACCAATCCCTTTAAATTAACTTTAGAGTAACTATTTTTATTAAATTTTTGCAATTAATCAAATTGTAATTTCCAGTCCCAATTCAATTGGGGTGGTCCCAATTCAATTTTTATTTCTATGTTTATTTTTTAATACTAATATCTCTATCCTAGTTTGCACTTTCTTTAAAAATTTAACCTCATGCTACTGTAGGGCCCCCCTAAATGCATTAAATTGTATTCGACAGGCATTTTTTTTATTTCAGGGATCATCCTTATTTTTATCTCTCATAATGCACACTAAAGCTCAGTGTGCCTACTCTTGAATCTCGATTCCAATCCTAAATCCAATCGCTGCTCGAATTTGAACAAATTTGGTACTCTTGAAAGCGACACTAGCGCCCGATTGGAATCAAATTAGGTGGAACGTTTCTAAACTAAATGAATTCGACTCTCGTCGATTAAGTCAAATATTTGCTACTCTCGACGGGATTTTGACGCAGTTTAAAATCGTTAATGTTACACAATTTCAAGAAAGCGTCTTTGTGGTGATCGAGTTCGATAACGTTATTAATTTAAAGTAAGAAAACATGGCACATTTGGTGAAAATAACAACGACGAACGCGTAAAATTCATTCTTGATTTTGTTCAAGAGTACCAAATATAAGTTTGGTGAGATTGGAATCGAATCGGATTCGAAATTAGAATTGATTTCAAGAGTAGGCCTACTGATCACAAATTATAAAGTATAGTACAGATAGGACAGTACGTCACTATAGTAAGTTTGGACTGCAATCCTCTTTATCCACTTGGCAGAGTTTGTGAGCTTGTTATTACTATATTTACCTACGTAGCTATATTTATATTTTTTTTTTTTTTATTGCCAACGGTGGCAAACGAGCAAGCAGCACACCTGATGGTAAGTGAAACTGCTGCACATGGACCATTGCAATACCAGGGGCACAGCCAGGCCGCTGCCTACCGTGAAGGAAATACTCTTCTTAAACCTCGTTTAAAGAAGGACATGTCATAGCGCTCGGGAAATACAGCAGCAGGTAGTTCATTCCAGAGCTTGCACGTACGTGGGAGAAATGATCGCTGGAAACGTACAGTTGAAGACCATAACGTTTCCAGGTGAAATGGATGAACCCTGCTGCGATGTCGAGTGGTACGTTGGTAGAATGGTGACGGTGGTACCAAGTCAAACAGTTCCTCGGAGCACTCCCCGTGAAAGAGTCGGTAGAGTACACAGAGTGACCCAAAGTCTCTCCGCTGCTCCAGCGACTCCAATCTGTCCGTAAGATTGGGATCCCCGACGATTCGAACAGCCCGTCTTTGCAGGGAGTCAAGTGGGTCTAGCTGATATTTGGGCGCACCTGCCCAGAGATGTGAGCAGTACTCCACATGAGGACGAACTTGTGCTTTGTATAGCACAAGACGCTGTCTCGGTGTGAAGTACCGCCTGGCTCTGTTCAGGACGCCCAACTTTTTGCTTGCCAATTTGGCTTTGTCCTCCAAATGACTCCCAAACTGGACTTTGCTCGATATTTTGACGCCGAGAATCCCAATACTCTCAGAAATTGGAAGAGTTACTCCTTGGAACTGAGGCGCCATGACAAATGGGTCCTTCTTTGCAGTGAACGCGCAAACTTGTGTCTTTGTGGGGTTGAACTGGACTAGGTTCCGTTCACCCCATTCCGAGGCCCGCCCCAGAGAGCGCTCGACTTCAGACACAAGTTGAACCCTTCTTTCCTGAATACTCCGAGGGATATTCCGTTGCTCAGTGTACCGCTCATCACCCGTACTGTCATCCGCATAGCAACGCATACTCTCGATAGAGAGCATGTCATTGATATGCAGGATAAACAACGTCGGGGAGAGCACCGAGCCTTGTGGTACACCAGCATTAATGGTCATGGTATCGGAGCAGGAGCCATCTACGACGACTTTTATACTCCGACCATCCAAAAAGCTGGCAATCCAATTACAGAGTCCCTCGGGGATTCCGTATGATGGTAGCTTCGATAGAAGTGCCCTGTGCCAGACCCTATCGAACGCCTTTGCGATATCTAGGCTGAACGCCAGCGCCTCACCCTTGCCCTCCAAGGCCTCTGCCCAACGGTGTATGAGGTACACAAGAAGATCACCAGCCGACCGACCATGACGAAAGCCGTATTGGCGATCACTGATAAGCTGGCGATCCTCAAGGTACTGCAGAAGCTGGCGGTTTATAACCTTCTCCATTATCTTGGAGAGCAAGGATGTTATCGCAATTGGCCTGTAATTCGATGGGTCAGACCGGTCTCCCTTTTTAGGGATCGGGTGGACATGGGCTACCTTCCACGAAGACGGAACCCTATTAGTAGCGTAGGAAAGTCGGTATAGGCGCGTGAGGATGGGAGTCAATTCAGGGGCGCACGTCTTTAGTACCACTGCAGGGATGCCATCCGGTCCACTCGACTTATGGACGTCTAAAAGCCGCAGCTCCCGCCTAACCGCTCGCTGCGTGATGCGGATTTCGGGCAGTGAGCTTTCACACCGTGGGATGGTAGGTGGTGTGGCAGCTCCGGCATCCAAAGTCGAGTTACAGGCAAAGAATTGACCTAGAAGATCGGCCTTCTCCTTTGCGCTGTGGGCCAGACTACCATCGTGTTTCTGCAGTGGTGGGAGATTGGGCTGGCAGAAGTTGCCTTGTGCAGCCTTGGCGAGCGACCAGAATGCACGACTCCCAGCGGGATAGCTTTGCAATCGCTCGCCAATTCTGGCAACATGTTCTGCCTTGGCTCTGGCAATAGCCTTCTTACTAGATCTAGAAGCGGCGTTAAATTTCCGCTTCACCTCTTTGGCGTTCGGGTCCTGGCATTTTTTGGCCCTATTCCAGGCCCGATATGCGGACTGTTTCTGGCATGCAGCCGTCCTGCAGGTTTTGTTAAACCAGGGTCGGCTGCGGCCACCGACGGGTATTTTGGTGTTGGGGATAAATAATTCCATCCCCGTAATAACCGTTTCGGTAACGCAGTCCGCACAGACGCCAGGGTCCCCAGAGGCGAAGCAAAGCCGCTTCCATGGGTAGGATGCGTAAAACTCGCGCAGTCCATCCCAATCTGCTGACTTATATTGCCAGACTCTGCGAGTCCCAGTCGCTTTAGAACGACTAGGCCTTACAACAGGGGCACTGCTACGGACCAAGCAGTGGTCAGAAGATCCAAGAGGCGCTTCAACCACTACCTGATATCCGTGCTGGTGTGTAGTCAGCAGAAGATCCAGTAAAGAAGACTCATGGCTCTCAATATCTGGGATACGGGTGGGCTGTGTCACCAGTTGTGAGAGACCATAGGCCGAGACCATATTGAAGAGATGTCGACCCTGGAGGTCGGTGGTTCGGGACCCCAGCCACTCTTTATGATGAGCGTTGAAGTCTCCAAGAACCACCACCTCCGCTGATGGACACTGCTCCAATATTTCGTCAATCCCCCATTGGACGTTCTCAAATAATTGAATTGACCCCGGATCACTGCCATGGGACCTGTAGAGGCATGCGTAGATGCGGGTAAGCCCTCCATAGTCTACGCGTAGCCACAGGATTGACAAGTCACCATGTTCGAGGGCCCGAAGGCGGCGACAGCAGATATCACCTCGGATGAATACGCACACCCCGGCTTTACGACGGAAGGTATGCTCCAACTCGTAGCCGGGGTAATTTAGGTACGAAATGTCATCCGGAGCACCTATCTGCGTCTCCGTTAAAAAGAGTAAGGCAGGCCGCGCCGTCTCGAGGTGATGGTGGACGGCGTCGAGATTGCTATGTAAACCCCTGATATTGCAAAAATCCACATCAAATGTGGATAAGGGGACCGCCGTAGAAAATCGTCTCTTTTTAACTTTCTTGGCCATGATTTTTAATTTAAGAAGAGGAGGAAGAGAGTGTGAATGTGTATAACGGAGTTTGGTGATACCAAAAAAAAAAGGCAGGGCATAGTGCATGGTCGAGGAGTGAGTGTTGTGAGGAGCTGACACGAAGCACGGAAGGGCCCCCGATGCCCCCCCGTGTGTAGCCGCCGAGGTCCACTCCGGTTTCCCACACCGGCACGACGACTACCCAACGGGATTTTCGCCGGTTGGTGGGACAGCCTCCCAGGGAGGATGATCCTGGGTTCGGGTCCCCTGCTGACCGGCAGGTGGCCGGCGGTGACCATTCCCATCGGGTCTCCCTGTACACCATGCCAGCCCCTCACGCTCAATACCCCGACCAAGACCTCACCACCGCAGGTTTCAGGCCTCACCAAAACCCGCCACACACAAACACACCCAGAAAGTTGGGCTCCCGGCTCTCTCGCTCACCGAACGAAGTGCAGCAGCAAATTGCTACTACTCAAACGTCGATCTTCTGCGAGAGTGTGGTACTGCCCCGGACGGACCGGCCCGCGACTGCAAACAAAAGACTGTCTACAGTGTGGTCCTACCACCAATCTATATTCTTTGATATCTATATACGTATAGATGATTTGAAATTAAAATAGAGTAGTATCTACAGATTGTTCATTTGTATCTTTATATATATTTCTTGTATAAGTCATACGTGATTATGCAAATCAGTAACGAGCAGTAATACTTGTGATTAAAACAAAATGCGCACGATTCTTACGAACAAGCAGCCATTTGTAAACCATTTAAACGTAATATGCAGTGTTTCCACTTTAAAGATTGCCTTTCCCGACGCTTCAATTCAGATTTCCCCTTTTCGGGACTTATTCCCCTTCATAAGTTATTCTGCTGTAGTTATTAGCTTTAGCACTAGTGTAATAACTAAAAAAAAACTTCGATTTCCTTCTAATGGTCGGTATACTCGACAACAATATATCGCATCGATTTGACCGCGCAGACCGTTTGTGCAGTTAATCGAACGTCCATACATCGTATACACGTTTATGATATTTGCGGCGATCGTCCATTTGCAGCAGAAATTCAGGCGAGAATCATGTCATCCTTGATGGAAGACGATAAAGCACTGGCGCGAGCGTCGCTCATTTTATGTAAAAAGCAAAGAAAATCACGTAGTATGTGGTGTAGAAATTGGCTTCTTATAAGGAAATCCTATGACTTGACGACTGAAAGTATCTCTCATGTGTTTATTGAGAGAGACTCACATGTAAAACATACACGCAGAGGCCTATGCAGGGACGTATGTAGTATGTGGTGCAGAAATTGGCCTCTTAAAAGGAAGTCATACCCAAATGTGAATTTATTGAATTTTATTGATTTTTTTATTATAGTCTCCCTATTGGCATTAGAATCAATAGGTTTGTACATATCAATTAGCCTATCGCAGGCAGCATTTTTCTTGTTGCGGTTATGATAGTCTTTACTTTTCTTATTCCAGAAGCAAATTATAACTCTCTATAAACTCTTCCAATAATTCCCGGTTGTTGCTATTATTATTATCAACTTGCAACATGTTGACTTGCATCTACAGCAAGCGTCGTGAACGAACTAAAGGATCACCATGACTTCCATCCACATACTACAACAAAACTGTGCAAACATGATCGACAACAACTTATCGAATAGTTTTTGAAACTGATCCGATCGTTTGGGCCAACCAAAAAATTCTGAGACTATTTTCGTACACACTATCGATAAAACTGCACAAACGGTCTGCGCAGTCAAATCGCTACGATATATCGTTGTCGTGTATACCGACCAGAAATATGTATATAAAACCTGCACGTGTTGCGACTGTTTCTTTTATACAGTAAAACGTAAAGCCTTGCCTAAAATTTGTCGCAATATTTTAGGTTAGGCTTTACCCATGATTTATCGCAATTTCCCCTTTGCCTTCCCCTCTGGACCCTGATTTCCCCTCAAAAGGGGAATTTCCCTTCATTGTGGCAATATGGCAGCGGCAGACGCTGTCATTAGGTTGTCATTCTATTAATTCGCCAGCGCCCCTAGTGTCATTTTATTGTCACAAACTAAACTTCTAAATTATGGAAATTTAAAAAAAAAAAAAGTTCACAGAGTACCTACATTTGTGTATACCGATGGTTCATAGAGTATTAGAGTAAAATTTTTGTCTTGGCTGCAGTCACTAGAGCTACGATTGACGGATAGAAAAAAAGTATGATAACAAATATGGCGGCTTACAGAGCGTCATTGAATTTTGTTTATTAGGTCAACATCTTCGTACACGATATATCTGCTGATTATGTGGTCATATAAAGTGGGAAGGAGTTTCAATGTCAACGGGCGGAAAAGGTACACCAAGATTCTATAAAAGTGATAGAAGTAGAGATTTTAGTGGATGACGCCAGCGGTCGGCGATTTCAGGAGGTGCCGGGGCGAAGGCGCTCGGCGGTAGGCGACTAGGCGGGTGATATGCAAGCGGCGCCGGCGCGCTACGTGTCCGTGAGCGAGCTGTACTCGACCGACGAAGTGGAGCTGTTGCTAGACGAGATACGCGAGCTCGAGCCGACGAGCTGCCGCGGGGAGGACGTGCAGGTATACTAGCTACCAGCTACATACTTCTCTATAACATGCATCATTGTTGCTCTTAATGTTTTACTCATAGTCTTACAAGTTTTTATATTGAACTGGTTGTAGGTTTAGTGATGTATATTGAAGACATGGGCAGTAGGAGTTGGTGACAAAAGTTTAATGAAGGTTATGTTGTCCGTAGAGGTAACATTGTACTTTCGAAGTTATTAAAATTGCAGATATTCAAGTTGTACGTGTTGTTATACATTGCATTATGTATGAACAAAGTTGACATGACAGTGTTTGTGTATACAGTACTTGATCATTTACATTATGGCTTATGATGTATTCATATGTTGTCCACAGTGGAGTACTGTTAGTTCACATTGGCACTGTTTTAGCACCACAGGTGGTCTCATATGCATATTCTACTTGCTCCTTTATAATTTATAGTTTTGATCAAAATA
The DNA here is from genome assembly GCA_032191425.1 of Lymantria dispar. NCBI lineage: Eukaryota > Metazoa > Arthropoda > Insecta > Lepidoptera > Erebidae > Lymantria > Lymantria dispar. Next base: position 31,703,650 of record CM063455.1, read on the forward strand.
GTTAATATATGAATATTTCAAACTTTATTTTATCACATCTCTGTCTATCTGTTACCTATCTATATGGTTAAGATATAGCCATACCAGGTGTTGTGAGTTTGATTCTCATGCATGGCAACACTTGGTGAAATATAAAGATAATTGTATATACATATACTACACGTAATAGACATGCTTGTCTGTTATAATGGGCACTGTTTTGGGGCCCGCGATAAGAAATTTATAAAGGAAGCTAAATATCAGACACTGCACCTATTAGTAGTAATAGGTACTTCTTCTATTATACATACACTAGCTTGTGTCCCCGACTTTGACCACATGGTAAAAATGGTTTTAATAGGATTTTTAATTGATTTTTTACATTATTCATTTTTGAATACTTAAAAATTATAATAATCTTTATTATAGTGTAGGGATTTAAAGGTTAAATAAACATGAAAAAAATATAAAACTTTGTTATATTTTATGAACTTAATTTCAATAAAATATGAAACAAGTCTGCCATCAATTATATTAAGAAGCAACCCGCCCTCGCTTCGGTTATAGTCGTTTTACCCGCGTAGTTCCCGTTCCCGTGGGAATACCGGGATAAAATATAGCCTAGTTTATGCCCTGATATTATAGCTTTCCATTGGTGAAAGAATTTTTGAAATCGGTCCAGCCGTTTTGAAGATTACCCGGAACAAACAGACAGACAGACAAAAATTTTTTAATTGCTATTTTAGGCATAGGTGTCGTGCAAATAACCGTGTGAGCATGAGAAAAGCCTATTATTTTGACATTACAAACAGACACTCCAATTTTATTTATTGGTATAGACTAGCAACCCGCCCTCGCTTCGGTTTTAGTCGTTTTACCCGCGTAGTTTCCGTTCCCGTGGGAATACCGAGATAAAATATACGTTTACGCCCTGATATTATAGCTTTCCATTGGTGAAAGTATTTTTGAAATCGGTACAGCCGTTTTGAAGATTACCCGGAACAAACACAAACAGACAAAAATTTTTTAATTGCTCTTTTAGGCATAGGTGTCGTGCAAATAACCGTGTGAGCATGAAAAAAGCCTATTATTTTGACATTACAAACAGACACTCCAATTTTATTTATTGGTATAGACTAGCAACCCGCCCTCGCTTCGGTTTCTGTCGTCTTAACCCCGTAGTTCCTGTTCCCGTGGGAATACCGGGATAAAATATAGCCTAGTTTACTCCCTGATATTATAGCTTTCCATTGGTGGAAGAATTTTTTAAATCGGTTCAGCCATTTGGAGATTACCTGGAGTAAATGGTCAGACAGACAGACAAAAAAATTATAAAATGATTTTTAGGCATATGTATAGTGCAAATAACCGTGTGAGCATGAAAAAGGCCTATTATTTTGACATTACAAACAGACACTCTAATTTTAATTATTGGTATAGATGTTTAAGCAAAATATGAAGTAGGTTGAATCAAGGAACCACATTGTGCCTTACAAACTTGCCTCCTGAACCCCCCTTTTTCACCCCTTAGAGGTTAGAGAGGAATTTCATCACACCCTTTTTTATTATAATATGCCTATGTCATACAAAGAACACATCCTCCAAGTTTCAGGGGTCTACAATCTGTGGTTTAGTCTGTGCGTTTATGTCATCGGGCTAAGTATTTTATATAAAGTTTACAAAATTATAACAATTATATTGTGATTGTTATAATTTAGTGATTTGACTATGTTATAGTAACCAGCTTGTATCTCTAAATGTTGTTCTTGAGTCTGGATGTAATTTGTGTTCATTAATTGTATGTGAGTAAAGGAATGTCTGTGTGAATAATGTGAGCTTGGTAAAATCTGCTAAGTGGGTACCAGCAGAAATTGTGGAAACCCTCCTCAGAAACTTTAAATGTGAATTGGGATGTTCTACCCATACATCAAGGATGATGATTATGTTTTATGCCTCTTTATGGGGAGACATACGTCTAACAGTACATCTGAAGGTTGAAGATGCTCATGAAAGAATTTCATTAGCATATCATATTTGAAATAGATTTCATCATTCTGAATTCTATTGTCCACTGCTGGATGTTAGCCTTGTATGAACCTGTGTTGTCCACATTCAACGACTCCCAGCAATCTTCAACAAGTCATTGTTCCACATGGCAGAGAGCCTCCTACACAATGTCTTCTGATATGTGGTTGTGACTTGACAATCTTTCTTCAGCAGGGGTTATCAGTTTCTTGATTGATGTGGCCTGCTTATTGCCACATCAATTTGCCAATTCCTTGTTCCGTGTTGGATACACTCATTCTTCTATGGATTTCCATATGTCAGATCCCATCTAGCACAGTAATCCTGAGCACAGCCTGCTTCATAGCATATCGAGCAACTTTGAGTCTAGTTATGAGATCTCTATTTAGGGACAACATATCTGTGTTATAAGTCATCACTGGTAATGCACACTGGTCACAGACCTGTGTTATCAGACACTTAGGTATTAAGAAAAGTATCAGCAGTATTTCCAGTTGAATATCTAATAGTATAACTATTGTTGTTGCAATATCTTTGAGCACGTAGTATGATGTGGTCTGTAGGTGAGCGTTGTCCGCAGGACTTCGAGATAGCGGGCAGCGGGGTTTGCGGCGGCGGCGGGGGGCGCTCGCCCGCGGGCACCGAGGCCACGGAGCGGTCGTGGGACTCGCACGCGCAGTACCGGCAGGCGGGCGCGCCGGCCGCGCGCGCGCTGGCGCCGCTCTACTGCCGCGCGCGCCGCTTGCTCGCGCCCGGCGCACTGCTGGCGCTGCTGTGCGCCGCCGCCTGCGCCGCGCTCTGGGCCGGCGCGGGGCTGCGCGTGGCGCGCCTGCCGCTGGCGCCGCGTCTGCAGCTGCTGCTGCTGGCGGCGCTCTCGTCGGCGCTACTGCACGCCGCGCTGCTCGCCATGCACGTGACGCGCCTCGCCGCACTGCTGCCGCTCGACTGGCGCCTACTGGTACGTAACGAGCACCCCGTCGAGATCATTGCTCACGTCCTCCAGTGATTCGGATGTGACATCTGCCATCCCTCCATCAGCCTGTAGACGTCCACTATTAGACACTATCTCCCCGCGACAATGCCCTGCAGAATGATCCTGTGCCACTTGCATCCGACAGTTCCCTGCAACTTTCAGAATGTAGTCAGTCCAACTAATCGTAGGGGTCGAGGCCGATCCGTGGTCGCCATTCAAGAGCATTTCATCCCCAACGGCTGGCGGTTCGACGAGCGAACGAACGGCACCCATCGACTTTCGTATTCTTTACATACATTGCTATGATGTGGCTCCCTAAATTGCCATATTATCTCCCTATAGTGTAGTGATTGCGTTGCGTGTGCATATAAAGTATTGACTTGAGTGACAGAGTGACAGCCTGTATAACAATATTATACAGTCAAACCTGGATAAGCGAGAGTTCAAGGGAGCACAATCTCATTCTCGCTTATAGAGGTTTCTCACTAAACCGAGTTTCTCGCTAATGCAGGTTGCTAGCAGAAAAGTTCTGGATTCCCAGTTTTGTAGCAAACTCTTTTGATTTTTCTTTCAACAAAGGTCCATCTATAGGAATGTTCTTATCGAGAGTTTGTTTTATCCATTCCAAAAGGCACTTTTCGATATTGGTAAATTCAGAAACTCTAGTCCTCTTAATATTGCCATGTCCATCAGAGCACTCGGACTTTATAGAGTCTTTGGATTTTATAATTTTATAATAGGCGGATTCTGGTAAACTAAACTCCCTTTGAATTTCATTTCGCGATTTGCCGGATTCAAACGCATTCACTGTTTTAAGTTTATCATTAATGACAGTACTTTAATTTTCCGTTTTGACATGATGCAGAACAGAACTTTCCTTCGCAATTGATTAACTATAAACTGAGTAAGTCCGACAAGCAGGACGGTACACAGGCACACGTGTCCATTCGAAAAGAATGCGATAAATAACAACGTTATTTAGTTCCACGAAATAGAATAGGTACAATATTGACGAGAAAACAATTAAAAAGCAATGGTAAGTAGTGCCACTAAAGTTAAGAAAGAGTCATAAAATAGCAGATGTTAAATTTGTTTTGTCATTTGTTCCTGTATGTGTGTAATTTTTATTGTAGCTATAGTTCCTCCTAAATAATATAAATAAATAAAGCTCGACTGTCGCTTATAGAGGTATAGATAAGTAGCAGTCTCACTTACGGAGGTTCATGAGGGAAAAACGACTCTCTCTTACAGAGGTTTCTGTTTCTCGCTAATAGAGGTTTTGGGAGCTTAAAATGACGGGTCCTGGCTATTATTCTCACTTATAGAGTTTTCTCACTTATCCAGTTCTCACTTATCCAGGTTTGACTGTATTGGATTTGGGAAAAAGTTCGTAGCGTTTTTTCAGTAAAATTCGACTGCTTGGTTACGGCGCGTGGATGAATTTATTTAAACCAAAAATGCTCCATTATTAGTATTATTACCGACAATGTTTCGCCATTGTTTTGGTAGATCAATGATCCCATTGGTGAAAATCTTCTGAGATTTTTGGTTGAAGAACTGAATCAACTAGTTTTCACAGGCTTCTTTTGAAGCCAACTTAATTCAATTGAGAGAGATCTGCAGAAATCGAAACAGATGACAGACGGACTATACTGTAGGTGCATCAAAACTTCCCAACCAAACTTTCTTAATTTTTGACGGGTCATCAAAGAAGTGTGTGGTCGAGCGTTGTCATGATGGACGACAACACCTTCCCTATTAATCGATTCGGGCCGTTTTCTTTCAATCGCCTGGCGTAATCTCTCTAGTTGTGCACAGTAGAGTTGAGAATCAATCGTCTGACCAGTTGGAAGTAGCTCATGGTGGGCGATTCCCCTCCAGTCTCACCACACACACAGCATCAATTTTTTTGGCGTCAATGTTGGCTTAGCGAACGCCTGTGACGGCTCACCAGTCTTTATCCACGATCTTTTACGCTTTCGATTACCGTACGTAATCCATTTTACATCTCCGGTTATTAAAAGTTTCAGAAACGGCTCGATTTCATCCCGTTTCAGCAGCGCATCGCAGATGTTAATTCGGTTCATCATGTTCTTCGCACCCAACTCATGAGGAACCCACATGTCAAGCTTTTTTTTGTAACCAGCTTTGTGTAAATGGTTTAAAACAATTTTGTGGACAATGCCTAGCTCCATACCAATATCAACACTGCTGATATGCTTATCTTGTTGGACTTTTTCAAGAATTTCATCAGATTTTTCAGTGATTGGACGACCGCAGCGTGGCTCATCTTTCACATTAAAATTACCAGAACGAAAGCGAGCGAAAAATTTCCACGCAACAGATTTCGATAAAGTACCTTCACCATACACAGTACAAATTTTATCACAAGCCTATGCAGCCTTCTTCCCCTTATAATAATAACATTGCAGAATATAACGAAATTTCTCATTATTCTTCTCCAATTTCGAGTGTGAATAACTTTCCAACCATTGCACCGATTATAATGTTTATACGTTCAAACAAATATTGGGAAGGCCACCTAAAAAACGAGCCCTCAGCGGTGTCGCTGTGACTTGTTATTATTTAGTTATCTGCAACCAATGCCATCTATTGGGAAAAACGTCACGAACTTTTCCCAGACCTATTATATTATAATGGTGTTGTTTGTTTCGGGCGCGGCGCGGCGTATACCTACATTTGACATGTAGGCGGTAGTTGTACACTCAGACGTGTATATATACGTGTTGTTGTGTATTTCAGGGTGCGTGTACGAGCGCGTGGAGTGCTGTGTCGCTGTGTACGGGCGGAGCGCTGTCGCTGCACGCGGTGCTCGCCACGCCCGAGTACCGGCGCGCGCCGCCACGGCTGGCGACGCCGCTGACGGTGGCGGCGGCGCTGGCGCTGGCGGGCGGGGCGCTGGCGCTGCTGATGGCGGCGTGGGGCGCGCGCTCGTGCGTGCGGGGCCGCGCGCTGCGCCGGGGCGGGTCCCGCCGCGCCGCCTACCGCGCGGTGCCGCCGGCGCCCCCGCCCGAGGCGCTGCCCTCCACGTCGCGCGACGACCCGTTATAGTGAAGGCCCCCCGCCACCGACTTCTAGTCGCGCAGGCCAAACACAGCACTTTTATAGTTTTATACAGACGCGCCACATTCACCCCGTTTAGTTATCAACAATGATGTTGTATCTAGTCATGTCTAGTGAGGCTACGTGAGAGACACGCGTCATATGTAGTGACATGTATGTACATAATAATCGGCGTCCGGTGCGCATTATATATATATATATATATCTATGTACGTGACGTCATAAGCTTGTATGTATATCAAATGGTTTGCATGATATTATATGTATAATTATTATTGTTCATAGTAAACTTACATTATGTATAGCGATAAGGAGATGTTGATGTGTTATATAACTTGTTATAGGAAATAATTTTATACTATCTGTCAATGTCTGTCTGTATATCGTCACCTAGTATCCGACAGTTTGGGTTAACTGTTCAGTTCTATTGATGTTCTGCTCGGCTAGGATAGCGCTCCACGACCACATACATAACAGCATTTTATACACTTATATAAATTACAAATTTTCACGAAATGTGGGTACTTGTAAATAATTGTAATTTTGAGATAGCTTTTAATGGCAATTAAATATAAAGAATGTCTCAGGTTATGGAACAACCGGTCGACGAGAGTTAGGCAATGGTGGTAGGAACACATAAAATAAAATAAGAAAAATATCAATTTGTTAATGAATTAAAGACGTGTACAATTTTTAATATTGTCATTGTTCTTTCATGTGAGTCCGATTGAAATGTATAAAGTGATACTTAATCTGCAATATATAAGTGCTTTGTTAAATGTTCATTAGAAATTTAATGAATCAATGATTATGTTCGCATAAGCAAGACAAACTTCCCCTTAATATTAGCTGATCGGACGATCCTACCTACCTACCTACCTACTAACCGTCAACGCGACTCACATGCCTACATGTTTTCTGTTTATAATATGTAGTATTTTAGGCATAGACTCTTAGACACACAATTTTGAAATCAGAATGACTACTTTGTTTTTGTTTAATATATATTCTAATGACGATCCATGATCGATAAACAGCAACATACTCGACTTGTTCCATAATATGCGACACCTGTATATCTCAAAGTGACACAACCATTTTGATTATATTTAGCGGTCCACTATTATTGTATATAGAAGAACATTAGCGTGGTTGCATTATATAAATGAATATGCATTAACTAGTCTTCTGTTGATATCTCACTTTAGCCCAGTCGAATTAGATGAAAAACGGACCAAACCCAGAAAAAATTATAAGTAGAATTTTCCTTCGGAATTCGTTAGGGGGGGTCATTGGGAGTCTACATTTCGGTTTTCGAATTCCCAGTGGTTTTGCGTTTTCCGCCATCTTAATTTTAAGGGTGGTTTTGTTTTTTAAATAACTCGTTTATTTTCAATTTTACACGAAAAATGGTAATTACCAAAGTTGTTCAGAATTAAATTTCCTACAATTTTTGTTCTCATAATTTTTTCCGTAGGGTCGATATTTCCCGATTCACACCCGAAAAGAAAGGGTGATTTTTTGTTTATTGAATAACTCTTTTGTTTTCAATTTTACGCGAAAAGTGGTCATCACCAAAGTTGTTTGCAAGTAAATTTCCAACAATTTTTGTTCTTTTTTTTTTTATTTTTTTTTATTGCAAACGGTGGCAAACGAGCAAACAGTACACTTGATGGTAAGTGTTGCTGCCGCTCATGGACCTTTACAAGGCCGTTGCCTACCGCGAAGAAAGTGAAGGGAGTGTGAATGCGTGCATTGAGGCTCGGTGATACAAAGGGCACCACCAAAACTCCACACGCAAACACCCTCAGAAAGTTGGGCTACAGAAAAATTGATAAGAACAAAAATTGTTGGCAATTTACTTTCAAACAACTTTGGTGATGACCACTTTTCGTGTAAAATTGAAAACAAAAGTGTTATTCAATAAACAAAAAATCACCCTGTCTTTTCGGGTGTGAATCGAGAAATATCGATCCTACGGAAAAAATGATGAGAACAAAAATTGTAGGAAATTTAATTCTGAACAACTTTGGTAATTACCATTTTTCGTGTAAAATTGAAAATAAACGAGTTATTTAAAAAACATAAAACCACCCTTAAAATCAAGATGGCGGAAAACGCAAGACCACTGGGAATTCGAAAACCGAAATGTAGACTCCCAGTGACTCCCGCTAACGAATTCCGAAGGAAAAATTCTACTTATAATTTTTCCTGGGTTCAATCAACAATTCGACTGGGCTACTTCTAATTAACGCACAAATAGTAAATATTATCTCGTCGTCCATTTTATAGTAATATTTAGATGTGTTTTTATATATTGTATGATGTATATGTTTATATTACATTGATGTTATTGTCACTATGCCCAACGCACATACAATGTAATAAGGCACAATAACTTTGTTATCTACTAACATTAATATAGATGACATTGTGCTGAGAACCCTCAAAACTTACGTGTTGTCGCGGCTAACTTGTAAAAGGTGTCTGCGGCTAGCAACCGTATACACAAAAAAAAAAAATGCAGAAATATAACACAAACAACTTTTAATCAACAAGTGCTTTTTTGGTCAACTTGTTTCAGCAACGTCGGTAAAATATTAACGAGGTGTCATTCGATTCGCATGCATAGCATGTATTGTCGCGAAAAAAAATTGAATAAATGCCCACAAAATATGCAAAGTTAGAAAATTAACAAAATCGCCTTAACAATTGATTTTGACAAAAATAGTTAATGTATTAAAAAAGCGTGCAATTTTTTTATTAGCTATAATCCACCCGATTATTGTTTGTCCATCCAATCGGTGCTCGACTCTTTTAATCCTTAAATTTCGTTTCACTAATTTTTATTCATAATATGTCCGAAGTGAGCGTGACTTGCCCCAGTCAGAGTACCCGTTTTCGGATGTAGGTATTGGCAAAATTATAAATCGTACAATTCTGGGTAGGTAGCACTTTTGAATAGGCAATTTCAACCTTTACAGAATGTCTTATTATCAAAATACTAATCCGAATTAATTGTTGAAGTATTAACAAAGCACTCGTAATACGTTTTTTATATTTTTTTAATAATTTATTCAATTATTGCAAGCGGCAGTTTTTATTTTAAATCATCCATTTATGTTGCTTGGAATCGAATGTCTTATTCCTATTATAACCACGCTGTCGAAAAAAGAAATTACTAAATGGCGCTTGTTGATTAGAATATTAGTAAATTTAATTATTTGTAAAATTATAAATAACCTAGGCATGTTAAAGTGCTATATTTCGGTATTGTAGATTGTTAGTGTATATTCACATTGACAAGCAGGCAGTACTAAAATGATTGAATTATCAATTTATTAAGAAATAGATACGTTTTGACGTGTGTATTCCCAAGGAGGATGTATTCTCATAGAACTATTGCCAATAACTTTGTAATATGTAGGATGGTAGAAGACATATTGGGTGGACCTGAGTAATTGGTATAGTGTGAAGCCGCCCCACAAGTGTGTGACGTGCGTGCGTCAGTCGTTATACTAGCGAGCAGAACTCGGGGGTGCGGGGCCGACCTCCAACATTGCTTCGTTATAGTCTGTGTGAACATTTGGTTTGTGTACCTTATACATATCACATTGTCGTATCGGTTACCGGCGAGAGGCGGCCGAGTGTGACGCGCCTACATACCCGCCCCCGCGCCCTCTACACGCCCCTACCTCCCCTCCCCCCCTACCCCGCCCCCCCTCTCAGCGTGGCGTTGTGCGCGATCTCGTAATATAATATATTGTGACTAGTCATTTTTACTTTAAACGTTTTAATAATAATAATTATATGGGTTTTATACAAATATAACCTGTGTTTCATTGATTCACCCAATGAACATACCCCATCGGGCCTCTCTACGCGTTGAAGGTTTTTGAAGTAAAACTAGTTTGGAATCGTGATTTGAGATTTTATAAAACGCTTTTCATGTTTTCGTCTCACGACGACAAATATAAATGTATAAGATCAAGTCTGCGAGAGAATGAGATAGAATGTATTACACAGTATTTCATATTAGTTTTTTATTGCCATTGGTAGTAAACAGCAAACCTATGAGTACGTAAGTGATGCTGCTCCTCGTGAACCTTTGTTAGGTCGCTGTCTACCGCGAGGAAGGTAAAGGCTTCGGTGATACTGAAATTGCTACTACTTACAGATCGTTTTTTTTTTTGTTTTTGTGCGATGCTTCTTAGCAGCGCCGCTCATATACCTACTAACGGGAGGAGTGATGGATGTGATGAGTAGGGATCCGTGTTGCTATTCCATAAATAGAGCTTCAAGCTCCACTGGAATCATCGTCAGTTCTGCATTCGAAATTGGGAGAAATTTTGTTTTTGTAAAAGTAGAGCATTGGATTATTGTAATTCAGTACATAGGCCGTAGGTAGGCCTCATAACTAAGCTCGAAGTCGCTCAGCGGGCTATGCTCGGCAATCTAATGAAGAATGGGTGTAACCGATATAGCACAAAGAATTAGCACACTGAAGTGGCAATGCTTAGGCTGCCAATCGACAACTGCTGAGAATGAAAGGTTCTCGAGTAGTGACCACGTACCGGACGATGCAGTGTACGGCGAACCGTGTGGCCAGACAACCTCGGAATAGTTGCTGGGCGTCGTTGGATGCAGTTGGCACAAGACCGTACTTTGTAGTGAAGCATGAGGGAGATCTACATCCAGCTGTGGAGGGCAAAAATAAACTTAAAAGTACACGAGCGAGGGTTGTTACAACTGTAGGTGGGACGAATGGTGGTCACAATAGATTGAAGTAGTTTGTGTGCGATAAGAAACTAATTATATTCATATAAAATTAATCATGATTGTTGTCAGTTATCGACAATAAATCAAAGTTATCGTCGATACGATAATATATATTTGCATTTAATCATATAGTTCACGCTAATCGTATGTTAAGATCAAAGCGGATTCAGTTAGCGATGTGTCGCACTGCACTCGAGCTCCCCTACTGCTTGCGCCGATGTTAGTCGAGTTAATTCGTGTTAGGGCAGTGTCGTGTTGTGTGCAGTCATACTGCATCAGAGTGCAGCCCCTTCGATGCATCCTCCTGCACAGGGGCGGGTCTCTCGTGGCGTCCACTCCGCGCACACGGAGAGTTCTATATTTGGTCAGTACTACAGGGACCGCGAGTTGATCGTAGCGCCCGAGGGAATTCTCAAATTGCTCACCGCTGTAAGTGTAACTTAAACCATGTGATTGATTGAATATATCTACAGCTCTATTGATTGAATATATCTACGTTCAATCATAAACAATTCGGCTTCACTCACGGCAAATCAACTATCGACGCGGCCGTTGCGGTAAGACGTGTCATTAGCGCATCCGTTTTTAAATACGTACTGGGTGTCTTCCTGGATATCTCAGGTGCTTTCGATAACGCCTGGTGGCCAATGCTACTTCTTAAATTAAAGGCTCGTGGTTGCTATAGAAATATCTACCAAATCATACAGTCGTACTTTTTAAATGGCTCGACTAAATTGAAACTTGGTCACCATGCTGTGTCGAAACCACTGACGATGGGCTGCCCTCAAGGTTCGGTATTAAGTCCATATCTATGGAATTTAGGTTTTGACGATTTTCTCGAGTTACCTCTACCGAAAAATTGTCTACTGATCGGCTATGCAGACGACGGACTTTTACTTATACAATCGAACACAAGGGATGGTTTAGAGAAATTAGCGGAAACATGCCTCAATGATATATTCGATTGGGGTACACGAAACCGGCTTGCCTTCGCACCACAAAAAACATATCATCTTTTATTAAAAGGACATTTACAATCAGCGCCGCGTATAAAATTCAATAATATGACTGTCAAAAAGAAAGAATCAGTTTGCTATCTCGGCCTAGTCTTAGAAAAAAATTTTTCATTTATTGAACATATTAAAACTGTAGGCGAAAAAGCGAAACGGAATTTCTACGCGCTTACTAGAATATCCACATCTACTTGGGGCCTTCGTTTTAATACACTTAAAACCATATACATGGCCACATATTTGGGGTGTATTTGTTACGCTGCACCTGTATGGGCCGATAGGGCCACCATAGGGGCGGCTCGCCTTAAATTACTACAGAGCCAACGATTGGCCCTAATATTCTTATGTAAAGCCTATAGAACGGTTAGTACCGAGGCCTTACCAGTACTCGCGGGTGTACTTCCGGTTGATTTGGAGATTCAGAGACGAGCGTCAATGTATTACACCACAAAGGAAACTATGAATACAGATTTCCTTCTACCGCGCGACCGAAATAAAATTGCTAGATTGTTTGCACCACAATCCATTGTTTATGAGGAACTTTTAACTGAATGGCAAGAAAGATGGGATTCATCATCGAAAGGTCGTCATCTTTATCTATTTTTTCCATGCATCCGGGAGCGCCTGGAGAAGGTGTGGTTGGAGGTTGACCACTTCGTGGCCCAATTTTTAACTGGCCATGGCAACTTTAAAAGTAAATTATTTTCTTTTAAACTCGTACCATCACCATTATGTCAATGTTCCACATCTGACCACGAGTATGAACAATCAGCACATCACATTCTCTGGGAGTGCGATCTCTGGCGAAACGAGCGTAACCTTATGTTAAACAGTTTGCAAGTCACCTGTGGGGTAGTATACTATACGGACCTTGTAGCAACTCGAGAAAATTTCCGTGCGTTCATGCGTTTCTGCCATACCTACTGTAGCAATCAATCTTAACGCTCACATATAGGCCCCGTTAAGCTCTTCCGTATCCGTGGTGCCGTACTGCTGCGCTATCGTAGCTGTACTCCTGTTTACTTATTGGCTGACTAGTCATTTTGTTTTCCTGTCTCCCGCTTTGCCTGGGAGGGAAGTGGAATCTCTCTTTCCAACTCCTCCTCTTTAATCTTTTCTAATTAAATTTGTTGCGGGTCCCAAGACAATTAAAATCATATCCCGGGACTGCCTGAGGGTCAAACCTCGGTGTCATTTATGGAGACCATTGTGGATCCTGGCTTACAGGAGTTACAATGGTGGGAATGTGTGGTGGGATTAGTCCCAAAAAAAAAAAAAAAAAAAAAATATATCTACAGCTGCTGTCACACTAGTCACCTTGTCCCGCACTGAGTTTGCAATCCAACACGTGCTGATGTCAAATTTAAAAATGTAATAACGGTTTTTTTTTGTTAAGAACAATTGTGATTAAAGCTCTTTATCATTTTAGCTCACACACGTTCCATCTTTGAGCTCGAGCCTCCTATAAAATAGGAGGGAAATTAACCTTCTGTACCACGTTGATTAGACGCGTTAGTATAGGATTTTATTACAAGTTTTCTTCTCTTGGATAGATGTTATATGCATATCTAATCCCTTGGTCGTCGTTTATCACACCTACGGGCAAGAGAGAGTAGTGAATTATTTTCTTATTCCGTCACCACACGGAAGTTTATCTTAGCAGCAAGTAATCGATCCGTTTGTAGTCTCTCACTGCTCGCTTAACTCTGTAAAGGTGTAACTCAATAGGTATGTTGTCATAGAGACACTAGTCTCAACACAGAGCGAGACGAGCACTATTATATTGTTGTTGTCGAAGAAACACCCAACAATATATAAAAGTATAGAAGTATGTACAAAAGTTTAGTAAATATAGTATAGTATTACATTTATATAGTTAAATATATCTGATAGCCCGTATTCACCACAGAGAGCTCTAAGTAGATACATATATAGGTGTCGTACAAATCTCGTAGATAGAACATAGCAGTGAGACGAACACAGATAAAGCAGGAGGACGGCATCTATCAAAAATACTATTGATTTGACGTGGTTTCTATATGAAAATTTGATATGTATTTGAAAGAGATCTACCAAACGATTTATATAAGGTACTTGAGTGTGAGGGCACGTACCGTATGATGAAATGTTTTTAGTCCATTGAAAAGTTACATTTGGGGTTGCGTTTTTTAGAGGACGCAATTTTATTTTTTAAATGTGTAGGGGGGGTCAGTGTAAAGCTAAAACCAAGTTTGTGGGGTCGCCACCCTTGTCCCACGGCCGCCATCTTGAAAATAGGGGTTGAAATGGTTTTTATGATATATCTCTTAAACTATTTATCTGATAAAAAAAATTGTTAACATTTTTGTTGCAAATTAAATTCTCTACAATTTTAGTCCAGTAACTTTTTGTCATAGGACTATAAATAAAAAGTTATAAGCGAAAATGTTCAGAAATTCGAGAAATAAATTTATATTTTTCGATATATCTTTTTTTTCATCATTTACAAAAAAATTATATCAGACCATTTTTGTAGATCGTTTACTTTTGTAAGCAACATTTTTTCATTAAGTCAATAGTTAAGGTTTTACAGCGCTCCGAAGTGAGTACTGGAGGCGCGTTTTCTTTTACGTGGTATCCCCAAGACCTCTTGGCCATCCCCAAGAGGCATAATCCACGGTGATTTTCTAAATTTGAACTACTCCGTCCTCAGTCTTTTCGATGGCCCAGGCTGCGGCTCAGCATCTGATCGACTTTTTGAATTAAATATCAGTAGGAGAACTGGAGAATGAAGGGGTGTTAATGTCGACGGTTCATCATCAAAGTCATTTTCATTTATTAATTCTGAGAGCCCCATTACGTTGCTGCAAGTCTCTCTAGAACAATGGAAGCACACTGCAGAACATTTCAGGCCTGCTTTTCGACATCCACATATCGCTCCACAGTTTCCTTTGAATTTGCAAAAGATCAATTTTAGAAGCTCAGGGGGTGCTGGAGGTTTAGGGCTCTGCTATTTTGCCATTATTGATGCCAGTCATCAATAATTTTCCACATTTTTCCAGCCCCAGTCTTCAGGATCATTATTATTACCAAGCCACGACTGGACCTGATGGTTGACTCGGAAAGTATGAACTCCAGACTCTACCTTGTGGGTGGTGGGGAAAAGAGTCAATAATTAATTATTAATAATATTGCAAATTAATAATTAAAAAAATTATACTAACAAAATAAAAAAAATACAATAACTTATGATTATTTACACAAGTAGTATGTATAGTTAAGAGTACTGAAAAATAGTACTCCCTTCGGAGCGCTGTAAAACCTTAGCTATTGACTTAATGAAAAAATGTTGCTTATAAAAGTTGTTACTTAAAAAACGATCTACAAATATGGTCTGATAACATTTTTCGTAAAATGATAAATTAAAAGTTATATCGAAAAATATAAGCTTTTTCTCGAATTTCTGAACATTTGCGCTTATAACTTTTTTGTTTATAGTTCTACGACAAAAAGTTACTTAACCAAAGTTGTAGAGAATTTAATTTTCAACAAAAAATGTTAACACATTATTTTTATCAGATTAATAGTTTAAGAGATTTATCGTAAAAACCATTTCAACCCTTATTTTCAAGATGGCGGCCGTGGGACAAGGGTGGCGACCCCACAAACTTGGTTTTAGCTTTACACTGACCCCCCCTACACATTTAAAAAATAAAATTGCGTCCTCTAAAAAACGCAAGGTAAGGCCTAAAAAATGTAACATTTCAATGGACTATTTAAAGATATGCACATCATATCAATAGATATTTTGCTTACCTCAAGCGAGTCTTCGGTAGTATAGTGGTCAGTATCCCCGCCTGTCACGCGGGAGACCGGGGTTCGATTCCCCGCCGGAGAGACTTTTTGATAATTTAATGAATAATTTTTGAAAAACAAATTCTGTGAAGCAGACCGTTTGCTGACATCTCCAATAGTGGACATCTAATCAATTGTAGAAGCTATATAAGTTCTCATACGAAATTCACGCAAGAACCTTAATTATCCGGTTGTCACATATTAGTAGAATTAGAATTCAAAATCGCTTATTATCACCCCGAGAGAGCCCCTGTCACCATTACATTGTACCATTAACTTTAGTACCACTACTACCATTTGTTCATTAAATTATATAATGTATATTGTTTCATCATTTCAGCTCATATACGTCCCACTATTGTGCTCGAGCCTCCTCCACAATAGGTGGGCAATTGACCTTACTATATCATGCTAGTCAGTCAGACAGGTTGATATAGGGTTCTGTTTCGAGCTTTCCTTCTCTTGCATATATTTTATATGTGTATTGTATCCCTTAGTCGTATTTTACGACATCCACAGGCAAAATAGGGAGTGGTGAATTGTCTTCTTACTCCGTCACCACACAGAAAATATATTGTTTAAATAAGAAATATTGTATTGACTTGATCCACACATTGCTGTTCTGAATGTGCGTGTAATTAGTGTTCGTTAAATCACATCTCTCCAATTACGGTATAATCAAACACAGAAAAATAACCTGTGGTTACGATATTTTGGTAAAAACATTTCCCGAACAACAATTTTTTTCCTAACGGTTAAAAAATACATACGTAATTGTTCAAGTGTTCACTTTAATCGGCACTCCGGAGTGACATTTTTATTTTTGTACTAGCAACTCTTTTGCTCTCGCTGCGCTTCGGTTTTAGTCGACTTACTCGCTTAGTTCCCGTGGGAATAAGGGAATGAAGTATAGCCTAATTTACCCCTTATAGAGACAGCTACCAGGTAGTGAAATATTATCAAAATCGATCCAGCCGTTTTGAGGATTACCCAAAACAAATAGACAGACAGACGGGCAGACAAAATAAGTTTAAACCGGTTTTTAAGGATAGATATCGTGCAAATAGCATGAAAACAGCCCATTATTTTGACATTACAAACATACACTTCAATTTTATTTATTTGTATATACATATATTATTATTTCCCAAATAATGCAAATGATATTGATTGGTGCAGATTTCACAAGCGACACCCGGTAGCGAATTGATATTTATCATTTGAATGTTTGCCAATTTACTTTTAGTGATATGTCCAAGTCTCGGATCTATTATTTTCGAGCCTATAATGGATTAATTAAATCGTAGTATGATACACAATATTTTAATTAATACATACTCGTATCTAATGGATAAAGCGCGTCGGCTCACTACTGATCTTTGTTTTGGCTCTACTAATCTAAGTGTATCGCATTGATTACTATCTATTTATTTGATAACGTATCTATTTTCACAGTTAATCCGTTTGGCGCGCATATGTCTCCTAATTCGTGGTATAATGTTGATAGTGTTACGCTGTATTATCAGCAATGAATGACTATATTTTTTTTAAATATATGATAACTTTTATCCTTTTTGTCTTTGAGGTGTATGCAAAATTTATAGAAATTCGGTTAAGTAGTGAATACTAGAATGCATTTTTTGGCCAGCTTTTACGTCTGGTTAGCTGCATTATCAGCTTGGACGTCAGCTTGATCGAGAGAATAGCTCTAAAACTATTAAAGGGCGCGAAGGCACCGGGAGATGACAGCATTACAGCAGAGCTCCTGAAGGCACGCGTAAAGCCGGTCTTAAAAGCCTTTCAGAAACTATTTAATTCCGTTATTCTCGGGGGGCGACTTTCCAGAGTTGTAGACCAGAAGTATGGTGATGCTGTTCTTCAAGAAGGGCGATAAAGCTTTTCTAAGGAACTACAGAACCATCTCACTCTTGAATGTCCACAAGTTGTTTTCAGGAGTCATTACGAACCGACTCGCGTGCGAGCTCGACTACTTCCAGCCTCCTGAACAAGCCGGATTCTGAAAAGGTTATAGTTCCATAGACCACATCCACACGCTATAACATTGTACAAAAGACTGAGAATTATAATCAGACTCTATGACTAGCGTTTGTGGACTATTAGAAATTGATTCCGTCGAAATTTGGGCAGTACTGCAGTTCCTCTAGCGGTGTCAAATTGAACGATACATCGAAATGCTGAAGTGTTTATTTTGAAACGCCACTATGTCGGTCCACATCCGGGATAAGAGTACGAAACCGATCCAGTTGCAGAGAGGTATGAGATAGGGCGACATCATCCGTCTAAAACTATTCACCACTGAATTGAAAGATGTCTTCAAGCTTTTAGACTGGACCAGAATCGGCGTCAACATCAACGGAAAAATATCACTTACCTTCGATTTGCTAACGATATCGTAGTCATCGCAGAACGTTGGTACTACACTCAATGACCTCAGCAGTGTTTTTCAACTACAAATGAACATGGACTAGACGAAAGTCATGTTAAATGCGCATGCCATTCTTGTATCGGACCTAGTTGGGAATGCAATTCTTGAAGTTGTAGATAACTATGTTTACCTAGGACAAGCAGTCCAGTTAGGTATATCCAACTTAAAAAAAGAGGTCAGCCGACGAATTCAACACGGCTAGGCAGGGTTCAGGAAACTTAGGAGGATCTTCTCGTTCATTATGCCGCAGTGTCTGAAAATAAAAGTTTATAACCAGTGTGTGTTACCAGCCATGAGTTAGGGCTGTATTAGGGCGTATCTGGGCTGTATCTGTTATGGTGCACCGGCCTGGGCTGATCGTACTACCATAGGCGCGGCTCGGCGTAAGTTACTACAGAGTCAACGATTAGCGCTAATATTTCTGTGTAAGGCATACCGAACAGTTAGCACCGAAGCCTTACCAGTACTTGCAGGTGTACTTCCGGTCGACTTAGAGATACAAAAACGTGCGTCCATGTATTATTCCACTAGGGAAAACATGACTAACAATTTTCTTTTACTACGCGATCGTAATAAAATTACTAGACTTTTCCGTCGTTAACGATAAGCTCCTGACCGAATGGCAGGCAAGATGGGATTCGTCAACAAAAGGTCGTCATCTATATCTATTCTTTCCATCTATTCGTGAACGTTTGAAGAGAACTTGGCTAGAAATTGACCACTATGTAGCCCAATTCCTCACAGGCCATGGGAATTTTAGAAGTAAATTATTCTATTTTACACTAGTAGATTCACCATTTTGTCCAGGTCTATGGAACTGTAACCTTTTCGGAAGCCGGCATGTTCAGGGGGGCTGGAAGTCGTTGAGCTCACACGCAATTCGGTTCATAATGGCTCTTGAGAACAACTTGTGCACGTGACTCAAGGTCAAAGGTATACATATTTTTTTCTTTTGACTAAACAATTTTAAAGGAACACATATTGAGAATATGTTTAGTCTACACAGAATTAGCTCGGGGCAACAATCTGTGAACTCTACTCAGTCTCCTCTAGTCATTCATCACTTGTCTGCGTAACAAGATAATATCCATTCGGGGCTAAGACACTAGTGTCTAGCTGCTTCCGCACTGTTCTCCTTGCAGGTGTCGTGTACCGTGCTGGGCGTGTTACACTTGAGCTCCTCGTGCGCGGCGGCGCGGGGCGGCTGGGGCGCGGCCCCTCTCGCGAGCGCCTGCCTCTGCGCCCTCATCTACGCGGCGCTGGCCCTACACCTGCCGCGACATGCGCCAGTCACATTCCTCTACCTGGTCAGTATACTTGACACACACGCTGTGAACACTAGGGGCATATGTGCATGTTGGCTGTATTGGTCCCCCACGTCATATTGTAGAAAGTAATATGACAATTGAATTTAATTATTAGTTTCACTCACACAATAAGATTATTGTCATAGCTTTTATTTTAATCTGAATACCTTTAAAGAAAACATGATAGTTACAATAGTGGTA
The DNA here is from genome assembly GCA_032191425.1 of Lymantria dispar. Lineage (NCBI taxonomy): Eukaryota > Metazoa > Arthropoda > Insecta > Lepidoptera > Erebidae > Lymantria > Lymantria dispar. Next base: position 31,723,291 of record CM063455.1, read on the forward strand.
GTATTCATGTCGTACTCATTGTTTACATTCGTGTGGTGACGTCACAATAATACAAGTCGCACCTCCTACCTCGCGCGTGGCTGTAGTAGAAGTCGACTAAGTGAATACTACATCATACAATAGACATATTACATCTATGCAAGAAAATGAAAACTCTGTATAAACCTTTGCACTAACAATTGTAACCAGCGTGCTACAGTTCAGTTTCCCTCCTATTGTGTATGACGCTCGAGCCCAATAGTGGCATATATAAGGGTTTAGATGATGTTATTATTCATGTGTATATCACAATCTATACAGAACCAATGCAACAATACTTTTGTGTACAGGGAAATAAATGTTTTTACTTTTAACTGACAAGCCGCCCTCACTTCACTTCGCGATCGCCTTACCCACATAGTTCCCATTCCTGTGGGAATACCGGGATAAAATATAGCCGAAGTTACTCCTTATGTAGACAGCTACCTGGTAATAAAATATTATCAAAATCGGTCCAGCCGCTTTGAAGACTACCTCAAACTAACAGACAAAAAATTTTTAAACTGATTTTTAGGCATAGGTGTCGTGCAAATAACGGCGTAAGCATAAAAAAGTATTTTAGCTCACTAGCTGGAGTTTAACATAATCTGGATTGCTGGAGTGAAAGTTATTTAAAATGAAGTGCAATATTTTAATTATGATAATGTTTGTTACAGGACCTGACATCATCAGCTGTGATGGGTGTCACACTGCTGATAACAGTTGCATTCACAATGTGGACTTGTGGGGTCAACACTGTCGCCTCATACGTACTGGGGGTGAGTACACCAACACTCATGTCATTTATTATTTCCATTCTATCATCTTTATACATGTAATTCTTGTGTGTATGTGATGGAACTACCAAATGGTTGCACCGATTTTGATATTTTTTTTGTGTGTGTGCCAGTGGATTACAGAATGGTTTAGATTAATAATTGGACCTGGTAGGTGGCGCCGCTATCGATTACAAGGATTAATAGCTTTAATTTTTTTAGATTTGAACAGAACAACACCTGTTGGGTTAGACACTGTACTTGTATAAATTTGTACTCAGTTTATATCATCATCATCCAGAGGGATGTGAGTGCTTATCACACTTAATTGTGGTCACAGCTATATCTTTTTTAATATCTACATAGCCATCAAATGTCATCTCCATATATATCAACATCATGCTTTACATAGACCATTCACCTTACACGTTTAGTCTTCCTTATCCCTAAAGCCTCCACATTCTTACTTTAAACTTTGTTCGCAACATTACTTTTAATGTCTCATTTGTCCACACCATGACAGATGTTCACTCTTTAACATTCCCCTGATGGGTGCAACTTTCAAACTCTCTGATACCAGTCCTTAATTATTTATTCTTATCACACTTGTACTCATTATTTACATACATACACTATTATCTATTAGTATTTTACTCGGCCATTCCATCATCAGTTTATGAAGTCCACTGTCAGGTACAGGTTCCTCCATCATCTAATATCACATAATATACCAATATGTGAACTGATAATATCATAAGACAATAAGACGAACATGTAAATTGTTGTACGTTGCAGCCCCTGGGTGTAGCGAGTGCCATGATGGTGATAGCCAGTGCTGCCGTCACCTACGTGTCAGTGATGCGGCTCTGGGACAAGTCTCACACACCCTGGGAGCCACCTCGCCCACCCGCACACGAACTAGATGTTTAAGCAAATACTTTAGATATCTATAAACTAATGTAACAAATTTTATAAATAAATAACTATATTTTTAACAATTATTGCACTATTTATAAAAATACATCACTTTGTACTACAACCAACACCATTTGTAAATATTATTCATGTATAAGTATCCTTTATCATATTCTAAAAAATATCCTCAGTCTCCACTCGTCCGTAAACCAGAGAAATAGTGTAACACAGATTCCACAAGTGACTCAGCTTTAGGTCGAGCTGCCACACCTGCCACCTCTATACCGAGAATCTCAATTTTATGTGCAGTAGAATTGCCAATGGCAAAGTGTGGCAATGCAGACAGGCTATTGCAGAATGTTTGCAGCTGCCTGTGTATATACTCACAGCCAGAAGGGCTAAAGAACACCAAGCAGCATGGAGTGGCTGTATCGTTGAGCTCCATCAGATCCATTCTTAGATTTTCATTTTCTTTAGTCTCATATACAGTAAGAGCGTCTACTGTGATGCCCGAACATGTCAGAATATTGGGTAATGTCTCACTTCTTAAATTTCCACACGGAAACAAAAACTTACAATTGCTAGGGTTCTCTTTTACTATTTCATTTGCTAGATTTTGTGCACTACCTGATGTGGAGCCGAGTGCGTCTAAACCCAGTAATAGTTTTATATTATGGCTGCTAACATCACCCACTGTGTATATTCTCTTAGTGTTCCATATAACAAATCTTGCTGGGTCCCAACACTTGGAGACAGCTTCTATGGCCCTCGGGCTGGTCAATACGAGTCCTGTGTAATCACTTTGTATAAGTTTATCTGAGAGTTCTTGTTCGTTTACAAACTCGAACTGTAGCGGCTCCACGAACAACGCCTTGATATTAACATCTAGGAATGCTTTTTCGTAATCCTGCGATTCACTCTTGAATAATACTATTTTCTTCATATTAATGTAGACGGTAACTGGATATTAAGTTCCTTACGCTACGTTGTCTCCACATAACACTTGACACTGAAATAGCAGTTAATTGTAATAAGTCTACGTACACTAAAAAACTATATATAAACAAAAACAAATTGGAAAGTGTGTAATATTTTGCGGTAATAATTGACACGAACTCAGAAAATTAATTACTTAGCGATATGAACATATAGTTGCCTTATTATATACCTTTATAATTAAGAAATGGGTATTATTTAACTTTTAAATTCAGTACCTAATATCGTTTTGTGTCATTAGTAGAAAGTGTTGTAAAAATCTTTTCTTAAATTCTTACTTTCTACAATTTTGAGATTCCATTACTGAGAAATTGACATTTGACATCAGTGAGTGATGTGACAGTATAGTTTAGTGTTGAATATTGATAGTCTACTATCGATAGACAATCGATTGTCTATCGATAGTTACGCGTAACCAATACTATCTATATTCTATCAATTTTACCATAATGCCTTAATACTGTCGATACTGTTGATAGCTCTCCAAGAACAATATTCATGATAATAGCTGTACTATGGATACCAGTAATGCACGATAGTGTCTATAGTATTGTTGTCTAAAGTTATGTTATGCAGTAAACATGCGCAAACCATGTCCTGGAGCGGATTGAACATGGAACGATTCACTTCTCTATCGGAACTATCCGCCAATCCGTCCAGCATGTTGTTGATGTAGAAATTTTTAATCATATCCTTTGCATAAGAGCAAGAGAGATACAGCTAATGTGCGAACTACGCATGCGCGCCATAAGAAACGACTATGATTCAGGCTGTCAGCTTGTAAGCGTGTTTTTACACTAATTTAGGAAAATAAAATAATACTGAAGTCTGCCTCAACGTGGCGGTAAAACTCCCCAAGCCATTATTTACGGCTTTTAGCTCCAAACTCATAATTTTTAGTAAGGATCCCTACACAGCTGATGAAATTCAGTATTTAATTGGTCTGAACACTAGTATTACAATTAATAAAACAATCCAAGTGCGAGTCCATCTTAAGAAAAAACGGGTTTTTTATTTTGTGATAAGTTTATAAATTATGCCATTATAGTAATCACAAAATAAAAGGCCCGTTTTGACAGTTCACGCCCAAGAAGTTTTCTATTTTTTACCGATCAAACTGTTTTGAAGGTAAAATTACATTTTTCATTGACGGGTACCGCCCACTGGGCTAAGTGCTGTAGCATAACGATTTTTTTCATATCGTCCACAGACTATTAATAATCGGTTAGGGAAAAATAAATCGATCAAGATATATTTTTTAAGGCGGACTCGTACTTGCCTTACTTATTAATTTGAATACTAGTATTTAGACCAACGATTTACAGAATTTCACCAGCTGTGTTTATTATTACCAGTCATTTTTAATGAAAATTCAACAATATGAAAATGAAATCTAATATATAAAATTCTCGTGTCACAATGTTCGTTCCCATACTCCTCCGAAACGGCTTGACCGATTTTTATGAAATTTTTTATGCATATTCAGTAAGTTTGAGAATCGGCTACTATCTATTTTTCAAACCCCTAAGTGATAAGGGATGTCCACCCCAATTTTTTTTTAATTTTTTGGATTGTTTTATTTTTTTAATTTTTTTATTATGTGGAATAAAAAAATACACACAACCCTTAATTTTCACTTTTCTATCACCAACTCCTGCCTTTTAATAGTCATTTTAATAATTTTATCATTATTTGTTCCGTTCGATAACATGAATTATTATCATTTGGTAAGTTATCCCCTCCATGTATCTACCGGTGTCACTTCTCACCCAGCAAACAGCACTGAGTAGGGATGACAACGAAGATGGTCTCCTATTTCTCTCAAACAATAAGCCTTCTCTCACTCCCTCTACAGTTTTCGCGAAGCCACCATTTTAAATAGCAAATTTCGAGGTCAACATATATTAATACCACGAATACCTATTATACCCATAGATGTGCCAATTCAATTTCCGATTAGATTGGCATTTACAATGACTATTAATAAATCCAAAGCCAAACAATCAACCATGTTTTTTACACGGACAATTATACATTGCATGGTCTCGAGTGGACAAACCATCAAGTTTGTTTGTATTAGCTGAAGACGGGCTAACAAAATTAATGATATAAATAATTATTAAAATAAATAATAAATTAAAGAAATTAATGTTTGGTGTTTTGTTATTTTTATAATCCCTCATTGTTCACAGCGCTCCATGCTTTTTTCACTCATATACCACATCCTTACACACTTCCAATAAGTTAGTTATTTTTTATCTACACTAGAATTTCTCTAGAAATTATTTACATGGCAAAACAACGTTTGCCGGGTCAGCTAGTAATATATATATATGACAATTTTAACTGACAATTTTGGCTCATCATCTTAAGAAAATGATTGATTGAAGATTCAGTTTTTCTCGATATTTTTGTGATTGAGTGAATGTTATTGTATCCGAAAAATATTAAATGATAGAAAAATGACCATTCGTAACATTGTATCATTTCAGAATATCTACAATATCACAGTTTAAGTAAAATTTTCAAATCAGAACTTTAATCCAAGGCACTTTACAATACATATTCAAATCGATTATATACTCATATATATAAACGTGATTCGATTTATCGTGAGTATCGAGTACTGAATCGTATGGTTCATCACTAAATACATCGGTAAGACCAAGTGTCAAAACGGGCCTCTTATTTTGTGACAACTATAGTGATGAAACAATTCCCTACTTGTGGAAAAATAAATATAATAATAAAAAAAGAAATGTGGTGTCGTGGGACACCAGGTAGGAACGAAGTTCCTTCGGCTAATGTAAAATCGACACAATTTGCAAAAAAAATCAAAATTCAGGGCTCTTTTAGTTGGTGTCCTTGTTCCGAACATTGTTAGTTTCTAAAGTAGTAAAGTAAAGTTTCTAATGGGGGGTAGGGGTAGTCCGGGCGGCATAGTTGGGTGCATGGGGGGTCAAAATTTCTATCAAAAATGGTCTAGCACTTATAGTTTTTGAGATACGGCGGTCAAAACAATTTCGTCTCATTTAACGATTTTATTCCACGCACTTTTTCTTACGGTTTTATTCTTACGGTTTTACTATCACATTTTTTTCAGTTCGGTCGCATAGCAAAATCCCTATCTCCTCCAAGCTTGTCGTAAGGAACTTCGTTCCAATAATAATAATAATAAGCCCCCTAAATTCCTACCTTACGTCCAGGCCGAACACCAGGTCACGTAGGGGGCGGACACGTGTACTAATGAAACTTACACGGCTAACAAGGCAAAGGTAACCCTTTTAACATGGAGATAAATAATAAAGTATATAGTTTGCGGTCGCTTCCCGGAGGTCGTCGGGGCGCATCTGGAGCCGGTGCTGGATGCTCGAAAATACGAACCATCGGCGATGAGGAATTGAACAGGCGGGTTCCCATCGACAAAAATGTTACAGCTGATATCACCATGCACCATCCTCAGTCACCTACTAGTTCATCATCATTAAGTAGTCTTTTTCCATCTCCCATTTCGTCACCTAACTCATTTCAATCATCATCATCATCATCGCAGATGGTAGATGTTGTCCAAGAGGTAAATGCCTCAATTAACGGACCCACTACTGTCAAAGTACGCGCTAGAAGAAAATGGACCATCGATATGAATAAGTTCATATGGCGCACATATCTTATCACAAGTCGATTAGAAACTCAGACTAGAGGATATCTAGATCCATTACATAAAGCTTTCACTGAAAAATATCCTGAAATGAATGCATCTAAACAAAGTGTAGGAGACCAGCGCAGAGCCATCGTTAACAATAAATTACTTTCGACAGAGATACTTAATAATATAAAAAGTGAAGTAGTTATTTATTTAGAGCACAATCCAGAATTAAATACACAGCCTATCCTTACACAAATGTCAGCAAGAATGAAATGGTCGAACGACATAAACGAGACAATACTGCGCATATATTATGAAATAACGGAAAAAGAAACTAATATGACAGCACACCGGAAGAAACTTCATAGTAAATTTATAGAAATCTACCCACATCTATCACATTTATCCGAACAGAGAATTTCAGATCAGAGGAGAGCTATTATAAATAATAAAATGTTAGCAGAGAACAGAATCAGTCAAATAAAAAAAATTGTTGAAACACAAACGGCATTAACCCGGGATAACCTATTACAACAACATAATACAGCTACTACACAAACTAACCACAAAGAAGATACAGTCTCCACACTCCCTCCCTACTTAAGTTCTAAAGAACAAGAAGACAACACAGTTGATAATCACTTAATATCCTATGACGAAATTCAACAATTGTTCCGTACTACACTAAACAACTACAAAAACACAGAACCAACGACAAGACCATATCTTCCAAGACAAAAGACATCGAAAAAACTAGCCATAATAATAGATTACATTAACAAAAACGTTTTCCTTAATTACCTACACGAGGAACAAGATTTCAACTCATTTCAGTCAATTTTATACTCTGCAGCTTATACAGTGGTAATAAGTAATGGCTCCAAAATAAATACCGAACAGGCATCAATACAAAACAATAAACCATCTTGGCAAAGGAGACTTGAAAATAAAATAAACAAGTTACGGTCTGCACGACTAACGCAGTACATAAAAGGTAATAAAAGTAATAGAATTTTAAGAGCTATAGAAACAATAAAAACGAAATACAAGATACACGCACAATAAAAAAATTACAAAATGGACCAACGAATCTCTTCATGGAAGGCACCGAACCGATCTAAGCCAAAGTCATGTCGATGAAGAAAAGTCGAACGAATGGCTAAAGAAAGGTGAACTGTTTCCAGAGACTGAAGGTTTTATACTTGCTATACAGGATCAAAAAATATTAACAAGAAATTATAAGAAATTTATTATTAGCGACCCCAATCAAATATCCGATGTATGTAGACACTGTAATTCTGCTTCAGAAACAATACAACATATAACTGGTGCTTGTAAATCTTTGGTACAGTCCGATTATAAACATCGGCATGACCAAGTAGCTGCAATAGTTCATCAACATTTAGTACATCGACACCGATTTATAAATAAAAAAGTTCCATTCTACAAATATAAGCCTGACACAGTACTGGAAAATAAAACGTGTTTTACACGTTTTTCACGTATATTGGGATCGTACTATAATTACAGATAAAACTATCCATTTCAACAGACCAGATATAGCTGTCCATGAAAAAAGTAGTAACATTGTTTATATAATTGATATAGCAATCCCCAATAGCCACAACCTTCAATCTACTATTTCTGAAAAACTCTCAAAATACCATGACCTTGCAATTGAATTAAAGAAGCAATGGAAAGCACATACTGAACATATATTGCCAATAGTACTCTCATCAACAGGTATTATACCAAAGGCCCTCACTGAAAGCCTCGACGTTCTACATATGCCTGTACACACATTCCATTTACTACAAAAAGCTACAATTTTAAACACATGTCGTATTACTCGAAAGTTTCTAACATCATCGTGCATTTCATCTACTTAGACTATTTAGCATATTATGCTTGGTTAACGCCCGCATGATATGCAATTTACCTCTTTAAAAAAGAGAGAAAAAAATACATAAAAATAATAATAATAATGATAATAATAATAATAATGGGCCAGTCGTTATCTACCCTCTGGGCCAGTCGTTATCTACCCTCTGGGCCAGTCGTTATCTCACCATGAGACTAACGCAAAACTCGGAGGAACATTATATGGCTCTCTAAATTCTTTTGATATAAAAGAAAAATGTATCACAAGATTTATAGGAAAGCCAATAAACCGCAGGGCAGCTTGTGGCGTGCTGAATGTGAGTGGCGACACTGCGGTCCTGAGTGCCCCAGAGAGTTGGCCAGGGCCTTGTATCCAGCTGGCCTTTAATGGCTGGCTGGAGTGGAAACCGAAGAGTGCCCGCAGGATTCTCAACTCTGGCTTGCCTTAAACGGCTGGTCAGAGAGGGGTCGCCAGAGCTATATGCTCGGGGGTGGAAGTGTCATTTTCAAGGGCATAACTACGGGGAAACCACTGCGATGGTGAAACCGGCGCCGCACCGCTCGACACCCCAAGCCACATGCACCAATGCTACCCTCCTGTTGCCCGTATGGCCTGTGTGCCTGTGGCGACCGTTTGGGGGGGCCCATTCAGTGAGTTGGCGAGTCACCGTCTGCCAAAGTTCAAGACGATAAAGGTATTGAAGGCAGACGACAGTTTTTCAGTCAATAGTTTCATTTAATCCAATCCATCAAACCTCACAACCCCATAATCATATATTAGATACCATCATCAACAATAGTTTTACACCTACCGTTGGCAGTCCACGTGTGTTATGTGCAGACGTGGAGTGTCATCGGTAGACGTCCCATCCCATTTTTAGATTAAATTTCTCCAAAGGCCTCTGCGTGTTGGATCCATATCCCCATGTAAGCCTTTCAAAGGACCGGGTATCTTCCCTAGAAAGATCCCGTGAACAAGGAGATACATTATAATAATAATAATAATAATAATAGTAGTTTTTAAGTTGAATAAATATAATAATAATAATAATAATAATAATAGATATTTATTTCTCTTCACAAAGGATCAGATTTATAGCATTAGGTAATATACATTTGAAAACACAACTTTGCGAGCCTTTGTGAGGGGCTGGTGTCCGTACTAGGGTAAACCTGTGTGACGGATCACCAGGCTCTCACTAGCTTACAAACAAAAGGTTTAAACAGAATGATTAGTTGATCTTACTAGTCATTAAGAGGATAGCAATTATGTTATTAAATAAAACTACTTTTACGGATTATATCGCGTTTGTATTTGATTTATGATTGCCCGACGTTTCGAACACTTTGCAGCATTCATGGTCACGGGCGGACTAAGGTATAGATTTTTGCCTATTGTATAGATTTGACCCACAATAATAATAGTTACGGATAATTTTATAAATCAAAAATCTTTTAGTAAGAAAAAGTAAGCCGCATCTAAAATTAAAAATCAATATTAATTTAGCATCATGTCCCCTGAGTTTTCTTGCCGGATCTTTCTCAGTGTGGCCGCGTTCCGATCCGGTGGTAGTATATTAGTTTTGTTAGTTTTAAATCAACAAATTGTAACAATAATTGCTACAAATTTAATAATTAATAATTACTAACCATAAACAATATAATTTTTTCATATAGAGTCATTTTCTTCTTACACTGGCAATAAATTTGTACTAAAATGTGGGTAACAATTTAATAAATTTATAACTAATTTCTGTATCGGGTTGATAATTATAAATGTCTGTAATAACGATTACTTGTTGGACGTGAGACACCTTAGTCCGCCCGTGACCATGAATGCTGCAAAGTGTTCGAAACGTCGGGCAATCATAAATCAAATATAAACGCGATATAATCCGTAAAAGTAGTTTTATTTACAATGTGTAGTGCTCGTGTAAACATCAGATATCATTATGTTATTAAAGAGAAAAACTAGGAATAAATAATACAAACTGTGTAGTATGTGTAATATGTGTCCAATGTAGAAAGTGTGAGTGCTTGACCATGTCAGTGTGTGTGTGTGTGTGTGTGTGTGTGTGTGTGTGTGTGTGTGTGTGTGTGTGTGTGTGTGTGTGTGTGTGTGTGTGTGTGTGTGTGTGTGTGTGTGTGTGTGTGTGTGTGTGTGTGTGTGTGTGTGTGTGTGTCTCAAGTGTGTGTATGTGCGTAGGCATGCGAGCGTGTTTGAACGCATGCGAGGATCTGTGAGCAGGTTTTGCATGGGTGTGTGCGTGAGTGCGTATGAATTACTGTATTAAGATTAGCGTTATGAGGGAATCAGAAGTAATTGTTCAGTTGAATCATAGTCCAATCTTTGGAGCCATTCAAGCAACCTCTTTTTACACACTGTTTTTGATAGAGCGTAGATTGAAAATTTTTGGTTTAACTTATTGTATAAGAAGCCGCTGAGAAACCCAAAATGGCGTTGAGCAAAAGTTGTACGACAATGTAAAATTGGACAGACTACGTATTTGCGTCGTATATTTTCGAGTGCCTTGGGGTTGTAAGTTAGCAGTGAATGCTGACGCATAACCGTTCTTTGGATGAAAAGTTATCGTACTGTTAAGACCTTTGTCATCTCGTAAAGATCTTTGGTTGGATACAGGAAAGGTAGAAAGTTGATGACCTTTAGGACCGCTCTTTGAGCCCGTTCAATTTTCAACATATTAGTTTTGGCTGAGCCTCCCCATACAGTGATACAGTATGAAATTATTGATTGACCTAAGGCAAAATAAACCATTTTCAATAAGTCAGGGTCAGCTACGTGACGAAGGTTCTTCAATATGAAAATTAATTTTCGAGTTCTCGCCGCCAGGTGGTCAATATGAGGCTGAAAAGTTAATGTACTGTCTAATGTAATGCCAAGGTACTTAATTGTATTTACGTGTTGCAAATTTAGACAGGTACACGAATTATCGTTGAAGGAACACAAGCTTGAATGGGTCACTAATTTATAGTGATCACAGGGTGCGGTTGTAGCGTTTATGGTGAACGTCATATACCTGGTCTTATCTACGTTAAGTGCAAGTTGGTTTGTTCTTAGCCATGAGACTAACATGTTGAATCCCATTTGCGCGTTACAGATAACCTGCGACCATGATTTAGCCTCAAATAAAAGTACTGTGTCGTCTGCAAACGATATTATCTTTCCTTGTGGCATCACGAGATTACATAGGTCGTTAATGTATGCTAAAAATAAGGTAGGACCCAGTATACTGCCCTGCGGTATGCCGCGTATCGTTGGTATATCGTAACTGCACCATTCCTTGACTCTTACTCTTTGCGAGCGATTTGAAAGATAATTGGCGAAGAGTCCATGTTGCATACCCCTTATCCCAAGGTATTCCAGCTTCTGCAGTAGTAGAGGGACAGAAATAGTGTCGAAGGCTTTGGCTAGGTCGACAAATATAGCCACAACTTTTTTGTTTTTGTCTAGTTTGTCGGTAATAAACTCTGTTAGTTCATGAATCGCACCACTTGTAGATCGACCTGATCTAAAACCATACTGGTAAGGCGATATTAACGAGTTGTCTTCTAGGTATCTTACCAATCGTTTGTTCAAGATCTTTTCAAGTATTTTCGACATGGTAGGCAATATTGAAATAGGTATATAACTATTAATGGAACGTTCATCACCACTTTTGTAGATTGGAAGGACCTCGGCTTGTTTCCAATTGTTGGGGAATTTACCGGTACTTATAGTTAGATTACATATATAAGTAATCAAAGGAATTATATGCTGTCTATATCTCTTGATGAACGTATAGAAATGTTATCTCTTCCAATGCTGCAATTGCTTTTCAGACTTAGAATAATCTCCTCCACTTCCAATAAATCTGTTGGGTATAACCTTAGTGAATGGGGATGAGAGTAATAGAGCATCGTTTCCACTGAGGTAGTATTTCTAAACTTACCACGGGTAACTATATCTTCTCCTATATTTGCAAAGAACTTGTTGATATTATTTATGGAGGATTGTGGATCTTGATCATTTATTAACTGCACCGCTTCATTCTTAGAACTGGTAGTATGCGTAATATCTTTGATGGTTTTCCATAATTTTTTACTTTTTTTATTAGCTATTTTGAGCGCTGCTTTTTCATGCTCACGTTTTAGTGTTTTTAAGTTAATTTTTCGGTGTAATCTGTCACGGTTTCTCATGCATCTAAGAAGACCTTTGGTTATCCATGGTTTGGTTATTGTTTTACGGTTGGAGATTTTAACTGTCTTCGTATTGGCGATTATTATGTTATTTAAATAATTCGAAAATAAAGACACAGCAGTATCAACATCCGATGTCGTGTAAACATTATCAAAATTTGCATTAGACATATCAATATCCATTTTTTTGTAGTCTAGATGCTTCATAGTTTTATCAGTTTTATTGGTACTGTAGTTTTGCTTGTTTTCCAAGATAAGAATAGTGGCATCGTGATCCGTTACAGAAGTTTCTGCTACATAACAATAAGCGGGCAAACGAGTTTTTAGAATTATATGGTCCAAGCAAGTTTTGACGTGTGTTGCAATTGTAAAGCCGGGCAGCATACCGTGGGATGCTAGGAGATTTAAATATGCGAGCGAATTTGTATCAAGGTTAACTATCCATTATAACCACGTTAAGGTCACCTATTAGGATAATATTACTAGTATTGCGTAACGTATTTAAGTAATTATCGAGAGATTCTAAGAAATTGTTTAAATTTCTGTAGCCAGCAGGTCTGTAGATAGCTAGGATGGCAGTATTAGCATCGATTTTTAAAAGAATACAATTGCACTTGGCAATAATAAGTTCATCAATTGTAATATTCATACTGTTTTTATAATATACTACAACACCTTCGTTTTGCGACAAATTATTATTAGTTTTCCGATAGCCATATCCATCAATCATGGGAATATTGTGGTTACAAGATAGCCACTCTGTCATGACAATAAAGTCCCATTCTATCCGAGATCTTTTAAGAAGTGTAAGTAAGTCCGGTGCGTTACGAGTAATGCTTCTAATGTTTTGGTGTATCATTTTAAGCGATCTATTACAATATGAGAGCAATTATCGATATCACAAGTTGATGAATATGATATATTAAATTTGTCCAGATCAGATGATATATCATTTAAATCATTGAATTTTATTGGATACAGTGCATGCACAAATTATCGGTGTTTATTAAGTAATATCTAAATTTATCAACACTAAAGGCAGCGGTGTCCACTTTGCGATTCCCAAGCGACTCCAAAACAATAATGGGTGATACTCTCTTTTTAATGAATTGGTGTATGGTTGAGTAAGATGTGATGTGTAAGTAACTTAAAAAATATCCGTGCAGAATTACATCATATAAACATAAGTTTATGATCATTGCAATAGACCTAATAATTATTATTATTTTTAGCAGAATTAACTTAGAAAAGGAATTGAAATACATTAATCTACAATATACAAACAGTTCTAATAAGCAAAAGTACATGAATAGTCATTTTTGTTTACATAATTCAGAAAGACAATCTTTTGTTTTAATTAATAGAGGTTTCGTATTTGGATCCTTATTTAAGCGTAAAAAGATCTTGCCATTTACACTCCAGGATGAGAGATTATTATCTTTTGCGTATTGTCGTGTTTCGAAGAAAAGCTGTTTCTGGGTGGGTGTTAACTGTTCGTCGGCATATATAGGCTTCTTCTCACATGGTAGGTCAATAGTAACAGTATTTAATTTCTCTTCTATTGAACGTTCTTTATTAAATTTTCTTATGCATGCCAGGAACTCGTTGCATTTTGAGACTTGCAAGAATTCTGCTACGATTGGTTTTACAGATCCAATTCTACCCGGCAAGCGATAAATGTTCCGCAGGCTGGAAGCCGATATGTCCATTTTAATGGCTTTACCCACATGGACACGACAGAGAGAAGATCTTCAGTACTTTCTTTTTCTTTGCGGGGTACGTTCCTTAGTTCGACGTTGGAGGAGCATGATTGGCGTACGAAGTTATGTACTTGGTTGTTAGCATTATTCAAGTTAGACTTAAGTTCTCTGTTCTCTTGCCCCAATCGTAAGATATTACTTTTCATATCCTCATAGCAGCCCCCTATAAAGTTCATACTATTTTCAATATCGGCATTGGTTTTCTTCAACTCAGTACATTGGCTTTTTAAATCAGCTACGTCTTTAATAAATATGCTTAAAACGGCATTTTGCTCCTCTTTCCAGAGGGATAATTTATTATCATAATCCACTTGCCAGGACTCCAGCATTTCCTTTATTTCGATCATGAAAGCACTGAACGATTCCGTGAACTGGTCTGGTTTAGTGCTGTTAGGTGAATCACCTGGGCGTTGGCGCTTGCGCATAGCAACTTGGGCGTTACTCCCAGTACCCTTGTCTGACTGGGCATGAGATACTAGTTCTGAATCTGAAGTAGACTTTTCCAACGACATCACAGCCTTTAGCGGCTTAGGTGGCGTCCGTTTCGGGTTGAACATAGTTGTGCAATATTAAAATCGTTATCAAAGGCTTACGACAAAAAAAAAAAAATAATATACAATATACAGGGTATTTTTTCAAAGGGTGCACAAATTTGCACAGGAGGTTCAGAATCGATAGTATAATTATTGAAATTGAAATTATTGAAATAAAAACATATGCTTTTTTTTCAAAAAAATATCCATTTTACATTTTATGCATTCCCGAAAAAATCAAACTTGTTGATATTGCGTAGCCATTGATAAATTTTATAATTACGCCACGCACGCACACAAAGATAAATCTAAGACATCGTAATAAATCGTTACGTCATATCGTATGATTACCTATAGGTACATTCCCTCGCCTGTGATTTGCAACCGCCCGCGCCCTCACCCTCACCCCCGAACACACGCCTCACGCGCTAAGCAGTTATTCGGCAGGTCAGTCAGTTTCAGTTGACGTTTGACCGTGACTTAATTACGAGTGCGTATTGCTTATCTTTTACTACTTATCGCCTACAATGACGACACAAGATCAAATAACATATTCAAACCGCGAGTATTATGAGATGGTACGGTGCTACATATTAAGTGCTGAAAGTCTACGTGGAGCTCAAAGACTTTACGAGAGTGACTCTTTACCGCGTTTACAGCGACAAGGTATTAACTCGAGAGTACCTAATTTGAAGACGATTTTAGCAGCCAACCAAAGGTTATTGGATTTTGGGCAGTTCACTACACCGGGGCATGCAACATCTTGAGGAGGTACTGCTGCGATTACCCCGGCAGTCGAGAATGCTGTAATCGAGTTTTTTGAACGAGACACTCGTGCTAGTACTAATGACGCAGCTCGACAATTCGGCGTAAGCCGTTATTACGTGTGGAAGCTGCTAAATTCCTTAGGATACCACCCGTATCATTATCAACGCGTTCAAGTACTGCATGAAAATGATGGATCGTTGCGAATTCAATTTAGTGGTTATTGGCAAACATCGACTCCGCTAACATTCTCTGGACTGACGAAGCCTTATTTACACGAATAGGACTTTATAATAGTTGTAACGAACATTATTGGGCAGTGAGCAATCCTCACGTAATCAAAGACAGTTACCATCAAGTGCGATTTAGTGTTAATGTTTGGGCTGGGATCATTAATAACGTTATCGTGGGTCCGTACTTTATTGTCGACCGATTGACTGGCGGTAACTATTTGGATATGTTGCAAAGTGTAATTCCTGATTTATTAGATGACGTGCCCCTGGGACTGTTAAACAACCTACACTATCAACATGACGGCGCACCGTCTCATTATTCAAGTGGTGTGCGTAATTATTTAAATAGTGAATATGGTGATAGATGGATAGGACGCGGCGGTCCGATACCGTGGCCTCCAAGGTCACCAGATCTTACCCCGTTAGACTTTTATTTGTGGAGAGAGATTAAGAGACGGGTGTACGTAGAAGAAGCGCGAAGTTATGAAGACCTTCGTAATAAAATAATCCCTGCATTTAGTGAAGTGAAAAGTGCTCGGACACAAATAAATTTAAAAAACAATTTAATCAAACGTGCCTGGCTTTGTATTGAGAGGACCGGCCTACATTTTGAACAATTATTAAAATATCAGTGATATTTCACGGAGAGTTTTTTCACGGACCCGAATGAATAGATAAGTTTAATTGTTGTTGATTCCACTTTTTAAATACGCTTTAATAAATACGAACATTATTATGTGACTTTAATAAACTAGTATTTTATTGTATCCGTTTATTACGACGATCCTTAAGCCCGTTTGATGTTTGGATAGAGAAAAATTGTGTAAGGATGTTATTTAATATTGTATTCCTGCAACATAATAAGTAAAAGAGTGAGAGGAATGATTGAGTGCACTAGGGTGTTAGAAAGAGAGCGAACAGGATCAGCGAAGTATGGGATGTTATGAGTAGTGCGAAAAAGATGAATAGATGCGAAAACGTGCATGGGGGAAAGTGTTGGTTGATTAAGATTATGTTAGAGAGGATAGACTAAGCAATATGTATGGGTGTAAGTGAAATAGAAAATAAACACCAATTAGAGAAAACGTTTCAACCATTCACTTGAAATCGTAAACTTATTACCTATAATACAATTTTTGTTAGTAATATGTTGTATTAGTGTGCGTTTACGCTACTTTTCGTTCTCAATGGCCGGAAATAGAGTGGTTAAAAGTCACGAACATTCTTAGATATTTTCAAATCAAAATAATTAATTAATTACTAGTGATTTTAAACATTTTACATTTTATTTATATCTAGAATATAATAAAAAATTTGTGCACTCTTTGAAAAAATACCCTGTATATAGATAATATTTAAATAAAAAATAAAAAAAAAAAAATGAATAAAATTAAGTATTTAGATTGTTTATGATTACGATGATTGAAGATTTAGATTTAAAGTTTTATAAATCAACAAAAGTCAATTCACAGTTCAGATTTGAAACCAATAACTTGTTGAACGAAGAACACTCGTATGCCATTCAGCCACCAAGTACTATAATTCCCATCGCAAAATCTAGTATCTATTTGTGATAGTTGCGCAGATGAATAAAACGAAACTGTTGTTTATTACAAAGTAGTGAAATTGTTCAACTAAGTTTTATAGATACCGTCACTTAACACTTATGTTACACAAATTGAAGTTTTATTGTAATTTTAACATTGTTGACTTCACTAAATATAGTTGGTTATACACAGCTCTAAAGCCTTAAGTGTCGCAAATCAGATGATCGCAAACATAAGGAAAAACACTTATTTTTCGCGATATTATGAATTTTTGAATGTCGAACTGTAGAATTATATGTGTGACTCGTACAGTGCCGCGTAGTGAGAGGAAATAATATGGCAATTTGCGTCTAGAAGAGACACATCCATATTACTATCAAATACAAGGCCAGTTGATGGCTACCGACAGAAGGTATGCTAGTTTATTAATTTACACATTTGTAGAATGGACCATAATTGATGTACCCCGGAATGACACGTTTATAAAAGCTATAATGGAGTTATTTACTTTGTATAAAAATTGTTTTAAATAAAAATTGCCAACTTGTACGTACCATAACATTTGACTCCATATTTTAACAGAAAAAAGATGAATCATAAATTTTTTGGAACGAAGTTCCTTACGGCAGGCTTGGCGGAGATAGGGATTTTGCTGCGCGACCGAGCTTAAAAAAATGTGATAGTAAAACCGTAAGAAAATGAGCCGTAAGAAAAAGTGCGTGGAATAAAACCGTTAAATGAGACGAAGCACGAAGAAAAATGTGATAGTATTTTGATGTGAAACATCGTTCAACCTACAATTGTTTTGACCGCCGTATCTCAAAAACTATAAGTGCTAGACCATTTTTGATAGAAATCTTGACCCCCCTTGCACCCGACATTGCCGCCCGGACTACCCCTACCCCCCATTAGAAACTTCCCTCTCCCCCTTTTTTGATGTGAAACATCGTTCAAACCCCAAACTGCCATAAATCAGTCATCTTTGACCGCAGGAACTCCGGATTTTTGACAAACCTCATAGAATTTCCAGTAGAACCGATTTAATACTAAAAAACCTAAATTTCAAGAGCCTACACCCAATAGTTAGTCACAATAAATTTTATAATTAGAAACTAACAATGTTCGGAACAAGGACACCAACTAAAAGAGCCCTGAATTTTGATTTTTTTTTGCAAATTGTGTCGATTCTACATTAGCCGAAGGAACTTCGTTCCTACCTGGTGTCCCACGACACCACATTTCTTTTATTTTTTTTATTGCAAACGGTGGCAAACGAGCAAACAGTACACCTGATGGTAAGTGTTGCTGCCGCTCATGGACCTTTACAGGGTCGCTGCCTACCGCGAAGAAAGTGAAGGGAGTGTGAATGCGTGCATTGAGGCTCGGTGATACCAAGGGCACCACAAAACCCTCCTCCACACACAAACATTGATTGTCTTTTAACTTGGAAGGAGCATATAGCATGCCTCACTTCTCGAATGCGTAAAATGATCTACATTTTCAAAAAATTACGTTATTCTGCTAATCTTAACATTTTGAAACCCGTTTACTGCGCGTTGTGTCAGTCGATATTAAGCTATTGCATTACTGTTTGGGGTGGAGCGGCGAAGTCTTATATCTTACCACTGGAGCCTGCACAGAGAACGGTACTTAAAATTTTATCCTTCAAACCATTCCGGTATTCAATCTCTCAATTATATTCCGATTGTTAATTGCTTAATGTTAGACAACTCTTTGTGCTTGAAACTATAATTAAAAAACATAGTTCTTTACATTACACACCTGATAGTCTACATAAACGTCGTACTTATAAAATCTGTCCTAACCAGCACTTCAAGAGTTCTTTGGCCGCTAGACATTATAACATACTCAGCTCCCATTTATACAATCTGATCAACAAGTGCCTAAATATATATCCCCTACCTAGGACTCGATGCAAAAAAATAATCATTAATTGGTTACAGGCTAAAACTTATGCGCATATTGAAAATTTACTTACACGGCCACGGACCGAACCACTCCCGCCGTCGGGACGTATTGCTGGGTCCGCCCACATTCAGCATGAGTCACGAAAGGGCGGACGCCGCCGAGCAAATTGGCGGTAATGCTCCCTGAACCACCATCGCCAGTTGAGGACCAGACAGACCCATCTGAGCTCGGATGTTGATGGGGACCGAATTGACGGCGTTTGAGGTCCCGGCGTGTGGATTGATGCAAGGCCCATGAAACAATAGTGCCTCTGTTTTATTTAGGGCCCAAAAAGGTGATATATTTTTTTGGTTGGACTATGGTCAGCGCACACGCCGTCCAGACTGCCCGGGGCGACGAAAGGACGGCGCCTCATAACCCACCGTAATTCTTCTCCTTCGCCATTGGGCCGACTACCAGTACCGAGTTCTTTGTCGCCCGTTGCCAGCCCGGCGGGATACTCTTTCGGGTACCCTCCCTTTCCAACGCCTCTCCCGGGACGGACTCCCGGGACGGTGAGCCTCTCTGCGGGTGACGGACTAATCGCAGTCCACCGAAGCCACGGATGGCTACTCACGGCCCACTTACACTTACTTACGCCCAGTCGTAGCCGATATTCCAAAGAGTCGGCTCTAAGGCCGATCCCTGCGGAGCACTGCACGACATGAGTGTCTGCATAACGTCCCATATTCGGTCTACGTAGAGGACGCTGCACCGGTGACTGCCTTCATGACCATTATGCACAGCAAGGCCACGATCGTCGAACGCCCCTTTCTGAAATCGAAATGGCCGCTCAACAGATCGGGACCACCGACCCTGCGTAAATGCTGGCTGCTGACAGACGAACTTTTGGTCTTAGTTTTACTTTTAACGGATGGCAATTGATAGCGGTGTTAACGCCATTCGGTCAATTTTTTTTCATGCGATGACATTTCTTATATTTAAGGTAGGTACATGAATTACGTGATGAGCCGTTCGATTTGCCGCCCCCCTAGACGTGCCGCCCGCGTGCGGTGCACGCGTTGCACGCCCGCTTACGGCGGGCCTGTGTACACCAAGATATTTTACCTGAGTAGATCGGCTTAAGACAGTACAGTCACATGGTGTTCGTGGTTCTGGAGAACAAACATGCGCTCTAAGGTGGAACATATCTAGAGAAGGTTGCGTTCGTGACGACAGTGAAAAAGTTAAGTAAGTTGTTTTACTAAGATTAAGAGATAAGAGACTATTAGAAAGCCATCGAATGACACGATTTAGAGCATGTTCTGAACGCGTGAAAACCTCAGCCCAAGTCTTGCCGTGGATGAGAAGGGCAGTATCATCAGCATATGTGGAAATATAATACGACTGAATGGAGAGATTACATAAGGAGTTAATATAGAGAAGAAAGAGTGTTGGCCCCAAAACTGAGCCTTGCGGAATACCAAAAGTGCATGAGGCAGAGTCACTGACATGGCAATCAATTTTTACACATTGGTTTCTCTCAGATAAATAATCCTTGAAGATCCTCAGAGCATAACCCCGAATTCCCATACTCTCCATCCTCACTAATAAGTGCAGCACAAAAACCGTATCGAAAGCTTTCCTAATATCAAGAAATATGCCAAGGCATTTTTGTCTATTATCTAGTTTGTCAACCACTTTATTTATAAAAGAGCTCACTGCATCTTCTGTTGAGTGGCAAGGTCTAAATCCAAACTGGTTTGCAGCGAGACTATGGTACCGTTCCAAAAAAGTTGTTAATCGTATATTTAACAGCTTCTCCAGTATTTTAGAGAGAGCAGGTAATATGGATATAGGTCTATAATTATTCATGCTAGCCCTGCTGCCACCGCCCTATATATTGGGTAAACAACAGCTCCTTTAAATAACCTCGGAAATATACCCGTTCTCATTGATATGTTACAAATATAAGTGATTACAGGCACTAAGACATCAGAACACTTTTGTATGAGCTTAGTAGGGATTTCATCCCAACCTACAGCACTGTTGGTACGTAAGCTGTGAATAATTTCATCCACCTCATGTTCACTTGTGGGTAATAACACTAAGGAATGAACCTGCCTATAGTTATCTAGATCCATGTTAGTAGTCACTATGCCTGTATCAGTCTCATGTACAATGTCACGTCCAATATTTACAAAGTACTCGTTTATTTTATTGATAGAGATAATTTCATTAGTATCAATTTTTAAGAGATCTAACGCAGAATTTTTCTTATTACATGATCCAATAATATTTTTAATGACCTTCCATGTACGTTTTGGATTTTTTGCGCTTTGAATATTTTTAAAAAAGATGAATATTTTGGCACTTTTTTTATCGGTTCATATTATATTATTATTTGTATTTGTTGTTTTTGTTTATTCCTTGTATCCTGTAAAACATTTTTAATACATGTATTTCAGCATCATTTCCGCACTCTATATAAGGTCCACTGCTGGACACAGACCTCCCCCGCGAGAATCCCACTTGGAACGGTGCCGTGTCACTTGGATCTCTACGACTTTTAAGATGTTGTCAGTCCACCTAGTAGGAAGTCTTCTTACGCTGCGTCGTTCGAGTCATGGTCGCCACTCAAAATCCTTTCTTCCCCAACGATTGTCCGTTCCATGAATTCTGTATGTAATTTACTAAATCCTTGTCTAATGTACGTGTATGTATGTACATGTAGATATTTATGTATGATTTATAGTTCAGATACAATCTTTTCATTTAGATTAGTAATTCACCGAGTAGCGATCTACTATTTTGCAATAAAATCCGGTCTAGTAGCTAGGTAGTATACTACTCTATAATTCGACACAATCGATATTCCGACACCGCCCTGCAAAACGTTTCTCGGATTACCGGCGAGTAAAGTGTATATATGTATAAAGAAACTGTTAGAGTGAGTCATCAACACTGAGCCGTAACTTCTCTAACTAGAATATAAACATTAAATGATGACAGTTGTTACTTTTAATGACGTAGAGACACACTAATAGGGTTGACACATTTTTTTTTTGTGTAAATAAACTACATTGGTTAATGAAGTTGGAAAAAAAATACATTGTGTCAAAATAAAGTACCTACGATTGACTTTACTTCATAATTTTGGTCAACGACATAATTTTAGTAATTTTTATTATATAGTTATTACAAATAAACATCTGCACAGCATGTTTGCCCTATTCACTCAAGTGAAATTGAATAATGTTTTGTCCATCATATGCAAATCTCTGCCTATGAATACTGCCGTGGCAGGAATCGCTATTAAATATGTAATTAATTTGTAAAATTTTGAAAAGATGTCTTTAGCCTTCATCTCGAGAAATCAATTCATACGAAATAAAGTATTTTCGCGTACTTTTTGCTAACATTAAGTATAAAGTACAATTAATGGAAATAACGTACATACATACATATATTCACGCCTTTTTTCCATAGGGGTAGGCAGAGACCACTTCCCTCCACTTGCTACGATCCTGACATACTACTTTCGCCCCCTCTACATTCATTAATCTCTTCATGCATATTCTTTGGTTTAGGGTACTTCTAACCTGGTCTTTCTTAAGAACGTCCCCGATTTGATCGTGGAACGTCCGCCTTGGTCTTCCCCTTCCAACACTTCCGCTCAGATTCGCCTTATAAATTCTTCTTGTTAATCTCCTTTCATTCATTCTCTCTACATGTCCAAACCAACTTAACATACCTTTCTCAATCTTTGTCACTATATATACAATCATACTACAACGTTCCCTGATTACACTGTTCTTAATTTTATCATTCAGTTTTACACCAATCATGCTCCTCAGCGCTCTCATTTCCACAGCATTTATTCTACTTTCATATAACGTACAATACTTTAAAACAAAGTACGGGTGCCAACCCTACACACTGAGTAATAGGAGCGTGGATGTGAAACACAGACACAAAGTTTGTACAACAAGAACAATTAAAGTCTTTGAATTGTTTTCAAATTAAACACAAACACTTCCAGCAAAAATAAATATATACGTGTTTTAACATCTCTTAATATTCAAACACTAATTGTGTATAATAACAGATTAAGTTATGCGATGATTCTTTACTTAATATCTTATTGAATTAATAATTAGTACGAATAATGATTAAACGGCGTCTTATATATGTCATGTAGTAGCAACACTCGCTAAAAGGCAATATGTAAGGGAGTCACTCACAGAATACGACATGTTCCTCCCTAGAGATGTAATGTAGAGGGTGTATTTTGCAAAAGCTAGTCTGTGTAATGCATATGTTAATGTGAAACACTAGGGGCGGGCACTAATAACATGTGTTCGAGTATGTATACATACAGAATTGCTTACATTTTGACGTCATTAGATCTTATAAATCGATGAGCGCTGTTTGCACGCACGGAGACACATGACTCATTGTCACGTTCCGCCTTAACCGAGCGTGCGAAACAAGCGATATAGAGGGAGAATCGGCCTAAACATTCGGCTTGCAACATTATCACTTATAAGTTATCTATAAAATAAAATATTTGAATTAACGAAGGCAAATAAATATTAATTTATCGAAGTAAATGTAATTTTAAATAACTCCTTCTTTGTATTATACAAAATAATGATAATTCAATAATAATAATAATTCAATTCAATTTACAAAAGTATGCAATTTTTTTATCAATGTTTTTTATGACGTTTTTACGTAAAATTTTCGTCGTTAAATCGAACAGATAAACAATTTGTTCATCATTATCATCGCAGCCTACATCCGTCCCACTGTTGAGCTCGAGCCTCCTCCACAATGAGAGAAAATTTGACCTACTATACCATGTTGGTCAGACATTCATTTCGAGTTTTCCTTCTCTTGCATAGATGTTATGTGCATATTATATCCCTTAGTTGTCTTTTACGACATCCACGGGTAAAATAGGGAGTGAAATTGTTTATCCACCTTTGTATTTGATTTTTGATTGCCTGACGTTTCAAATATTTTATAGCGTTCATGGTCACGGGCGGAATAAGATGTCTCACATCCAACAAGTCGGGCAATCACAAATCAAATATTTGTATTTGATAAAATCCGCAAAAAGTTTTATTTACAACTTGTAATACTCGCCTAAACATTAGAAATCATTAAACAATGCTTTTTTTTAATTTTCTAAACTAGACTCAGATGACCGTAGTGTACTTAAGCAGAGGATTGATGAGCGCTGAGGGGCGCTCATCTTAAAACATTTAAACAAGTATTGTTGCGGGCGCTGCGATACAATTACTGTACCATTTGGTTAGTCGCTGTTCAACTAGCTACCCCTCGGTGGGCGGAGGTGGGTGCTGTGGGCGCTATGGGGCGCTGTGGGGAGTAGCTCGTGACGTAAGCAGTCGGTGTGCGAGTGCGAGGGGTGGGGGTGAGAGCGATGCTCCGCACTACGCCGATATGAAATTAGTTTGATATCAGTTTGTGAGAAGTAAAGTTATACGAGTATGTACTTGTGTAATGTGACGCTTCTCATACGATTATGGTTACGTATCGCGCGGCGCCGCGTTACGTAACGAGCACGATATATTCACGATTGCAGTGTTATTGTTGTGAATTATAAGATATGTTATGTATATTGTTTTGTCTGTCAATGTGCGCGTACACACGCCACTTGTCGTGCGCTGTTATTATTATATGAGAGTGACACACTTTCATACAGTTCATATTATTTTCAGTATATATATGTCTCGCTGTTAAGTATAGGTATACTTAAGAGATCTTTTCATCCAACATACCTCAATATCTGAAAATACATCAACCTTGTTACCAGTAATGACTTATCACATGGAAACGTGGTCCCTAAATGTAGGCCATATAACTGAGCTCAAAGTCGTCCAACATGTTATGGAGCTGGAGATATCTCTAGCTAGGAAAGTTGCTGGGCGTCGTTGGATGCAGATGACACAGGATCGCACTTTGTGGAGAAACATGAGAGAGTCCTAAGTCCAGCAGTGGACGACGACAGGCTGAATGATGATGATGATATGATTGACTGGTAGAGAATGGCTCAGGCATTAAGTCCGCCATTGTACTTATTGCATGCAGTTGATTAAATAAATAAGACGAGAAAAGAAAATAAATTATAAATTAATTGCAATGTCAACTACATTGGAATTCATTTATTATTTATTTTCTTTGAAAGATGTTCATCATCATTATCATTCCAGCCCACATACGTCCCACTGGGTTCGGGCTTCTTCCGCAATGGGAGGGAAATCGATTTTACTATACCATGCATGTCTGAGCACAGACAGGTTGGTAAAGGGTTTTGTTTCGAGTTTTCCGTCTCTTGCATAGATGTTATACGCGTATTAAATCCCTTAGTCGTCTTTTACTGGCCAGCACAGTATTTTATCAAATGCCCACCCATTGTGGAGGAGGCCCGAGCCCAACAGTGGGACGTATGTGGGCTGCGATGGTGATGATGATGATGATGATATATAAAACGATGACTAAAGTATTATAATATGCGTTATAACATTTATTGAAGACAATGAAACTCGAAATAAAATTTTTACCAATCCGTTCGAACAGCGTGGCTTAGTAAAACAATTACCTTCCTATTGTTAATCCGTTTAGTGACGAAACAATAATACAATTCACCACCCCCTATCTTGCTCGTGGATGTCGTAAAAATCGATTAAGGGATATAACTTGCATACAATATCTATATAAGAGAAAACTCGAAATATTATCCTATACCAAACCGTCTGGCCAGCGTGGTATAGAAGGTCATTGCCCTCCCACTGTGGAGGAGGCTCGAGTGGGGCGTATATAAGCTGCTGAATATATTTTAAACAATGAATAATGAAATATGTTCTTGTTGTAGTTAGACCTGTGTAGTAATTGACCGGATATAATGTGTCCCTAAAATTATTAATAACGTCAGCGTTCGACATTTCATTTACGAGGGGTTTCAATATCTCCCAGTTGTGTTTGTTTATATTTAATAATGGATCACAATACGCTGAAGGATGGGTGGATAATGAAATTGATTTAGTGTTATTAGTTAGTTATCTCAGCCCATACATGTCCCACTGTTGGGATCGGGTCTCCTCCATTGTGAGAGGGAATTTGACTTACTATACTATGCTAGTCAGACGTGTTGGTATAGGGTTTCATTTCGAGTTTTCCTTATCTTACATTGATGTTATATCCCTTAGTCTACGACACCCACGGGCAGGACAGAGTGTGGCGTATTGTATTCTTATTATCTGACCACACAGAGAGTTATGATTTAACATTGGATAATATCTTATATATTGTGATAACTGCTATTGCAATCAATCATAAGTCTGAGGCACACGCTCCGTTAAGTTCGTATCCGCTGTGCGGTACTGTTCTATTTAACCCATTGTAGATAAAGGTTATTGGAATGTTTCTAACCTACACTTACTTTATCCCGCCAGGGAGACTACGGAAGTCAATAACTTGGTACCAATGAAGCAGGAGAGGGAGTACGATATTTGTGCACACTATAACCGACATATAAAAAATAAAAAGACACTGCGGAATATGACGAACCTTTAATCTTTTTACAACTTCTAAAATTGTTGGACAAAGGCTTTAACATAAATCCATTACTGCCAGTGGCAGATTTATCTTCGTAGTGCTAGGTATTGCGAGATATAATTGAATATAAACCACTACAAGGAAGTTATCATCAAGTATTATGGATAAGTTGGTATAAGTTAAATAACGAGAATGCTGATGTACCTTCAATCAGCATTTATGACTTCTAAATCAAATCATTTGTTATGTATAAGGGCACTTACATCCGGGAGCATTTCCGCTGACTTGCCCCGCAGTTTGTCAACGCGACGTCCGTCCTCTCTAGGCTTATGCCAACGTGGGCGGATCCAGCGCTTCGTGTCGACGGCTATACGCTTGGGTCACCCGGTCGATGGCCCTGTACGGCACACCTGTGTGGGCGGGGTCCCTGACCGTCTGTATTAGGGCTATTCTGTAGCCTCCGCAGAGAGCCATGGCGGTCAGAGCCATACGTGTATACCACACGGTGGCGATGGAGGCAGCGTGCCTGTTGCCAGGGACTACTCCGTAGGACTTGGAGGCGGAGATGCTCGCCGGGTGTAGCAGCGGGTGTCGGAGACACGAGCTGGAGGCGGCATGGTCTCGTTTAAGGAGGTTGCCGTCTGGTAGGTCGACGCCCGCCGGGACGTCATTGCCCGGGTACTCTCCTTCCGACTGGTGCAGGTGTTCAGGGGGCACAGTTGCTTCGCCAAGTACCTGCTCACGGTCGTGATGAAGGAGAGCACTTCGTCCTGCCATCACTGCAATTGGGACGAGGACACAGCGCAGCACAAGCTCGAGGTGTTTGCCGTGTGGGCTGAGCAGCGTCGTGAAATCGTCGCAATCATCGGTGCCTCTGTCGCCTCGAACAGGGCCGAGCAGCGGGTGCGACAATAGCCCACCACAAAAAAAAAAGGGCACTTACATCTTCTCAGTTATACATTTAATATGCACTTTAGGAGTAACTACTAGAGCAGCTATTACTACAGTCAACAGTATTGCAGGTAAGGCAGAGGCCCGCTCCACGCAACTACCGCTATCCTAATGGGTGTTCATCTCAGTGAGTACCATTAGAGAGTGAGCTGCGGTGACATACATGATACCTGTGCAACCTAACACAACACAAATATATTGTAAATACTGCAGATACATCACGCAAGTCGTGTTGCAGTGTGGCATTCCGTCATCATCATTTCAGTTCATATATGTCCCAATGCTGAGCTATGCTAGGAAAATTGACCTTATTTTACCATACTGGTCAGACAGGTTGGTATAGGATTTTATTTTGAGTTTTCTTGCCCGTGTAAAAAAGTTATATGCGTATTATATCCTTTAGTCGTCTTTTACGACATATACAGACATATACACGCACGATAGTGTATTGAATTCTTATTTCATCACCACACGGTGTGGCATTTATTAGAATATAAAAAGATGTTGTGCAATAAGCGGTTTTGTTATATAAAACTCAGCATCTAGGTCAAAGCATGCTGTTGCGTTTCACAATACGCTTAAGTATCGTTTAAGCAGTAACACTATCAAGTAATTAGCGTAAGATCAGACTACCGTCAGCTAGAGAGAAAAAGCGTCGCCGAACGACTGTGTAACAACACTTCGCATAATCATGCGTAGCACTGTCGTAGCCATACTTATTGCGTTCGTGCGTAGCGCTCTCGTAGCGGTCGGTTGTTCATGCGTAGCGTTATCGTAGGCGGCCGTAACTGTTCGTGCGTAGCGCTATCCTTGCATATTGTAGCTCTCCGTCCGTAGCGCTATCGTAGCGGGCATGATCGCTACGCGAAGGTTACTGGGGCCATGTTGCGTGATTAATTAACCAAAAGCAGCGTTTAATTAATTACATAGCGCCCAACAAATATCGTTTAGCGGTGCCGTTAGTACGTGTTTTATAGTTGTTTGAGTGTTTATTGTGACCGCCGCCGCATCTACTTCACTTGTAATTAGAGCGCGCACTACACGCGGTGGAGACAGCAGCCAAACGAGCATTAACTGGTAATGTGTGGTTACGTCCGTTCAAGATTTATCTATGTACATACCATAGCGCTCGTACATCCTAGTGGGGAGGCATATGTTCAACAGTGGCAGTCTACGGGTTGATGGATAGACGAATGGTAATATGTAAGTTAACATATATCTATGTACATACCATAGCGCTCGTACATCCTAGTGGGGAGGCATATGTTCAACAGTGGCAGTCTACGGGTTGATGGATAGACGAATGGTAATATGTAAGTTAACATATATCTATGTACATACCATAGCGCTCGTACATCCTAGTGGGGAGGCATATGTTCAACAGTGGCAGTCTACGGGTTGATGGATAGACGAATGGTAATATGTAAGTTAACATATATCTATGTACATACCATAGCGCTCGTACATCCTAGTGGGGAGACATATGTTCAACAGTGGCAGTCTACGGGTTGATGGATAGACGAATGGTAATATGTAAGTTAACATATATCTATGTACATACCATAGCGCTCGTACATCCTAGTGGGGAGGCATATGTTCAACAGTGGCAGTCTACGGGTTGATGGATAGACGAATGGTAATATGTAAGTTAACATATATCTATGTACATACCATAGCGCTCGTACATCCTAGTGGGGAGGCATATGTTCAACAGTGGCAGTCTACGGGTTGATGGATAGACGAATGGTAATATGTAAGTTAACATATATCTATGTACATACCATAGCGCTCGTACATCCTAGTGGGGAGACATATGTTCAACAGTGGCAGTCTACGGGTTGATGGATAGACGAATGGTAATATGTAAGTTAACATATATCTATGTACATACCATAGCGCTCGTACATCCTAGTGGGGAGGCATATGTTCAACAGTGGCAGTCTACGGGTTGATGGATAGACGAATGGTAATATGTAAGTTAACATATATCTATGTACATACCATAGCGCTCGTACATCCTAGTGGGGAGACATATGTTCAACAGTGGCAGTCTACGGGTTGATGGGTAGACGAATGGTAATATGTAAGTTAACATATATCTATGTACATACCATAGCGCTCGTACATCCTAGTGGGGAGGCATATGTTCAACAGTGGCAGTCTACGGGTTGATGGATAGACGAATGGTAATATGTAAGTTAACATATATCTATGTACATACCATAGCGCTCGTACATCCTAGTGGGGAGACATATGTTCAACAGTGGCAGTCTACGGGTTGATGGATAGACGAATGGTAATATGTAAGTTAACATATATCTATGTACATACCATAGCGCTCGTACATCCTAGTGGGGAGACATATGTTCAACAGTGGCAGTCTACGGGTTGATGGGTAGACGAATGGTAATATGTAAGTTAACATATATCTATGTACATACCATAGCGCTCGTACATCCTAGTGGGGAGGCATATGTTCAACAGTGGCAGTCTACGGGTTGATGGATAGACGAATGGTAATATGTAAGTTAACATATATCTATGTACATACCATAGCGCTCGTACATCCTAGTGGGGAGGCATATGTTCAACAGTGGCAGTCTACGGGTTGATGGATAGACGAATGGTAATATGTAAGTTAACATATATCTATGTACATACCATAGCGCTCGTACATCCTAGTGGGGAGACATATGTTCAACAGTGGCAGTCTACGGGTTGATGGATAGACGAATGGTAATATGTAAGTTAACATATATCTATGTACATACCATAGCGCTCGTACATCCTAGTGGGGAGGCATATGTTCAACAGTGGCAGTCTACGGGTTGATGGATAGACGAATGGTAATATGTAAGTTAACATATATCTATGTACATACCATAGCGCTCGTACATCCTAGTGGGGAGACATATGTTCAACAGTGGCAGTCTACGGGTTGATGGGTAGACGAATGGTAATATGTAAGTTAACATATATCTATGTACATACCATAGCGCTCGTACATCCTAGTGGGGAGGCATATGTTCAACAGTGGCAGTCTACGGGTTGATGGATAGACGAATGGTAATATGTAAGTTAACATATATCTATGTACATACCATAGCGCTCGTACATCCTAGTGGGGAGACATATGTTCAACAGTGGCAGTCTACGGGTTGATGGATAGACGAATGGTAATATGTAAGTTAACATATATCTATGTACATACCATAGCGCTCGTACATCCTAGTGGGGAGGCATATGTTCAACAGTGGCAGTCTACGGGTTGATGGATAGACGAATGGTAATATGTAAGTTAACATATATCTATGTACATACCATAGCGCTCGTACATCCTAGTGGGGAGACATATGTTCAACAGTGGCAGTCTACGGGTTGATGGGTAGACGAATGGTAATATGTAAGTTAACATATATCTATGTACATACCATAGCGCTCGTACATCCTAGTGGGGAGGCATATGTTCAACAGTGGCAGTCTACGGGTTGATGGATAGACGAATGGTAATATGTAAGTTAACATATATCTATGTACATACCATAGCGCTCGTACATCCTAGTGGGGAGACATATGTTCAACAGTGGCAGTCTACGGGTTGATGGATAGACGAATGGTAATATGTAAGTTAACATATATCTATGTACATACCATAGCGCTCGTACATCCTAGTGGGGAGGCATATGTTCAACAGTGGCAGTCTACGGGTTGATGGATAGACGAATGGTAATATGTAAGTTAACATATATCTATGTACATACCATAGCGCTCGTACATCCTAGTGGGGAGACATATGTTCAACAGTGGCAGTCTACGGGTTGATGGATAGACGAATGGTAATATGTAAGTTAACATATATCTATGTACATACCATAGCGCTCGTACATCCTAGTGGGGAGGCATATGTTCAACAGTGGCAGTCTACGGGTTGATGGGTAGACGAATGGTAATATGTAAGTTAACATATATCTATGTACATACCATAGCGCTCGTACATCCTAGTGGGGAGGCATATGTTCAACAGTGGCAGTCTACGGGTTGATGGATAGACGAATGGTAATATGTAAGTTAACATATATCTATGTACATACCATAGCGCTCGTACATCCTAGTGGGGAGGCATATGTTCAACAGTGGCAGTCTACGGGTTGATGGATAGACGAATGGTAATATGTAAGTTAACATATATCTATGTACATACCATAGCGCTCGTACATCCTAGTGGGGAGACATATGTTCAACAGTGGCAGTCTACGGGTTGATGGATAGACGAATGGTAATATGTAAGTTAACATATATCTATGTACATACCATAGCGCTCGTACATCCTAGTGGGGAGGCATATGTTCAACAGTGGCAGTCTACGGGTTGATGGATAGACGAATGGTAATATGTAAGTTAACATATATCTATGTACATACCATAGCGCTCGTACATCCTAGTGGGGAGGCATATGTTCAACAGTGGCAGTCTACGGGTTGATGGATAGACGAATGGTAATATGTAAGTTAACATTTATCTATGTACATACCATAGCGCTCGTACATCCTAGTGGGGAGACATATGTTCAACAGTGGCAGTCTACGGGTTGATGGATAGACGAATGGTAATATGTAAGTTAACATATATCTATGTACATACCATAGCGCTCGTACATCCTAGTGGGGAGGCATATGTTCAACAGTGGCAGTCTACGGGTTGATGGATAGACGAATGGTAATATGTAAGTTAACATATATCTATGTACATACCATAGCGCTCGTACATCCTAGTGGGGAGGCATATGTTCAACAGTGGCAGTCTACGGGTTGATGGATAGACGAATGGTAATATGTAAGTTAACATATATCTATGTACATACCATAGCGCTCGTACATCCTAGTGGGGAGGCATATGTTCAACAGTGGCAGTCTACGGGTTGATGGATAGACGAATGGTAATATGTAAGTTAACATATATCTATGTACATACCATAGCGCTCGTACATCCTAGTGGGGAGACATATGTTCAACAGTGGCAGTCTACGGGTTGATGGGTAGACGAATGGTAATATGTAAGTTAACATATATCTATGTACATACCATAGCGCTCGTACATCCTAGTGGGGAGGCATATGTTCAACAGTGGCAGTCTACGGGTTGATGGATAGACGAATGGTAATATGTAAGTTAACATATATCTATGTACATACCATAGCGCTCGTACATCCTAGTGGGGAGGCATATGTTCAACAGTGGCAGTCTACGGGTTGATGGATAGACGAATGGTAATATGTAAGTTAACATATATCTATGTACATACCATAGCGCTCGTACATCCTAGTGGGGAGGCATATGTTCAACAGTGGCAGTCTACGGGTTGATGGATAGACGAATGGTAATATGTAAGTTAACATATATCTATGTACATACCATAGCGCTCGTACATCCTAGTGGGGAGGCATATGTTCAACAGTGGCAGTCTACGGGTTGATGGATAGACGAATGGTAATATGTAAGTTAACATATATCTATGTACATACCATAGCGCTCGTACATCCTAGTGGGGAGGCATATGTTCAACAGTGGCAGTCTACGGGTTGATGGATAGACGAATGGTAATATGTAAGTTAACATATATCTATGTACATACCATAGCGCTCGTACATCCTAGTGGGGAGACATATGTTCAACAGTGGCAGTCTACGGGTTGATGGATAGACGAATGGTAATATGTAAGTTAACATATATCTATGTACATACCATAGCGCTCGTACATCCTAGTGGGGAGACATATGTTCAACAGTGGCAGTCTACGGGTTGATGGGTAGACGAATGGTAATATGTAAGTTAACATATATCTATGTACATACCATAGCGCTCGTACATCCTAGTGGGGAGGCATATGTTCAACAGTGGCAGTCTACGGGTTGATGGATAGACGAATGGTAATATGTAAGTTAACATATATCTATGTACATACCATAGCGCTCGTACATCCTAGTGGGGAGACATATGTTCAACAGTGGCAGTCTACGGGTTGATGGATAGACGAATGGTAATATGTAAGTTAACATATATCTATGTACATACCATAGCGCTCGTACATCCTAGTGGGGAGGCATATGTTCAACAGTGGCAGTCTACGGGTTGATGGGTAGACGAATGGTAATATGTAAGTTAA
Source organism: Lymantria dispar (assembly GCA_032191425.1). NCBI lineage: Eukaryota > Metazoa > Arthropoda > Insecta > Lepidoptera > Erebidae > Lymantria > Lymantria dispar. The sequence goes on from CM063455.1 coordinate 31,757,163, forward strand.
CATATATCTATGTACATACCATAGCGCTCGTACATCCTAGTGGGGAGGCATATGTTCAACAGTGGCAGTCTACGGGTTGATGGGTAGACGAATGGTAATATGTAAGTTAACATATATCTATGTACATACCATAGCGCTCGTACATCCTAGTGGGGAGGCATATGTTCAACAGTGGCAGTCTACGGGTTGATGGATAGACGAATGGTAATATGTAAGTTAACATATATCTATGTACATACCATAGCGCTCGTACATCCTAGTGGGGAGGCATATGTTCAACAGTGGCAGTCTACGGGTTGATGGGTAGACGAATGGTAATATGTAAGTTAACATATATCTATGTACATACCATAGCGCTCGTACATCCTAGTGGGGAGGCATATGTTCAACAGTGGCAGTCTACGGGTTGATGGATAGACGAATGGTAATATGTAAGTTAACATATATCTATGTACATACCATAGCGCTCGTACATCCTAGTGGGGAGGCATATGTTCAACAGTGGCAGTCTACGGGTTGATGGGTAGACGAATGGTAATATGTAAGTTAACATATATCTATGTACATACCATAGCGCTCGTACATCCTTGTGGGGAGGCATATGTTCAACAGTGGCAGTCTACGGGTTGATGGGTAGACGAATGGTAATATGTAAGTTAACATATATCTATGTACATACCATAGCGCTCGTACATCCTAGTGGGGAGGCATATGTTCAACAGTGGCAGTCTACGGGTTGATGGATAGACGAATGGTAATATGTAAGTTAACATATATCTATGTACATACCATAGCGCTCGTACATCCTAGTGGGGAGGCATATGTTCAACAGTGGCAGTCTACGGGTTGATGGATAGACGAATGGTAATATGTAAGTTAACATATATCTATGTACATACCATAGCGCTCGTACATCCTTGTGGGGAGGCATATGTTCAACAGTGGCAGTCTACGGGTTGATGGGTAGACGAATGGTAATATGTAAGTTAACATATATCTATGTACATACCATAGCGCTCGTACATCCTAGTGGGGAGGCATATGTTCAACAGTGGCAGTCTACGGGTTGATGGGTAGACGAATGGTAATATGTAAGTTAACATATATCTATGTACATACCATAGCGCTCGTACATCCTAGTGGGGAGGCATATGTTCAACAGTGGCAGTCTACGGGTTGATGGATAGACGAATGGTAATATGTAAGTTAACATATATCTATGTACATACCATAGCGCTCGTACATCCTAGTGGGGAGGCATATGTTCAACAGTGGCAGTCTACGGGTTGATGGATAGACGAATGGTAATATGTAAGTTAACATATATCTATGTACATACCATAGCGCTCGTACATCCTAGTGGGGAGGCATATGTTCAACAGTGGCAGTCTACGGGTTGATGGATAGACGAATGGTAATATGTAAGTTAACATATATCTATGTACATACCATAGCGCTCGTACATCCTAGTGGGGAGGCATATGTTCAACAGTGGCAGTCTACGGGTTGATGGGTAGACGAATGGTAATATGTAAGTTAACATATATCTATGTACATACCATAGCGCTCGTACATCCTAGTGGGGAGGCATATGTTCAACAGTGGCAGTCTACGGGTTGATGGGTAGACGAATGGTAATATGTAAGTTAACATATATCTATGTACATACCATAGCGCTCGTACATCCTAGTGGGGAGGCATATGTTCAACAGTGGCAGTCTACGGGTTGATGGATAGACGAATGGTAATATGTAAGTTAACATATATCTATGTACATACCATAGCGCTCGTACATCCTAGTGGGGAGACATATGTTCAACAGTGGCAGTCTACGGGTTGATGGATAGACGAATGGTAATATGTAAGTTAACATATATCTATGTACATACCATAGCGCTCGTACATCCTAGTGGGGAGACATATGTTCAACAGTGGCAGTCTACGGGTTGATGGATAGACGAATGGTAATATGTAAGTTAACATATATCTATGTACATACCATAGCGCTCGTACATCCTAGTGGGGAGGCATATGTTCAACAGTGGCAGTCTACGGGTTGATGGGTAGACGAATGGTAATATGTAAGTTAACATATATCTATGTACATACCATAGCGCTCGTACATCCTAGTGGGGAGACATATGTTCAACAGTGGCAGTCTACGGGTTGATGGATAGACGAATGGTAATATGTAAGTTAACATATATCTATGTACATACCATAGCGCTCGTACATCCTAGTGGGGAGGCATATGTTCAACAGTGGCAGTCTACGGGTTGATGGGTAGACGAATGGTAATATGTAAGTTAACATATATCTATGTACATACCATAGCGCTCGTACATCCTAGTGGGGAGACATATGTTCAACAGTGGCAGTCTACGGGTTGATGGATAGACGAATGGTAATATGTAAGTTAACATATATCTATGTACATACCATAGCGCTCGTACATCCTAGTGGGGAGACATATGTTCAACAGTGGCAGTCTACGGGTTGATGGGTAGACGAATGGTAATATGTAAGTTAACATATATCTATGTACATACCATAGCGCTCGTACATCCTAGTGGGGAGACATATGTTCAACAGTGGCAGTCTACGGGTTGATGGATAGACGAATGGTAATATGTAAGTTAACATATATCTATGTACATACCATAGCGCTCGTACATCCTAGTGGGGAGGCATATGTTCAACAGTGGCAGTCTACGGGTTGATGGGTAGACGAATGGTAATATGTAAGTTAACATATATCTATGTACATACCATAGCGCTCGTACATCCTAGTGGGGAGACATATGTTCAACAGTGGCAGTCTACGGGTTGATGGATAGACGAATGGTAATATGTAAGTTAACATATATCTATGTACATACCATAGCGCTCGTACATCCTAGTGGGGAGGCATATGTTCAACAGTGGCAGTCTACGGGTTGATGGATAGACGAATGGTAATATGTAAGTTAACATATATATGTATGTGACTAATTAGCAATAAAAGGTATGTGTTAATAATTTGGAGTCGGTCAAGCAATTGGCCTGCCAGGAACTGCTTTGACTGCAGCGGGCTATGTTTGCGTTGCGGTCAGGCTGGATACCAGGCGGCATCGTGCTCTGCGGTGCCCCACTGCCCCGCGTGTGCGGAGGGCAATAGGCCTGCCAAACACCGCATGGGCTCTGGGGACTGCAGACCCCCAGCATTGGCCCCAAAGTGGTGGGGAGGCCCATCGACCGGGCCAGCCCCCGCTTCGAGCGCGGCCCGATCGCCCGTTAGCGCGGAGGAGGTGACGATGGATACGGACCGTTAATGGACCCCGTATCCATTCGTCTCCTCCAGGCCAATCTCAACCACTCCGCCGGTGCGCAGGACGTGTTCCTGCAAGCCATGGCGGAGTGGTTGATAGGAGTAGCCGTAGCCGTGGAGCCGTACGTGGTGCCCGATCGGACTAACAGGTTGGGTAGCGCCGATGGCACCGTGGCAATCGTCGCCTCCACGTCGTGGCCTTCGTCGTCTCTGACCCTTAGGGACAGGGGCGTCGGATACGTCGCGGCGGACTGGGGGGAGATTACGCTCTTCGGAGTTTATCTCTCCCCTAACTGGAGTGTGACCGATTTCGAGGCCTCCCTCACCATCATGGAGGCCTCGTTACGGCGACTGGCATCGCGCCAGGTCTTCGTCCTGGGGGACTTTAACGCCAAGTCTGTGGCGTGGGGGTCCCCTAGGACGGATGACCGAGGACGGGCGATCGAGGAGTGGGCGGCGGCACTGGGCGGCACTCTGTTTGTTGAACAGGGGCTCGGTGCATACGTGCGTGCGACAACGGGGCGGGTCGATAGTGGACCTTTCGTTCGCTAGCCCCGGAGTCACCGCACGCGTGGGGAGCTGGCGCGTCGTGGAGGAGGTCGAGACCTTGTCGGACCACCGGTATATCCGGATGGAGGTCTCCCTGGCAATCCCGACGCCCAACAGGGGTCACGGGGCGGATAGGCGTCCTGCGTTCCCGCGATGGGCTGTGGGTTGCTTAGACCGGGACCAGCTGGCGGAGACAGCCATCGTACACTCGTGGCTGTCCTCTGCCCACCAGTCGGACGGGGTGGACGCCGAGGCTGGCCGCATCCGCAGTGCGTTGACGCAGATCTGCGATGCGGCCATGCCCCGGGTACGGCGTCTGCCCCCGAGGAGGGGGGTCCACTGGTGGTCCCGAGAGCTGGTGGATCTCCGGGCCGCGTGTATTCGCGCCCGAAGGGCCTACACCCGCAGCCGGCGGCACCATCGCAACGCGGAGAGGGAGGTCGTGCTTTACGAGGGCTACCGCAATGCGCGGTCGGCCTTCAGGCTGGCCGTCCGCTCCGCCAAGGACGTCAGTCGGCAGGAGATGCTGGACGGTCTCGACTGTGACCCCTGGGGACGCCCCTATCGCGCGGTGAAGAATAGGCTACGCGCGCGGGGCCCTCCCCGAGACTCTCCAGTCCGGCCTTCTTACCCGGGTCGTCGAGGACCTGTTCCCGCGGCGGGCGGAACACACGCCCCCGGTCATGGCTCCGCCAGACACTGACCGGGAGGCCGATGACGACAGTGTTCCGCCCATCACGGAACCCGAGATGTGAGTGGCGGTGACGCGCATGCGCGCAAAGTCTACCGCCCCTGAGCCCGACGGTGTTCCTAACCGTGTGCTGGCCCTGGTCCTCGAACACCTGGGACCCCGCCTCAGGGGGCTGTTCGACGCGTGTTTAGCGTCCGGACGGTTCCCTGGGTGCTGGAAGGAGGGAAGGCTGGTGCTCCTGCCGAAGCCGGGAAGGTCTCCGGAGTCGCCTTCGGCCTACAGGCCTATCGTGTTGCTCGATGACACGGGCAAGCTACTGGAGAGGGTGGTAGCTGCCCGCATCGAGCGGCACCTCGTCGGCACGGGGCCCGATCTGTCAGACGCCCAGTTTGGGTTTAGGAGGGGTCGTTCGACGATCGCGGCTCTGTTGCGCCTGAGGGCCGTGGCGACTGAGGCCGTCACCGGCGGGGGAGTGCTGTTGGTGGTGTCCCTAGACATCGCCAACGCATTCAATAGTCTGCCATTCAGCTGCATCAGGTAGGCGCTCCGGTATCACGGGGTGCCAGTTTACTTGAGGCGGCTAATGGCAGACTATTTGGAGGGGCGCAGCGTCCTCTGCACCGACCGAGCAGGGGACGTTGTGCGAACGCCCATGACGTGCGGTGTCCCACAGGGGTCGGTCCTCGGACCCACCCTGTGGAACATCGGCTACGACTGGGCGTTGCGGGGGAGCCTCCCGCCCGGGCTGGGCGTGATTTGTTACGCCGACAACACGCTCGTCACAGCCCGCGGTGGGACGCTAGAAGAGGCGGTAAGCCTGGCGACCTCTGGTACCGAGGAGGTCGTCAGGCGGATCGAGGCGCTGGGGTTTAGGGTCGCCATGGACAAGACGGAGACCCTCTTGTTCCATGGGCGCCATATGAGCCCTCCCATCGGCGTCTCGATCACCGTCCACTCGGTCGACATCAGCATCCGGGTCCATATGAGGTACTTGGGCCTGGTACTCGACGGGCGATGGTGGTTCCGGGAGCATTTCCGCAGGCTCGCTCCACGGCTCGTCGGCGCGGCGTCCGCCCTATCGTGGCTTATGCCGAACGTGGGCGGACCGAGCGCTGCGTGCCGACGGCTGTACGCGGGGGTCATCCGGTCGATGGGCACCGGTGTGGGCGGGGTCCATGACCGCCCGACTTAGGGCCCTTTCTGTGGCGACCACAGAGGGTCATGGCGGTCAGGGCCATCCGCGGATACCGCACCGTGGCGACGGAGGCAGCGTGTCTATTGGCCGGGGACTCCCCCGTGGGACCTGGAGGCGGAGATGCTCGCCGGACTATATAGGCGGGTGACGGGGGCGCGAGCGGGGGGCGGTGTGGTCTCGTTAAGGGATCTCACCGCCTGGCGCGTCGACGCCCGCCGAGACGTCATTGCCCGTTGGGCAGTCCGGCTGGAGAGGCCTCGGTTCGGGGTGCGAACCGTGGAGGCCTTCCGGCCGGTGCTGATGCAGTGGTTGGAGAGGCGGCACGGGGTGCTTTCCTTCCGCCTGGTGCAGGTTTTGACGGGGCATGGGTGCTTCGCCAAGTACCTGCACAAGGTCGTTAGGAGGGAGAGTACACCGTCCTGCCACCACTGCGATTGCGACGAGGACACGGCGCGCCATACGCTCGAGGCCTGCGCGGCTTGGGCAGTGCAGCGCTGTGAACTCGTCGCAATCATCGGTACGGACCTGACGCTGCCGGCTATCGCTAGGGCGATGGTCGACAGCGTCGGGAATTGGGACGCGGTCGCAGCCTTCTGCGAGACGGTGATCTCGCGGAAGGAGGCGGCGGATCGCCTGCGATGAGGAGATCCGCCGCCGGCGACTGGGGGCGGCGCAGGCGCAACTATCTGCGCCTCATGCCGCCCTAGCTGAGGCCGCGGGTGACGTGACCGGGAATTAGTCCGTCACCCGCCGAGAGGCCGACCGCGTGAGGAAAGACCGACGTCCTCCCCGAGGAGGGGACGTCGGTCGATGGGGGGGTTACCCCAATAGGGGGTATTCCGTCGGGCCGACCACTGACGACAAGTTAACGCTGCCCCAGTGGTCGGCCCAACGACGAAGGCGACGTGGTTTTTGGGTGGGTCGCGGGAGTTGCGTGCTTAAGTCCCTCTGTCGCCCCGGACGGAGTGGTGCGGAGGCGCGTCGACCGCGACCCACCAAAAAAAAAAAAAAAAAAAATGTGTAAATAATTTCTGTTTGCATGCACTTGACATGTTAGAGTTATTGTTTGGTCAAATCGAATAGCGGTCTGTTCACGCAATGTACTCGCATGTTTCACAATTGGGCCAACAGTAGTTAGTTAGTTATAAGTAATATTTTCAATAGTACTAAAACCTGACGCGTCGCATTCAGTTATCCCAGATCAAATCATTTTTATTATAATATACAGTATTCTGTATAATGACTGAAATACAATTTATTACTCCCTATTTTACCCGTGGATGTCGTAAAAGACGACTAAGAGATATAATACTCATATAATATCTATGAAAGACGAAACAAAACCCTATATCAATATGTCTCAACAGCATAGTATAGTAAGGTCAATTTCTCTTCTATTGCGGAGGAGACTCGAGGTCCAACAGCTGTAATGAAATGATGAAAAGCATCACTAAAACCCATCACACGCAAACACACAGAACGTTGGGTTAAACTTATTTGGAGTAGACGATATGTTTATATACATTTGTATGATGGATGGGAGAGGGAACCCGTGGTACGTGATGTAAAAGGTTTTAGCAATAGTTTCATGCCCCTGGTAATGTGATTGTTGTTTAGATGATATTAGATATAGTTACAGGCGACGAGGCGCGCAGTGCGCGATGTGTTGTATGTGGGGGCACGATGTCCGGCGAACAACAATTGGAGCGTGACGCGCGTGGTGACTGCGACTATTAGTGAGCACACAGCGGGCCGGGGGCCGGGGGCCGGGGGCCGGGGGCCGGGGGGCCGGGGGATACACAACAATTAAATATAACGTTGAATCTGAATGTTTTATATGTTAGAGCGACACCTTGAGAACTCTGCACGTACTGCTCTGTACTGATACTGTCGTATTTGTACACACACTGACTATGTATATATAAGACAATGAAATGTGAGGGCTTTCTTTTGGGGTGGGCTACCGTCCGGGGCGAAACAGGGGCGCGGCCCTGTAACCCACCCGTGACACGTCGCCTTCGTCGTTAGGCCGATCACCGGAGCAGGGTGACTTGACGTCAGCGGTCGGCCCGAAAAAGGCGAGGGCTAACGGCTGATTGATATATTTCAAAAAATAAACAGTGTATTATTAAGCTAATATAATAAAATATAAAAATACGTACAATCGCTACATGTAGGTAGGTACATTATCATCAACATGTCAACTCGTACTCGTACCAGTCCCCCCAACCACCCCCCCCCCCCCCCCTATCACACAACACACACTACGAAGAACACTCGGAACCAGGACATTGATCTATTATACTGTGGTGATCACGGCGTGGTGACAGAGGAACAATATAATTTACCACCCCCACTTGCCTCTCTTGTCCTTGGATGTCGTAAAACATGGACTAAGATATAAAATATGCATATAACATCTATATAAGAGAAGGAAAACCTGAAACCAAACCCTATACCAACACGTCTGACCAGCATGGTATAGTAGATCAATTGCCCTGCTACTGTGGAGAAGCTCGAACAGTGGGACGTATACGAATCGAAGTTGACGCTGAATGATGACGCTGATCAGAGAAAACTGATATTTTAAGTTTTCCTTCTCTTGTATAACCTTAGTTGTCATTAAACGGAAGAAATATAAATACAACGCATTAATATTAATCGTTAATTCTGAATATTATTTTAGCGAATTTCGTGTAGTTATATATTAAGGATATAACCCAATATTATATATGAAACACTTGAAAATGCAATTGAAATGATAAACTTTTTTAATATTTCCTTATTGGTATCATAAATTATTTTCTAGAAAACAATATCATACATCGGCAAGGGCTTCAGAAATGAAAGAAAAAACCAAATTAAATACTTGGCTACATCTTTCTGTGTGGGGACAGAGTAAGAATACAAGTCACTACTCACTATCTTACCCGCGGATAAAAGTCGACTAAGGGATATAATATCCAGAAAACATCTATCCAAGAGAAGAAAAACTCGATATAAAATCCTAGACCAACGCATCTGACCAGCGTAGGTAGGTCAATTCTGTTTCTGTTGCAGAGGAGGTTCGAACACAGCACTAGGACCTGTATGGGCTGTGATAATAATCAGGGCCGGATTAAACCTATCAGGGACCCCTAGGCAATGCGATTCTCGGGAACCCTAGGCAATGCCATTCTCGGGGCCCCTTACAATTCACGGGGTCCCTAGGTAATTCAATTCTTGGGTCCCCTATCCATTACCCTTTTCTTACTTTTTAAAATATATAATTTGTTCAATGCACATTGAACATGCAACGCAGCAAATTCAAAAGTAGAGCATGTCAACATACAAGTAAAGCATGTCAACATACAAATTTGCAAAATTAGCACTGACATGATTAAAGACGCTGCGTTATACTTTACACTTACGACACACTAACACAAATGGTATATGTGTGTATTAGCAATAAGTAGTATATAAGGTGTACATTGTGTAAAATAAATCAGATTTGAATTTATTCATCTCTCAGTTACTACCCTCTCACTGCGGCCAAGACACCCTTAGCCGTCAGTTCTGATCGGTCCTGTGAGTCTGCTTGACCGGCAGTGAGAATTACCAATCCTCCACCCAAACCTCCCTCTCACTGCGGCCAAGACACCCTTAGCCGTCAGTTCTGACCGGTCCTGTGAGTCTGCTTGACCGGCAGTGAGAATTACCAATCCTCCACCCAAACATCCATCTCACATCTACCTGTCACCTTAGGTAGCGCGGTGCAGGTATCCCATCATATAGGCTAGGAACTTAAGGGCTTTAGGTACATCAAACTATAACCTTAGGTTCTTCTGTCAAACACGGCGTTAGTCCACTAGCCCAGACTACGCCTATACATAATTATATATTATTATATTATATTATTTAAAATATATAATTATATATTACAAAAGTGTAGTCGATCAGATCGACTAATTTAGTATTCTGTTACTTCAATCGCTTATTGCAACGTAATATGTACGTCATCACCTTGACTTGTTGCTACAGCATCACCTCACATGCCTCGCTCATTTCTTTTTACTTTTATTGAAATTATCTTAATAAATAGGTTATAGTTGTAGTTAAATTATGATCCAGGTCTCATGATGGAGTAGGCAAGAGAAATGAGAATTTTCAAAGGAAAAATGTTCAATAAAATGAGTTTTTTTTTTTTTTTCTTGGGCCCCTAGTTGATGCGGGGCCCCTGCGCAGTTGCCTAATCCGCCTTGTGAATAATCTGGCCCTGATAATGATTATAGATAAGAGATTTTTGGTTCTAAATTTATATGTACTATTATTATTTTACTGACGCGTAGAAATATACAAGAGACCTTGTGTGTGATATAGCATTATTGGTGAAAGTGTTATTGTGAACGAGAGATTGTTTACAATACGTGAACACTACTCTAGTTGACGTTATGTGTGATATAGCATTATTGGTGAAAGTGTTATTGTGAACGAGAGATTGTTTACAATACGTGAACACTACTCTAGTTGACGTTATGTGTGATATAGCATTATTGGTGAAAGTGTTATTGTGAACGAGAGATTGTTTACAATACGTGAACACTACTCTAGTTGACGTTGTGTGTGATATAGCATTATTGGTGAAAGTGTTATTGTGCACGAGAGATTGTTTACAATACGTGAACACTACTCTAGTTGACGTTGTGTGTGATATAGCATTATTGGTGAAAGTGTTATTGTGAACGAGAGATTGTTTACAATACGTGAACACTACTCTAGTTGACGTTATGTGTGATATAGCATTATTGGTGAAAGTGTTATTGTGAACGAGAGATTGTTTAAAATACGTGAACACTACTCTAGTTGACGTTGTGTGTGATATAGCATTATTGGTGAAAGTGTTATTGTGAACGAGAGATTGTTTACAATACGTGAACACTACTCTAGTTGACGTTGTGTGTGATATAGCATTATTGGTGAAAGTGTTATTGTGAACGAGAGATTGTTTACAATACGTGAACACTACTCTAGTTGACGTTGTGTGTGATATAGCATTATTGGTGAAAGTGTTATTGTGAACGAGAGATTGTTTACAATACGTGAACACTACTCTAGTTGACGTTGTGTGTGATATAGCATTATTGGTGAAAGTGTTATTGTGAACGAGAGATTGTTTACAATACGTGAACACTACTCTAGTTGACGTTGTGTGTGATATAGCATTATTGGTGAAAGTGTTATTGTGAACGAGAGATTGTTTACAATACGTGAACACTACTCTAGTTGACGTTGTGTGTGATATAGCATTATTGGTGAAAGTGTTATTGTGAACGAGAGATTGTTTACAATACGTGAACTTTACAATACGTGAAATTTTTTTTTTTTTTTTTTTTTTTTTTTTTTTTGGGTGGGTTGCGGTCGGCGCGCCTCCGCACCACTCCGTCCGGGGCGACAGAGGGGCTTAAGCACGCAACTCCTGCAACCCACCCGAACACCACGTCGCCTTCGTCGTTGGGCCGACCACTGGAGCAGGGTTACTTGTCATCAGTGGTCGGCCCGACGGAATACCCCCTACCCGGGGTACCCTCCCATCGACCGACGTCCCCCCCTCGGGGAGGACGTCGGTCTTTCCTCACGCGGTCGGCCTCTCGGCGGGTGACGGACTAATCCCCGGTCACGTCACCCGCGGCCTCGGCTAGGGCGGCATTGCACGCAGGTACTCCCGCCTGCGCCGCCCCAGTCGCCGGCGGCGGGTCGCATCATCGAGGCTGTGCTCCTCGCGCTCGCGACCCGCCGCCTCCTTCTGCGAGATAATTGCCTCGCAGAAGGCTGCGACCGCGTCCCAATTCCTGATGCTGCCGAGCATCTCCCTAGCGATGGTCGGCAGCGTCAGGTCTGCACCGATGATTGCGACGAGTTCACGACGCGGCTCTGCCCAAGCGGCACAGACCTCGAGCGTGTGCTGCGCCGTGTCCTCGTCGCAATCGCAGTGGTGGCAGGACGGAGTTCTCTCCCTCCTAGCGACCCTGTACAGGTACTTGCCGAAGCATCCATGCCCCGTCAAGACCTGTACGAGTCGGAAGGAGAGCACCCCGTGCCGCCTTTCTAACCACTGCATCAGCACCGGCCGGAAGGCCTCCACGGTCCAAACACCGTATCGAGGCCTCTCCAGCCGGTCTGCCCAACGGGCGATGACGTCCCGGCAGGCGTCGACGCGCCAGGCGGTGAGCTCCTTCAAGGAAACAACACCGCCCCCCCCGCGCACCCCCGACACCCGCCGATACAAGTCGGCGAGCATTTCCGCCTCCAGGTCCCACGGGGGAGTCCCGGCCAATAGGCACGCCGCCTCCGTCGCCACTGTGCGGTACCCGCGGATGATCCTGACCGCCATGACCTTCTGTGGACGCCACAGAAGGGCCCTAAGTCGGGCGGTCATGGATCCCGCCCACAACGGTGCGCCGTACAGGGCCATCGACCGGATGACCCCCGCGTACAGCTGCCGACATGCCGCGCTCGGTCCGCCCACATTCGGCATCAGCCATTGTAGGGCGGACGCCACGCCGACGAGCCGCGGGACGAGCCTGCGGAAATGCTCCCGAAACCACCATCGCCCGTCGAGCACCAGGCCCAAGTACTTCATATGGGCCTGGATGCTGATCCCAACCGAATTGACGATGATCGAGACGCCGATGGGAGGGTCCATACGGGGCCCATGGAACAAGAGGGCCTCCGTCTTGTCCAGGGCCACCCTCAACCCCAGCGCCTCGATCCGCCTGACGACCTCTTCGGTGCCTGAGGTCGCCAGGCTTACCGCCTCTTGTAGCGTCCCACCGCGGGCTGTGACGAGCGTGTCGTCGGCGTAACAAATCACGCCCAGCCCGGGTGGGAGGCTCCCCCGCAACGCCCAGTCGTAGCCGATGTTCCACAGGGTGGGTCCGAGGACCGACCCCTGTGGAACACCGCACGTCATGGGCGTTCGCACAACGTCCCCTACTCGGTTGGCGTAGAGGACGCTGCGCCCCTCTAAATAGTCTGCCACCAGCCGCCTCAGGTAAGCTGGCACTCCATGGTAACGGAGCGCCTCCCTGACGCAGCTGAATGGCAGACTATTGAATGCGTTGGCGATGTCTAGGGACACCACCAACAGCACTCCCCCGCCGGTGACGGCCTCAGTCGCCACGGCCCTCAGGCGCAACAGGGCCTCGATCGTCGAACGACCTCTCCTAAACCCAAACTGGGCGTCCGACAGATCGGGCCCCGTGCCGACGAGGTGCCGCTCGATGCGGGCAGCTACTATCCTCTCCAGTAGCTTGCCCATATCATCGAGCAGCACGATAGGCCTGTAGGCCGATGGCGACTCCGGAGGCCGTCCCGGCTTCGGCAGGAGAACCAGTCTTCCCTCCTTCCAGCACCCAGGGAACCGCCCGGACGCTAAACACGCGTCGAACAGCTCCCTGAGGCGGGGACCCAGATGGTCGAGGACCAGGGCCAACACACGGTTTGGAATACCGTCGGGCCCGGGGGCGGTGGATTTACCGCGCATGCGCGCCACCGCCGCCCCCATCTCCGGTTCCGTGATGAGCGGAACACTGCCAGCATCGCCCTCCCGGTCATTGTCTGGCGGCGCCATGACCGGGGGCGTGTGTTCCGCCCGTCGTGGGAACAGGTCCTCGACGACCCGGGTGAGGAGGCTGGGCTGGAGAGTCTCGGTGAGGGGCGGGCCCCGTGCGCGGAGCTTACTCAGCGCCGCACCATAGGGGCGACCCCAGGGGTCACGGTCGAGACTCTCCAGCATCTCCCGCCGACTGGCGTCCTTGGCGGAACGGACGGCCAGCCTGAAGGCAGACCGCGCATTGCGGTAGCCCTCGTAAAGCTGGCCCTCCAGTTCCGCGCTGCGATTGCGCCGCCGGCTGCGGGTGTAGGCCCTCCGGGCGCGAATACACGCGGCCCGGAGATCCGCCAGCTCCCGGGACCACCAGTGGACAGCCCTCCTCGGGGGCAGACGCCGTACCCGGGGCATGCCCGCATCGCAGATCTGCGTCAACGCACTGCGGATGCGGCCAGCCTCGGCGTCCACCCCGTCCAACTGGTTGGCAGAGGACAGCCACGAGTGAACGATGGCTGCCTCCGCCAGAAGGTCCCGGTCTAGGCGACCCACAGCCCATCGCGGAAACGCAGGACGCCCTACCGCCCCCCCGTGACCCCTGCCGGGCGCCGGGATTGTCAGGGAGACCTCCATCCGGATATACCGGTGGTCCGACAAGGTCTCAACCTCCTCCTCGACGCACCAGCTCCCCACGCGTGCAGCGACCTCAGGGCTAGCGAACGAAAGGTCCACTATCGACCTGCCCTGAGGTCGCACGCACGTATGCACCGAGCCTCTGTTCAGCAAACAGAGGCCCAGTGCCGCCGCCCAATCCTCGACCGCCCGTCCTCGGTCGTCCGTACGGGAGGACCCCCACGCCACGGACTTGGCATTGAAGTCCCCCAATACGATCACCTGGCGCGGTGCCAATCGCCGTAACGAGGCTCCCAAGATGGTAAGGGAGACCCCGAAATCAGCCGCTCTCCAGGCAGGGGAGAGATATACTCCGAGGAGCGTAATCTCGCCCCAGTCCGCCGCGACGTATCCGACGCCCCTGTCCCTAAGGATCAGAGGCGACGAAGGCCACGACGTGGAGGCGACGATTGCCACGGTACCGTCGGTGCTGCCCAGCCAATTTGGCCGGTCGGGCACCGCGTACGGCTCCGCGGCTACGGCTACTCCTATCAACCACTCCGCCATGGCTTGCAGGAAAACGTCCTGCGCACCGGCGGAGTGGTTGAGATTGGCTTGGAGGAGACGGATGGATACGGGGTCCATTAACGGTCCGTATCCATCGTCACCTCCTCCGCGCTAACGGGCGATCGGGTCGCGCTCGGAGCGGGGGTTGGCCCGGTCGATGGGCCGCCCCGCCCCTTTGGGGCCGATGCCGGGGGTCTGCAGTCCCCAGAGCCCATGCGATGTTTGGCAGGCCTATTGCCTGCCGCACACGCGGGGCAGTGGGGCACCGCAGAGCACGATGCCGCCTGGTGTCCGGTTTGACCGCAACGGAAACATAGCCCGCTGCAGTCAAAGCAGTTTTTGCATGTCGGTCGGGTATGCCCGACCGCCATGCATTTATAACACCTCGCGGGCCGGGGCTCTAGCACGGTTACCCGCGCCGAGCTCCAGCCCACGAGGAGCCTGCCTGAGTCGGCCAATTGCTTGACCGACTCCACCGGACACTGCACCCAGGCAGCACCGACGCCGCCCGGACCAGGGCGGATGGTGCCAATCCGGACGGTGTCCGGGGCACATCCGGTACGCGCCATAATGGCCTCCCGGACGTCCTCCACCGTCACGGAATCGTCCAAGCCCGTCAGGCGCATCTCTGCGCACTTGACAGGCCTGGCGATTCGGACACCATCCTCTGGCCCGAACAGCCCCCGCAGCTTCGAAGCCACACTATCGGCCGTCTTCGCGCCCTCGGCCCCAGGGAACTCGAGAATTCGAGCCCCTGTCCTGGCCTTGCGGGTCCTAGCCTCGACGCCTCCGATGTCGGAGACGTCCAGCTCCCGCCGGGCGCGTTTTAGGACGGCCTCATAGTTGAGGCCCCTCTCAGCCGCCTCAGGCAGCACGGTGATGACCACCGCGGCCGTCTTCGGCGACTTGAGGCCCCTGCGCGACCTTTTCCCCTTTCTGCCGGCTCCCGCCTGGGGAGCGGCGGCCACGGCGGCACTCTTGGCCGCCGCTCTCCGCTTCTGGCCGCGTGCCTTCCTGCTCCGCTCAGCCACCTGCCAGCCCTGTTCGAGCCTGGCAGCAGCGCTGAGCGCAGCAGGAGCGGTCGCGGGTGCGCTGGCCGGCGCCTGCGGTGCAGCCGCTGGCGCCGGCTGCGGCCCGGCCTTGGCGGGAGCCGGCACCATGCCGGCCTTCTTGGCCCCCTTGGGCCCAGCGGCGGCCGCAGCGTAGCTCACCACGCGGCCACCCTGACAGGGCAGCGGGGTGGGAGCCAACGCTTGCGGCCGCCTCGCTCTATCCGTGACGAGCGGCGGCCGGAGGGGTGGCTCGGGCGGAAGGCGATCCACCAAGGCCTTGATGCGCGCATCCAGCATAAGCTCAAGCTTAGCAAAGATGACGCGCATCGACCCCTCCGGCACGCCGTGCACCACGGGCAGCGGCTCTGCCTCCTTTCGGGGCCCGCCGCGCTTCTTGGCGGCGCCCACGGCCGGCGCAGTGGGCGCAACCGGCGCGGCAGGCACCACAGGCGCAGGCGGCGCCACGGGCGCAGTCGACGGGCCCGCCCTCTCCGGCGCAGCCCGTTTCGGCGGCGAGGCCGGCGTCGGCGGTGCGGCTGGCACTAAAAGTGCGAATTGAGACCGCAGGTCAGCCACGTCTTTGGCCAACCCGCGGTTCTCCTTCCGCACCACCGACAGCTCCGACTCGAGTTTCCGGTTGCGCTCCCGCAGGCCAGAAACCTCCTTACTGAGGCGAGCATTCGCGGCCTGCAGGGCCGCAACCTCGCTGCTCTGGCCGGCTGGACCTGGGGTCCCCGGCCTCGCCGCCACCGCTGACCCTCTACCCCTGCGCCCACGGCGCGTGGTCGAGACCTTGGGAGGAGGCATGATGAAACTCCCGTCCGAGTCGGAGCTCGCGCCGCCACCCTTTTGCAGGGGGCGCTTCCGGACGCTCGGGGGGAGGGCCTCCTCCCTCTCCTTCACACTTGGAGCTGCCATTAGAGCCTCCTCGGCAGCCCCCCTACCTTTCTGCTGCTCCCTCCTACCTATCCTGGACGACGGCCTAACCAGACTCTCCTCAACTGACGGCCTGCCTTCCCTACTCCTACCAACTTCGGACGGACCCGCGCATCCACCGCCCTTGTCCCTCCTCCGGTCGACCTGCAATCGTTGGATGGTGTTTTCGTCAGCGGACGGCTCTGTGGTATTACCGCCCTCGTCCGCCGACATCTCCAAGGCCGTGTCGGTCTCCTCTCCCGACGGACCTGCGGCACTGCCGCCCTCGTCGGTCGACAGCACATAAGCGATGTCGCTCCCGGATTTGTCAGACAGCCCCGTCGAGCTATCTATTCTGCGCATTGCTTTGGATGGCCCTGCAGCACCGCCGCCCTCGTCCTGCGACGGCTCTGCGGCGGTGCCGCCCTCGTCGCTCGACAGCCCCGTCGAGCTGTTCCTTCCTCCGCGCCTCTTTGGGGACGGCTCTGCGGCTTTCCCGTCCTCGTCCCGCGACGGTCCTGCGGCTGATCCGCCCTCGTCGCTCTCTTCTCCGCCTGACAGCCGGGCAGTACCGGCGTCCATTTTCTGCGACGGCTCTGCAGTGGCTGCGGTCACACCGCCCTCGTCGCTCACGGCCGCGGCGGCAGCTAGTTGCGCCTGCCGCGCCGCCTCCTTCTTCGCTGCCTCCCTCCGCGCACGCACCTTGTTGGAATGTACGGTGGTGGCGATCAGTTTCCTCCTCTTCCTCTTTTTTATTACACCCTTCGGAGCCTCCTGATGTTTTGCCAGGCTCTCGGCAACAAGGACAGTCGTTGTCTCCCTCCCATACGACTGGAGACTGACTGTGCCGGTGTTTGTGCGCCCCTCGCGCTCAGACACCGGCACAGTGAGGGATTCCCCGGCGTGGCCGGGACCCTCGGGAGTAGTTACGCGTGTTTCAACTCCTGTCATAGTTTGGTCGTTTTTAAGTCTCGCCTTGACTACCACTCTAACGGCTGGACGCTCGCGCGCTTTTTTTTTTTTTTTTTTTTTTTAACCCACCAACCATTCATCCCCTCGCCGAGTGGCCAAACTTAGGATTAGGGGTAATTTTTATAGGGGTTTTCTTCCCCGCGGTCCGAAGACCCCCGGCCCTGAGCTTCAGCCGCAGTCACACTCAGGGTTACGGTTTGGGCCTTCCGGGTCTGGCCGCTCGCGAGCGACCGACCCGTCACGCCCCCGGGCCGTGACGCAACCGTCCCTGGCGACGGAGTGCCATGAGGCACATCCGCCCCATTGGCCCCGGGTCAGATCCGCCGTGCGCTTCTGCCACCAGAGCCACACGCGGAGACCCCCTCCTGCCGGAATCTTGGCCGTCCAAATGGACGTTTCCAGGGAGCACCACGTGGAGGTGCTCCGGCCCCGCCCCCCTGCTCCGGCCCCGCCCCCCTGCTCCGGCCCCGCCCCCCACAATACGTGAACACTACTCTAGTTGACGTTGTGTGTGATATAGCATTATTGGTGAAAGTGTTATTGTGAACGAGAGATTGTTTACAATACGTGAACACTACTCTAGTTGACGTTGTGTGTGATATAGCATTATTGGTGAAAGTGTTATTGTGCACGAGAGATTGTTTACAATACGTGAACACTACTCTTTTTTTTTTTTTTTTTTTTTTTTTTTTTTTTGGGTGGGCTGCGGTCGGCGCGCCTCCGCACCACTCCGTCCGGGGCGACAGAGGGGCTTAAGCACGCAACTCCCGCAACCCACCCGAACACCACGTCGCCTTCGTCGTTGGGCCGACCACTGGAGCAGGGTTACTTGTCATCAGTGGTCGGCCCGACGGAATACCCCCTACCCGGGGTACCCTCCCATCGACCGACGTCCCCCCCTCGGGGAGGACGTCGGTCTTTCCTCACGCGGTCGGCCTCTCGGCGGGTGACGGACTAATCCCCGGTCACGTCACCCGCGGCCTCGGCTAGGGCGGCATTGCACGCAGGTACTCCCGCCTGCGCCGCCCCAGTCGCCGGCGGCGGGTCGCATCATCGAGGCTGTGCTCCTCGCGCTCGCGACCCGCCGCCTCCTTCTGCGAGATAACTGCCTCGCAGAAGGCTGCGACCGCGTCCCAATTCCTGATGCTGCCGAGCATCTCCCTAGCGATGGTCGGCAGCGTCAGGTCTGCACCGATGATTGCGACGAGTTCACGACGCGGCTCTGCCCAAGCGGCACAGACCTCGAGCGTGTGCTGCGCCGTGTCCTCGTCGCAATCGCAGTGGTGGCAGGACGGAGTTCTCTCCCTCCTAGCAACCCTGTACAGGTACTTGCCGAAGCATCCATGCCCCGTCAAGACCTGTACGAGTCGGAAGGAGAGCACCCCGTGCCGCCTTTCTAACCACTGCATCAGCACCGGCCGGAAGGCCTCCACGGTCCAAACACCGTATCGAGGCCTCTCCAGCCGGTCTGCCCAACGGGCGATGACGTCCCGGCGGGCGTCGACGCGCAAGGCGGTGAGCTCCTTCAAGGAAACAACACCGCCCCCCCCGCGCACCCCCGACACCCGCCGATACAAGTCGGCGAGCATTTCCGCCTCCAGGTCCCACGGGGGAGTCCCGGCCAATAGGCACGCCGCCTCCGTCGCCACCGTGCGGTATCCGCGGATGATCCTGACCGCCATGACCTTCTGTGGACGCCACAGAAGGGCCCTAAGTCGGGCGGTCATGGATCCCGCCCACAACGGTGCGCCGTACAGGGCCATCGACCGGATGACCCCCGCGTACAGCTGCCGACATGCCGCGCTCGGTCCGCCCACATTCGGCATCAGCCATTGTAGGGCGGACGCCACGCCGACGAGCCGCGGGACGAGCCTGCGGAAATGCTCCCGAAACCACCATCGCCCGTCGAGCACCAGGCCCAAGTACTTCATATGGGCCTGGATGCTGATCCCAACCGAATTGACGATGATCGAGACGCCGATGGGAGGGTCCATACGGGGCCCATGGAACAAGAGGGCCTCCGTCTTGTCCAGGGCCACCCTCAACCCCAGCGCCTCGATCCGCCTGACGACCTCTTCGGTGCCTGAGGTCGCCAGGCTTACCGCCTCTTGTAGCGTCCCACCGCGGGCTGTGACGAGCGTGTCGTCAGCGTAACAAATCACGCCCAGCCCGGGTGGGAGGCTCCCCCGCAACGCCCAGTCGTAGCCGATGTTCCACAGGGTGGGTCCGAGGACCGACCCCTGTGGAACACCGCACGTCATGGGCGTTCGCACAACGTCCCCTACTCGGTTGGCGTAGAGGACGCTGCGCCCCTCTAAATAGTCTGCCACCAGCCGCCTCAGGTAAGCTGGCACTCCGTGGTAACGGAGCGCCTCCCTGACGCAGCTGAATGGCAGACTATTGAATGCGTTGGCGATGTCTAGGGACACCACCAACAGCACTCCCCCGCCGGTGACGGCCTCAGTCGCCACGGCCCTCAGGCGCAACAGGGCCTCGATCGTCGAACGACCTCTCCTAAACCCAAACTGGGCGTCCGACAGATCGGGCCCCGTGCCGACGAGGTGCCGCTCGATGCGGGCAGCTACTATCCTCTCCAGTAGCTTGCCCATATCATCGAGCAGCACGATAGGCCTGTAGGCCGATGGCGACTCCGGAGGCCGTCCCGGCTTCGGCAGGAGAACCAGTCTCCCCTCCTTCCAGCACCCAGGGAACCGCCCGGACGCTAAACACGCGTCGAACAGCTCCCTGAGGCGGGGACCCAGATGGTCGAGGACCAGGGCCAACACACGGTTTGGAATACCGTCGGGCCCGGGGGCGGTGGATTTACCGCGCATGCGCGCCACCGCCGCCCCCATCTCCGGTTCCGTGATGAGCGGAACACTGCCACCATCGCCCTCCCGGTCATTGTCTGGCGGCGCCATGACCGGGGGCGTGTGTTCCGGCCGTCGTGGGAACAGGTCCTCGACGACCCGGGTGAGGAGGCTGGGCTGGAGAGTCTCGGTGAGGGGCGGGCCCCGTGCGCGGAGCTTACTCAGCGCCGCACCATAGGGGCGACCCCAGGGGTCACGGTCGAGACTCTCCAGCATCTCCCGCCGACTGGCGTCCTTGGCGGAACGGACAGCCAGCCTGAAGGCAGACCGCGCATTGCGGTAGCCCTCGTAAAGCTGGCCCTCCAGTTCCGCGCTGCGATTGCGCCGCCGGCTGCGGGTGTAGGCCCTCCGGGCGCGAATACACGCGGCCCGGAGATCCGCCAGCTCCCGGGACCACCAGTGGACAGCCCTCCTCGGGGGCAGACGCCGTACCCGGGGCATGGCCGCATCGCAGATCTGCGTCAACGCACTGCGGATGCGGCCAGCCTCGGCGTCCACCCCGTCCAACTGGTTGGCTGAGGACAGCCACGAGTGAACGATGGCTGCCTCCGCCAGCAGATCCCGGTCTAGGCGACCCACAGCCCATCGCGGGAACGCAGGACGCCCTACCGCCCCCCCGTGACCCCTGCCGGGCGCCGGGATTGTCAGGGAGACCTCCATCCGGATATACCGGTGGTCCGACAAGGTCTCAACCTCCTCCTCGACGCACCAGCTCCCCACGCGTGCAGCGACCTCAGGGCTAGCGAACGAAAGGTCCACTATCGACCTGCCCTGAGGTCGCACGCACGTATGCACCGAGCCTCTGTTCAGCAAACAGAGGCCCAGTGCCGCCGCCCAATTCTCGACCGCCCGTCCTCGGTCGTCCGTACGGGAGGACCCCCACGCCACGGACTTGGCGTTGAAGTCCCCCAATACGATCACCTGGCGCGGTGCCAATCGCCGTAACGAGGCTCCCAAGATGGTAAGGGAGACCCCGAAATCAGCCGCTCTCCAGGCAGGGGAGAGATATACTCCGAGGAGCGTAATCTCTCCCCAGTCCGCCGCGACGTATCCGACGCCCCTGTCCCTAAGGATCAGAGGCGACGAAGGCCACGACGTGGAGGCGACGATTGCCACGGTACCGTCGGTGCTGCTCAGCCAATTTGGCCGGTCGGGCACCGCGTACGGCTCCGCGGCTACGGCTACTCCTATCAACCACTCCGCCATGGCTTGCAGGAAAACGTCCTGCGCACCGGCGGAGTGGTTGAGATTGGCTTGGAGGAGACGGATGGATACGGGGTCCATTAACGGTCCGTATCCATCGTCACCTCCTCCGCGCTAACGGGCGATCGGGTCGCGCTCGGAGCGGGGGTTGGCCCGGTCGATGGGCTGCCCCGCCCCTTTGGGGCCGATGCCGGGGGTCTGCAGTCCCCAGAGCCCATGCGATGTTTGGCAGGCCTATTGCCTGCCGCACACGCGGGGCAGTGGGGCACCGCAGAGCACGATGCCGCCTGGTGTCCGGTTTGACCGCAACGGAAACATAGCCCGCTGCAGTCAAAGCAGTTTTTGCATGTCGGTCGGGTATGCCCGACCGCCATGCATTTATAACACCTCGCGGGCCGGGGCTCTAGCACGGTTACCCGCGCCGAGCTCCAGCCCACGAGGAGCCTGCCTGAGTCGGCCAATTGCTTGACCGACTCCACCGGACACTGCACCCAGGCAGCACCGACGCCGCCCGGACCAGGGCGGATGGTGCCAATCCGGACGGTGTCCGAGGCACATCCGGTACGCGCCATAATGGCCTCCCGGACGTCCTCCACCGTCACGGAATCGTCCAAGCCCGTCAGGCGCATCTCTGCGCACTTGACAGGCCTGGCGATTCGGACACCATCCTCTGGCCCGAACAGCCCCCGCAGCTTCGAAGCCACACTATCAGCCGTCTTCGCGCCCTCGGCCCCAGGGAACTCGAGAATTCGAGCCCCTGTCCTGGCCTTGCGGGTCCTAGCCTCGACGCCTCCGATGTCGGAGACGTCCAGCTCCCGCCGGGCGCGTTTTAGGACGGCCTCATAGTTGAGGCCCCTCTCAGCCGCCTCAGGCAGCACGGTGATGACCACCGCGGCCGTCTTCGGCGACTTGAGGCCCCTGCGCGATCTTTTCCCCTTTCTGCCGGCTCCCGCCTGGGGAGCGGCGGCCACGGCGGCACTCTTGGCCGCCGCTCTCCGCTTCTGGCCGCGTGCCTTCCTGCTCCGCTCAGCCACCTGCCAGCCCTGTTCGAGCCTGGCAGCAGCGCTGAGCGCAGCAGGAGCGGTCGCGGGTGCGCTGGCCGGCGCCTGCGGTGCAGCCGCTGGCGCCGGCTGCGGCCCGGCCTTGGCGGGAGCCGGCACCATGCCGGCCTTCTTGGCCCCCTTGGGCCCAGCGGCGGCCGCAGCGTAGCTCACCACGCGGCCACCCTGACAGGGCAGCGGGGTGGGAGCCAACGCTTGCGGCCGCCTCGCTCTATCCGTGACGAGCGGCGGCCGGAGGGGTGGCTCGGGCGGAAGGCGATCCACCAAGGCCTTGATGCGCGCATCCAGCATAAGCTCAAGCTTAGCAAAGATGACGCGCATCGACCCCTCCGGCACGCCGTGCACCACGGGCAGGGGCTCTGCCTCCTTTCGGGGCCCGCCGCGCTTCTTGGCGGCGCCCACGGCCGGCGCAGTGGGCGCAACCGGCGCGGCAGGCACCACAGGCGCAGGCGGCGCCACGGGCGCAGTCGACGGGCCCGCCCTCTCCGGCGCAGCCCGTTTCGGCGGCGAGGCCGGCGTCGGCGGTGCGGCTGGCACTAAAAGTGCGAATTGAGACCGCAGGTCAGCCACGTCTTTGGCCAACCCGCGGTTCTCCTTCCGCACCACCGACAGCTCCGACTCGAGCTTCCGGTTGCGCTCCCGCAGGCCAGAAACCTCCTTACTGAGGCGGGCATTCGCGGCCTGCAGGGCCGCAACCTCGCTGCTCTGGCCGGCTGGACCTGGGGTCCCCGGCCTCGCCGCCACCGCTGACCCTCTACCCCTGCGCCCACGGCGCGTGGTCGAGACCTTGGGAGGTGGCATGATGAAACTCCCGTCCGAGTCGGAGCTCGCGCCGCCACCCTTTTGCAGGGGGCGCTTCCGGACGCTCGGGGGGAGGGCCTCCTCCCTCTCCTTCACACTTGGGGCTGCCGTTAGAGCCTCCTCGGCAGCCCCCCTACCTTTCTGCTGCTCCCTCCTACCTATCCTGGAGGACGGCCTAACCAGACTCTCCTCAACTGACGGCCTGCCTTCCCTACTCCTACCAACTTCGGACGGACCCGCGCATCCACCGCCCTTGTCCCTCCTCCGGTCGACCTGCAATCGTTGGATGGTGTTTTCGTCAGCGGACGGCTCTGTGGTATTACCGCCCTCGTCCGCCGACATCTCCAAGGCCGTGTCGGTCTCCTCTCCCGACGGACCTGCGGCACTGCCGCCCTTGTCGGTCGACAGCACATAAGCGATGTCGCTCCCGGATTTGTCAGACAGCCCCGTCGAGCTATCTATTCTGCGCATTGCTTTGGATGGCCCTGCAGCACCGCCGCCCTCGTCCTGCGACGGCTCTGCGGCGGTGCCGCCCTCGTCGCTCGACAGCCCCGTCGAGCTGTTCCTTCCTCCGCGCCTCTTTGGGGACGGCTCTGCGGCTTTCCCGCCCTCGTCCCGCGACGGTCCTGCGGCTGATCCGCCCTCGTCGCTCTCTTCTCCGCCTGACAGCCGGGCAGTACCGGCGTCCATTTTTTGCGACGGCTCTGCAGTGGCTGCGGTCACACCGCCCTCGTCGCTCACGGCCGCGGCGGCAGCTAGTTGCGCCTGCCGCGCCGCCTCCTTCTTCGCTGCCTCCCTCCGCGCACGCACCTTGTTGGAATGTACGGTGGTGGCGATCAGTTTCCTCCTCTTCCTCTTTTTTATTACACCCTTCGGAGCCTCCTGATGTTTTGCCAGGCTCTCGGCAACAAGGACAGTCGTTGTCTCCCTCCCATACGACTGGAGACTGACTGTGCCGGTGTTTGTGCGCCCCTCGCGCTCAGACACCGGCACAGTGAGGGATTCCCCGGCGTGGCCGGGACCCTCGGGAGTAGTTACGCGTGTTTCAACTCCTGTCATGGTTTGGTCGTTTTTAAGTCTCGCCTTGACTACCACTCTAACGGCTGGACGCTCGCGCGCTTTTTAACCCACCAACCATTCATCCCCTCGCCGAGTGGCCAAACTTAGGATTAGGGGTAATTTTTTATAGGGGTTTTCTTCCCCGCGGTCCGAAGACCCCCGGCCCTGAGCTTCAGCCGCAGTCACACTCAGGGTTACGGTTTGGGCCTTCCGGGTCTGGCCGCTCGCGAGCGACCGACCCGTCACGCCTCCGGGCCGTGACGCAACCGTCCCTGGCGACGGAGTTCCATGAGGCACATCCGCCCCATTGGCCCCGGGTCAGATCCGCCGTGCGCTTCTGCCACCAGAGCCACACGCGGAGACCCCCTCCTGCCGGAATCTTGGCCGTCCAAATGGACGCGTGACGTCCAAATGGACGTTTCCAGGGAGCACCACGTGGAGGTGCTCCGGCCCCGCCCCCCACGTGAACACTACTCTAGTTGACGTTGTGTGTGATATAGCATTATTGGTGAAAGTGTTATTGTGAACGAGAGATTGTTTACAATACGTGAACACTACTCTAGTTGACGTTGTGTGTGATATAGCATTATTGGTGAAAGTGTTATTGTGAACGAGAGATTGTTTACAATACGTGAACACTACTCTAGTTGACGTTGTGTGTGATATAGCATTATTGGTGAAAGTGTTATTGTGCACGAGAGATTGTTTACAATACGTGAACACTACTCTAGTTGACGTTGTGTGTGATATAGCATTATTGGTGAAAGTGTTATTGTGAACGAGAGATTGTTTACAATACGTGAACACTACTCTAGTTGACGTTGTGTGTGATATAGCATTATTGGTGAAAGTGTTATTGTGCACGAGAGATTGTTTACAATACGTGAACACTACTCTAGTTGACGTTGTGTGTGATATAGCATTATTGGTGAAAGTGTTATTGTGAACGAGAGATTGTTTACAATACGTGAACACTACTCTAGTTGACGTTGTGTGTGATATAGCATTATTGGTGAAAGTGTTATTGTGCACGAGAGATTGTTTACAATACGTGAACACTACTCTAGTTGACGTTGTGTGTGATATAGCATTATTGGTGTAAGTGTTATTGTGAACGAGAGATTGTTTACAATACGTGAACACTACTCTAGTTGACGTTGTGTGTGATATAGCATTATTGGTGAAAGTAATATTGTGCACGAGAGATTGTTTACAATACGTGAACACTACTCTAGTTGACGTTGTGTGTGATATAGCATTATTGGTGAAAGTGTTATTGTGAACGAGAGATTGTTTACAATACGTGAACACTACTCTAGTTGACGTTGTGTGTGATATAGCATTATTGGTGAAAGTGTTATTGTGAACGAGAGATTGTTTACAATACGTGAACACTACTCTAGTTGACGTTGTGTGTGATATAGCATTATTGGTGAAAGTGTTATTGTGAACGAGAGATTGTTTACAATACCTGAACACTACTCTAGTTGACGTTGTGTGTGATATAGCATTATTGGTGAAAGTGTTATTGTGAACGAGAGATTGTTTACAATACGTGAACACTACTCTAGTTGACGTTGTGTGTGATATAGCATTATTGGTGAAAGTGTTATTGTGCACGAGAGATTGTTTACAATACGTGAACACTACTCTAGTTGACGTTGTGTGTGATATAGCATTATTGGTGAAAGTGTTATTGTGAACGAGAGATTGTTTACAATACGTGAACACTACTCTAGTTGACGTTGGGTGTGATATAGCATTATTGGTGAAAGTGTTATTGTGAACGAGAGATTGTTTACAATACGTGAACACTACTCTAGTTGACGTTGTGTGTGATATAGCATTATTGGTGAAAGTGTTATTGTGCACGAGAGATTGTTTACAATACGTGAACACTACTCTAGTTGACGTTGTGTGTGATATAGCATTATTGGTGAAAGTGTTATTGTGAACGAGAGATTGTTTACAATACGTGAACACTACTCTAGTTGACGTTGTGTGTGATATAGCATTATTGGTGAAAGTGTTATTGTGAACGAGAGATTGTTTACAATACGTGAACACTACTCTAGTTGACGTTGTGTGTGATATAGCATTTTTGGTGAAAGTATTATTGTGCACGAGAGATTGTTTACAATACGTGAACACTACTCTAGTTGACGTTGTGTGTGATATAGCATTATTGGTGAAAGTGTTATTGTGAACGAGAGATTGTTTACAATACGTGAACACTACTCTAGTTGACGTTGTGTGTGATATAGCATTATTGGTGAAAGTGTTATTGTGAACGAGAGATTGTTTACAATACGTGAACACTACTCTAGTTGACGTTGTGTGTGATATAGCATTATTGGTGAAAGTGTTATTGTGCACGAGAGATTGTTTACAATACGTGAACACTACTCTAGTTGACGTTGTGTGTGATATAGCATTATTGGTGAAAGTGTTATTGTGAACGAGAGATTGTTTACAATACGTGAACACTACTCTAGTTGACGTTGGGTGTGATATAGCATTATTGGTGAAAGTGTTATTGTGAACGAGAGATTGTTTACAATACGTGAACACTACTCTAGTTGACGTTGTGTGTGATATAGCATTATTGGTGAAAGTGTTATTGTGCACGAGAGATTGTTTACAATACGTGAACACTACTCTAGTTGACGTTGTGTGTGATATAGCATTATTGGTGAAAGTGTTATTGTGAACGAGAGATTGTTTACAATACGTGAACACTACTCTAGTTGACGTTGTGTGTGATATAGCATTATTGGTGAAAGTGTTATTGTGAACGAGAGATTGTTTACAATACGTGAACACTACTCTAGTTGACGTTGTGTGTGATATAGCATTTTTGGTGAAAGTGTTATTGTGCACGAGAGATTGTTTACAATACGTGAACACTACTCTAGTTGACGTTGTGTGTGATATAGCATTATTGGTGAAAGTGTTATTGTGAACGAGAGATTGTTTACAATACGTGAACACTACTCTAGTTGACGTTGTGTGTGATATAGCATTATTGGTGAAAGTGTTATTGTGCACGAGAGATTGTTTACAATACGTGAACACTACTCTAGTTGACGTTGTGTGTGATATAGCATTATTGGTGAAAGTGTTATTGTGAACGAGAGATTGTTTACAATACGTGAACACTACTCTAGTTGACGTTGTGTGTGATATAACATTATTGGTGAAAGTGTTATTGTGCACGAGAGATTGTTTACAATACGTGAACACTACTCTAGTTGACGTTGTGTGTGATATAGCATTATTGGTGTAAGTGTTATTGTGAACGAGAGATTGTTTACAATACGTGAACACTACTCTAGTTGACGTTGTGTGTGATATAGCATTATTGGTGAAAGTGTTATTGTGCACGAGAGATTGTTTACAATACGTGAACACTACTCTAGTTGACGTTGTGTGTGATATAGCATTATTGGTGAAAGTGTTATTGTGAACGAGAGATTGTTTACAATACGTGAACACTACTCTAGTTGACGTTGTGTGTGATATAGCATTATTGGTGAAAGTGTTATTGTGAACGA
The DNA here is from genome assembly GCA_032191425.1 of Lymantria dispar. Classification (NCBI taxonomy): domain Eukaryota; kingdom Metazoa; phylum Arthropoda; class Insecta; order Lepidoptera; family Erebidae; genus Lymantria; species Lymantria dispar. Next base: position 31,785,156 of record CM063455.1, read on the forward strand.
GAGATTGTTTACAATACGTGAACACTACTCTAGTTGACGTTGTGTGTGATATAGCATTATTGGTGAAAGTGTTATTGTGAACGAGAGATTGTTTACAATACCTGAACACTACTCTAGTTGACGTTGTGTGTGATATAGCATTATTGGTGAAAGTGTTATTGTGAACGAGAGATTGTTTACAATACGTGAACACTACTCTAGTTGACGTTGTGTGTGATATAGCATTATCGGTGAAAGTGTTATTGTGAACGAGAGATTGTTTACAATACGTGAACACTACTCTAGTTGACGTTGTGTGTGATATAGCATTATTGGTGAAAGTGTTATTGTGAACGAGAGATTGTTTACAATACGTGAACACTACTCTAGTTGACGTTGTGTGTGATATAGCATTATTGGTGAAAGTGTTATTGTGCACGAGAGATTGTTTACAATACGTGAACACTACTCTAGTTGACGTTGTGTGTGATATAGCATTATTGGTGAAAGTGTTATTGTGCACGAGAGATTGTTTACAATACGTGAACACTACTCTAGTTGACGTTGTGTGTGATATAGCATTATTGGTGAAAGTGTTATTGTGAACGAGAGATTGTTTACAATACGTGAACACTACTCTAGTTGACGTTGTGTGTGATATAGCATTATTGGTGAAAGTGTTATTTTGAACGAGAGATTGTTTACAATACGTGAACACTACTCTAGTTGACGTTGTGTGTGATATAGCATTATTGGTGAAAGTGTTATTGTGAACGAGAGATTGTTTACAATACGTGAACACTACTCTAGTTGACGTTGTGTGTGATATAGCATTATTGGTGAAAGTGTTATTGTGAACGAGAGATTGTTTACAATACGTGAACACTACTCTAGTTGACGTTGTGTGTGATATAGCATTATTGGTGAAAGTGTTATTGTGCACGAGAGATTGTTTACAATACGTGAACACTACTCTAGTTGACGTTGTGTGTGATATAGCATTATTGGTGAAAGTGTTATTGTGAACGAGAGATTGTTTACAATACGTGAACACTACTCTAGTTGACGTTGGGTGTGATATAGCATTATTGGTGAAAGTGTTATTGTGAACGAGAGATTGTTTACAATACGTGAACACTACTCTAGTTGACGTTGTGTGTGATATAGCATTATTGGTGAAAGTGTTATTGTGCACGAGAGATTGTTTACAATACGTGAACACTACTCTAGTTGACGTTGTGTGTGATATAGCATTATTGGTGAAAGTGTTATTGTGAACGAGAGATTGTTTACAATACGTGAACACTACTCTAGTTGACGTTGTGTGTGATATAGCATTATTGGTGAAAGTGTTATTGTGCACGAGAGATTGTTTACAATACGTGAACACTACTCTAGTTGACGTTGTGTGTGATATAGCATTATTGGTGAAAGTGTTATTGTGCACGAGAGATTGTTTACAATACGTGAACACTACTCTAGTTGACGTTGTGTGTGATATAGCATTATTGGTGAAAGTGTTATTGTGAACGAGAGATTGTTTACAATACGTGAACACTACTCTAGTTGACGTTGTGTGTTAGCATTATTGGTGAAAGTGTTATTGTGAACGAGAGATTGTTTACAATACGTGAACACTACTCTAGTTGACGTTGTGTGTGATATAGCATAATTGGTGAAAGTGTTATTGTGAACGAGAGATTGTTTACAATACGTGAACACTACTCTAGTTGACGTTGTGTGTGATATAGCATTATTGGTGAAAGTGTTATTGTGAACGAGAGATTGTTTACAATACGTGAACACTACTCTAGTTGACGTTGTGTGTGATATAGCATAATTGGTGAAAGTGTTATTGTGAACGAGAGATTGTTTACAATACGTGAACACTACTCTAGTTGACGTTGTGTGTGATATAGCATTATTGGTGAAAGTGTTATTGTGCACGAGAGATTGTTTACAATACGTGAACACTACTCTAGTTGACGTTGTGTGTGATATAGCATTATTGGTGAAAGTGTTATTGTGAACGAGAGATTGTTTACAATACGTGAACACTACTCTAGTTGACGTTGTGTGTGATATAGCATTATTGGTGAAAGTGTTATTGTGCACGAGAGATTGTTTACAATACGTGAACACTACTCTAGTTGACGTTGTGTGTGATATAGCATTATTGGTGAAAGTGTTATTGTGAACGAGAGATTGTTTACAATACGTGAACACTACTCTAGTTGACGTTGTGTGTGATATAGCATTATTGGTGAAAGTGTTATTGTGAACGAGAGATTGTTTACAATACGTGAACACTACTCTAGTTGACGTTGTGTGTGATATAGCATTATTGGTGAAAGTGTTATTGTGCACGAGAGATTGTTTACAATACGTGAACACTACTCTAGTTGACGTTGTGTGTGATATAGCATTATTGGTGAAAGTGTTATTGTGAACGAGAGATTGTTTACAATACGTGAACACTACTCTAGTTGACGTTGCGTGTGATATAGCATTATTGGTGAAAGTGTTATTGTGAACGAGAGATTGTTTACAATACGTGAACACTACTCTAGTTGACGTTGTGTGTGATATAGCATTATTGGTGAAAGTGTTATTGTGAACGAGAGATTGTTTACAATACGTGAACACTACTCTAGTTGACGTTGTGTGTGATATAGCATTATTGGTGAAAGTGTTATTGTGAACGAGAGATTGTTTACAATACGTGAACACTACTCTAGTTGACGTTGTGTGTGATATAGCATTATTGGTGAAAGTGTTATTGTGAACGAGAGATTGTTTACAATACGTGAACACTACTCTAGTTGACGTTGTGTGTGATATAGCATTATTGGTGAAAGTGTTATTGTGAACGAGAGATTGTTTACAATACGTGAACACTACTCTAGTTGACGTTGTGTGTGATATAGCATTATTGGTGAAAGTGTTATTGTGAACGAGAGATTGTTTACAATACGTGAACACTACTCTAGTTGACGTTGTGTGTGATATAGCATTATTGGTGAAAGTGTTATTGTGAACGAGAGATTGTTTACAATACGTGAACACTACTCTAGTTGACGTTGTGTGTGATATAGCATTATTGGTGAAAGTGTTATTGTGAACGAGAGATTGTTTACAATACGTGAACACTACTCTAGTTGACGTTGTGTGTGATATAGCATTATTGGTGAAAGTGTTATTGTGAACGAGAGATTGTTTACAATACGTGAACACTACTCTAGTTGACGTTGTGTGTGATATAGCATTATTGGTGAAAGTGTTATTGTGAACGAGAGATTGTTTACAATACGTGAACACTATTCTAGTTGACGTTGTGTGTGATATAGCATTATTGGTGAAAGTGTTATTGTGAACGAGAGATTGTTTACAATACGTGAACACTACTCTAGTTGACGTTGTGTGTGATATAGCATTATTGGTGAAAGTGTTATTGTGAACGAGAGATTGTTTACAATACGTGAACACTACTCTAGTTGACGTTGTGTGTGATATAGCATTATTGGTGAAAGTGTTATTGTGAACGAGAGATTGTTTACAATACGTGAACACTACTCTAGTTGACGTTGTGTGTGATATAGCATTATTGGTGTAAGTGTTATTGTGAACGAGAGATTGTTTACAATACGTGAACACTACTCTAGTTGACGTTGTGAAAGCGATTGGAATTGTTTCACAATATATATAGGCTCTACTCCTCGAATGTCTTAATCATCTTTTAAGTTTAGCGTATTAATATAAACTTATACTTTATTATTAATATAATAGGTCGGGGAGAAAAAGTTTGTTCACTAACTCGTCTTCGTAGAGGCGTAATTAATGGGGGGCGCGGCCGGAGCACCTCCTCGTGGTGCTCCCTGGTAACGTCCATTTGCACGTCATGCGGCCATTTGGACGGCCAAGATTCCGGCAGGGGGGGGGTCTCCGCGTGCGGCTCTGGTGGCAGAGCACGGCGGATCTGACCCGGGGCCAATGGGGCGGATGTGCCTCATGGCACTCCGTCGCCAGGGACGGTTGCGTCACGGCCCGGGGGCGTGACGGGTCGGTCGCTCGCGAGCGGCCAGACCCGGAAGGCCCAAACCGTAATCCTGAATGGGGGGGTCAGGACCGGGGGTCTTCGGACCGCGGGGAAGAAAACCCCTATAAAAAATCACCCCAATCTTAAGTTTGGCCACTCGGCGAGGAGATGTATGACTGGTGGGTTAAGAAGCGCGCGAGCGTCCAGTCGTTAGAGTGGTAGTCAAGGCGAGACTTAAAAATGACCAAACACCATGGCAGGAGTTGAAACGAGCGTAGCTACTCCAGAGGGTCCCGGCCACGCCGGGGAATCCCTCACTGTGCTGGTTTCTGAGCGCGAGAGGCGCACAGTCACCAGCACAGTCAGTCTCCACACGTATGGGAGGGAGACGACAACTGCTTTGACGGCCGAGAGCCCGGCCCAACATCAAGTGGTTCAGGGGGGGAAGGGGAATGAGGAGAAGGCGGTGAGGAAGAAGACCCGGAGGACGAAGCCGAGGCGTTCCGCCGCTGCGCGAGCCCGCATAAGCGCCATAACATCCAAGGCGAGGCGGGAGCGGAAGAAGGCAGAAGCCATTGCTGCACGCGAGGCGGGTGGCAGCATTGCCTCTACTGGGCCGTCGGGCCTGGAGAGCGAGTCCACCGCAGAGCCGTCGCTGGAGGAGAGCGTCGGCAGTGGCAGCGGATCCGAGGACGAGGGCGGTATTGCCGCAGGGCCGTCCAAGACGATGGAACGCAGCTCGGAGTCGAGGCTGCCGAGCGACGAGGGCGGCACTGCTGCAGAGCCGTCGCGAGACGAGGGCGGCAGTGCCGCAGGACCGTTGGAGGCGGCAATACACACGGCCTCGGAGATGTCGGCGGACGAGGGCGGCAGTGCCAAGGAGCCGTCCGCCGAGGAGGGTGGCTGGATGCAGGTCGGCCGAGGTGGTAGCGAGGGCGGTGGATGCGCCGTAGCGAGTAGCGGGCCGTCAGTTGAGGTTCTGCGTAGGTCGTCGGTGTCGCCGAAGAGAAGCGAGGAGAGGGTTAGGGAGGCTGCGGAGGCGCCATCCCCAAGGGTGAAGAAGAGGGAGGAGGCCCTCCCCCCGAGCGTCCGGAAGCGCCCCCTCAACGGGGACAGCTCGAACACCGACTCGGAGGGGAGTACCAACATGCCTCCTCCCAAGGTCCCGACTATGCCCCGTGGACGCAGAGGTCGAGGATCGGCGGTGGTGGCGAGGCCAGGGACCCCCGGTCCGGCCGGCCACGGTGGCGAGGTGGCGGCCCTACAGGCCGCGAACGCCCGCCTTAGTGAGGAGGTCTCCGGCTTGCGGGAACGCAACCGCAAGCTGGAGACGGAGCTATCGGCGGTGCGACGGGAGAACCGCGGGTTGGCCAAGGAGATGGCCGACCTGCGGGCCCAGTTCGCGCGCCTGGCGCCGGCCACGCCGCCGGTGCCAGCCTCGCCACCGAAACGGGCTGCGCCGGGCAGGGCGGGCCCGTCGTCGGCGTCTGTGGTGCCGGCTGCGCCCGTCGCGGCTGCTGCGCCGGCTGCGCCCGTCGCGGCTTCGGCGCTTCCTCCCCTCGTCGTGGTCCCTCCGCCGCCTCGTGGCCGCGGGAGACCGCGGAAGGGGGAGGAGCCGCCGCTCGACGAGGTGCACGGCGTGTCGGAGACGGCGGTACGCGTCATCTTAGCCCGAGTAGGGGTGATGGTGGATGCGCGTATCGCCGCCGTAGCGGCCAGGCTCCCGCCTGAGCCGCCCCTCCGACCGCCGCTCGCCGCGGACGGGGCGAGACGGCCGCAAGCGTCAGCTCCCACCCCGCTGCCCTGTCAGGGTGGCCGCGTGGTGAGCTACGCTGCGGCCGCGGCCGGGCCCAAGGAGGCCAAGAAGGCCGGCAAGGTGCCGGCTCCCGCCAAGGCCGGGCCGCGACCGGCGCCAGCGGCTGCACCGCAGGCGCCGGCCAGCGCACCCGCGACCGCTCCTGCTGCGCTCAGCGCTGCTGCCAGGCTCGAACAGGGCTGGCAGGTGGCTGAGCGGAGCAGGAAGGCACGCGGCCAGAAGCGGAGAGCGGCGGCCAAGAGTGCCGCCGTGGCCGCCGCTCCCCAGGCGGGAGCCGGCAGAAAGGGGAAGAAAAGGTCGCGCAGGGGCCTCAAGTCGCCGAAGACGGCCGCGGTGGTCATCACCGTGCTGCCTGAGGCGGCTGAGAGGGGCCTCAACTATGAGGCCGTCCTAAAACGCGCCCGGCGGGAGCTGGACGTCTCCGGTATCGGGGGCGTCGAGGCGAGGACCCGCAAGGCCCGGACAGGGGCTCGAATACTCGAGTTCCCTGGGGCCGAGGGCGCGAAGACGGCCGATAGTTTGGCCACGATGTTGAGGGGGCTGTTCGGGCCGGAGGATGGTGTCCGAATCGCCAGGCCTGTCAAGTGCGCAGAGATGCGCCTGACGGGCTTGGACGATTCCGTGACGGTGGAGGACGTCCGGGAGGCCATTATGGCGCGTACCGGATGTGCCTCGGACACCGTCCGGATTGGCACCATCCGCACTGGTCCGGGCGGCGTCGGTGCTGCCTGGGTGCAGTGTCCGGTGGAGTCGGTCAAGCAATTGGCCGACTCAGGCAGGCTCCTCGTGGGCTGGAGCTCGGCGCGGGTAACCGTGCTAGAGCCCCGGCCCGCGAGGTGTTACAAATGCATGGCGGTCGGGCATACCCGACCGACATGCAAAAACTGCTTTGACTGCAGCGGGCTATGTTTCCGTTGCGGTCAGACCGGACACCAGGCGGCATCGTGCTGTGCGGTGCCCCACTGCCCCGCGTGTGCGGCAGGCAATAGGCCTGCCAAACACCGCATGGGCTCTGGGGACTGCAGACCCCCAGCATCGGCCCCGAAGGGGCGGGACGGCCCATCGACCGGGCCAGTCCCCGCTCCGAGCGCGGCCCGATCGCCCGTCAGCGCGGAGGAGGTGACGATGGATACGGACCGTTAATGGACCCCGTATCCATTCGTCTCCTCCAGGCCAACCTCAACCACACCGCCGGTGCGCAGGACGTGTTCCTGCAAGCCATGGCGGAGTGGTTGATAGGAGTAGCCGTAGCCGCGGAGCCGTACGTGGTGCCCGCCCGGCCTAACTGGTTGGGTAGCACCGATGGCACCGTGGCAATCGTCGCCTCCACGTCGTGGCCTTCGTCGCCTCTGACCCTTAGGACAGGGGCGTCGGATACGTCGCGGCGGACTGGGGGGAGATTACGCTCCTCGGAGTCTATCTCTCCCCTAACTGGAGTGTGACCGATTTCGAGGCCTCCCTCACCATCATGGAGGCCTCGTTACGGCGAATGGCATCGCGCCAGGTCTTCGTCTTGGGGGACTTCAACGCCAAGTCCGTGGCGTGGGGGTCTCCCCGGACGAACGACCGAGGACGGGCGATCGAGGAGTGGGCGGCGGCACTGGGCCTCTGTTTGCTGAACAGGGGCTCGGTGCATACGTGCGTGCGACAACGGGGCGGGTCGATAGTGGACCTTTCGTTCGCTAGCCCCGAGGTCGCCGCACGCGTGGGGAGCTGGCGCGTCGTGGAGGAGGTGGAGACCTTGTCGGACCACCGGTATATCCGGATGGAGGTCTCCCCGGTAATCCCGACGCCCAGCAGGGGTCACGGGGCGGATGGACGTCCTGCGTTCCCGCGATGGGCTGTGGGTCGCTTAGACCGGGACCAGCTGGCGGAGACAGCCATCGTTTACTCGTGGCTGTCCTCTGCCAACCAGTCGGACGGGGTGGACGCCGAGGCTGGCCGCATCCGCAGTGCGTTGACGCAGATCTGCGATGCGGCCATGCCCCGGGTACGGCGTCCGCCCCCGAGGAGGGCGGTCCACTGGTGGTCCCGGGAGCTGGCGGATCTCCGGGCCGCGTGCATTCGCGCCCGGAGGGCCTACACCCGCAGCCGGCGGCGGCAACGCGACGCGGAGCGGGAGGCCTTGCTGTATGAGGGCTACCGCAATGCGCGGTCGGCCTTCAGGCTGGCCGTCCGCTCCGCCAAGGACGTCAGTCGGCAGGAGATGCTGGACGGTCTCGATCGTGACCCCTGGGGACGCCCCTATCGCGCGGTGCTGAATAAGCTCCGCGCGCGGGGCCTTCCCCTCACCGAGACTCTCCAGCCCAGCCTTCTCACCCGGGTCGTCGAGGACCTGTTCCCGCGGCGGGCGGAACACACGCCCCCGGTCATGGCTCCGCCAGACACTGACCGGGAGGCCGACGACGACAGTGTTCCGCCCATCACGGAACCCGAGATGGGAGTGGCGGTGGCGCGCATGTGCGCAAAGTCCACCGCCCCCGGGCCCGACGGTGTTCCAAACCGCGTGTTGGGCCTGGTCCTCGACCACCTGGGTCCCCGCCTCAGGGAGCTGTTCGACGCGTGTTTAGCGTCCGGACGGTTCCCTGGGTGCTGGAAGGAGGGAAGGCTGGTGCTCCTGCCGAAGCCGGGACGGTCTCCGGGGTCGCCTTCGGCCTACAGGCCTATCGTGCTGCTCGATGACACGGGCAAGCTACTGGAGAGGGTGGTAGCTGCCCGCATCGAGCGGCACCTCGTCGGCACGGGGCCCGATCTGTCGGACGCCCAGTTTGGGTTTAGGAGGGGTCGTTCGACGATCGCGGCTCTGTTGCGCCTGAGGGCCGTGGCGACTGAGGCCGTCACCGGTGGGGGAGTGCTGTTGGCGGTGTCCCTAGACATCGCCAACGCATTCAATAGTCTGCCATTCAGCTGCATCAGGGAGGCGCTCCGGTATCACGGAGTGCCAGCTTACCTGAGGCGGCTAGTGGCAGACTATTTGGTGGGGCGCAGCGTCCTCTGTACCAACCGAGCAGGGGACGTTGTGCGAACGCCCATGACGTGCGGTGTCCCACAGGGGTCGGTCCTCGGACCCACCCTGTGGAACATCGGCTACGACTGGGCGTTGCGGGGGAGCCTCCCGCCCGGGCTGGGCGTGATTTGTTACGCCGACGACACGCTCGTCACAGCCCGCGGTGGGACGCTAGAAGAGGCGGTAAGCCTGGCGACCTATGGCACCGAAGAGGTCGTCAGGCGGATCGAGGCGCTGGGGTTGAGGGTCGCCCTGGACAAGACGGAGGCCCTCTTGTTCCATGGGCGCCTTATGAGCCCTCCCATCGGCGTCTCGATCACCGTCCGATCGGTTGACATCAGCATCCGGGCCCATATGAGGTACTTGGGCCTGGTGCTCGACGGGCAATGGTGGTTCCGGGAGCATTTCCGCAGGCTCGCTCCGCGGCTCGTCGGCGCGGCGTCCGCCCTATCGTGGCTAATGCCGAACGTGGGCGGACCGAGCGCTACGTGCCGACGGCTGTACACGGGGGTCATCCGGTCGATGGCCCTGTACGGCGCACCGGTGTGGGCGGGGTCCTTGACCGTCCGACTTAGGGCCCTTCTGTGGCGACCACAGAGGGTCATGGCGGTCAGGGCCATCCGCGGATACCGCACGGTTGCGACGGAGGCAGCGTGCCTATTGGCCGGGACTCCCCCGTGGGACCTGGAGGCGGAAATGCTCGCCGAGTTGTATCGGCGGGTGTCGGGGGTGCGCGGGGAGGGCGGTGTGATCTCGTTAAGGGATCTCACCGCCTGGCGCGTCGACGCCCGCCGAGACGTCATTGCCCGTTGGGCAGTCCGGCTGGAGAGGCCTCGGTTCGGGGTGCGAACCGTGGAGGCCTTCCGGCCGGTGCTGATGCAGTGGTTGGAGAGGCGGCACGGGGTGCTCTCCTTCCGACTAGTGCAGGTGTTGACGGGGCACGGGAGCTTCGCCAAATACCTGCACAGGGTCGTGAGGAGGGAGAGTACACCGTCCTGCCACCACTGCGATTGCGACGAGGACACGGCGCGCCACACGCTCGAGGCCTGCGCGGCTTGGGCAGTGCAGCGCCGTGAACTCGTCGCAATCATCGGTGCCGACCTGACGCTGCCGGCCATCGCTAGGGCGATGGTTGACAGCGTCAGGAACTGGGACGCGGTCGCAGCCTTCTGCGAGACAGTGATCTCGCAGAAGGAGGCGGCGGATCGTCTGCGCGTGGAGCGCAGCCTCGATGAGGAGATCCGCCGCCGGCGACTGGGGCGGCGCAGGCGCAACTATCTGCGCCTCATGCCGCCCTAGCCGAGGCCGCGGGTGACGTGACCGGGGATTAGTCCGTCACCCGCCGAGAGGCCGACCGCGTGAGGAAAGACCGACGTCCTCCCCGAGGGGGGGACGTCGGTCGATGGGAGGGTACCCCGCGTAGGGGGTATTCCGTCGGGCCGACCACTGACGACAAGTAAACCTGCTCCGGTGGTCGGCCCAATGACGAAGGCGAGGTGGTTTTCGGGTGGGTTGCGGGAGTTGCGTGCTTAAGCCCCTCTGTCGCCCCGGACGGAGTGGTGCGGAGGCGCGCCGACTGCGACCCACCCAAAAAAAAAAAAAAAAAAAAAAAAAAAAAAAAAAAAAAAAAAAAAAAGAGGCGTAATTAATGATAGTGCGATCGTGCACCACTTGGCGTTCACTTGATCAGTGACAGAGTGAGATGAATCTTTGACATCTAAATTGCCGGATTGAAAACATTTAAACCAACTTTGTGCTACTATTTATTACTAACATTGCATTAGCTCTATAAATATCACAATTTATTTCGCGGCTTGCGTTGCGACTTTTCCTTTTTTGTAATAATATTTCAAAACTATCGATATTCTTCATTCGATTCATACATTTTGAGACAAAGAAAAACAAACGAAAAACGGCGGCAAACAACATTTTACTGAATAGTTTCATTTTTAGGGTTCCGTATCCAAAGGGTAAAATCGGGACCCTATTACTAAGACTTCGCTGTCTGTCCGTCCGTCTGTCTGTCATCAAGTTGTATCTCAAAATCCTCGATAGCTAGACAGGTGAAATTATTTCATATTATGAAATACTAAAAACAAAATAAAATAAATATTTAATGCTCCCATACAACAAATGCGCTTCTTTTTGTCTTTTTTATAGACGGAACCCTTCGTGCGCGACTCCAACTCGCACTTAGCCGGTTTTATTTTTATTTGAAATGTAGCCTTTTTAATGTTAACAAAACCAAACCAAACATACAACTAGTACAGACTAAGAGACTTTATTAAAAGTTTACACAAACTGTAGGCGAAAACTTTTTCTTCGACCTATTATATTTTTGTTATACATAACATCGAACAATTTGAGGTAAACAATATATTTACTGAGGCCGAGCTTGCTGGTGATTGAATTTAGAAGCTTAACTCTGTTAAAGCTATCGTGTGCACACAAGTTTACACATAGTTTATGGTGCGGCATGCGACATAAGATTAAGTGTTTAGTGCCTTAGCCGAGCGCGCGGCACACCCGGGCTATGACAGGACGAGTCTCAATATCGTTTAATATATTATGAGCGATAAGTATATAAGAGTCTGTCGGAGTGAGTTTGTGTACCGCCCACACATATATTTTATTGAACAAGGGTGAGAGTATTGCACGTTACACCTTCACCAACTCATCTAACAGGGGTCGAGTTGATGACTGTTTATCAGCAGTATGTCTGTAAGTGTTCGTTCACGCCGACTCGCAGTGGTTAGTAACATACTATTGTAACAACGCGCGTCTCTCGCATGTACATAATTGTGTTGAGTGATATCACTGTGATACTCACCGTCATCACCTTGCTGCTATCACTTACTAGCTAACGTTTACCTAACACTTTGTGTACGTACAATATGAAAATACGTTTTAATAATATCATTCTGTCACATGATTTTTGTGAAAATTTAGTCGTTTATATAGGGGAAGCTCTCTAAAGAAAAAAAAAATGGGTGCGTGTACTTATGTACGCGCGTGAGAAGTTATACTTCTTTGGCATCATTAAAAAATAGTTTTTAATTGCATGCAAATAATTAATTACAATAAAATAATAGAAGGATTGGAAAAGGATAATCAACAAAGTTCAGTTTAATAGTCATCAAATTTAAACTAAAAGAATCTTAGATTGATCTTAGATATCAATAATTAATATTAAAAATTGAAAATTAATATATTTATATAATAATATATTTAATATATATATTTCAAATATATATATTTAATATAATATATATAATTAATATATATATATATATAATTATTAAAAACAAAATTTAGAGAATAATAAGTATATAAGACATAATTTGTACTAAATATTATAAGATTCTTAATTTTAAATGTTTATTATTGATTATTTAATATTTTAAAAATAAATTTAATAATAAATTCAAAAATTGAATTTAAGGTTAAGCAGACAGCTTCATACTGTTAATTTTGTGTCACAGATGCGCGCGCATCTTAAAATTTCACTCAATGAGCGGTTAAGCAGACAACTTCATACTGTTAATTTTGTGTCACAGATGCGCGCGCATCTTAAAATTTCACTCAATGAGCGGTTAAGCAGACAACTTCATACTGTTAATTTGGGGGGCGCGGCCGGAGCACCTCCTCGTGGTGCTCCCTGGTAACGTCCATTTGGACGTCATGCGGCCATTTGGACGGCCAAGATTCCGGCAGGGGGGGGTCTCCGCGTGCGGCTCTGGTGGCAGAGCACGGCGGATCTGACCCGGGGCCAATGGGGCGGATGTGCCTCATGGCACTCCGTCGCCAGGGACGGTTGCGTCACGGCCCGGGGGCGTGACGGGTCGGTCGCTCGCGAGCGGCCAGACCCGGAAGGCCCAAACCGTAATCCTGAATGGGGGGGTCAGGACCGGGGGTCTTCGGACCGCGGGGAAGAAAACCCCTATAAAAAATCACCCCAATCTTAAGTTTGGCCACTCGGCGAGGAGATGTATGACTGGTGGGTTAAGAAGCGCGCGAGCGTCCAGTCGTTAGAGTGGTAGTCAAGGCGAGACTTAAAAATGACCAAACACCATGGCAGGAGTTGAAACGAGCGTAGCTACTCCAGAGGGTCCCGGCCACGCCGGGGAATCCCTCACTGTGCTGGTTTCTGAGCGCGAGAGGCGCACAGCCACCAGCACAGTCAGTCTCCACACGTATGGGAGGGAGACGACAACTGCTTTGACGGCCGAGAGCCCGGCCCAACATCAAGTGGCTCAGGGGGGGAAGGGGAATGAGGAGAAGGCGGTGAGGAAGAAGACCCGGAGGACGAAGCCGAGGCGTTCCGCCGCTGCGCGAGCCCGCATAAGCGCCACAACATCCAAGGCGAGGCGGGAGAGGAAGAAGGCAGAAGCCATTGCTGCACGCGAGGCGGGCGGCAGCATTGCCTCTACTGGGCCGTCGGGCCTGGAGAGCGAGTCCACCGCAGAGCCGTCGCTGGAGGAGAGCGTCGGCAGTGGCAGCGGATCCGAGGACGAGGGCGGCATTGCCGCAGGGCCGTCCAAGACGATGGAAGGCAGCTCGGAGTCGAGGCTGCCGAGCGACGAGGGCGGCACTGCTGCAGAGCCGTCGCGAGACGAGGGCGGCAGTGCCGCAGGACCGTTGGAGGCGGCAATACACACGGCCTCGGAGATGTCGGCGGACGAGGGCGGCAGTGCCAAGGAGCCGTCCGCCGAGGAGGGTGGCTGGATGCAGGTCGGCCGAGGTGGTAGCGAGGGTAGTGGATGCGCCGTAGCGAGTAGCAGGCCGTCAGTTGAGGTTCTGCGTAGGTCGTCGGTGTCGCCGAAGAGAAGCGAGGAGAGGGTTAGGGAGGCTGCGGAGGCGCCATCCCCAAGGGTGAAGAAGAGGGAGGAGGCCCTCCCCCCGAGCGTCCGGAAGCGCCCCCTCAACGGGGACAGCTCGAACACCGACTCGGAGGGGAGTACCAACATGCCTCCTCCCAAGGTCCCGACTATGCCCCGTGGACGCAGAGGTCGAGGATCGGCGGTGGTGGCGAGGCCAGGGACCCCCGGTCCGGCCGGCCACGGTGGCGAGGTGGCGGCCCTACAGGCCGCGAACGCCCGCCTTAGTGAGGAGGTCTCCGGCTTGCGGGAACGCAACCGCAAGCTGGAGACGGAGCTATCGGCGGTGCGACGGGAGAACCGCGGGTTGGCCAAGGAGATGGCCGACCTGCGGGCCCAGTTCGCGCGCCTGGCGCCGGCCACGCCGCCGGTGCCGGCCTCGCCACCGAAACGGGCTGCGCCGGGGAGGGCGGGCCCGTCGTCGGCGTCTGTGGTGCCGGCTGCGCCCGTCGCGGCTGCTGCGCCGGCTGCGCCCGTCGCGGCTTCGGCGCTTCCTCCCCTCGTCGTGGTCCCTCCGCCGCCTCGTGGCCGCGGGAGACCGCGGAAGGGGGAGGAGCCGCCGCTCGACGAGGTGCACGGCGTGTCGGAGACGGCGGTACGCGTCATCTTAGCCCGAGTAGGGGTGATGGTGGATGCGCGTATCGCCGCCGTAGCGGCCAGGCTCCCGCCTGAGCCGCCCCTCCGACCGCCGCTCGCCGCGGACGGGGCGAGACGGCCGCAAGCGTCAGCTCCCACCCCGCTGCCCTGTCAGGGTGGCCGCGTGGTGAGCTACGCTGCGGCCGCGGCCGGGCCCAAGGGGGCCAAGAAGGCCGGCAAGGTGCCGGCTCCCGCCAAGGCCGGGCCGCGGCCGGCGCCAGCGGCTGCACCGCAGGTGCCGGCCAGCGCACCCGCGACCGCTCCTGCTGCGCTCAGCGCTGCTGCCAGGCTCGAACAGGGCTGGCAGGTGGCTGAGCGGAGCAGGAAGGCACGCGGCCAGAAGCGGAGAGCGGCGGCCAAGAGTGCCGCCGTGGCCACCGCTCCCCAGGCGGGAGCCGGCAGAAAGGGGAAGAAAAGGTCGCGCAGGGGCCTCAAGTCGCCGAAGACGGCCGCGGTGGTCATCACCGTGCTGCCTGAGGCGGCTGAGAGGGGCCTCAACTATGAGGCCGTCCTAAAACGCGCCCGGCGGGAGCTGGACGTCTCCAATATCGGGGGCGTCGAGGCGAGGACCCGCAAGGCCCGGACAGGGGCTCGAATACTCGAGTTCCCTGGGGCCGAGGGCGCGAAGACGGCCGATAGTTTGGCCACGATGTTGAGGGGGCTGTTCGGGCCGGAGGATGGTGTCCGAATTGCCAGGCCTGTCAAGTGCGCAGAGATGCGCCTGACGGGCTTGGACGATTCCGTGACGGTGGAGGACGTCCGGGAGGCCATTATGGCGCGTACCGGATGTGCCTCGGACACCGTCCGGATTGGCACCATCCGCACTGGTCCGGGCGGCGTCGGTGCTGCCTGGGTGCAGTGTCCGGTCAAGCAATTGGCCGTCTCAGGCAGGCTCCTCGTGGGCTGGAGCTCGGCGCGGGTAACCGTGCTAGAGCCCCGGCCCGCGAGGTGTTACAAATGCATGGCGGTCGGGCATACCCGACCGACATGCAAAAACTGCTTTGACTGCAGCGGGCTATGTTTCCGTTGCGGTCAGACCGGACACCAGGCGGCATCGTCCTCTGCGGTGCCCCACTGCCCCGCGTGTGCGGCAGGCAATAGGCCTGCCAAACACCGCATGGGCTCTGGGGACTGCAGACCCCCGGCATCGGCCCCGAAGGGGCGGGACGGCCCATCGACCGGGCCAGTCCCCGCTCCGAGCGCGGCCCGATCGCCCGTCAGCGCGGAGGAGGTGACGATGGATACGGACCGTTAATGGACCCCGTATCCATTCGTCTCCTCCAGGCCAACCTCAACCACACCGCCGGTGCGCAGGACGTGTTCCTGCAAGCCATGGCGGAGTGGTTGATAGGAGTAGCCGTAGCCGCGGAGCCGTACGTGGTGCCCGACCGGCCTAACTGGTTGGGTAGCACCGATGGCACCGTGGCAATCGTCGCCTCCACGTCGTGGCCTTCGTCGCCTCTGACCCTTAGGGACAGGGGCGTCGGATACGTCGCGGCGGACTGGGGGGAGATTACGCTCCTCGGAGTCTATCTCTCCCCTAACTGGAGACGTGACCGATTTCGAGGCCTCCCTCACCATCATGGAGGCCTCGTTACGGCGAATGGCATCGCGCCAGGTCTTCGTCTTGGGGGACTTCAACGCCAAGTCCGTGGCGTGGGGGTCTCCCCGGACGAACGACCGAGGACGGGCGATCGAGGAGTGGGCGGCGGCACTGGGCCTCTGTTTGCTGAACAGGGGCTCGGTGCATACGTGCGTGCGACAACGGGGCGGGTCGATAGTGGACCTTTCGTTCGCTAGCCCCGAGGTCGCCGCACGCGTGGGGAGCTGGCGCGTCGTGGAGGAGGTGGAGACCTTGTCGGACCACCGGTATATCCGGATGGAGGTCTCCCCGGTAATCCTGACGCCCAGCAGGGGTCACGGGGCGGATGGACGTCCTGCGTTCCCGCGATGGGCTGTGGGTCGCTTAGACCGGGACCAGCTGGCGGAGACAGCCATCGTTTACTCGTGGCTGTCCTCTGCCAACCAGTCGGACGGGGTGGACGCCGAGGCTGGCCGCATCCGCAGTGCATTGACGCAGATCTGCGATGCGGCCATGCCCCGGGTACGGCGTCCGCCCCCGAGGAGGGCGGTCCACTGGTGGTCCCGGGAGCTGGCGGATCTCCGGGCCGCGTGCATTCGCGCCCGGAGGGCCTACACCCGCAGCCGGCGGCGGCAACGCGACGCGGAGCGGGAGGCCTTGCTGTATGAGGGCTACCGCAATGCGCGGTCGGCCTTCAGGCTGGCCGTCCGCTCCGCCAAGGACGTCAGTCGGCAGAAGATGCTGGACGGTCTCGACCGTGACCCCTGGGGACGCCCCTATCGCGCGGTGCTGAATAAGCTCCGCGCGTGGGGCCTTCCCCTCACCGAGACTCTCCAGCCCAGCCTTCTCACCCGGGTCGTCGAGGACCTGTTCCCGCGGCGGGCGGAACACACGCCCCCGGTCATGGCTCCGCCAGACACTGACCGGGAGGCTGACGACGACAGTGTTCCGCCCATCACGGAACCCGAGATGGGAGTGGCGGTGGCGCGCATGTGCGCAAAGTCCACCGCCCCCGGGCCCGACGGTGTTCCAAACCGCGTGTTGGGCCTGGTCCTCGACCACCTGGGTCCCCGCCTCAGGGAGCTGTTCGACGCGTGTTTAGCGTCCGGACGGTTCCCTGGGTGCTGGAAGGAGGGAAGGCTGGTGCTCCTGCCGAAGCCGGGACGGTCTCCGGGGTCGCCTTCGGCCTACAGGCCTATCGTGCTGCTCGATGACACGGGCAAGCTACTGGAGAGGGTGGTAGCTGCCCGCATCGAGCGGCACCTCGTCGGCACGGGGCCCGATCTGTCGGACGCCCAGTTTGGGTTTAGGAGGGGTCGTTCGACGATCGCGGCTCTGTTGCGCCTGAGGGCCGTGGCGACTGAGGCCGTCACCGGTGGGGGAGTGCTGTTGGCGGTGTCCCTAGACATCGCCAACGCATTCAATAGTCTGCCATTCAGCTGCATCAGGGAGGCGCTCCGGTATCACGGAGTGCCAGCTTACCTGAGGCGGCTAGTGGCAGACTATTTGGTGGGGCGCAGCGTCCTCTGTACCAACCGAGCAGGGGACGTTGTGCGAACGCCCATGACGTGCGGTGTCCCACAGGGGTCGGTCCTCGGACCCACCCTGTGGAACATCGGCTACGACTGGGCGTTGCGGGGGAGCCTCCCGCCCGGGCTGGGCGTGATTTGTTACGCCGACGACACGCTCGTCACAGCCCGCGGTGGGACGCTAGAAGAGGCGGTAAGCCTGGCGACCTATGGCACCGAAGAGGTCGTCAGGCGGATCGAGGCGCTGGGGTTGAGGGTCGCCCTGGACAAGACGGAGGCCCTCTTGTTCCATGGGCGCCTTATGAGCCCTCCCATCGGCGTCTCGATCACCGTCCGATCGGTTGACATCAGCATCCGGGCCCATATGAGGTACTTGGGCCTGGTGCTCGACGGGCAATGGTGGTTCCGGGAGCATTTCCGCAGGCTCGCTCCGCGGCTCGTCGGCGCGGCGTCCGCCCTATCGTGGCTAATGCCGAACGTGGGCGGACCGAGCGCTACGTGCCGACGGCTGTACACGGGGGTCATCCGGTCGATGGCCCTGTACGGCGCACCGGTGTGGGCGGGGTCCTTGACCGTCCGACTTAGGGCCCTTCTGTGGCGACCACAGAGGGTCATGGCGGTCAGGGCCATCCGCGGATACCGCACGGTTGCGACGGAGGCAGCGTGCCTATTGGCCGGGACTCCCCCGTGGGACCTGGAGGCGGAAATGCTCGCCGAGTTGTATCGGCGGGTGTCGGGGGTGCGCGGGGAGGGCGGTGTGATCTCGTTAAGGGATCTCACCGCCTGGCGCGTCGACGCCCGCCGAGACGTCATTGCCCGTTGGGCAGTCCGGCTGGAGAGGCCTCGGTTCGGGGTGCGAACCGTGGAGGCCTTCCGGCCGGTGCTGATGCAGTGGTTGGAGAGGCGGCACGGGGTGCTCTCCTTCCGACTAGTGCAGGTGTTGACGGGGCACGGAAGCTTCGCACAAATACCTGCACAGGGTCGTGAGGAGGGAGAGTACACCGTCCTGCCACCACTGCGATTGCGACGAGGACACGGCGCGCCACACGCTCGAGGCCTGCGCGGCTTGGGCAGTGCAGCGCCGTGAACTCGTCGCAATCATCGGTGCCGACCTGACGCTGCCGGCCATCGCTAGGGCGATGGTCGACAGCGTCAGGAACTGGGACGCGGTCGCAGCCTTCTGCGAGACAGTGATCTCACAGAAGGAGGCGGCGGATCGTCTGCGCGTGGAGCGCAGCCTCGATGAGGAGATCCGCCGCCGGCGACTGGGGCGGCGCAGGCGCAACTATCTGCGCCTCATGCCGCCCTAGCCGAGGCCGCGGGTGACGTGACCGGGGATTAGTCCGTCACCCGCCGAGAGGCCGACCGCGTGAGGAAAGATCGACGTCCTCCCCGAGGGGGGACGTCGGTCGATGGGAGGGTACCCCGCGTAGGGGGTATTCCGTCGGGCCGACCACTGACGACAAGTAAACCTGCTCCGGTGGTCGGCCCAATGACGAAGGCGAGGTGGTTTTCGGGTGGGTTGCGGGAGTTGCGTGCTTAGGCCCCTCTGTCGCCCCGGACGGAGTGGTGCGGAGGCGCGCCGACCGCGACCCACCCCAAAAAAAAAAAAAAATACTGTTAATTTTGTGTCACAGATGCGCGCGCATCTTAAAATTTCACTCAATGAGCGGTTAAGCAGACAACTTCATACTGTTAATTTTGTGTCACAGATTCGCGCGCATCTTAAAATTTCACTCAATGAGCGGTTAAGCAGACAACTTCATACTGTTAATTTTGTGTCACAGATGCGCGCGCATCTTAAAATTTCACTCAATGAGCGGTTAAGCAGACAACTTCATACTGTTAATTTTGTGTCACAGATGCGCGCGCATCTTAAAATTTCACTCAATGAGCGGTTAAGCAGACAACTTCATACTGTTAATTTTGTGTCACAGATGCGCGCGCATCTTAAAATTTCACTCAATGAGCGGTTAAGCAGACAGCTTCATACTGTTAATTTTGTGTCACAGATGCGCGCGCATCTTAAAATTTCACTCAATGAGCGGTTAAGCAGACAGCTTCATACTGTTAATTTTGTGTCACAGATGCGCGCGCATCTTAAAATTTCACTCAATGAGCGGTTAAGCAGACAACTTCATACTGTTAATTTTGTGTCACAGATGCGCGCGCATCTTAAAATTTCACTCAATGAGCGGTTAAGCAGACAGCTTCATACTGTTAATTTTGTGTCACAGATGCGCGCGCATCTTAAAATTTCACTCAATGAGCGGTTAAGCAGACAGCTTCATACTGTTAATTTTGTGTCACAGATGCGCGCGCATCTTAAAATTTCACTCAATGAGCGGTTAAGCAGACAACTTCATACTGTTAATTTTGTGTCACAGATGCGCGCGCATCTTAAAATTTCACTCAATGAGCGGTTAAGCAGACAGCTTCATACTGTTAATTTTGTGTCACAGATGCGCGCGCATCTTAAAATTTCACTCAATGAGCGGTTAAGCAGACAGCTTCATACTGTTAATTTTGTGTCACAGATGCGCGCGCATCTTAAAATTTCACTCTCATAATTTTTTCATAACGCGCCTAAAGAAGTATAACTTCAACAAAACTATTTTAAAACATTCTTCATTTGTGGTCCGCTCCTGTTGGTATTAGCGTGATGATATATAGCTTATAGCCTTGCTCGATAGATGGGCTATCTAATACTGAAAGAGTTTAACAGTTATTACATTATATTATTACATTATATTATTACAGTTTAAAATTGTTTTTAATGTGTTACATTGATACATTTTCGGTGGTGACGAAATAAGGATACTATTCACCACCCTCTTTTACCCGTGAGTGCCGTAAAGGACGATTTAGATATTATAATATGGAGATCTTAGAATAATAACGTATAGAAGGATAGTGTCGGTCCTTCGAACGTTTGAAACATGAATTTAAAAATACTAATGGCGCGCAGACGATTACACACGTACACACGCACACAACTATACAAATTATAAATTTTGTTATTATTAACATAAATCGTCGAAATACTTTTAAAAGCTGTGTAAATGTTAAAAACCTTTTTAAGATTTTCAAATGTGTTGTCATAATTACCTATTTATGTTTTAAGAGTTGCGTACGTACGTGCAGATAAATGGCCTTGTACACTACGGAACGGTTCCATCGTAAGCTCCATTAGGCTCCAATGCTTCACTTTTGTTGTGCGAACTTATCTTTTATACGTTATTATTCTAAGATTTTTTTTTTTTTTTTGTGGGTGGGCCGCGGTCGGCGCGCCTCCGCACCACTCCGTCCGGGGCGACAGAGGGGCTTAAGCACGCAACTCCCGCGACCCACCCGAAAACCACGTCGCCTTCGTCGTTGGGCCGACCACTGGAGCAGCGTTAACTTGTCGTCAGTGGTCGGCCCGACGGAATACCCCCTATTGGGGTACCCTCCCATCGACCGACGTCCCCCCCTCGAGGAGGACGTCGGTCTTTCCTCACGCGGTCGGCCTCTCGGCGGGTGGTGGTAATTATTCTAAGATGGAGATAACAATATATGCAAGAAAAGGAAAACTCGAAATAAAACTCTATACTAACTTGTCTACCTAGCGTGGTGTTGTAGTTCAATATTCCTATTATTGTAGCCCAGCAGTGGGACGTAGACGAGCTGCGATGATGATGATGGATACATATTACAACGATATACATATTACCACCTCATAGTAATTTTATATATATATTGTTTGTTTCATTTAGACGTATATGTCGGCGTTGCGCCAGGAATTTGGACGATGATAGTAAAATACCGAGTATGTAATCACTGTATTTATTAGGAGTTCTTGCCGGAGAAGTGAGTGAAGTAAAACTGTCCTCTATTCTAATCTTACAATGTTTTTATAACCTCCGCTTTACAATGAAACGGTCTAGTCTTAGCAACTACAATTACTTTTTATAACAAACAAATAAAACAACTATTAAATAACTATCGGCATTTAGCTAAATAATAATAATAAATATTCTAATGCATTTAACATAATTCCAAATAGTCAATTTTACACAATTTACATTAATGTAATTAAAGGAAATATTGTTCTCATATATTGTTCAACAGACGGCGCTCTAACTAGAGATAAATTACAATCTTTATTGTGTAAAAACAACTAAATATGGTTACAAATAATTATATTAATTCTAATCGATTTTAATTTAATCAACTATATAAATATTTAAACAACTAAATCAAATATATCTAGAAATACATTCAAAAAGTGTCTTTTAAATATCATAGCATGATAAATAGCAGTGTTGTTACTACAAATAATTATTAAAATATTAGTTGCAAATATTTCAAACACGTTTATAACTATAATTGATAACACATACATCAACAATTTACAAATATTGCCGATAGAGGGCGATATGCGCCCATATATACTAGCAACCCATCCTTGCTTCGCTTCGGTTTCAGTCACCTTACCCGCGTAGTTCTCGTTCCCATGGGAATAATGTGATAAAATATGGCCTATATTATTCCCTGATATTATAGCTTTTCACTGGTGAAAGATTTTTTGATATCGGTTCGGTGGTTTAAGCGTGAAAGCGTAACAAACAAATGAACAAAAAGCTTACTTTCACATTTATAATATTAGTAAGGATTATTGTCAAGTTTCAAGATTTATAATCTCCGTAGCGTGGTTGATATTCATAACAACAATTCGTAAAGTAACTTATATTATTAATTTATATTTAAAATACCTTCGAAGTAATTAATTTATGTTAATTAATAGCGTGCGTTACTTGAATATTGAATTAATAATATAACTTATATATATATTACTAGCTGACCCGGCGAACTTCGTAACGCCATCATTTTTTTTTCGTAAATACATTTTCTAAATTTCCGAATATATATTCTCTAATGGAGGAACTATTACGGCTTTGTCGGGAATGATTCGATCGTCTTGGTCTCGCCATCGTTAATGATGATTCAAAGAGAATACAAATTACCTACTGATGATTAATTTCTGAGAAAATTATAATTCTCAAATTTTAAACTGTACTTAACTATAAATAAAATTACGTTTAGCTGTCATTTGCATTTTGTTATTACATATCAAATGCGTTTTTGTTATCCTGTTTCATAGTGACTTGTATTCTCTTTGACATGAGTTTCGGCGCGAATATGGAAATGTCATGTTTAGCTCTTGTATTATATTCATATTTTTAGTGTTTGATAGTGTTACATTGAATAATTTTGCTGATATTTTATGTAATATAATACAGTTAAGGTATGTAAGGAATGTGATATAACAGTGGTTTACATGTATTTTCATTTTTACCGTGATTCCTAGAGAAATCAAATAATTAGGTTTATAGCGGCTAATTAATGGTAACGACTTGACTTACTGACGGACATGACTATAAATAAGCTATTCTATATAAAGAAATGTTAAATAATATGAAAAAACTTGTATCAGACTTGGCTGTGTGGTTTATGACTCCTTTGCCCGTCCGAATGGACCAACAGAAACAAAATAAAATCTATTTGACATTTTATGCCATGTCACACGGGAACGCGATCGAACGGGATAAAAAGTAGGTCATTGCCATTAAGAAGAAGAAGAAGAACGGCATAAAAAGTATCCTATGTCCGTCTCCTGGTTCTAAGCTACCTCCCCACCAATTTTTAGCCAAATCTGTACTGCCGTTCTTGAGTTATAAACATAGTAACTAACACGACTTTCTTTTATATATATAGATTATTTATTTGAATATATAACAAGCTATATATATATATATTAGTTAGAGAGGCGATGTGTCTTCAATTAATATGAGATGTATCTATAATGTATTCATTAACTGATCTTACAGTTAAGAAATGGCTCAATGATACCAATACTCGGGTCACGACAATAAATATGAAAACTATTTGACATCGGTGATGGGTGTCGTAAAGGACGACAAAGAGCTTTATATAGATCAGGGTGAGCCCCATCTGATGCCCCCCCCCCCTCTTGTTAGTAATTACATTTCCAAGGAACATTAACATCAAATAGTAGATCCTTACTAATATTATAAATACGAAAGTCTTTAAAGAAAGTTTGTTTGTTTGTTATGCTTTCACGCTTAAACCACCAAACCGATTACAAAAATTATTTTATCAATTAAAAGCTATAATATCCGAGAGTAACATAGGCTATATTCTATCCCATTATTCAGATGGGTTACCCTTTACCGTGCGGTGACGCAGTAAGAATACAATTCACCACTCCCTATCTTGCCCATGAATGTCGTAAAAGACGACTAAGGGATATAATAAGCATGTAACATTTATGCAAGAGAAGGCAAACTCGAAATTAAACTGTATAACAACCTGTCTGACCAGCATGGTATAGTAAGGTCAATTTCCTTTCTATTATGTAGGAGGCTCGAGCCCAGCAGTGGGACGTATATATGACCTGAAGTGATGATGATTTCCACGGAAACGGAAAGTACGCAATTAACGGGGCATTTCACTACGAGTGAATTGAACCATCTCACGTTACTCCTCAAGTTTATGTTCTCGCCCCTCCTTCCCCTCGACAAAATTAAATTACCAAGTCATTTAATTTGAATGTAACGTTTGTATATTAAAGTATATTCATTGTGAGCTCATTAAGTATACATTAATTATATATCAGAGAGTAATGTTCATGGATACATTTAATTATAACATTACAAAACTCCCAAAGTAGATTTCACTGTGAAGTGTATCAATAGTTAGTTGTTAGGCGGATAGGACGCGCATTACTTAATGCTGTATGAATACTTTTCATATATATTTTACGTTTAAGTAAATATTTTGTAAGTATAGTATTTTGTTAAGAGTGAATTAACGAAAAGTATTTGGGGCACTTGGTTTTGTATCTAATGTCGAGGAGCGCCTCACTCCTAATTACAAAACAGACACACCAGGGACTAATATTGAATCTGGAGCAACTAGTTGTGCATAACAGCAGACATTTGGAGTTGTCTCCTCACATTGGTGTTTCGTACTGACTCTTGAACTCTGAGCCGCTAAAGGGATTGCCGGGGCTCTTTTATAGATAACACCCTGTTCTAAGGGTAAATTCTTGTATTGAGTAGCATTTGCCAAACATATAATTAACGTACATAAATTACTTCTAGACTCAGAACAACAATTTGTAGATTACACAAAGTGTTTGTCCTGCATGGGATTCGGATCCACGATATTGGGACGATAGATTGGTATCTTAACCACCACGCTGTCTGTGCAGACAGTTCTATGAATTTTCTGTATTTTTCAGTAAAACTCGGCGAACTCGCCCATGAAGTGACTTGATAAAATTATTATTTTAAAGTAAGTTATTAGAGTAATTAATTGTATCTGTTACCGAAAATGTATGTAATCCGTCATTGTATACAATTCCTAAGAAATGTGTGTAATTTCTAAAATCGCACGGAAATGTAAAACATTTGAGATATCAATAGGTACGCGGGGATAGCGGGGCGCGCGGAGGGTAAAGGTTAACTTTAATTAGTAAGATAATATGAAGATTATTATATTTTACGATATGATTGTTATCTGAACGTTGTTGTCTCAACGAGTGCTTTAATAAACACTATTATTCTCATTTTAACAACGTGTTTTATTACAGAAAGCATTATTTTTATACATTTCCTAACACTTTCACTAATGGAATTATATACAATTCCTAGGAATTGTAGACATTTCCGAGGATATTTATACAGTTTTTGAAGCAATATTTTATACATTTTCTAAATAGCTTCGGCATTGTATACATTTCCTAGGATTTGTATACAATTCCTAGATTTCATACATTACCGGTAACATATCTAATGGACTAAGATCCGGCTGCAGGATCACTACGTTCATCGCGTACATAATCAAACTCAGATTCTTACATACATTTATGATTAGGAGAATACATTGATAACAGGCTGCCAGTCAATAAGTGGCCGCAAGTAATTTTAATTAAATTTTTGTTAATAAATTTTTGAAACAAAATTACGTTCACTTGTTTTTTAAATAAAATATCATCCACATCATAGCAATGTATGTAAAGAATTCGAAAATCGATGGGTGCCGTTGCACATTTGGCCGCAACTACTTGGCAGCCAGGTCTAAACAGGTAATGTTTTGGAGTATTTCTACGTTCATGACGTACACACTCGGTGTTAATGTCAAATAAAAGCAAATTTTTTTTAAATATGATGATATATATGGCTGCCTGTAAACAAATGGCCGCAAGTCAGGGCTGCCAGCTGTTAAACATTCAAGGTAAATTAGATCATCAAGGTAAATTAGATCATCAAGATAAACTGAAAGAGATTTAGCGCGTAACACCACTTGTTAAAAGAGGATGGCGTGTGCCAGCTGTGAGAGTATTTAAAACCATTGCGATTTGACATTTTCTCCAAAATTGTAATTAATATTCTGGAAAAAAATTAAAATAAGAAAACATTCATTATATAATAAAAAATTGTTTGTTGATCAAGTAAAAATGAAAAAAGTGTATTCATGAAGAATAGAATTAATCTTAAATGATTATTTCTTACTTTTATAACAGAAAAGATACTATATATATAATATTTGAAAAAAATATTAGTTTTTATTTCAGTTCGTTAATACAGTTATTAATTTGAGATTAAATATTAGTTAATAAATATATCAATATTGTACTTAAACAAATGAAAGAGAAAAGCTAAAAAAACATTAAATAATGAATATAACGTTGCGACCGTTGGTATCGGTAAATAAACAGTATTTGCGTTATATGACGTTACCAGTCTCCCCACCACGAAAACAGTATAAAAGGCAAAGTTTGCTAGTCGAAGGGATACTGGGTTGAGAGCCATCAGCGCTCACCCATTGATCGCGTTAAGCTGTCAAGGTCATCTGCGACCAACAGCTATACACACACAAAAAAAAGTCGAAGGGACCCCACAGATTAAGATGCTTGACCAACCCATACCCTGAACAAGGGAGGTCAAATATCTAGGTGTGACCTTAGACAGACGATTGACCTTCGGACCTCACATAAGGCGAGTCCGCGACTCAGTGTCAAGATGGCTACACAACAAGTTGTGTACCAAGGTACACGCCAAGTCCAAGCTATCTCTTCGTAATAAAATTAGATTATAATCCGCTTGTATACGGCCAATCATGACGTTTGCCAGTGTAGTGTTTACACAAGCGACGCCATACAGACTACATAGTTTACAAACATTACAGAATAAGATCATGCGCGGAGCGACGGGAGCACCGTAGATCATGCGCAATGTGGATCTTCACATAGATCTAGGATAGCCGACCATCAGGCAATACATGAAACAGTGCTCCCGCCGCTATTTCAGCTCTGCCGTGACACACCCACTAGTGGTATAGCGGCTTTTTACATCGCCTCAAAAATCTCCGCGATGAAACAACCGCGGCTAATCCCGTAACTCGGTGCACACGTTTACTAACGGCTGTCTTTATTATAAAAACATAATCGGACTATTAAAAGTGATATTTAATTACATTAATTAGTGAAATAAAGTAGTTATGACAAGTGATTGTGACATTAATTCAAATGATACCGGCCTTCCAATACGACAAATACAATAAATCATCATCATCTCAGCCCATATACGTCCCACTGTTGAGCTAGGGCCTACTCCATAATGGGAGGGAATTTGACCTACTATACCATGCTGGTCAGACATGTTGGTATAGGGTTTCATTTCGAGTTTTCCTTCTCTTGCACAGATGTTATGTGCCTATTATATCCGATAGTCGTCTTGTACGACATCCACAGGCAAGATAGGGAGTGGTGAATTGTATTCTTACTCCATCACCACACGGAAAGATATTTAAATACATACTGATAAGATATTTAACTTGATTTGAGAGAGTTAATCTTGAATCCAGAGAACCCTTTTGAATAAAATGATATGTTAGGGTTAAGAGATTAAATTCTTGATTCAAGAAATTATTCTGCATCTGAGTTAAATAAACAATTTTTTTTATTATAAAACGAATATTTTCTTATTTTCATTTATTTCCAGAATAATAATTACAATTTTGGCGAAAATGTCAAATCGCAATGGTTTTAAATACTCTCACAGCTGGCACACGCCATCCTCTTCTAACAAGTGGTGTTACGCGCTAAATCTCTTTCAGTTTATCTTGATGATCTAATTTACCTTGAATGTTTAACAGCTGGCAGCCCTGACTTGCGGCCATTTGTTTACAGGCAGCCATATATATCATCGTATTTAAAAAAAATTTGCTTTTATTTGACATTAACACCGAGTGTGTACGTCATGAACGTAGAAATACTCCAAAACATTACCTGTTTAGACCTGGCTGCCAAGTAGTTGCGGCCAAATGTGCAACGGCACCCATCGATTTTCGAATTCTTTACATACATTGCTATGATGTGGATGATATTTTATTTAAAAAACAAGTGAACGTAATTTTGTTTCAAAAATTTATTAACAAAAATTTAATTAAAATTACTTGCGGCCACTTATTGACTGGCAGCCTGTTATCAATGTATTCTCCTAATCATAAATGTATGTAAGAATCTGAGTTTGATTATGTACGCGATGAACGTAGTGATCCTGCAGCCGGATCTCGTACCATAATAGTTGTTAGTTGTGTGACGTAAGCAGTGACGTATAAACGTTACGTTACGCGACAGACACGTAAACAATTTAATTAATATTATAGCAATAATGTAGTGAGTTGTGTGAGGCGGGTCCGCGCCCCCGCGTTACGTTATTAGTTACACCGTAGAGCGAGGCGCGGCGCCACTGCTCAGTGTCAAGCACTCCGATAGGTGTATACACTCGCACACTTGTAGCTTCTCAGTGCGCGCTTCACTTGCGGAGTGAGATGGCGAATGCGTTGCAAACGATAGGTTATTAGAGATTAATAAAACAAACGAATGCTCAATAAATATTGCATATGTTTGGCAGGAGTAAGGTATTTATAACAAAGATTAAGTACACGTCATATCTATATATGTACCACATCTCAGCGTGACGACAGCGTTACCAAAGTGTGCTCGGGCGAGGCGAACAAAACTTGAGAGGGAGATATAAGTTTGTAAAGATAGAAAGAGAGAGAGAGGGAGGGAGATTTACGTTTTAAACATTTTACTGCAATCATGAAGTTTAATGAAAGAACACTTCCATAGTTAGGTTTGTATAGGGAGTACATTCATGTAAGTTGTTGATAAATGTTAAAACCAGGAAAACTGAAAAGGTTTTAATTAAAGAGAGAGAAAAATAAAAATAAATAAAATCTAAAAATAACAAACGTTTGCTTACATTTTTAGTTTTCACGACTGTCGACAGTCTGTCGGGGCGTTAACAGGAAGTTGCCCGAAAGGGTAACATGGCGGGCCGGCCACGGATGCCAACGATTCGATACCCGTGGTTGGTCCAATAGCGAGGTGAGGTAATCATGTGGGTTACAATGCCACTTTCACACACACTTTCGTCGCCCTGGACGGAATGGGCGTTGTGTCTGGCGTGGCCTGCCAAAAAAGTGGTCAACTAATGCCTCTGCTGCTATTATCATTAATAATAAACGATACTACTATGTGATCTGTCGTCACTCAACACGTGTACTCGCACGTGACTATATGATAACACTTACGTAGTGTAACACACATACAATTGTACCTAGCGCACGCACGCAGACACACACACACACACACACACACACCCTAAATACTGCCATTACATATCAAAAGATACCCAGTACAGCTCCGTGCGGTGACGCAGTAACAATACAATTCACCACTCCCTATCTCGCACGTGGGTGTCGTAAGAGACGACTAAGGGATATAATGTGTATATAAGATTTGTGCAAGAGACGGAAAACTTGAAATGAAATCCTATACAAACATGTCTAATCAGCACGGTATAGCAGGTCAAATTCCCTCCCATTGTGGAGGAGGCCCGAGCCCAACAGTGGGACGTATGTGGGCTGCGATGACGCGCTGTTAATGTGTACCAATAATAGTATTAATATATCACAAACTATAGTCACAATATATGCAGTACACAACACGCGTGTGATGTCAACACGAGCCCAACAGTGGGACGTATGTGGGCTGCGATGACGCGCTGTTAATGTGTACCAATAATAGTATTAATATATCACAAACTATAGTCACAATATATGCAGTACACAACACGCGTGTGATGTCAACACGAGCCCAACAGTGGGACGTATGTGGGCTGCGATGACGCGCTGTCAATGTGTACCAATAATAGTATTAATATATCACAAACTATAGTCACAATATATGCAGTACACAACACGCGTGTGATGTCAACACGAGCCCAACAGTGGGACGTATGTGGGCTGCGATGACGCGCTGTTAATGTGTACCAATAATAGTATTAATATATCACAAACTATAGTCACAATATATGCAGTACACAACACGCGTGTGATGTCAACACGAGCCCAACAGTGGGACGTATGTGGGCTGCGATGACGCGCTGTTAATGTGTACCAATAATAGTATTAATATATCACAAACTATAGTCACAATATATGCAGTACACAACACGCGTGTGATGTCAACACGAGCCCAACAGTGGGACGTATGTGGGCTGCGATGACGCGCTGTTAATGTGTACCAATAATAGTATTAATATATCACAAACTATAGTCACAATATATGCAGTACACAACACGCGTGTGATGTCAACACGAGCCCAACAGTGGGACGTATGTGGGCTGCGATGACGCGCTGTTAATGTGTACCAATAATAGTATTAATATATCACAAACTATAGTCACAATATATGCAGTACACAACACGCGTGTGATGTCAACACGAGCCCAACAGTGGGACGTATGTGGGCTGCGATGACGCGCTGTTAATGTGTACCAATAATAGTATTAATATATCACAAACTATAGTCACAATATATGCAGTACACAACACGCGTGTGATGTCAACACGAGCCCAACAGTGGGACGTATGTGGGCTGCGATGACGCGCTGTTAATGTGTACCAATAATAGTATTAATATATCACAAACTATAGTCACAATATATGCAGTACACAACACGCGTGTGATGTCAACACGAGCCCAACAGTGGGACGTATGTGGGCTGCGATGACGCGCTGTTAATGTGTACCAATAATAGTATTAATATATCACAAACTATAGTCACAATATATGCAGTACACAACACGCGTGTGATGTCAACACGAGCCCAACAGTGGGACGTATGTGGGCTGCGATGACGCGCTGTTAATGTGTACCAATAATAGTATTAATATATCACAAACTATAGTCACAATATATGCAGTACACAACACGCGTGTGATGTCAACACGAGCCCAACAGTGGGACGTATGTGGGCTGCGATGACGCGCTGTTAATGTGTACCAATAATAGTATTAATATATCACAAACTATAGTCACAATATATGCAGTACACAACACGCGTGTGATGTCAACACGAGCCCAACAGTGGGACGTATGTGGGCTGCGATGACGCGCTGTTAATGTGTACCAATAATAGTATTAATATATCACAAACTATAGTCACAATATATGCAGTACACAACACGCGTGTGATGTCAACACGAGCCCAACAGTGGGACGTATGTGGGCTGCGATGACGCGCTGTTAATGTGTACCAATAATAGTATTAATATATCACAAACTATAGTCACAATATATGCAGTACACAACACGCGTGTGATGTCAACACGAGCCCAACAGTGGGACGTATGTGGGCTGCGATGACGCGCTGTTAATGTGTACCAATAATAGTATTAATATATCACAAACTATAGTCACAATATATGCAGTACACAACACGCGTGTGATGTCAACACGAGCCCAACAGTGGGACGTATGTGGGCTGCGATGACGCGCTGTTAATGTGTACCAATAATAGTATTAATATATCACAAACTATAGTCACAATATATGCAGTACACAACACGCGTGTGATGTCAACACGAGCCCAACAGTGGGACGTATGTGGGCTGCGATGACGCGCTGTCAATGTGTACCAATAATAGTATTAATATATCACAAACTATAGTCACAATATATGCAGTACACAACACGCGTGTGATGTCAACACGAGCCCAACAGTGGGGACGTATGTGGGCTGCGATGACGCGCTGTCAATGTGTACCAATAATAGTATTAATATATCACAAACTATAGTCACAATATATGCAGTACACAACACGCGTGTGATGTCAACACGAGCCCAACAGTGGGACGTATGTGGGCTGCGATGACGCGCTGTCAATGTGTACCAATAATAGTATTAATATATCACAAACTATAGTCACAATATATGCAGTACACAACACGCGTGTGATGTCAACACGAGCCCAACAGTGGGACGTATGTGGGCTGCGATGACGCGCTGTTAATGTGTACCAATAATAGTATTAATATATCACAAACTATAGTCACAATATATGCAGTACACAACACGCGTGTGATGTCAACACGAGCCCAACAGTGGGACGTATGTGGGCTGCGATGACGCGCTGTCAATGTGTACCAATAATAGTATTAATATATCACAAACTATAGTCACAATATATGCAGTACACAACACGCGTGTGATGTCAACACGAGCCCAACAGTGGGACGTATGTGGGCTGCGATGACGCGCTGTCAATGTGTACCAATAATAGTATTAATATATCACAAACTATAGTCACAATATATGCAGTACACAACACGCGTGTGATGTCAACACGAGCCCAACAGTGGGACGTATGTGGGCTGCGATGACGCGCTGTTAATGTGTACCAATAATAGTATTAATATATCACAAACTATAGTCACAATATATGCAGTACACAACACGCGTGTGATGTCAACACGAGCCCAACAGTGGGACGTATGTGGGCTGCGATGACGCGCTGTCAATGTGTACCAATAATAGTATTAATATATCACAAACTATAGTCACAATATATGCAGTACACAACACGCGTGTGATGTCAACACGAGCCCAACAGTGGGACGTATGTGGGCTGCGATGACGCGCTGTTAATGTGTACCAATAATAGTATTAATATATCACAAACTATAGTCACAATATATGCAGTACACAACACGCGTGTGATGTCAACACGAGCCCAACAGTGGGACGTATGTGGGCTGCGATGACGCGCTGTTAATGTGTACCAATAATAGTATTAATATATCACAAACTATAGTCACAATATATGCAGTACACAACACGCGTGTGATGTCAACACGAGCCCAACAGTGGGACGTATGTGGGCTGCGATGACGCGCTGTTAATGTGTACCAATAATAGTATTAATATATCACAAACTATAGTCACAATATATGCAGTACACAACACGCGTGTGATGTCAACACGAGCCCAACAGTGGGACGTATGTGGGCTGCGATGACGCGCTGTTAATGTGTACCAATAATAGTATTAATATATCACAAACTATAGTCACAATATATGCAGTACACAACACGCGTGTGATGTCAACACGAGCCCAACAGTGGGACGTATGTGGGCTGCGATGACGCGCTGTTAATGTGTACCAATAATAGTATTAATATATCACAAACTATAGTCACAATATATGCAGTACACAACACGCGTGTGATGTCAACACGAGCCCAACAGTGGGACGTATGTGGGCTGCGATGACGCGCTGTTAATGTGTACCAATAATAGTATTAATATATCACAAACTATAGTCACAATATATGCAGTACACAACACGCGTGTGATGTCAACACGAGCCCAACAGTGGGACGTATGTGGGCTGCGATGACGCGCTGTTAATGTGTACCAATAATAGTATTAATATATCACAAACTATAGTCACAATATATGCAGTACACAACACGCGTGTGATGTCAACACGAGCCCAACAGTGGGACGTATGTGGGCTGCGATGACGCGCTGTTAATGTGTACCAATAATAGTATTAATATATCACAAACTATAGTCACAATATATGCAGTACACAACACGCGTGTGATGTCAACACGAGCCCAACAGTGGGACGTATGTGGGCTGCGATGACGCGCTGTTAATGTGTACCAATAATAGTATTAATATATCACAAACTATAGTCACAATATATGCAGTACACAACACGCGTGTGATGTCAACACGAGCCCAACAGTGGGACGTATGTGGGCTGCGATGACGCGCTGTCAATGTGTACCAATAATAGTATTAATATATCACAAACTATAGTCACAATATATGCAGTACACAACACGCGTGTGATGTCAACACGAGCCCAACAGTGGGACGTATGTGGGCTGCGATGACGCGCTGTTAATGTGTACCAATAATAGTATTAATATATCACAAACTATAGTCACAATATATGCAGTACACAACACGCGTGTGATGTCAACACGAGCCCAACAGTGGGACGTATGTGGGCTGCGATGACGCGCTGTTAATGTGTACCAATAATAGTATTAATATATCACAAACTATAGTCACAATATATGCAGTACACAACACGCGTGTGATGTCAACACGAGCCCAACAGTGGGACGTATGTGGGCTGCGATGACGCGCTGTTAATGTGTACCAATAATAGTATTAATATATCACAAACTATAGTCACAATATATGCAGTACACAACACGCGTGTGATGTCAACACGAGCCCAACAGTGGGACGTATGTGGGCTGCGATGACGCGCTGTTAATGTGTACCAATAATAGTATTAATATATCACAAACTATAGTCACAATATATGCAGTACACAACACGCGTGTGATGTCAACACGAGCCCAACAGTGGGACGTATGTGGGCTGCGATGACGCGCTGTCAATGTGTACCAATAATAGTATTAATATATCACAAACTATAGTCACAATATATGCAGTACACAACACGCGTGTGATGTCAACACGAGCCCAACAGTGGGACGTATGTGGGCTGCGATGACGCGCTGTTAATGTGTACCAATAATAGTATTAATATATCACAAACTATAGTCACAATATATGCAGTACACAACACGCGTGTGATGTCAACACGAGCCCAACAGTGGGACGTATGTGGGCTGCGATGACGCGCTGTTAATGTGTACCAATAATAGTATTAATATATCACAAACTATAGTCACAATATATGCAGTACACAACACGCGTGTGATGTCAACACGAGCCCAACAGTGGGACGTATGTGGGCTGCGATGACGCGCTGTCAATGTGTACCAATAATAGTATTAATATATCACAAACTATAGTCACAATATATGCAGTACACAACACGCGTGTGATGTCAACACGAGCCCAACAGTGGGACGTATGTGGGCTGCGATGACGCGCTGTCAATGTGTACCAATAATAGTATTAATATATCACAAACTATAGTCACAATATATGCAGTACACAACACGCGTGTGATGTCAACACGAGCCCAACAGTGGGACGTATGTGGGCTGCGATGACGCGCTGTTAATGTGTACCAATAATAGTATTAATATATCACAAACTATAGTCACAATATATGCAGTACACAACACGCGTGTGATGTCAACACGAGCCCAACAGTGGGACGTATGTGGGCTGCGATGACGCGCTGTTAATGTGTACCAATAATAGTATTAATATATCACAAACTATAGTCACAATATATGCAGTACACAACACGCGTGTGATGTCAACACGAGCCCAACAGTGGGACGTATGTGGGCTGCGATGACGCGCTGTTAATGTGTACCAATAATAGTATTAATATATCACAAACTATAGTCACAATATATGCAGTACACAACACGCGTGTGATGTCAACACGAGCCCAACAGTGGGACGTATGTGGGCTGCGATGACGCGCTGTTAATGTGTACCAATAATAGTATTAATATATCACAAACTATAGTCACAATATATGCAGTACACAACACGCGTGTGATGTCAACACGAGCCCAACAGTGGGACGTATGTGGGCTGCGATGACGCGCTGTTAATGTGTACCAATAATAGTATTAATATATCACAAACTATAGTCACAATATATGCAGTACACAACACGCGTGTGATGTCAACACGAGCCCAACAGTGGGACGTATGTGGGCTGCGATGACGCGCTGTTAATGTGTACCAATAATAGTATTAATATATCACAAACTATAGTCACAATATATGCAGTACACAACACGCGTGTGATGTCAACACGAGCCCAACAGTGGGACGTATGTGGGCTGCGATGACGCGCTGTCAATGTGTACCAATAATAGTATTAATATATCACAAACTATAGTCACAATATATGCAGTACACAACACGCGTGTGATGTCAACACGAGCCCAACAGTGGGACGTATGTGGGCTGCGATGACGCGCTGTCAATGTGTACCAATAATAGTATTAATATATCACAAACTATAGTCACAATATATGCAGTACACAACACGCGTGTGATGTCAACACGAGCCCAACAGTGGGACGTATGTGGGCTGCGATGACGCGCTGTTAATGTGTACCAATAATAGTATTAATATATCACAAACTATAGTCACAATATATGCAGTACACAACACGCGTGTGATGTCAACACGAGCCCAACAGTGGGACGTATGTGGGCTGCGATGACGCGCTGTTAATGTGTACCAATAATAGTATTAATATATCACAAACTATAGTCACAATATATGCAGTACACAACACGCGTGTGATGTCAACACGAGCCCAACAGTGGGACGTATGTGGGCTGCGATGACGCGCTGTTAATGTGTACCAATAATAGTATTAATATATCACAAACTATAGTCACAATATATGCAGTACACAACACGCGTGTGATGTCAACACGAGCCCAACAGTGGGACGTATGTGGGCTGCGATGACGCGCTGTCAATGTGTACCAATAATAGTATTAATATATCACAAACTATAGTCACAATATATGCAGTACACAACACGCGTGTGATGTCAACACGAGCCCAACAGTGGGACGTATGTGGGCTGCGATGACGCGCTGTTAATGTGTACCAATAATAGTATTAATATATCACAAACTATAGTCACAATATATGCAGTACACAACACGCGTGTGATGTCAACACGAGCCCAACAGTGGGACGTATGTGGGCTGCGATGACGCGCTGTCAATGTGTACCAATAATAGTATTAATATATCACAAACTATAGTCACAATATATGCAGTACACAACACGCGTGTGATGTCAACACGAGCCCAACAGTGGGACGTATGTGGGCTGCGATGACGCGCTGTCAATGTGTACCAATAATAGTATTAATATATCACAAACTATAGTCACAATATATGCAGTACACAACACGCGTGTGATGTCAACACGAGCCCAACAGTGGGACGTATGTGGGCTGCGATGACGCGCTGTTAATGTGTACCAATAATAGTATTAATATATCACAAACTATAGTCACAATATATGCAGTACACAACACGCGTGTGATGTCAACACGAGCCCAACAGTGGGACGTATGTGGGCTGCGATGGCGATGACGATGTCGCCAACAGTCGCGCGAAGCACAAGAACACGTGTACACTCTCCCGAGGCGTTTCATTGATTGAACCTTCATAACTTGATCGTGCATTACACTCCATAAACGACATTGTTGTACTGCGACATGAACAGTAGACTTGTTAAATATATAAAGTCTGAACAGTATAACTCTTATATTTAAGATTTCATTGTTATCTAAATACATAGATGTACTTTAAAAAATTATAAGAAAAATAATTGTTGTAATTATAAAACTACCTTAAACGTGAAAAATAATCTATACAAATAAATAAAATTGTAGAGTCTGTTTGTAATGTCAAAATACTGGACTTTTTTCATGCTCACACGATTATTTGCGTGACACCTATGCTTAAAATACAGTTCAAAAATTTTTTATTTGTCTGTCTGTCTGTTTGTTTGAGGTAATCTTCAAAACAGCTGGACCGATTTTGATGATATTTTACTACCAGGTAGCTGTTTATATAGAGAGTAACTTAGGCCATGTTTTATCCCGGTATTCCCACGGGAACAAGAACTATAGGGTCGCTAGTTTTTGATATAATATCATCATCAGCCTGCCGTTATCACAACGCTGAGTACTCGACACAACATGTTCTCGTTCTTTGATATTTCAAAAGTTATTGTTAATAGCTTTGTATCGGACGTGTGGCTGTCATCAGTTGGTACAGAACCAGATTTTAGATGGTGATAATAATTTTACAGGAGCA
Organism: Lymantria dispar; assembly: GCA_032191425.1. Classification (NCBI taxonomy): domain Eukaryota; kingdom Metazoa; phylum Arthropoda; class Insecta; order Lepidoptera; family Erebidae; genus Lymantria; species Lymantria dispar. Next base: position 31,822,859 of record CM063455.1, read on the forward strand.
TATCTTTATACATTTACTATTTTATTAATGGCTTTTACAGGATTTCACCAAAAACTCAATTTAGATTAGCAGTTTGAGGAATAAGGATGTAACCTACATTATAAGCAGCTTTACATAAGTTAAATTTTTACTTTGGCTTGCCGAATTTTCTTTTATATTGTTTTATCCTCTGTAACTACAATAAGTTGTAACTTATGAATCATGTGAGCCCCCAGAGGGGACTGTCACGGGCGGACCACGAACGTTGCGCAATCAAAAATCAAATACAAACGTGATAAAGCCCATAAAGTAGTTACAATGTGTATGTAATACTAAACATCAGATATAATTCATTTAATATTATTTTGGTTCATTAGTTTGCTAAAATGTACACAATACGGAGTGAACGTGAATAGGAAATTAAAATTGTGAAGTACAGGGCCTTGTATCAACAGGGAGGATATTACTCACTATTAATTGTGACATCAGTATGTAACACTGACACTTGGTCACTCGACGTAACTAAACAGTCTGTTGTTGTACGGACACCCGTATTGATATGTTATGTGATCTCATCATCATCATTTCAGCTCATATACGTCCCACTGTTGGGCTCGAGCCTCCTCCACAATAGGAGAATATCATGCTGGTCAGACGTGTTGGTGTGGATTTTTACTAAATCATCCCCACCCTTCAATTATTTAAAAAAAATTAATAAAAAACGCTTAGAACGCCTAACGTGTATCCGTTGTTAAAAAGTGGACTATAAAAATGTCATCTCTGATGCGAAGTACACTCCAAAAGAAGAAAGTCACAATTAATAAATTTAAAAAATGTTACCATAAGTAACTTACAAAAAAAAAGTAAGCCGTCGCTTAGGACGCCTGACAGATGTGAAACATCGAAACTATTTTGTACGAGTAGAGACACGGTATCGAATATAAAGTATCGATATTGAACTCATGAATAGTATCGAAAGATGAGTAACGTACTGTTTAAAGTATCGAGTACTTTTATTTACTTTATCTTTAGGTATCGAGTACTTTTCTTTCGATACCGATACTTTTGTATTCGATATTTTAGTCAATAAGTACTTTTTGGTAGGTATCGTATCGAATAAATTATCCATTTTAAAATTGACTTTACGACTCATATTTATGGTAACGTCATTTAAGTACAAACGAAATGAACCTTCTAAAACGTAGCTTGAAATAATTTGCGATTTATAAACCAGAAATAGCGGCATCTATCGAGCAAACGACCAACTCTAAGCTACAATATATTTTATAAAGAACTCTCTAATCCTGTAATGATAATAAGACAAGCTATTTAAATAATTTTAACGTCATTGGTCCTCCTTAAATTTTCAACTTTTAAATGTAATTTAACTGTTTAAAGTGAGTCAAAATCCAATTCCTATGAAGTCGGTAATATACAAAGAAATAAATATATATACACCTGAAACTAATAAAAGCCTATAAAAAAATGGTTCCCCAGTTTTCGTAGCTGAAAGTAAACTAAATACCATACCTACTGGTATATTTATATTACTAAGTTAGAGAATTTTACATTAATTTATAAAACAAGTATATATGCATAAAAGAACATTAGATTACGACAGGAACTAATACGATAAAACTAAGGCATAAAGTATTAATAAAATATCGCAATTTTGTTCTAAAAAATGATGATTTTTATTCAATAAACATTTATTTTCATTAATATACATTATAAGTAACAATTTACTTTGAGTTCACTAGATGGCGTTGTACAAAATTTTAAATCGCACCATGGTTTCGTTACAAAAATGTAGCTATATGCATCCAAATATTTATTTAATATTTAATTAATAAGGTACCGCGAGGCGTGGCGTTAAACGCCACGCGACGATCACGGTCACCCTCGCCTATAGATGTTTCACATCAATAAGTGAAAGTCGCATCAAAAATATTGACATGTAAAATGGTGGTGAGATGAAACCATATGACAACCAAACGTCATGTTTTAACTAACTTGTGGTGTTTGTGAAGTCATCGCGATTAGAGATATGTGCGCGGCTCTACGTGTCTTACGATAACTTGTTACAGCGCGACTCACGCGGTCACTCGTATTGATAACACTTTATTGTTGACATATAGCTACCATTCGTGCTTTAACATCAAGTGAATACTCTTTGGTACTGAGGTCTCGGGAACACTTTGTGACGCACGGTTGCCTCTCAAACTTAAGGGGAAAATATACAAGAGTGTTTTCAGACCTGACTCGCTATGTATGGATCTGAATGTTGTGCATTGAAAAAGACGAATGTTCGAGAGATGCGAATGCTAAAACTGATGTGTGGGGTTACAAGGTTACAAAAATAAGAAATGAGTAAGAGTATTTTAGGGGAAGCCTAAAAGTGACACCAGTGATTAGGAGCGCGAGATTGTCATGGTATGGACATATGATGAGGAGGAATGAAAGGCATGTGACAAGGAGGGTTGTCAATATGATTGTGGAAGGACGTGAGAAGCGTGGGAGACACAAAGGAGACGGATGGACAGTGTGAATGAGGATATACGTATGAAAGCAGTGAGTGCAGATATGACGACTGACAGGAGGCTATGGAAGGTAAAACATGTTGTGCCGACACCACTTAGCGTGGGATGAGGGCAGGGAAATGATGAGGATTTTTTTGGTATTAATAATTACTACTCGTTTAAATAGTAGTAGAATATATGTTTTTTTTTTTAAATGAACGTCCTGCACTAAGGAAATGATCCTTATATTGCGGTATGATTTTACAAACATATAATTAACGAATAAAAATTCCATACAGACTCAGAACAACAATTTGTGGATGAATTTGTGTATAGAGTATTGTACTGCGTGGAATTCGAACCCGTGACACTGGCACGTGGCACTGTACGTCGGTATATTAACTACTACTCCGCTTGTTCTGTGTGTAAACAAAATATGTTGTGTTTGTTTATATTTTTTTTGCTTTTGAAATAGTTTCATACGTGCGTGTTAAATATCAAATCACAGTTATTTATATAACTTTTTTTTTTTTTTTTTGTGGGTGGGCCGCGGTCGGCGCGCCTCCGCACCACTCCGTCCGGGGTGACAGAGGGGCTTAAGCACGCAACTCCCGCGACCCACCCGAAAACCACGTCGCCTTCGTCGTTGGGCCGACCACAGTTATTTATATAATAGTGTTATGTCATTGTTTAATACAATTATAACTTAAGTATTACTCACTATTAGATTGAAACATTGTTAATTCGTTCTCTGTTAGATGGCGCATGTCACACATTAAGACGACAAGGGCGGGTAAGAGTTGGACAGTGATACACCACTCCAGTATCTCCGTGTGGTGACGCAGTAAGAATACAATTCTCCACTCCCTATCTCGCACGTGGATGTCGTATAAGACGACTAAGGCCTCATTTACGGAGACGCGGGGCGTCGCGCGTAGCGTGTGGCGTGGCGTCTCGCGGCGCGTGTGGCGTGGCGTCTCGCGGCGCGTGTAGCGTGGCGTCGCGCGTCGCGTGTGGCGTGGCGTCTCGCAGCGCGTGTGGCGTGGCGTCTCGCGGCGCGTGTGGCGTGGCGTCTCGCGGCGCGTGTGGCGTGGCGTCTCGCGGCGCGTGTGGCGTGGCGTCTCGCGGCGCGTGTGGCGTGGCGTCTCGCGTCGCGTGTGGCGTGGCGTCTCGCGGCGCGTGTGGCGTGGCGTCTCGCGTCGCGTGTGGCGTGGCGTCTCGCGGCGCGTCGGACGTTTTTATTGTTTAGGTAGCGGCGGCGCGTGAAGCGGCACGTATCATCGCACGCGTAAACACAGACTTATAGCAATATGCGATGTTGTTTATAGAGACGCGAGGCGGGAAGAGTGGCGATGCCCGCCGCTGCGCCCGCGTCGTATTCTCAAGCGTGTAGCAGAGCACGCGGCGAGCATCGCTGCGGCGCACGCGGGGTTCTCAGTTAATCCGACCCAAACTTCTCATCTACCGCTATTATAAACACTGGGCCACTATTTATTTTAAATAACTCACTTTTTAAAATACAATTTTCTTCTAAAAAGTCTATCATACGTTGCGACGGTAACTACGTCTGTGTTGCACGATTAGCAAATGAAACTGGCAGAAAGTTCCGCCACAGGCATCGCTTCATCGAGAATCGCCGCTGCGTGCGCCGCCGCGATAAACGCCGCGTGAGACGTGGCGATGCCACCCGCGGGCTCGGCCGTAGAACACGCTCCATTTCAAGCAAACGCGTATAAAATCGCTTCTCCGTAAACGCACTCATCCAACGCCCTACATTTGAATTTAGTGCGGGCCGCGCAGCCTATCGCGACGCGCGACGCGCCGCGTCTCCGTAAATGAGGCCTAAGGGATATAATATGAATATCACATGAAAAAGTAAACGCCAAATTAAACCCTAAAATGTCTGACCAGCGTGGTATAGTAGATCACATTGGGGTGGGGCTAACAGGTTGTGGGGGAGGCCCGGGCCCAGCGGTGGGACTGCGGTGATGCGATGATATCTGGTATACCTTTTCTAATTCTATTTTGTTCGCCAATTGTTTCTGTCTATTGAAAGCCTCAAGTTCATCTCTAGACACATCCTTGACACCTTCTTTAGCCACTTGTTGTTTCGTTAGCCAACACTTTATTATCTCCACGATGGTTCAATAGATAGGAAGATTTGAACGGATTTCCAATAGGGTTTGGTTCGAGTCCTGCGTATGGCAATCATTTTTCACTGTTGAACAGGATGTTATAAATAATGTAGTATGTTAAATGTTTAATCTCGGTAATGTACTACCATTCGACTGCGTGCACAGGCGGCGCAGTGGTGACGTACCGCCCTACAGAGCGACCGTTACAATCTGTTACAATCTCCAATCTCACGCAAAAAGACACTTTGTACAATCTACAAACTGTTGTTCCGAGTTTAACGTGTGAGTTGTGTACGTTAATTATACATTTGTAAAGACTCGCCGCAATACAACAGTTATTGCCTTAGTACGGAGTGTTGTCCGAACAGACAACAGCTGGGGCGGCAAGGTTCTTAAGTGGCGACCACGTATCGGACGATGCAGTGTAGAACGCCTCCACTAGGTGGACCGCTTACTTGGTGAAAGTTGCTGGGCGTCGTTGATTGCAGGCGGCACAGGACCGCGCTTTATGACGTAACGTTAGGGAGACGTATGTCCAGTAGTGGACGGTCATAGGCTGAAATGATGATGATGACAGAATGTTGTCTATTAATAAAAAAATTGGTAGCTTATAAAACAGAAATATGAATATTAAATTGTAAAATGCTATGAAAATAATGGTATTTTAAATATATAATAATTATAATTATAAGAAAGTACGATGTGACTTGTGTAACAATATAATATAAATTACGTTCACATTAAATGTATACAAGTGTATGAATAATTTAATATAATAACATACCCCTCGGGTGATCATTAATCACACTCGCTTGACCGACACCGAATATATACATACATTTAAATCGTAAAATGTCTATTGTACCCGAGTAGCGCTCGATGTATGTACCAACATACTCTGAGCATACTGCATGTGTGTGTAACATACACTTAGCCGCTGAGTAGTGCTAACACAACGCACCGACTGCAAACAGATCTGCTACAATGTGCTGCTGTAATCAATCTCCGGGCCGCGACTTTGTTGTCTACTATTCTAATTCTTGCATCTATTATATATGTTTTGTTTAAGAATTGACAATAAAATTAAAATTTAAAACACTTTTGCAAAAAAATATAGTATTAGTTGATGCGTAAATACGCGATATAAAATGTATGATTTTTTTTTTTGTGGGTGGGCTGCGGTCGGCGCCCCTCCGCACCACTCCATCCGGAGCGACAGAGGGGCTTAAGCACGCAACTCCCGCAACCCACCCGAAAACCACCTCGCCTTCGTCATTGGGCCGACCACTGGAGCAGCGTTAACTTGTCGTCAGTAGTCGGCCCGACGGAATACCCCTAATTGGGGTACCCTCCCATCGACCGACGTCCCCCCCCTCGGGGAGGACGTCGGTCTTTCCTCACGCGGTCGGCCTCTCGGCGGGTGACGGACTATACCCGGTCACGTCACCCGCGGCCTCGGCTAGGGCGGCATGAGGCGCAGATAGTTGCGCCTGCGCCGCCCCAGTCGCCGGCGGCGGATCTCCTCATCGAGGCTGCGCTCCTCACGCAAGCGATCCGCCGCCTCCTTCCGCGAGATCACTGTCTCGCAGAAGGCTGCGACCGCGTCCCAATTCCTGACGCTGTCGACCATCGCCCTAGCGATAGCCGGCAGCGTCAGGTCCGTACCGATGATTGCGACGAGTTCACAGCGCTGCACTGCCCAAGCCCCGCAGGCCTCGAGCGTATGGCGCGTCGTGTCCTCGTCGCAATCGCAGTGGTGGCAGGACGGTGTACTCTCCCTCCTAACGACCTTGTGCAGGTATTTGGCGAAGCACCCATGCCCCGTCAAAACCTGCACCAGTCGGAAGGAGAGCATCCTGTGCCGCCTTTCCAACCACTGCATCAGCACCGGCCGGAAGGCCTCCACGGTTCGCACCCCGAACCGAGGCCTCTCCAGCCGGACTGCCCAACGGGCGATGACGTCTCGGCGGGCGTCGACGCGCCAGGCGGTGAGATCCCTTAATGAGACCACACCGGCCCCCGCTCGCACCCCCGTCACCCGCCGATATAGTCCGGCGAGCATCTCCGCCTCCAGGTCCCACGGGGGAGTCCCAGCCAACAGGCACGCTGCCTCCGTCGCCACCGTGCGGTATCCGCGGATGGCCCTGACCGCCGTGACCCTCTGTGGTCGCCACAGAAGGGCCCTAAGTCGGGCGGTCATGGACCCCGCCCACACCGGTGCGCCGTACAGGGCCATCGACCGGATGACCCCCGCGTACAGCCGTCGGCACGCAGCGCTCGGTCCGCCCACGTTTGGCATAAGCCACGATAGGGCGGACGCCGCACCGACGAGCCGCGGAGCGAGCCTGCGGAAATGCTCCCGGAACCACCATCGCCCGTCGAGCACCAGGCCCAAGTACCTCATATGGGCCCGGATGCTGATGTCGACCGAGTGGACGGTGATCGAGACGCCGATGGGAGGGCTCATAGTGCGCCCATGGAACAAGAGGGCCTCCGTCTTGTCCAGGGCGACCCTCAACCCCAGCGCCTCGATCCGCCTGACGACCTCCTCGGTACCAGAGGTCGCCAGGCTTACCGCCTCTTCTAGCGTCCCACCGCGGGCTGTGACGAGCGTGTCGTTGGCGTAAAGAATCACGCCCAGCCCGGGCGGGAGGCTCCCCCTCAACGCCCAGTCGTAGCCGATGTTCCACAGGGTGGGTCCGAGGACCGACCCCTGTGGGACACCGCACGTCATGGGCGTTCGCACAACGTCCCCTGCTCGGTCGGTGCAGAGGACGCTGCGCCCCTCCAAATAGTCTGCCACTAGCCGCCTCAGGTAAACTGGCACCCCGTGATACCGGAGTGCTTCCCTGATGCAGCTGAATGGCAGACTATTGAATACGTTGGCGATGTCTAGGGACACCACCAACAGCACTCCCCCGCCGGTGACGGCCTCAGTCGCCACGGCCCTCAGGCGCAACAGAGCCGCGATCGTCGAACGACCCATCCTAAACCCAAACTGGGCGTCTGACAGATCGGGCCCCGTGCCGACGAGGTGCCGCTCGATGCGGGCAGCTACCACCCTCTCCAGTAGCTTGCCCGTGTCATCGAGCAGCACGATAGGCCTGTAGGCCGAAGGCGACTCTGGAGACCGTCTCGGCTTCGGCAGGAGCACCAGCCTTCCCTCCTTCCAGCACCCAGGGAACCGTCCGGACGCTAAACACGCGTCGAACAGCCCCCTGAGGCGGGGTCTCAGGTGTTCGAGGACCAGGGCCAGCACACGGTTAGGAACACCGTCGGGCCCGGGGACGGTAGAGTTTGCGCGCATGCGCGTCACCGCCACCCCCATCTCGGGTTCCGTGATGGGCGGAACACTGTCGTCATCGGCCTGCTGGTCAGTGTCTGGCGGAGCCATGACCGGGGGCGTGTGTTCCGCCCGCCGCGGGAACAGGTCCTCGATGACCCGGGTGAGAAGGCCGGGCTGGAGAGTCTCGGTGAGGGGAGGGCCCCGCGCGCGTAGCCTATTCAGCACCGCGCGATAGGGGCGTCCCCAGGGGTCACGGTCGAGACCGTCCAGCATCTCCTGCCGACTGACGTCCTTGGCGGAGCGGACGGCCAGCCTGAAGGCCGACCGCGCATTGCGGTAGCCCTCATAAAGCACGGCCTCCCGCTCCGCGTCGCGATGGCGCCGTCGGCTGCGGGTGTAGGCCCTCCGGGCGCGATTACACGCGGCCCGGAGATCCGCCAGCTCCCGGGACCACCAGTGGACCCCCCTCCTCGGGGGCAGACGCCGTACCCGGGGCATGGCCGCATCGCAGATCTGCGTCAACGCACTGCGGATGCGGCTAGCCTCAGCGTCCACCCCGTCCGACTGGTGGGCAGAGGACAGCCACGAGTATACGATGGCTGTCTCCGCCAGCTGGTCCCGGTCTAAGCGGCCCACAGCCCATCGCGGGAACGCAGGACGCCTATCCGCCCCGTGACCCCTACTGGGCGTCGGGATTGCAGGGGAGACCTCCATCCGGATATACCGGTGGTCCGACAAGGTCTCCACCTCCTCCACGACGCGCCAGCTCCCCACGCGTGTGGCGACTCCGGGGCTAGCGAACGAAAGGTCCACTATCGACCCGCCCCGTTGTCGCACGCACGTATGCACCGAGCCTCTGTTCAGCAAACAGAGGCTCAGTGCCACCGCCCACTCCTCGATCGCCCGTCCTCGGTCATCCGTCCTAGGGGACCCCCACGCCACGGACTTGGCGTTAAAGTCCCCCAGGACGAAAACCTGGCGCGATGCCAGTCGCCGTAACGAGGCCTCCATGATGGTGAGGGAGGCCTCGAAATCGGTTACACTCCAGTTAGGGGAGAGATAAACTCCGAAGAGCGTAATCTCCCCCCAGTCCGCCGCGACGTATCCGACGCCCCTGTCCCTTAGGGTCAGAGACGACGAAGGCCACGACGTGGAGGCGACGATTGCCACGGTGCCATCAGTGCTACCCAACCAGTTAATCCGGTCGGGCACCACGTACGGCTCCGTGACTACGGCTACTCCTATCAACCACTCCGCCATGGCTTGCAGGAACACGTCCTGCGCACCGACGGAGTGGTTGAGATTGGCCTGGAGGAGACGAATGGATACGGGGTCCATTAACGGTCCGTATCCATCGTCACCTCCTCCGCGCTAACGGGCGATCGGGCCGCGCTCGGAGCGGGGACTGGCCCGGTCGATGGGCCGTCCCGCCCTTTCGGGGCCGATGCCGGGGGTCTGCAGTCCCCAGAGCCCATGCGGTGCTTGGCAGGCTTATTGCCCGCCACACACGCGGGGCAGTGGGGCACCGCAGAGCACGATGCCGCCTGGTGTCCAGTTTGACCGCAACGGAAACATAGCCCGCTGCAGTCAAAGCAGTTCCTGCATGTCGGTCGGGTATGCCCGACTGCCATGCACTTATAACACCTCGCGGGCCGGGGCTCCAGCACGGTTACCCATGCCGAACTCCAGCCCACGAGGAGCCTGCCTGAGTCGGCCAATTGCTTGACCGACTCCACTGGGCACTGCACCCAGACAGCACCGACGCCGCCCGGACCAGGGCGGATGGTGCCAATCCGGACGGTGTCCGAGGCACACCCGGTACGCACCATAATGTCCTCCCGGATGTCCTCCACCGCCACGGAGTCGTCCAGACCCGTGAGGCGCATATCTGCGCACTTGACGGGCCTGGCGATTCGGACTCCATCCTCCGGCCCGAACAGCCCCCTCAGAAAATGTATGATAATTACTAAATATGTGTGACTTTATGTAAACTTGATATTATTTGATTTATTTCAAATTTTCTTCAAAAGATCCCATTTTACAATGTTATACTGAGTAGATATATTTCATGTGGTGGTGGAATAAGAATACAATTCAACCCCCTATATTGCCCGTGGGTGTCGTAAAAGATGACTAAGGGATTACGTACAGATAAAATCTTTGCAAGAAGAGGAAAACTCGAAACAAAACACCATACCAACACGTCTGGCGAGCGTGGTATAGCCATAACGTTTCCAGCCGAGAATGCCAATACTCTCAGCAATTGGGAGAGTTACTCCTTGGAACTGAGGCGCCATGACGAACGGGTCCTTCTTTGCAGTAAACGCGCAAACTTGTGTCTTTGTGGGATTGAACTGGACTAAGTTCCACCCGAGGCCCGCCCCAGAGAGCGCTCGACTTCAGACACAAGTTGCACCCTTCTTTCTTGTGTACTCCGAGGGACATTCCGTTGCTCGGTGTACCGCTCGTCACCCGTTCTGTCATCCGCATAGCAACGCATATTCTCGATGGAGAGCATGTCGTTGATATGCAGGATAAACAACGTCGGGGAGAGCACCGAGCCTTGTTGTACACCAGCATTAATGGTCATGGTATCAGAGCAGGAGCCATCTACGACGACTTTTATACTCGGACCATCCAGAAAGCTGGCGATCCAATTACAGAGTCCCTCGGGGATTCCGTATGATGGTAACTTCGATAGAAGTGCCCTGTACCAGACCCTATCGAACGCCTTTGCAATATCTAGCCTGCGCGCCACGCCAGTGCCTCACCCTTGCCCTCCAAACCTCTGCCCAATGATGTGTGAGGTACACAAGAAGATCACCAGCCAACCGGCCATGATGAAAGCCGTATTGGCGATCACTGATAAGCTGGCGATCCTCAAGGTACTGCAGAAGCTGGCGGTTTATAACTTTTTCCATTATCTTGGAGAGCAAGGATGTTATCGCAATTGGCCTGTAATTCGATGGGTCAGATCCGTCTCCCCTTTTAGGGATCGGGTGGACATGGGTTACCTTCCACGAAGACGGAACCCTTTTAGTAGCGTAGGAAAGTCGGTATAGGCGCGTGAGGATGGGGGTCAATTCAGGAGTGCACGTCTTTAGTAACACTGCAGGGATGCCATCCGGCCCACTCGACTTATGGATGTCTAAAAGCCACCACTCCTGTCTAACCTCTCGCTGCGTGAAGCGGATTTCTGGAAGCGAGCTTTCACACCATGGGATGGTAGGTGGTGTGGCATCCAAAGTCGAGTTACAGGCAAAGAATTGACCTAGAAGATCGGCCTTCTCCTTTGGGCTGTGGGCCAGATTACCATCGTGTTTCTGTACTGGTGGGAGATTGGGCTGGCAGAAGTTGCCTTGGGCAGCTTTGGCGAGCGACCAGAATGCACGACTCCCAGCGGGATAGCTTTGCAATCGCTCGCCAATTCTGGCAACATGTTCCGGCTTGACTCTGGCAATATCTTTCTTGCTAGATCTAGAAGCGGCGTTAAATTTCCGCTTCACCTCTGTGGCGTTCGAGTCCTGGCACTTTTTGGCCCTATTCCAGGCCCGATATGCGGACTGTTTCTGGCTTGCAGCCGTCCTGCAGGTTTTGTTAAACCAGGGTCGGCTACGGCCACTGAGGGGTATTTTGGTGTTGGGGATGAATAATTCTATCCCCGTAATAACCGTTTCGATAACGCAGTCCGCACAGACAGTTACATGTAGCGTGATTTGTTCCAAAAAGATTATTACTTTATGATTAAAATTATAATGACTCTTCGGAGCTTAGTTCGAAAATAGATTTCTTTGCTTAATTAAATAGATTTTTATTGCATTTCTGACTTTTCCATTCGGAGTACATCCCGACATGTTGACTGAATGTACCCTTGATGAGAATCCATCTTGTCAGCACGGATAGCGGGCCATTTCTCATCTCATTGTGAAAAAGGCTCGAACACAACAGCGAAATATATCAGAAAATATTTATGCGTAATGTTCACTTTATCTATTGAAAATATTTCAATACCACACGTGTAAGTACTACACATTATATATTCTCGACAAGTCACAATTACTCACAATTTTTAAGTTGTAGATATTAGTGCGGAGCGCACAGTTGACATTGTGCACAGATAATATACAGTTAGTGGCGCGGAGCACCTTTATTATCTGTGAGATAATATCTAGATGTAGTGTCGATACTAGTGCGGAGCGCACAGTTGACATTGTGCACAGATAATATACAGTTAGTGGCGCGGAGCACCTTTATTATCTGTGAGATAATATCTAGATGTAGTGTCGATACTAGTGCGGAGCGCACAGTTGACATTGTGCACAGATAATATACAGTTAGTGGCGCGGAGCACCTTTATTATCTGTGAGATAATATCTAGATGTAGTGTCGATACTAGTGCGGAGCGCACAGTTGACATTGTGCACATATAACATACAGTTAGTGGCGCGGAGCACCTTTATTATCTGTGAGACAATATCTAGATGTAGTGTCGATACTAGTGCGGAGCGCACAGTTGACATTGTGCACAGATAATATACAGTTAGTGGCGCGGAGCACCTTTATTATCTGTGAGATAATATCTAGATGTAGTGTCGATACTAGTGCGGAGCGCACAGTTGACATTGTGCACATATAACATACAGTTAGTGGCGCGGAGCACCTTTATTATCTGTGAGATAATATCTAGATGTAGTGTCGATACTAATGCGGAGCGCACAGTTGACATTGTGCACATATAACATACAGTTAGTGGCGCGGAGCACCTTTATTATCTGTGAGACAATATCTAGATGTAGTGTCGATACTAGTGCGGAGCGCACAGTTGACATTGTGCACATATAACATACAGTTAGTGGCGCGGAGCACCTTTATTATCTGTGAGACAATATCTAGATGTAGTGTCGATACTAGTGCGGAGCGCACAGTTGACATTGTGCACAGATAATATACAGTTAGTGGCGCGGAGCACCTTTATTATCTGTGAGATAATATCTAGATGTAGTGTCGATACTAGTGCGGAGCGCACAGTTGACATTGTGCACATATAACATACAGTTAGTGGCGCGGAGCACCTTTATTATCTGTGAGATAATATCTAGATGTAGTGTCGATACTAGTGCGGAGCGCACAGTTGACATTGTGCACATATAACATACAGTTAGTGGCGCGGAGCACCTTTATTATCTGTGAGACAATATCTAGATGTAGTGTCGATACTAGTGCGGAGCGCACAGTTGACATTGTGCACAGATAATATACAGTTAGTGGCGCGGAGCACCTTTATTATCTGTGAGATAATATCTAGATGTAGTGTCGATACTAGTGCGGAGCGCACAGTTGACATTGTGCACATATAACATACAGTTAGTGGCGCGGAGCACCTTTATTATCTGTGAGACAATATCTAGATGTAGTGTCGATACTAGTGCGGAGCGCACAGTTGACATTGTGCACAGATAATATACAGTTAGTGGCGCGGAGCACCTTTATTATCTGTGAGACAATATCTAGATATAGTGTCGATACTAGTGCGGAGCGCACAGTTGACATTGTGCACAGATAACATACAGTTAGTGGCGCGGAGCACCTTTATTATCTGTGAGACAATAAATTCCTAGTGAGCGCTTAACGCGCCGGTCAGTGTGACAGTTGGGCGCGTGATTAACGATATATTATTATTCGCTCTCTCTCTTTATCTCTGATTACGTACTTTAGTAAGACGTTTTGTTTTTGCTGATGTATGAGATTTGTTAGTGTGGACTTTGTCATTATACTTGTATGTTATATAAGATAATTTTTTACGGATTTCATCGCGTTTGTACATGATTTTTCTGATTATTACAAAGATTTTTCAGCGATCATCGTCACGAGAGGAACGTTTATGCACGTAATAAATGTCAATAATAACAGTTTTATTTTCATAATGTTTGTGTGATTCACTGATGGTGTAATCCGTATGGTGACAGAGTAAGAATACAATTCACCACCCCCTCTCTGACACATGGGTGCAGTAACAGACGACTTAGGGATATAATATGTACCTATATACTATCTATGCAAGAGAAGAATAACTCTAAAGAAAACCCTGAACCAACACGTCTGACAGGTGTATTAGGTTAATTTCCCTCAAGGAAGGAGGCCGCGGAGCGGGAACGCGACGCACTTGCGTCCGCTGACTCGCTCCGCCGGCGGCGAGTAGGGAGGAGGAGGCGCCGATATGCGCATCTCCTCCCGCCGCTTTGATTGCCGACAGGACGTGGCCAGACAGCCTTGCGTAGGGGTGTCGGGGATCGAATGTCAAAAGACGACCTTGCCGGCACCCCGTAAAAGCGCGGAAGGGACCGCTGTGGTTTTAGTGGGTATTCCGGAAGCATAGCCGGCGAGTCCCACACTCCCCCTCGTCTGACACCGGCGCGGGATAGTGCGTAAATTGCATTTTCACAGCGAAAAAAAAAAATATTAATTAGTTAATTTCCCTTAGTTAATTTCCCTCCCGTAGTGGAGGACGCCCGAGCCCAACAGTTGGCTGTGTATGGGCATATAAGTTTTATTTATTATGAGTGCACAGATGGTTCTAAGAAGTCGATCTAACACTTAAGTAAGTATTGTTTCGTGCGGAAATGGAACACGACGAGTTTAACAGTATAATGTTTGCAGCGAGTCAAGTGGGTTTAGTTGATACTTAGACGCGTCTGTTCACAGATATAGGTAGTACTTGTCGTGAGAACGAACTTGTACTTAGCACTTAGTACAGTATGAGGGGTTGTGTCGTCGTGAAGTGTACTGAAATATTAATTACATTAAGTAATAAGTTTAGCGACGCACAGTTAGTTCACACTCACAACACGATCGTATATCTTTTTAAACTCTGTTGTCAACATTCATTAAAATTAATGTTTTTTTGTTTTTAAATAATTAAAAAATTGTTTTTATTTTTAAATTAATGTTTTTTTAATAAATTCCTTAAAATAAATGTTTGTTTGTGAGCGATTGGTGTGTACTGTTACATAAACATGTCCGTGTCAGACGGACTAGGAGGCCCACTTGTGAGTTGATCAACCCTCGTGTCTGGACTCTGGAGTGGGTCAACTCATTGCTAGTTGTCACGGCTCGTTACCAACACGCGACAGAGCGTGTGTCTAGCCTCGCGTCAACAACCCACAGGTGAGTCTGACTTACTATTGATATGCCTCATACTGTCTGTGATTTTTGTTCTACTTGTTATGTATAGATTGCATCTCAGGAACAGGGAGTCGTGCTGTGTGATTAGATTTGTGTACCACTAAACGTGTTTTAGAATAATAATAGCGTAATATATTGTAACTTTAGCAGTTAAGTATCTCTTAGTGGTAACGTATGATAGCGTTGCGTCACACCACCATGCCATACCGTCTCACTTAACTTAGTTATAAATTCCTGATTAAAATTTCTTCATCGCATGTGGGTACACATAAGTCTCACTGTGGAACTCCTCCATAACGGAAAAGAAACCGGCCTACCACGCTGGTCAGATGTGTTGACATAAGGTTTATGTCGAGTTGTCTTTCACTTGCATAGACTTTATTTGCATATCATATCACTTAGTCGCCTTTTACGACACCCACGAGTAATGTAAAACGTAGTATTCGTATTATTATTCGTAGGCGTTATCCCATAACATTAATATATAATATACACATATTAAATAGTAAGTATATAATAAGAATTAATAATATAGTAAATATCACCCGGTCATACTCGCAGAACAACGACTTGAGACGAGAATGTAATAATATGTAATGTTATTTAAGTAACGTTACACGTGCGTGCGTAACGCGCGGCACTGGGGGGGGGGAGTAGGGCAGTAGGCGGGGGGAGGTGTACGCGTCGTTAACAAACAATATAATACAAAAACAAGACAAAACGCGGACTATTACGGGCCGACATACAAACTAACATACATTTTGAACCTTACACTATTGACAATAACGTGTATATTACAACGCACGCGAGACGACGCCGCCGGCTATGTGCCGCCGAACATTGGCTGTGACTTCAAACAACGATATTAAACAATTTTATGAAGCAATGAATATTTCTTTTATATTTAGGGTTCCGTATATGAGAGGTGACAAAGAAACATAGTAATGAGCTTCTTATGTATATTTTTATAAGTTGCGGCAATGTGGACGTTATGAGAAGTGGAAACGCTAAGCAACGAACAGTGTTTATTGTTAATATGCTCTTATTAGGTTGGTTCGACGGATGGCTATGTAACAATTTAAATAATTTGTCTCTTTGACTTCATCAGTAGGAAAGTGTGCAGCGCTTGAGGTCACGTGCCCTCGCAATGTGGAGGATGCTCGAGTTCAGTTGTGGAAGTAAATTGACCTACTGTGTA
Organism: Lymantria dispar; assembly: GCA_032191425.1. Classification (NCBI taxonomy): domain Eukaryota; kingdom Metazoa; phylum Arthropoda; class Insecta; order Lepidoptera; family Erebidae; genus Lymantria; species Lymantria dispar. The sequence goes on from CM063455.1 coordinate 31,839,158, forward strand.
CGAGTTCCCTTCTCGTGCCATGACATAGTATATTTAAATCACTTAGTCGTCTTTTACGACACCCACGGGCAAGGTAGGGGGTGGTGAATTGTATTCTTACTACGTCAAAACAAGGAAAAATAAAATCTAATACACGGCGGCAAAATGATTGGATTAAAATGAGGTTAAGGTCTTTTTGTTGTCGCAACACCGAGGGGCTCGCTCTACTTTCATTTAGTTGTTGTAACAAAATATTTTAAATAAGAGAAGCAAATGAGCGTTACTAATTGATTGTAGGTACTTATTGTTTTGTGTCTTATTTAAAGTTATAAACAAAATTCACTCTCAAGTTATTTCATTTGTAAATTTCGTGATATTTTAAATTTCAATTGTATTTTCTTACTTTCTAAACAATCTTGAAAATTAAGTAGGTGATTTGGCTCCAATTGATATTGCTAAGGCGCTTGAAATAGGAATGTATAAACCTACGAAGAGTTATTTTAGATTACTTTGTAGATCTGTTTCCATAATTTGTGACAATAACAAACAGTATATGGAGATTATTTTGCCGTGAGAAGGCCAGGATAAGGTAAACAATAGCGTATTAAGAGTAGAAATGACCCTTATGTTCATATTCATGTCCACAGAAACCCTCGTATAACGGCTGTCCAAGCTGGAGATGAGTTAAAGGAAGTTCGTGTGCAATTTGAGTATACAGTGCGAAGAAGTCTTTAAATAGTTGGTTAAATGAACTTATAAGTAGTGCTCGCCAAAGCTCCAAAACTAGTGGTACATCATTGCAGAAATACATCAGGATTCGTCTGGCACCATCGAAAAAAATTTGTTTCGTAATGATGCAGAATTCTCGATAGTCGATAGAATACAAATGTATATTCAGATGTGAAACAGAAATATATAAGCAAATTTGAGAGTACAGTGTCGTGTGATGGTACGAAGACGGATATATATTGGTGCTCGCAAAGACTTAAGGGTGATCTATGGAGAGAACTGGACTGAATATTATTACATTTTGGAAGAAAATATGCTTGCGTATGTTTTCTTTATCGGAGATGGTTTCATATCGATATAAGAAAATGTTCAGCCAAATACCTCTCATTCAACTTATTCATACCTTAGTCAAGTGAACACCACAGTGAGCAAAAAGTTAGCAAAATCACCGCATGATCCAATATAGCAAGTCTGGAACCTGTTAAATCTCAGGGTCAAATGAATGATCTCAGCTCCAGGCCATCAATATAATGCTCCAGTTAGAAAAAGTCAATTAGTATGAAGTTCTCAAATCGCTGTAGTTTAAGTACGACATACGACACAGCTGATGACAATATATATGTGACACTCAACATGTCTACACAAATAGAAACTTTAATTAGAGGTGAGGTGATACTTATTTACGTACTTTTTTTTTCAACGAACATTCTCTCTATTTAATTTATTAACTTTTCTTTAGTTTATCAAATTATCTAAAATGTATACTTTTTTGAAAAAAGTATTGTATAAGCGATGTGTTTACTACAAGTAATTACTTTATGAATTTAAAAGTGAGAATTTAATTTTTTATTGCAGATGGTGGCAAACGAGCAAACAGTACACCTGATGGTAAGTGTTGCTGCCGCTCATGGACCTTAGCTAGGCGGCTGTCTACCGCGAGGAGAGTGAAGGGAGAGTGAGTGCGTGCGATGAGGTGTCCGCGATACTAAAGGCACCACCAAACCCACCGCACTGTTATACGGGATCACCAAATACGGTTTTTAAAAAAAACTTTTATTATAAACTAAAATTAAACACACAGAAAGTAGTACATGAGATATAGTAAGATTTAGTATAAGGTAACAACGTTGCTTTCCGACGCGTACCGACTTTGAAGGAGTTGAAATACAGACTGACTGCGCTGTTCGGGATGGTTGCCTTTTATAGACTATAGGATGCTGACTAAGGGATAGTATCTGGTTGTCAGCCCTCTTAGTAACGTAGGGTGGATATAACAACCCCCCGCAGAAGATGGAAGTTTGGGAAAGAGCCGAACTTCCGGGTTCAACAGGCTTATACGACTTCCCTCAACCTTGGTAAGTTTGGGGAGTTTTCGCGTGTATGAGTGTCGTCATCGTTGTCGGTACGAGTTGGATTGATAATGGATATATTTAGTTTTTTCTTATATTGTAAAAATATCTTAATTAACTTAAATACTATGAAAGAAATAACAATAATAGAAATTAATGACGAGAATATAGTATAGTGTGTCCCATACCTTACGAGAAACGAATCTTGATTTATTATTTTATTCAATTCTGGAAATAATTTATCATTCTGATTGGTTCTTGATAAATCGTCTAAATCGATATTTTGTAGTAAGGTAGGGGACATGGTACTTAGGCTATTAGACTTAAGATCTATTTGACAACAAGAGTCATCGATTATATTAAAGTCTAGGCTAGGCGTAGGAACACTTATATTTAATGTCTCGAGGGATGATACGAGTCTCGTACTCTTAGTGTACACTGTGCACTGGGTAGAAAGGTTCAATATACCGATTCCAGACACTATCACTTCTCGCAATTGTGAATCGTTGCAGTCAATAGAGATTTTAGTTGGGCGCGATTGCACAAAAATCCACTGATTGTTAATGAGTGGTTTCCAAATGTCTAATTCGCCCATTATCGTTTTAGTAACGCACTGCACTGGGATGGCACTAATTGTTTTGGTTAATAGTTCACTTTCACACGTGGGGTTGCTCCCTGTGAGTAGTACCGTTGTCATTGCGCACAGATAAAACTCAGAGTTTATAGTCTTACATTTATCTAAACTATCTAGGTTACAAAAACTTAACTTATCCTTAGAAATAGCAGTATACGAACTAGAGGGTAAAATAAGGCTAAAGGTGTCGGCATTAGCCCCGTGAGGGGTTGGTAACGCCAAATTATGATAGAGAATAAATTCATCCATAGTGGCTAAAGGGATGTGTAATACAAATACTAACTTAGAATCATAGTAATAGCATGATACAGTGGATATACTTAATATTACATGAATATTATTTAAGCTTAAAGATATAGGAATTTCGGTGTCTTTAGGTAGGTGTTGATTATTATTCGCAAGTTCTTGGAACAAGTGGCTCGGACTTAGTATGTTAGGATGTAGGATGTTTTGACTACATAGTAGAATTGCGTTGGTTAAATCTTCCAGTTGAAATGACAGCGTAAGCAATGAGCTCTCGAGGCTAGTTAATATGGAATGGACTTTTGTTTCGGAAATTAATTTATTAGAGATTTCGGTAATGTTATGGATTTGGTTTACAAGCATGTTCACCGCGATATTTAAGGTTTCCTCGTTTATTTTTAATTTATCAATTGTTTGTCTATAAGATTCGAGAGTTGACGTGGTAATTAAAATGTTTTCCTTCATTAACTTTGCGAGTGTTTTCTCGTCGTTTTGGACAGATTCTATAGCGGAATTGTATTTGGATGCGTCATCCTCGTCGAGGGTGCCGAAAATGTGTTTGAATACGGTGCCTATTCCTCCGAACCACGCTGCGCGCTTTTCACGTTTTGAAATAAGATGGGATATGGATTCGAATTCACGTTTGATATCATTGTACCGTACTGCAAGTGGAGATAGTATACTTCTACAGTTATAATCGGTAGTTTGTTGACACGCAAATCTCACTGTACCTATGACTTCATTAAGTTTCATAAGATGAGGGTTTATATAGGAAATATCCACGTAGCTCACCACATTTAATTGACCATGCATTATTTTTAGTTTACCTAGGCCCTCGAAGTAGATGCCGGAGTTGGTGGGGTAGGGCTTGACAAGATCCGGTTGAGCTTTCATTGAAGGGCTGAAATAGGAAGGAGTCGTATTTAATTTAACTTGTTGTCGCGGGTTTGATTTGGTCGAAATGGTGAGTTACGTGCCTTCTATTGATAAGAAGGGTGACTGTATGATTACTATGAACTCGTATTATTTTATAAGGTCCCTTCCAAAGGGGTGACAAGGCTTTTCTGAGTCTTAGATGATTTTTTAGGTAAACGTAGTCACCGGGTTTGTATTTATGTGGAGTCCTTGTTCTGGAGTCGTAATAAGTTTTGGAAGTTTCTTTGGATTGTAGGATATTGTCTATTGCCTTCTGTCTCGTGTACTTAAGTTTGTGTTGTAACATCTTAATATAATCGGAATAGGTTGCGTTTGGCTCACTTCCATAGAGAGAGCTAGGTATAAGGGGTTTATGACCAAATACTAATTCCTAGGGTGTGAATTTTGTCGTAGTGTGTGGTGTAATATTGTATGTAAGTATGGCGGTATAGACGTATTTTGGTCAGTTATCTTGGTTCTCATTAGTAAAGGATTTTAGGTACTCCTTGAGTGTGGAGTGGCTCTTCTCAAGGGCTCCTTGAGTTTGTGGGTGGTACGGCGATGACCACAGCTGTTTGATTTTCAAGAATTGACAGGTATTTTTGAAGAGTTCGGAGGTGAAGTTGGTACCTTGGTCTGTGAGGATTGATTTAGGTATGCCAAATAAGGATATGAAGTGTATTAAGCAATCGCTTGTCTCTTCGGCTGTTGTACTTCTTATTGGGTAGGCTACAGAATATTTGGTAAGATCGTCTTGCAATGTGAGTATATACTTTAGTTTGGCAGTACCGGATTCTGGTAACGGTCCGACAATATCCAGTGAGATACGTTGAAATGGAGCGGTAGACGTTGTGGTTATCTCCATAGGAGCTTTGTTGAGTCTCCTCAAGGCTTTGTTTTCTTGGCATAGTTTACATTTTTTAACGTAATTTTCTATATCCGTTCTCATTCCTTTCCAATAAAACTGCTCATGGATTCTGTTATACATACGTGTGGAGCCCAGATGTCCTGCTATAGGAAGGTCGTGATTTTCGCGTAGAATTTTCTGTCTTTCACTTAATGTTGGGTAAGCTATCTTGTTCAGATGGACATGTATGTTGATTTTAGTGTTATGAAATAAGTGGGTAAGTATGTTGTATATTTTAGGATATGAATGCTTGTCAAAGGGACCTTTGAAATCGGAAATGGCTATGTCTGTTGGTTGGTCTTGCTGTAGAACTTCATTTCTGACTCGTTTAAGGCTCTCGAATATGTCTGGGTAGGATGATTCATCGAAGTAGTGTACTTTGGTGAAAATGAAATAGATGGTTTTGTTTTCATATTTCACTTTCAGATAGGAGTGTAACTCTTTCTCGGCACTAATGATTTCATCTTTGTTTTCGTAGTTCAATAGTATTTCTGTCATATAAGGGTTTGATTCGTCTAGATCTATTGACGTGGGAATGATGACTGTCTTAAACGTAGTTTTTAGGAGAGTTTCATTGTGTTCCCTCAGTATTGTGTTTGTGGAAGTTTCATTTTTTGAAATTAATTTCAAGAAGTCGGAGTAATTTCCATTGTGTATATCAATGTTTGGTTGGTTAGGCGATTCTGTGGGTGAAGGAATTTCCAGGTTCTCAAAGTTAAGGTTTAAGTCTTCACTTCTAGGACTTAGATCTAATGGTCCCAAGTCGTTAAAGTCTGGCAAATGTTGCGGTGTTTCGTTTTGGTCTTGGGGACGGTTCGGTGTCGTATTAGGCGCGTTTGGCGAGTTAGAGTCGTTATTATTTTGATTTAGTACTTCGTCGTTATTGAATGAGAATGGAATAGGAGATGGTAAATCTACCGTTAAGTCTTCTAAGGGGTTGTCGAGTTCTTCGTTAAGTTCGGGCATTAAACGTTCAAGTGGTGGTGAATGCTCGCTGTCTATTGGGAATGTAGGAAATCGTGACAGTGCATCGGCATTGGTGTTCATTTTTCCTTTCTTATGAACTATATTGTAGTCGAACTCTTCTAGTTTAAGGCGCCAACGGATCAATCTTGAGCCGGGGTCTTTGCAATTAAATAGCCACTGTAGCGGTTTGTGATCTGTGACTATTGTGAAACGGTGTCCATACAAATAAGGTCGAAAGGCTTTTGTGCCGAACACTATAGCAAGGCATTCCTTTTCTGTCACACTATAGTTACATTCCGCTTTGTTAAGTGTGCGGGAAGCGAAAGCAATGGGGCGATCCTTACCAATTGGCCCTTGGGATAGAATGGCAGATACGGCGTAGTTCGAAGCGTCACGTGTTAATATAAATGGCTTAGTGAAGTCAGGGTAAGCGAGGACTGGTGATGTTACGAGCGTGTTCTTCAGTGTTTCGAATCCTAATTGTTGTTCATTCTTCGATACGAATGGGTTATCCTTTTTCAAGAGCGACGTTAAAGGTTTTGCTAATTTAGAGAAGTTGGGTATAAATCTTCTGTAGTATGAGACAAGTCCAAGGAAAGATTTTATGTCCTTGGGACATTTCGGCACTGGGAAGTTGGTAACGGCTTGTATCTTATCCGGGTTAGGTTTTACTCCGTCCTGATTTATGACGTGACCCAGATACGCGACTTCCTTACGCAGAAATTCACACTTATCTGGTTGGAGTTTCAGATTATAGGTTCTAAGTCTTTCGAAAACGGCTGATAGATTCTGTATGTGGCTTGGTAAGTCCGGAGAGTGGACAACGATGTCATCAAGATATACAAAGCATCGCGACCCTTGAAGTCCGGCTAAGCAGGTATTCATTAATTTTTGGAATGTTGAAGGGGCATTCTTTAGCCCGAATGGCATTCGTGTAAATTCAAAGTGTCCTTGGGGCACTGAGAATGCCGTTTTAGTAGCGTCTTCCGGTGAGATAGGGATCTGGTGAAATCCAGAAGCTAAATCTAGGGTGGTGAAGTATTGGCTTTTCCCCAATTGGTCTAATATTTCTGTTATTTGCGGTATGGGGTATGTTTCACCTATCGTGATGTCGTTAAGTTTTCGATAGTCGATTACGACTCTCCATTTGCGTTCTCCTGAGGCGTCTTGTTTCTTCGGCACGACCCAGATTGGTGAGGACCACGGTGAATTTGATACTTTTATTATATTTTGCTCTAGCATTTTGTTTACTTGTCTCTCAACTTCTTGTTTGTGACACTCTGGAAATCTGTATGACTTTGTCTGTATGGGAACTTGCGTGTTGGTGATAATATTGTGTTTCGTTGCGGTGGTAAAAGTGAGTTGGTCATGTGGTAAATGGAAGATGTCCGAGTAGTCCGTGCAGACTTGCAGTAGAGCATTCTTTTCTTCTTGATTGAGGTGTGATATACGTAAGTGTTTGATGACTTCTGTAGTCCTATCGAGAATGTTGTAAGAGGAGTTTTCGGAGAGAGTCGTGCAAAGTTGGGTTTCTATAGGTTCTAATACGAGGTTAAGATCAGGGTGTAAAATGACAGGTTCTTCGGAAGTGTTGACTACTGTTATATTAATTCTATTGTTTTCCTTTACTTGAACGATACAATTGGCGACTAATAATGATTCAGAGACGTGCTGGTCGAGGATAATTCCTTCTTGAACATGTGGATTTGCTACAGTGCACTCGATTACTGATTCTGAGCGAGGAGGTATGGTGTATACTGGTTCGCAGAAGTTTAGTTTAATCGTGCTGTCATTTATGCGCAAAACTCCTTCGTTGTAGTCGATTTGGCACCCAAACTTCTTCATAAGGTCGTTGCCGATTATGCCATCGTGGCTTAGACTGATGTCTTCGACTACGTGGAATTCATGTTTATATAAGTTAGGAGTATTTTGAAACATAGGCATATAGAAGCTACCCATGGTTAGTGTTATATCGTCACCGGGATCGATTCCTTTTAAAGATATTATTGTATTGGATAGTTTGGGCACTTTTGACATAGATTCCCGTTTTAGTAAACATACACAAGAGCCAGTGTCTACTAAAAAGGAAAGTGGTTGGTGAGAGACAGGGGTTTGAAGTATGATATGTGGTAAGTATCTTTTTCCTGAATTCTTGTTTATTTCATAGATTCTCATCTCGTGATTCTTCTGATTTCGATTTTGTGGAGAGATAGAGACAGATTTAGAAGTTTGAGTTAGAACACGATTTGAAATAGTATTGGATTCAGTGGTTAAATTGTGGTTATGTATTCTAGTATTTTCCTTGTTAGAAATAGTATTTGATTTAGCAGATTTATTTTTTATTAGATTCAGTGGATTCAGAGTGTTTATTGGATTCAGTGGATTCAGAGACAAACGTTTGTTGATCACAGGCACCGGACTATTCGTGTGATGCTGGTAATTATTATTTGATACAGTGGATGCAGAGGATACAGAGGATACAGTGTGATTTGTGGTATCGTCTTTGGTTTTGTAGGCGTAATTTCTCGAGCGATACCGGTCGAGAAATTTTACTCGTTTAAATAGTGGTTATCAATTTCATCAACACCGTTATCATCGGGTTGGGTGACAGTGAAGGTCCTCCTAGGGTTGTTGAAATCCGAGGTTGGTGGAGGATTATTAGGACGCGTGGATGTCATCTGAGGGTTCATTTGGTTTCGGTTGTTATTGTATTGTCGTTTGCGACAATTCTCTATTGTGTGCCCTATGTTCTTGCAGTACCGGCAAATGATGTCATTCGTATTGACGTTTCTAAAATTGTCGTTACGGGGAATATGGGGAACTGGTGGTCGGTTAAAATGTGGTTGATACTCGCGTCGTGGTGGAAACTTCTGTCTATCGGGAAATCCCGTGTATGGTTGAAACATTCTCCTATTTACGCTAGGAAGTAGTTTCTCTTCTGCTACTGCGAAATTGATAGCGGCATTCAAGGAGTCAGGGTTTCGACATCTTATTATTTGGGATAATCGCGGTTGAAGGCCTACCGTAAACGTGTGGAGAGCGAGGTCTTCCATTGCTGCAACACGGCCGGCTATTTCTTTCTTTTTAGTTGGATTTGAGATTTTTATTTCTGTTAATAATTTAGCCAGACAAGTTTCGATTCTCAGAGCAAATTCATTAACGCCTTCTGTCTGTCCTTGGCGACATTCTTGTAATTCGGAAAGCAAGTGACTATAGTGCTTTCTTTCTCCGAATTGTTGTTTGAGAAAATCTATAAATTGGTCGAAGTTTTCGAATTCTTTTATGCTACATGATATTTCAGCGCGACCTATCAGTTGGCTTAGTATATATTTGAATAATATGGGTTTTTGGTGTTTGTCTGCTAGGGAGTAGGCGCTTTGGCAGTTTGAGATGAATGGGTTGAGCTTATCTCTAGAACCATCAAATGGTTTAATAAATTTTAAGAGTACATTGAGTTCAACCTTTTCCTCGGTCTCGGAACGACCGGGTGTGCTTCTATGAGCACTAAGTAGGTTTTCCTTAGCGTCTAACTTCGCGGTCGCCATAATGTCGTAAAATGATATGTGTGAAGGAAATTTGAAATTTAAATAAAGTTAAAATTATTTATAGAGTCTTATCCACACTAATTTAGCTTACAGTACTGACGGATGTTTATCGGTAAGTGTATGACGTAATCGTGCCTTGTGTTCTGATACTTTGTAAGCGTATAAGAATACGGTGTTTAACTAAGTTGGCTTATCTTAGAAATAGTACAATGATAATTGATAAAAATAACTAAAGCTATACAATAACTAATACTATGAATATAGAAACTAATTAGAGGACTCTGAGTTAAATCGTGCATTGGTAAAGACAACGGTAGTTAAGGTTATTCGACTCACAGTAATGCGATCTGGAGCAGGGTGAAAATCAGCATGTTGACTGCCGCTGGTTGATGGTTGCTCCTCATGGCCTTGGGGTTCTGGTATTCTTGTGTAGAGTTAATCGTAACGTGTTATAAGGTGTAGCACTTCACTGGCACTATTATTTCTTTAAATTGGTGCACTTTCACTTCTTGTATCTTAATATGTTTCGGAGACGTATTCGGGTGATAATTATGTGTGGGGATGATCGTTAATCCCACCGCTGCCACCAAAATGTTATACGGGATCACCAAATACGGTTTTTAAAAAAAACTTTTATTATAAACTAAAATTAAACACACAGAAAGTAGTACATGAGATATAGTAAGATTTAGTATAAGGTAACAACGTTGCTTTCCGACGCGTACCGACTTTGAAGGAGTTGAAATACAGACTGACTGCGCTGTTCGGGATGGTTGCCTTTTATAGACTATAGGATGCTGACTAAGGGATAGTATCTGGTTGTCAGCCCTCTTAGTAACGTAGGGTGGATATAACAGCACGCACGCACCCTCAGTAACTTGTGTTTCCAACTGTCTCGCTCACCTCACGAAGTGCAGTAACAAATAGCTACTACTCTGTCGTATATTTTCTGGTGTGTGGTAGTACCCCGGACGGCCCGGCCCGCGGCTGTAGACAGACAACTGTCAACAGTGTGGTATTAAAACTTTCAAGATCTATGTTGCCTATCTGTAGATATCGCTAATTCATTTTAAAATATAAATATATTTTAAAAGACTGGTTTTTATGTTTTGCTAATTATGTTTGTGTTTGTGTGTGTGTACACCCGATTTGCCTTAGTCGGCCAACGCTCGCCGTCGCTCGCCTAGTTGGCCGAGTGAATACAAGCGCCAACGTGTGGACAGCTGATTTGTCTTCACTCGCCGTCGCTCGTGATCACTTGCCTCACTTCGCCTCGGTGTCGGTTTTTGTGCACAAATCAAAGGCACTCGTCTGCGCTCGGCCAATGCCGTCTACACGTTGGCCGAGTCGTCATTACACGGTTGACATCCATCGCGGTTAGACGTGTTTAATGTGATATTGTCGCTCAACATAAATGATTATATTTTCAAATTTGCATCACTACTTCTAGATATGCGACGTAAATAATTAGATCCAAGTCACCCTATATGTTATCTATAGTATCTAAATGTATCTTCATCATTCATCATCATTTTAGCTGATATACGTCCTATTGTTGGGCTCGAGCCTCCTCCACGATAGGCGGGAAACTGACCTTAGTATTCCATGCTAGTCAGACAGGTTGGTATAGGGTTTTATTTCGAGGTTTCCTTCTCTTGCATATATGTTATATGCTTATTATGTATTATATCCCTTAATCGTCTTTTACGACATTCACAGACAAGATAGGGACTGGTGAATATTTTTCTTACTCCGTCACCACACGGATATATCTTACACTGTTCTATTTCTGTGAATACTCAGTATCAACCAACTTTTTTTTTTCCCCACTTTACTGCGGTATACACTGAGATAATAGTTATATACGCTCATTAAATAAATAGTCGAAGCTGCAGCGACGTCTATTTCAACGTCCGTAGTGTTTCAGTGCACAATGAACACTGACGGAGGCCAACGTGTGGACAGCTCTACAAACGCTCGTCTACGTTGGCCACTCGCGTTGGCGTTCGCCGCACTCGGCCAACGTGTGGACTCTAGCACTCGCCTTGTACCTATTTGCCGACGCTCGCGCTGGCCTAGGCTCGGCCAACATGTGTACGGGACATAAGATTTATTATGTAATGACATATTGTGGTCCGTCACGACACGCATCACGCGACAGTTACATATGAAGTAGCTCGATGCGAGCCGCAGGCGACACCAGCGGGCTGCACTGCTACACGACTAATGGTGTGTGTGTGTGTGTGTGTGTGTGTGTGTGTGTGCGGTCTAACGTTATCGTAACGAATTATCACATCACTTTGTGAGATCACTTTCTGTTGAATAATTCCGACCGCTTGCTCTGACAATCTTGCTTTAATTTCATCAGTTGTCAGCGGCAGAGAGCCGACACGTTGGTTCTGTACGGGGCGGTATAGTAAACAATACCCTTGCAACACTTTTGATCCCACCACACACTCAACATCACCTTATTGCGAGTTAGCCCGGATTATGTCACAGTTTGTAAAATCTCCCAATAATGCCCAATAGAAGCACTTCTGTATTAATAGTCGATTACGATATTATTAGTTGTTGGCAGCGATATACGAGTATGGAGTTACAAATGACGTTTAACTGAATATAAAATAAGAATCAAAACCGGTTAAAAAAATAGTACATGATTTTTATGTTTTTGTTTTGTGTTCGGGAGGGCAGTGATATTGGCTACTCGTTTGTAAGTTTGTAAGATACCCGGCTATAAATTAGGTCTAATTCCTAACACGTAAATGTGTAGGATTCAGCCGGAGAGAGAATGAGATGAAGGACGAAGTATCACTTCTGACATGCGTACTTTGTAGATACGCTCTCTTTTTTTAAATTGTATTTTCTTTCAGTTGTTCTTTTTTCTGTCTTAAACATATACAATTCGTTACACCTAAATATACGTAATTATAATACATATAGCTTATTAACTTTTTTTCCCACATTATGTCATGGACGCACATCGTCCGTACCGTTTGTGGCGACCAAAAAGCGGGCCCCATAATACATTGTGTTCCCTCGGTATTGTGTCGACCCACTGGTACTGAATGTGTGAGGTGTGCGGTCCACCCGACGTGTCGACCCACTGGTACTGAATGTGTGAGGTGGGCGGTCCACCCGACGTGTCGACCCACTGGTACTGAATGTGTGAGGTGTGCGGTCCACCCGACGTGTCGACCCACTGGTACTGAATGTGTGAGGTGTGCGGTCCACCCGACGTGTCGACCCACTGGTACTGAATGTGTGAGGTGTGCGGTCCACCCGACGTGTCGACCCACTGGTACCGAATGTGTGAGGTGTGCGGTCCACCCGACGTGTCGACCCACTGGTACCGAATGTGTGAGGTGTGCGGTCCACCCGACGTGTCGACCCACTGGTACCGAATGTGTGAGGTGTGCGGTCCACCCGACGGACCTACTGACCTTTTCTTGTAATAGTATAAAGGGGAAAACACATATTATGACTAATGTGTACAAGTAAACGTGTGTGTGTGTGTACGTGTGTGTGTGTGTGTGCGCGTGTAAATATTCGTGTATTTATTTTTTATTTTTGGATGTTTATATAAAACTGTATTTATGTTGAGACATTAAGGTATTTGTTAGTTAACTGAAGACGGACTGAACAGTAAACACTTCACACAATATTCACAAAGTGTACTGTACTATATATATATATATATATATATATATATAATACTGTACGTATGTATGTATGTATGTGAGTGTTTTTAATTTGTTGATTGTATGTGATATAGGGGCGCTGGGGGGTCGGGGCGGTGTATTTGTTTATTGTTTGTTGTTCGTGAAACAATCAAGGTGTGTAGCCAGCGGGGAAATCAGCCGCGTGCGAATGAGCCGCCCCCGGGGGGTAGCGGGGGGGGGGGGAGGTGTTACTAAAGGGTACGTACGCTTGCATAAATCATCCCCGGTGTGTGCTCACGTGCGATGCGCCTCACACACAGACAGCGCGATGTAACGAGACTAATTTCATATATTTTTCATAAATAAGTTAATACCAATATGCGTCCCTCACCCAGCACCGCTGCACGCGCCTCACACTCGCGTACAGAGCGTGGCGCTGCTGCGCGCACACAGTCTGTATTAACTCTTAAGGAAATCTATTATACTTACTGTACTAATTGTATTTGCAGACTATTTTCATAACATTAAAAAAAGTTACAAATTAAAAAAAAATTACACTACAAGAAAGGAAATTTAAGCCAATTTAATAAAACGTTGATCCCCACCGGTTTTCATTCGTTTTTCTTTTTGTCAAAATGAGTGAAGTTAATGAAGAAATTACATACATAGGTACAATTTTAATGCAAAAAGGAAAAAAATACAACGCAAGCAGTAAAAAAGTTTTGTGATGTTTATGGACTTGATGCAGTGTCAGCAAGATTAACACAAAGTTGATTTAAATGTTTTCAATCCGAGAATTTTAATGTCAATGATGCACCTCGCTCTAGTCGTTCTGTAACTGATATGATGGAAGCCACGATCTCTAAAATGGAAGCCAGAATGGAAGCCCTACTCATTTGAGATTCTTTATTGAAACGTAACGAAACCGAACCGTTTCTGAAGAGATTGATAACTGCTGATGAAAAGTGAATCACGTGCGATAAGTACGTGCGAAAAAAGTCTTGGCTAAGCTTCGGTCAGATCGGTCAGTCTTCACAGACTGTGGCATACCCCGGGCTAGCGATTCGGATCTCTACCGCCAACATTTGATGAGATTAAAGCAAAAAATTGAGAGAAAGCAGCCAGATTTAATTAACAGAAGTGGGCAATGCTGGCGGTAAGGCTACTGACCAATAGTTTCGATATATCATCCAGCAGCACGACGAGCCTGTAGGCCGGTAGAGGCACGTGCTTCCCTTTCTTCGAACACCTTGGGAGCTGCCCAGATGCTTTACAAGCGTTGTACTGTCCCCTGAAGCATCCTGGGGTATACGGTATGTGGGTCTTCGGATGTCGTACCAGGCTATATTCATGGCTATTATTACTTATGCAGCCGGATGTTGCTGGAGGCGAACGATCACCTATATGGTAAGAAACGCTTTGTGGAGGACTCAGCGACAAGCCTTAATCTTGCTCACCAAGGCCTATCGCTCCGTTAGTTCAGCAGCCATGCCTGTTTTGGATTGATGATTCTAAGTGCTCTGGCCAGGACTGTCCTCGAACAGTGAGAAGCCGAATTTCGGAAAAGATCGTTGCTATTCGCCAAAGATGGGCTGGTGAGGTGAAGGGTAGGGAACTCTATCGATTCTTCCCTGATGTTAGAGTTCGACTCACGTCGCCTTGGGCTGAACCCGACTACCAATGCTCTCATATTTTGACAGGTCGCAGCTATTTTAAAAGAAGTCGATAACGCAGCTATAACTGTGCCGTTTGTCGCAATATCGACGCCCACGCGATATAAGCTGCCCCAGCAAGGAAAGAGGGCTGGGATAGATAATTTTTAGGGAGTCAAGAAACTGCACGCCCGAAAGAGCACTCGTAAATAAGGTGTGCATCTCCCGTGATTTGGTCCATATAGTCAGGATGGCTGGAGAGGCCATAGGCTGGTAGATAGTGTTGCCCAAAAAAGTCTTGGTCTTGCGGTCTTGGTCTTGGTCTTGCGGTCTTGGTCTTGCGAGAAATGCGAGACCGAGACCAAGACCAAGACCGCTTAATTTTTGCAAGACCAAGACCAAGACTGGCCCTGCAAGAATTGAGCAAGACTAAGACTGAGCCTGCAAGAGTCTCGCGGTCTTGCATTTAATTGAAATCACCATTTCAGCTTATATACGGTTGATATACGGTTGCACCCGTGGCCTCGGCTAGGGCGGCATCAGCCGCAGATACTCGCGCCTGCACCGCCCCAGTCGCCGGTGGCGGTTCGCGTAGCCGAGGAGACGTTCCTCGCGCACGCGCTCCGCCGCCTCCTTCCACGAGACTACCTACTGCCTCGCAGAAGGCTGCGACCGCGTCCTAGTTCCTGACGCTGTCGAGCATCCAGCAATATCAGCTCCATGTACCATGTTGGGCACACTGGCTAGCAAAGTGTTATGACGCATACCTATTCCTGCAGAAGTCGGTAATCTGAGTGCCTAATAGTAACGTATTATTAATATAACGTCCATATACATTACGGCCCGTAGTTAAAAATACGTCACGACATAACTACTGTAACACATTGTGGGTACCTCGCCAGAACTGAGTTTAAATAAAGACAGAACTATGTATTTAGTTGATAGGTCTCTAACCTAACCTAACAAGTAACAACGTTTGTCCGTTAAGTCTTTTATACGCGCCAAATCGTTAAATATTTTAAAACAAAGTCCTCCGGTGGGTGTCTGTCTATTCGCGATAAACTCAAAAATACTACACAGATTTTATGAGATTTTCACCAATAGCTAGAGTAAATTCTTGACGAAAATTTAGCTATATCATTTGTTAGTTTGTATTATATATTGTAGGAGTCATCCCAAAAATAATAGGCGCGACTGATGCGACCACCGTGCCATCGGTGCCCCTGCCCCCCTCCCCTACTCCCGTTTGTCATACCGTCTTGCCTATTTAAAAATTATTTAACTATTAGCTATTAGACTTGAGTTATACTACGCAAAATAAGTTACTAGGTATCATAACGACGGTGATGTAAAAATACAATTTATTGTGATAAAATATTAGGTAGGCAGAAGTTTCACTGATAAAAAACTTAATAAAGAATTTAGTACATTTTGCTAAGATTTACTTTCTTACTACTGTTTCTCCAATATTCTCGAGAGGTTTTTTATAATAGTGCTATCTAGTAAATTGTACTAATATAACAACAAAAGTAAAACTGTAATCAATAGCAATATGGCATAAGTACCTACCTAAAAATATTAGGTAGCGGTACAATATACATATTTTGGAATACAATTTTTTTTATACAGAAAATATAAACAAAAATCGAATGATCTAAATTCAGTTTTTGGCACAACATATAACTACACTTGTATTATTCTCAATCACATTACACTTAACTTTCTAGTCTCATCAGTAAAATTTTCATAGTGTGTTTGCCAATTGACTTGCACAACCTATAATAAGATGAATATTTTATACGAAGAGTTGATTTGGAAGCTCATGATTTGCATGCTCAAATCTATGATTACAGCATTCATAATATTACTTTTAACTTAATATCTACAATAGAGCCATCCAATGATTTTTGTAAAAACCTGTATCAAAGGGATCTTAAACTTAACGAAAAGTTAAGAATATAGTTCAATAAAGTAAAGTATTAACTATATATTTAAAAGATGGCGTTTTATGTCCTAAAAACTATTCTTTAAGTTAAAATTCTTTCTTGTGTTTTAAATTACACATATAATATATGTATTGAAAAAAAAAAGATATAGATGATTATGATAAATAACCATTTTTAGCTATCATAACTCGTTTTAACAGACTTCTAAAAAAGGAGGTGGTTCTCAATTCGAATGCTTGTATTTTTTTTTTAATGTTATTTCGTGCATAACTCCCTCGCTTTTTTTTATGGGTGGGCTATGGTAAGCGCACACGCGGTCCATTCCGTCCGGGGTGACGAAAGGACGGCGCGCGGGCCCATAGCCCACCCATACCCACGTCGCCTCGTTGTTGGGCCGACCACCGGAGCAGGGTGACTTGTCGTCAGTGGTCAAATAACTCCGTCGCTTGCCAATCAAATTGAGAAAATCTTTTTTGTTGGAAAGCGGGAATGTTAAATGACATAAAATGTATTGTATCAACTGCCCCGTGCCCGTGTAATGACGTCTTAGGAAAACAGGGTCGAAATTCCTTCCTTTGTCATAGGAGTAGTAACTCTGTCTAATGTAACACCAGGACAATAGGAGAGTAATTTTCACCAGTGGTAAGAGTTATATTCAATAGTGGACTATAGGCTAGCAGATGGATAGGTAGGATAGGATGATATTTGAGTAATTTACTTGGATTTTTCATTGCCATGATAAATGACTGTTACGTTATTCCAACTGCAAGACTGCAAGACTTTGCGAGACTCTTGCTGCAATACCAAGACCAAGACCAAGACGAGACCAGGTGCGCTGTTGCAAGACCAAGACCAAGACTGGTCCAAGTCTCGTCTTGGTCTTGCATTTGGGCAACACTACTGGTGGAGGGGTCGGTCCCCTGTAGTGTTATTCCAGATAATCGAAGACTGAACAAAATGTATGAGGGTAAAGATATACTTTACCCTCATACATTTTTTTAACACTCTATATGTAACATCTATGTGTAACATCTATGTGTAACATTTATATGTAACATCTATATGTAACATCTATGTGTAACATCTATGTGTAACATCTATGTGTAACATCTATGTGTAACATCTATGTGTAACATCTATATGTAACATCTATATGTAACATCTATGTGTAACATCTATGTGTAACATCTATGTGTAACATCTATGTGTAACATCTATGTGTAACATCTATATGTAACATCTATGTGTAACATCTATGTGTAACATCTATGTGTAACATCTATGTGTAACATCTATGTGTAACATTTATATGTAACATCTATATGTAACATCTATGTGTAACATCTATGTGTAACATCTATGTGTAACATCTATGTGTAACATCTATGTGTAACATCTATATGTAACATCTATATGTAACATCTATGTGTAACATCTATGTGTAACATCTATGTGTAACATCTATGTGTAACATCTATGTGTAACATCTATATGTAACATCTATGTGCAACATCTATGTGTAACATCTATGTGTAACATCTATGTGTAACATCTATGTGTAACATCTATGTGTAACATCTATGTGTAACATCTATGTGTAACATCTATGTGTAACATCTATGTGTAACATCTATGTGTAACATCTATTTGTAACATCTATGTGTAACATCTATGTGTAACATCTATGTGTAACATCTATGTGTAACATCTATATGTAACATCTATGTGTAACATCTATGTGTAACATCTATGTGTAACATCTATGTGTAACATCTATATGTAACATCTATGTGTAACATCTATGTGTAACATCTATATGTAACATCTATGTGTAACATCTATGTGTAACATCTATGTGTAACATCTATGTGTAACATCTATGTGTAACATCTATGTGTAACATCTATGTGTAACATCTATGTGTAACATCTATGTGTAATATCTATGTGTAACATCTATGTGTAACATCTATGTGTAACATCTATGTGTAACATCTATGTGTAACATCTATGTGTAACATCTATGTGTAACATCTATGTGTAACATCTATGTGTAACATCTATAAGTAACATCTATATGTAACATCTATATGTATATTTAATGCCTTAGTCGTCTGTTACGACACCCACGTGTAAGATAAGGAGTGGCGAATTGTTTGCCGTCTCACACGGATAGTTTATCAATATTACATATCCGTCCGGGACAGTACCACACTGAGCAGAAAATTTACGTGTGAGTAGCACTGCGTTCGGTGAGCGAGACAGTTGGAAACACAAGTTACTGAGGGTGCGTGCGTGCGGTGGGTTTGGTGATGCCATTAGTATCGCGGACACCTCATCGCACGCACTCACTCTCCCTTCACTCTCCTCGCGGTAGAGCCGCCCAGCTAAGGTGCGTGAGCGGCAGCAACACTTACCATCAGCTGTACTGTTTGCTCGTTGCATGTTTAATATAAATAGATGTAGGTGATACGAAGCTCACCAGGCCATCTAGTTTATTGAATACATATTGTTTAAAACATTGCTATTTTGTGAATGGGTTATTTGATTATTGACTGAAATGTTTAATAGTACGCTTAAAAAGTGAGACCAGTAATACTGTATCCCCAGTGGGTGACACGGCCCCCCCCCCCCCCGGTGTGACTACAGCAGAGTCGCTGGTAACATGTAACAGTAAGACATGGCAACGTGTCAACACAATTAATACAGTTCGTTGTTTGTGCTAAATATTATATTTTACAACTAGCAACCCGCCCTCGCTTCGCTTCGGTTATAGTCGTTTTACCCGCGTAGCTCCCGTTCCCGTGGGAATACCGGGATAAAATATAGCCTAGTTTACGCCCTGATATTATAGCTTTCCATTTGGTGAAAGAATTTTTGAAATCGGTTCAGCCGTTTTAAAGATTACCCAGAACAAACAGACAGACAGACAAAAATTTTTTAATCGCTATTTTAGGCATAGATGTCGTGCAAATAACCGTGTGAGCATGAAAAAAGCCTATTATTTTGACATTACAAACAGACATTCCAAATTTATTTATTGGTATAGATGAGATTTAATACAATGGGGACTCATTAATAATATATCGGGTGTGTTGAGAGCACCCCGGGGGGGGGGGGGGGGAGGCGCAGGGGGTTGCTCTAACTTTCAACTGGGCTAATAGATTCGTTCATACGAATAGACAATATAACAACGTGTTTGTATATGTAGAGGGCTCACAACAATAATACATACAGACAGACAGACAGATAACTAATAGTGTCATATTATTTATCAAGTTAAATGTGTAAGTATTGAGCTCCTCGGCGTCGAATTATCAACCAAAGTCCAGTTTGAGACTCATTTGGTGGACAAAGCCAAATTGGCTAGCAAAAATTTGGGCGTCCTGAACAGAGCCAGGCGGTACTTCACATCGAGATAGCTACTTATGTCATACAAAGCACAAGTCAGTTGTCTTCGCGTGGAGTACCACTCACATCTCTGGGCAGGCGCGCCCAAATATCTTATGGACAGATTGGAGTCACTAGAGCGGCGGAGAGACTTTGGGTCACTCTGTGTACTCTATCGACTCTTTCACGGGGAGTGCTGCGAAGAACTGTTTCACTTGGTACCACCTTCACCATTCTACCGACGTACCACTCGACATCGCAACAGGGTTCATCCATTTCACATGGAAATGTATAGTCTTCAGCTGTACATTTCCAGCGATCATTTCTCCCACGTACGTGCAGGTTCTGGAATGAACTACCTGTGGCTGTTTCCCGAGCGCCACCATCGCAAATAAAAAATAATGTATTTTAGTTTCTTATGAGAGATCAAATGATAAAGAGCAAATACAATTTTATCAATACATATTTAGTTGACGGAAAATCTATTTGAATAGTTAAATGATTCACGTTGGTTCACTTATAAACATAGTTAACATATAGCAGATATCCACTGCTGTTTGTTATCGTCATAATTGAACATTAAATAAAATAAATCGCCATTGGTGCTTTAACACAAAGCGTTCATTATAATCAGCTACGACGTAATCAACGAGATGAATGCTCGTCCCCCCCCCCCGCGGTGCGCGCTAGCCCCTTTCACGATTCGTGTCGTCCCCATCCCCCTGTAGGTGGTGACGCTTCCCACGCTACACAGTCGCCGCTATCAACAAATATCAAATGATCAGTGAGTGATAGTGATTGTGCCCGCTGTCTCATGCAGCGTTATATTAAAGGTAGCAGGAGTACGGCCTCGCCGCGTCGCACAGAGACGAGGGCTACCCTAGTAGTTAACGTGGGAACTGACACCACTTGTGCGATTTAATAAAACCGTTAGCTTATATCATGTATATATATATATAAAATACAAATGAACCTGTTTGTAAGTGTAACGCTTCTCGAACGTGTGTTTCGTTAGTTGGGTCTCGTGTAAATACGATCCCAACAGTGGGACACACTCGTACGTGGGGACTGAGCTGATGATGATGATGATTGTGTGTTAATTATAAGTGAATCGCACTACGTAATACATATTAACACAGGTAGATAATAAACACCAACATAAACAAAACCACCGTGTTTCTAGTTACTCACTGCGACTCAGTTCCGGTCCGCTGATATAGGAGCTGATCAATTTGAATACACAATGTGAACTTAACATTATACGTGTGGGTAAATAATAAGCGATTATAATACAACTGTTACATATAGCTAACTGGCCCCTTAACAACAAGTTTGTGTGATCAGATTGTATTAGTTATTTGAAACTTTGGTTAATTTAATATTTAATAAAGGTTACCGTGCGTAGTTAGTTAGGTTAGTTAGTAGTTTATAGATGGCATTGACTCGACAAGGTTATTCAAAATAAGAAACTAACTGTATTTATAGTTAGTAACAACTTGCGTAGTTGTCCGTGCGGGGACGGACCAACAATACCATTCACCACTCCCTATCTTATGCTTGGATGTCGTAAAAGACAACGAAGGGACATAATGTGCACACAACGTCTGTGTAAGTGAAGGAAAACTCGAAATGAAACCCTATACCAACACGTCTGACCAGCATGGTATAGTAGGTCAAAGTCCCTCCCATTCTGGAGGAGGCCCGAGCCCAACAGTGGGACGTAAGTGGGCTGCGATGACGATGATGAACTATAAACATAAATTTATCTTAAAGGTATGGATAGGAAATAATATTATTATTTGTAGTGATTCTGAAGACTGTTTTTATTTTTATTTAAAATTATTTAATTTTTGCTATTTCGTGGTTACATTACATTATAACGAGTCATTATAGAAACATCACTTCAAGTAAACATTTAAAATATTTAGAATATGATCATTAGATGCTGACTTGACGACCATGGAGTCATCTGGTCAGCATACCTTATCAAACGTCGCTTTAAGATCACGGATTACATTATATTTATAACCCCTATGATATGTTTATCAATTTGAAAAGTAATGTAATACTAAAATTTCATCATCTGATGATGATCACAGCTTATATACGTTCCACTAGTGGGCTCGAGCCTCCTCCACATTGGGAGAGACATTAACCCACTATACCACGTTGGGCCGGCGGGTTGGTGTAGGTAGGGTTTTATTTCGAATTTTCCTTCTCTTGGATAGTTGATTTATGACACAACATATCCCTTAGTTGTCTTTTAAGTTGCCCGCGGGCAAGTGATAGTGGTGAATGGTATTCTTACTCTGTCACGACACGGAACTGCCACGCTAAACTTTACATACAAAATTCACAGATTAATTTTTTTTCACTAGCCTCATTATAGGTTTCTATTGACATAGAAAACACTTAAAAAATAGAAAATAATAAAATCAATGACAACACTTCATCATTCCTTCCTTCCTTTTAAAAATAAAAATGGATTTCTGTTATGTATCGCCTAATTCAATCAATTATAATAATTTATTAAAATAGTCATTTTACTATAACATAATGATTAGAGTTCAGAAAAGTGAAAAAAAAAGCGTGTGTACAAAGTACGCATGGCAGAAGTAAAACTCCTTTATTCTTTTTTCTTCATCCTTCATGCTTCATGTTTCACGCTTCATCCTTCATCCTTTATTATCCTTTATCTCATTCTCTCGTCGGCTGAATCCTATACATGCATGTGTTTCTGTCTCTATTGACTCGCGTTATCGTTTCATCGAGTTTGAAATCACAACGATTCTAAAGAAGTATCACTTCAAAAATATTTTGAAATAGCTTTTATTAACCTAAGAACTAAAAAGTTACTCCTTAAGAACGACTTAACGGTGAAAAGGCCTTTGAGGAAGCTTCATTGAAATATCCAATCCTCAGCATTGTATATTTTTTCCTATCGAACACAAGTCATTATATCGGCAACTTAAAATATTACTTAAGTCCCCAATCGTTATGGAATCGTAACTTCTATCACCAACTTAACTGAATAGCTTGAAAAAATGCATGTACCCAAAGATCTATACGTGCATATTTAAAATACTGATACACCCAATTGTAACGTCTACTGATAAAGAGACGTATCTTTCATCACCGGCTCATCAACACTGCCAGATGCAAATACTTGAATAGTTTTTGAATATATATTTCAGACTAGCAACCCGCCCACGCTTCGCTTCGGTTATAGGTTATAGTCGTTTTACCCGCGTAGTTCCCGTTCCCGTGGGAATACCGGGATAAAATATAACCTAGTTTACGCCCTGATATTATAGCTTTCCATTGGTGAAAGAATTTTTGAAATCGGTTCAACCGTTTTGAAGATTATCCGGAACAAACAGACAGACAAACAGACAAAAATTTTTTAATTGCTATTTTAGGCATAGGTGTCGTGCAAATAACCGTGTGAGCATGAAATAAAACCTATTATTTTGACATTACAAACAGACTAGTGTTGCCCAAAAAAGTCTTAGTCTTGCGGTCTTGGTCTTGGTCTTGCGAGAAATGCGAGACCGAGACCAAGACTAAGACTGCTAAATTTTTGCAAGACCAAGACTAAGACTGGCCCTGCAAGACTTGAGCAAGACCAAGACTGAGTCTGCAAGAGTCTCGCAGTCTTGCATTTAAGTCAAATCACCATTTCAGCTTATGCACGTCCAACTGTTGGCCCCGTGTCTTCTACATAATACGGAAATGGACATACTATACCACGGTGATCGAACGTGTTGGTACAGGGTTTCATGCTCTTGGCCATTATATTTATATATCCGTTTATTCATTAGCACAACGACGTACACTATTGGACATAGAAATATGCCTACAATTAATCTACATAAATAACACCCAGAATCGCAAAAATAATTATATTACTAGATCGGTAAGCGTACATAAATATCACAATATATAATAATGTGAAAGAGAAGTAAAACTACTAGAAATAAAATCCTATACCAACATGTCTGACAAGCGTGGTATAGTAGGTCAATTTTCCTCCTACTGGGAGGAAGATTAAGCCCAGCAGTGGCACTCTTATGTACTGAGACGATGACGACGAATATCATACATTTGGTGACCCTCTTCATAGGTATATTATTAAAAACTATTATCTATACTACTTATCATAAATCGAGAGAAATTGTTTATTTGAACACCCTAATCCGAGAAAATATTCCAAAAGAATTTTATTTTGTCTAATAGTCTATTTATCCAGAAAAGTTTTGGGCTCTAATACATAACACTACGACATACATATTGGTAAATTGGTCCAGAGCAGTGTTTATAAAGGCTAACAAATCCAACAAAATTTTAAAGCTGTTTTTTTTTTTCTTTTTTTGTGGGTGGGCCGCGGTCGGCGCGCCTCCGCACCACTCCGTCCGGGGCGACAGAGGGGCTTAAGCACGCAACTCCCGCAACCCACCCGAAAACCACCTCGCCTTCGTCATTGGGCCGACCACCGGAGCAGGTTTACTTGTCGTCAGTGGTCGGCCCGACGGAATACCCCCTACGCGGGGTACCCTCCCATCGACCGACGTCCCCCCCTCGAGGAGGACGTCGGTCTTTCCTCACGCGGTCGGCCTCTCGGCGGGTGACGGACTAATCCCCGGTCACGTCACCCGAGGCCTCGGCTAGGGCGGCATGAGGCGCAGATAGTTGCGCCTGCGCCGCCCCAGTCGCCGGCGGCGGATCTCCTCATCGAGGTTGCGCTCCACGCGCAGACGATCCGCCGCCTCCTTCTGCGAGATCACTGTCTCGCAGAAGGCTGCGACCGCGTCCCAGTTCCCGACGCTGTCGACCATCGCCCTAGCGATGGCCGGCAGCGTCAGGTCAGCACCGATGATTGCGACGAGTTCACGGCGCTGCACTGCCCAAGCCCCGCAGGCCTCGAGCGTGTGGCGCGCCGTGTCCTCGTCGCAATCGCAGTGGTGGCAGGACGGTGTACTCTCCCTCCTTACGACCCTGTGCAGGTATTTGGCGAAGCTCCCATAAAGCTGTTAAGAGTTCTCCGTAGTAGCCGTTGTTACGGCAACTACCTACTTAGATAACAAAAATTGTGATTAAAGTAGGTATGTTATGGATATTATAAATATAAGGTAAGTCAAGCAAGTGAAGCTGTTGGAACAGCTAGTACTAAATATATCTAGAGGTAGGTAGGTAGAATTAGAGGTATAAAAATCGTCATTAACACATTACTTTTTATAGCGCAACTATTAGGTATGGCGGATATTGTTAACTTGAAGAGGAATATAAACATTCCCATTTATTATAAAATATATTTAAAATGACATAAAATTTATTGTATCAACTGCTCCGTGTGGTGACGTCTTAATAAAACAGGGTCGAAATTCCTTCCTTTGCCATAGGAGTAGTAACGCTGTCTAATGTAACACCAGGGGAATAGGAGAGTAATTTTTCCAAGTGGTAAGAGTTATATTCAATAGTGGACTATAGGCTAGCAGATGAATAGATAGGATAGGATGATATTTGATTAATTTAGTTGGATTTTTCCTTGCCATGATAAATGACTGTTACGTTATTCCAACTGCAAGACTTGCAAGACCTTGCGAGACTCTTGCTGCAATACCAAGACCAAGACTTGGGTGCGCAATACCAAGACCAAGACGAGACCAGGTGTGTTGTTGCAAGACCAAGACCAAGACTAGTCCAAGTCTCGTCTTGGTCTTGCATTTGGGCAACACTAAAACAGACACTCCAATTTTATGTATTGGTATAGATGGGTTTAAAGTCTTCTTATTAAATTTAAGAGTTGCCCTCAATGTCCATGGATTCTCCATCATCAGATCGTGACTTGGTGAACATACATAAAAATATATAGGCAGTAAAACTCTTCTTTTTTAAGTCGGTTAAAAATTCTACATCAAACTGTACACCTGTCTGACCAGTGTAAATCAATTTCTCTTCTATTATGAAGAGATTGTATATCTTAATGCCTGTTTAGTGGTAGGTATACACAATGACACGCCTTGGAACCATCGTATATCCAAAGCATTATGCCATCTCTCTCAGGCTGCAAAGAAATTTATTAGTAATTCTAATGCCGCATCACTAGTACAACAATTCTTAGTAAAACCAACTGATTTTTGTGAAACATTTCATGTCTATTAATATGGCTCAGCATTTTGCAAAAACTTGAATATAAGTATTTATAACAATAAAGGTTCTCTGAACAAACATTTTCGTTGAATTCTATTAGTTGTATGAAGTACAACAAGTCGTCCGCAATCATCTGACTCTAATGCGTTTAAATTATATTTACCGATTGATTTAGTATTTAGTACAGTAAATTATTATTTATACAAATTGCACTGCCAACGATTACACTAGTAGGTTCTTCGTGAACCGCTCGCGCTCAATATACATATTAGTGTTAGGAGCACATTGTTGATAGCTGTCTGTCTACAGTCACAGGCCGGATTTTTTATTTATTTATTTATATTGTTAACCGTGGCTCTAAAGTGTTCGCACGTGATTTGTCTATCGGGCACAGCCAAATGACCAAGCTGAAGACCGATGACGGCACTATTATTTCATCCCAGGGTGAGATCTTGGGAGAGGTCGAAAGGTTCTATGGGCAGTTGTATATCATCCCAGAACCCTGTTGCCGGCTTGGTCCAAGATCCCAGATCCAAGCTAACTCGGCACTACACCGAGGAAATCCCGGACGTCAGCTTGTACGAGATCAGAATGGCTCTGAAACAATTAAAGAACGGAAAGGCACCGGGAGATGACGGAATTACCACAGAACTCCTGAGGGCAGGCGGTAGGCCAGTTCTAAAAGCCCTACAGAGGTTGTTTAATTCTGTCATTCTCGGGGGCGACGTTCCAGAGTCGTGGACCAGGAGTGTGGTGGTGCTGTTTTTCAAGAAGGGCGACAAAACGTTCTTAAGGAACTACAGACCCATCTCACTCTTGAGCCACGTCTACAAGTTGTTCTCAAGAGTCATTACGAACCGACTCGCGTGCAAGCTCGACGACTTCCAGCCGCCCGAACAAGCCGGCTTCCGAAGAGGTTATAGGACCACATCCACACGCTACGCCAGATTATACAGAAGACCAAGGAGTATAATCGGCCTCTGTGTCTAGCGTTTGTGGACTATGAGAAAGCCTTTGATTCTGTCGAAACTTGGGCAGTGCTGCAGTCCCTTCAGCGGTGCCAAATTGACTATCGATACATCGAAGTGTTGAAGTCTTTGTATAGAAACGCCACTATGTCAGTCCGCATCCAGAATAAGAGTACGAAACCGATCCAGTTGCAGAGAGGTGTGAGACAGGGAGACGTCATCTCTCCGAAACTGTTCACCACTGCGCTGGAAGATGTCTTCAAGCTCTTAGACTGGACCGGACTCGGCATCAACATCAACGGCGAATACATCACTCACCTTCGATTTGCTGACGATATCGTAGTCATCGCAGAATCCATGGAGGACCTTGGCACTATGCTCAATGACCTCAGCAGGTTATCTCAACTAGTGGGTCTACAAATGAACATGGACAAGACGAAAGTCATGTCTAATGCCCATGTCATTCCTGTACCGGTGCTAGTTGGGAATGCGATTCTGTGGAAGATGCGAAGTTGTGGATCATTATGTTTACCTAGAACAAGCAGTCCAGTTAGGTAGATCCAATTTCGAGAAAGAGGTCAGCCGACGAATCCAACTCGGCTGGGCAGCGTTCGGGAAACTTAAGAGGATCTTCTCGTCCAATATTCCGCAGTGTCTGAAAACAAAGGTTTATAACCAGTGTGTGTTACCAGCGATGACTTACGGCACTGAAACGTGGTCTCTAAATGTTGGCCTCATAAAAAAGCTCTAAGTCGCTCAGCGTGCTATGGAGAGGGCTATGCTCGGTATTTCTCTACGTGATAAAATTCGGAACACGGAAATCCGTAGAAGAACGGGTGTAACCGACATAGCCCGCAGAATTAGCACGTTGAAATGGCAATGGGCAGGCCACATCGCTCGTCGAACCGACAACCGTTGGGGAAGAAAGGTTCTTGAGTGGCGACCACGAATTGGACGGCGCAGCGTAGGACGACCCCCCACCAGGTGGACTGACGACATTCTCAAAGTCGCAGGGAACCGTTGGATGCAGGTGGCGCAGGACCGTTTCGAGTGGCATTCTCGTGGGGAGGCCTATGTCCAGCAGTGGACGTCTATTGGCTGATGGATGGATGGATGAATTATTGTTTAATATAATCAATGAGTCACCTCGTATCATATTAGTTCTGTTGAATGACCTAACAACCTCTTAAACAATTGTTCAATAATGCGGACAAAATTTATCTGGTAACTATTTAAAAATAATTCAATCCCCAAATCGTTATCTAATATGCCGTAAATATTTTGTTGTACTAGCTTAGATACACTAAATTGATTACTGAGTATGTTATTGAAACAAGAGGAAGTGTCTGTCTATTGTATTATTTCAATGTAAGATCACTAATCAGCTATTCGTTTCTTAAAATACTTAAAGAGATTTTATCTTTAGTCATAAAATATTTCTTGTTAAAGAACTTACAATTATCAATAATTATCCTTATCCTTACTAATATTATAAATGCGAAAGTAACTCTGTCTGTCTGTCTGTCTTTCTGTCTGTCTGTCTGTCTGTCTGCTACGCTTTCACGTCTAAACCACTGGACCGATTTTGATGAAATTTGGTACAGAGATGGACTAAAGCTTGAGAAAGGACATAGGCTACATTTTATTGCGAAAAAATGGTTATAAGGGGTTGAAATAGGGGATGACATTTTGTATGGCAATTCGTCATTTTCGATGATAGAACCACGAATCTTTGTATTAAGGTACCTGATAATAAATAAATAAATATACGTTCAAGCGTTTTGGAAATTTCATTTACATGGGGATGAAATTCATTCCCTAAAATACCAAAAAGCATACAGCCGAAACCACTGGGCCTAGAAACGTATTTTTACTTTACACCATCGCATTTCTTGGGGTGCACGAGCACTAGCAAAGGATTTTTGGAAATTCACCCCCTTTTTTTTTTTTTTTTTTTTTTTTTTTTTTGGGTGGGTCGCGGTCGGCGCGCCTCCGCACCACTCCGTCCGGGGCGACAGAGGGGCTTAAGCACGCAACTCCCGCAACCCACCCGAAAACCACCTCGCCTTCGTCATTGGGCCGACCACCGGAGCAGGTTTACTTGTCGTCAGTGGTCGGCCCGACGGAATACCCCCTACGCGGGGTACCCTCCCATCGACCGACGTCCCCCCCTCGGGGAGGACGTCGGTCTTTCCTCACGCGGTCGGCCTCTCGGCGGGTGACGGACTAATCCCCGGTCACGTCACCCGCGGCCTCGGCTAGGGCGGCATGAGGCGCAGATAGTTGCGCCTGCGCCGCCCCAGTCGCCGGCGGCGGATCTCCTCATCGAGGCTGCGCTCCACGCGCAGACGATCCGCCGCCTCCTTCTGCGAGATCACTGTCTCGCAGAAGGCTGCGACCGCGTCCCAGTTCCTGACGCTGTCGACCATCGCCCTAGCGATGGCCGGCAGCGTCAGGTCGGCACCGATGATTGCGACGAGTTCACGGCGCTGCACTGCCCAAGCCGCGCAGGCCTCGAGCGTGTGGCGCGCCGTGTCCTCGTCGCAATCGCAGTGGTGGCAGGACGGTGTACTCTCCCTCCTCACGACCCTGTGCAGGTATTTGGCGAAGCTCCCGTGCCCCGTCAACACCTGCACTAGTCGGAAGGAGAGCACCCCGTGCCGCCTCTCCAACCACTGCATCAGCACCGGCCGGAAGGCCTCCACGGTTCGCACCCCGAACCGAGGCCTCTCCAGCCGGACTGCCCAACGGGCAATGACGTCTCGGCGGGCGTCGACGCGCCAGGCGGTGAGATCCCTTAACGAGATCACACCGCCCTCCCCGCGCACCCCCGACACCCGCCGATACAACTCGGCGAGCATTTCCGCCTCCAGGTCCCACGGGGGAGTCCCGGCCAATAGGCACGCTGCCTCCGTCGCAACCGTGCGGTATCCGCGGATGGCCCTGACCGCCATGACCCTCTGTGGTCGCCACAGAAGGGCCCTAAGTCGGACGGTCAAGGACCCCGCCCACACCGGTGCGCCGTACAGGGCCATCGACCGGATGACCCCCGTGTACAGCCGTCGGCACGTAGCGCTCGGTCCGCCCACGTTCGGCATTAGCCACGATAGGGCGGACGCCGCGCCGACGAGCCGCGGAGCGAGCCTGCGGAAATGCTCCCGGAACCACCATTGCCCGTCGAGCACCAGGCCCAAGTACCTCATATGGGCCCGGATGCTGATGTCAACCGATCGGACGGTGATCGAGACGCCGATGGGAGGGCTCATAAGGCGCCCATGGAACAAGAGGGCCTCCGTCTTGTCCAGGGCGACCCTCAACCCCAGCGCCTCGATCCGCCTGACGACCTCTTCGGTGCCATAGGTCGCCAGGCTTACCGCCTCTTCTAGCGTCCCACCGCGGGCTGTGACGAGCGTGTCGTCGGCGTAACAAATCACGCCCAGCCCGGGCGGGAGGCTCCCCCGCAACGCCCAGTCGTAGCCGATGTTCCACAGGGTGGGTCCGAGGACCGACCCCTGTGGGACACCGCACGTCATGGGCGTTCGCACAACGTCCCCTGCTCGGTTGGTACAGAGGACGCTGCGCCCCACCAAATAGTCTGCCACTAGCCGCCTCAGGTAAGCTGGCACTCCGTGATACCGGAGCGCCTCCCTGATGCAGCTGAATGGCAGACTATTGAATGCGTTGGCGATGTCTAGGGACACCGCCAACAGCACTCCCCCACCGGTGACGGCCTCAGTCGCCACGGCCCTCAGGCGCAACAGAGCCGCGATCGTCGAACGACCCCTCCTAAACCCAAACTGGGCGTCCGACAGATCGGGCCCCGTGCCGACGAGGTGCCGCTCGATGCGGGCAGCTACCACCCTCTCCAGTAGCTTGCCCGTGTCATCGAGCAGCACGATAGGCCTGTAGGCCGAAGGCGACCCCGGAGACCGTCCCGGCTTCGGCAGGAGCACCAGCCTTCCCTCCTTCCAGCACCCAGGGAACCGTCCGGACGCTAAACACGCGTCGAACAGCTCCCTGAGGCGGGGACCCAGGTGGTCGAGGACCAGGCCCAACACGCGGTTTGGAACACCGTCGGGCCCGGGGGCGGTGGACTTTGCGCACATGCGCGCCACCGCCACTCCCATCTCGGGTTCCGTGATGGGCGGAACACTGTTGTCGTCGGCCTCCCGGTCAGTGTCTGGCGGAGCCATGACCGGGGGCGTGTGTTCCGCCCGCCGCGGGAACAGGTCCTCGACGACCCGGGTGAGAAGGCTGGGCTGGAGAGTCTCGGTGAGGGGAAGGCCCCGCGCGCGGAGCTTATTCAGCACCACGCGATAGGGGCGTCCCCAGGGGTCACGATCGAGACCGTCCAGCATCTCCTGCCGACTGACGTCCTTGGCGGAGCGGACGGCCAGCCTGAAGGCCGACCGCGCATTGCGGTAGCCCTCATACAGCAAGGCCTCCCGCTCCGCGTCGCGTTGCCGCCGTCGGCTGCGGGTGTAGGCCCTCCGGGCGCGAATGCACGCGGCCCGGAGATCCGCCAGCTCCCGGGACCACCAGTGGACCGCCCTCCTCGGGGGCGGACGCCGTACCCGGGGCATGGCCGCATCGCAGATCTGCGTCAACGCACTGCGGATGCGGCCAGCCTCGGCGTCCACCCCGTCCGACTGGTTGGCAGAGGACAGCCACGAGTAAACGATGGCTGTCTCCGCCAGCTGGTCCCGGTCTAAGCGACCCACAGCCCATCGCGGGAACACAGGACGTCCATCCGCCCCGTGACCCCTGCTGGGCGTCGGGATTACCGGGGAGACCTCCATCCGGATATACCGGTGGTCCGACAAGGTCTCCACCTCCTCCACGACGCGCCAGCTCCCCACGCGTGCGGCGACCTCGGGGCTAGCGAACGAAAGGTCCACTATCGACCCGCCCCGTTGTCGCACGCACGTATGCACCGAGCCCCTGTTCAGCAAACAGAGGCCCAGTGCCGCCGCCCACTCCTCGATCGCCCGTCCTCGGTCGTTCGTCCGGGGAGACCCCCACGCCACGGACTTGGCGTTGAAGTCCCCCAAGACGAAGACCTGGCGCGATGCCATTCGCCGTAACGAGGCCTCCATGATGGTGAGGGAGGCCTCGAAATCGGTCACACTCCAGTTAGGGGAGAGATAGACTCCGAGGAGCGTAATCTCCCCCCAGTCCGCCGCGACGTATCCGACGCCCCTGTCCCTAAGGGTCAGAGGCGACGAAGGCCACGACGTGGAGGCGACGATTGCCACGGTGCCATCGGTGCTACCCAACCAGTTAGGCCGGTCGGGCACCACGTACGGCTCCGCGGCTACGGCTACTCCTATCAACCACTCCGCCATGGCTTGCAGGAACACGTCCTGCGCACCGGCGGTGTGGTTGAGGTTGGCCTGGAGGAGACGAATGGATACGGGGTCCATTAACGGTCCGTATCCATCGTCACCTCCTCCGCGCTGACGGGCGATCGGGCCGCGCTCGGAGCGGGGACTGGCCCGGTCGATGGGCCGTCCCGCCCCTTCGGGGCCGATGCCGGGGGTCTGCAGTCCCCAGAGCCCATGCGGTGTTTGGCAGGCCTATTGCCTGCCGCACACGCGGGGCAGTGGGGCACCGCAGAGCACGATGCCGCCTGGTGTCCGGTCTGACCGCAACGGAAACATAGCCCGCTGCAGTCAAAGCAGTTTTTGCATGTCGGTCGGGTATGCCCGACCGCCATGCATTTGTAACACCTCGCGGGCCGGGGCTCTAGCACGGTTACCCGCGCCGAGCTCCAGCCCACGAGGAGCCTGCCTGAGTCGGCCAATTGCTTGACCGACTCCACCGGACACTGCACCCAGGCAGCACCGACGCCGCCCGGACCAGTGCGAATGGTGCCAATCCGGACGGTGTCCGAGGCACATCCGGTACGCGCCATAATGGCCTCCCGGACGTCCTCCACCGTCACGGAATCGTCCAAGCCCGTCAGGCGCATCTCTGCGCACTTGACAGGCCTGGCGACTCGGACACCATCCTCCGGCCCGAACAGCCCCCTCAACATCGTGGCCAAACTATCGGCCGTCTTCGCGCCCTCGGCCCCAGGGAACTCGAGTATTCGAGCCCCTGTCCGGGCCTTGCGGGTCCTCGCCTCGACGCCCCCGATACCGGAGACGTCCAGCTCCCGCCGGGCGCGTTTTAGGACGGCCTCATAGTTGAGGCCCCTCTCAGCCGCCTCAGGCAGCACGGTGATGACCACCGCGGCCGTCTTCGGCGACTTGAGGCCCCTGCGCGACCTTTTCTTCCCTTTTCTGCCGGCTCCCGCCTGGGGAGCGGCGGCCACGGCGGCACTCTTGGCCGCCGCTCTCCGCTTCTGGCCGCGTGCCTTCCTGCTCCGCTCAGCCACCTGCCAGCCCTGTTCGAGCCTGGCAGCAGCGCTGAGCGCAGCAGGAGCGGTCGCGGGTGCGCTGGCCGGCGCCTGCGGTGCAGCCGCTGGCGCCGGCCGCGGCCCGGCCTTGGCGGGAGCCGGCACCTTGCCGGCCTTCTTGGCCCCCTTGGGCCCGGCCGCGGCCGCAGCGTAGCTCACCACGCGGCCACCCTGACAGGGCAGCGGGGTGGGAGCTGACGCTTGCGGCCGCCTCGCCTTGTCCGCGGCGAGCGGCGGTCGGAGGGGCGGCTCAGGCGGGAGCCTGGCCGCTACGGCGGCGATACGCGCATCCACCATCACCCCTACTCGGGCTAGGATCACGCGTACCGCCGACTCCGACACGCCGTGCACCTCGTCGGGCGGCGGCTCCTCCCCCCTCCGAGGTCTCCCGCGGCCACGAGCCGGCGGAGGGACCACGACGAGGGGAGGAAGCGCCGAAGCCGCGACGGGTGCAGCCGGCGCAGCAGCCGCGACGGGCGCAGCCGGCGCCACGGGCGCAGACGACGGGCCCGCCCTCCCCGGCGCAGCCCGTTTCGGTGGCGAGGCTGGCACAGGCGGCGCGGCCGGCGCCAGGCGCGCGAACTGGGCCCGCAGGTCGGCCATCTCCTTGGCCAACCCGCGGTTCTCCCGTCGCACCGCCGATAGCTCCGTCTCCAGCTTGCGGTTGCGTTCCCGCAAGCCGGAGACCTCCTCACTAAGGCGGGCGTTCGCGGCCTGAAGGGCCGCCACCTCGCCACCGTGGCCAGCCGGACCCGGTGTCCCCGGCCTCGCCACCACCGCCGATCCTCGGCCTCTGCGCCCCCGGCGCATGGTCGGGACCTTGGGAGGAGGCATGATGATGGAACTCCCCTCCGAGTCGGTGTTGGAGCGGCCACCCTCTTGCAGGGGGCGCTTCCAGGGTCTCGGGGGGAGGGCCTCCTCCCTCTTCCTCGCACTTGGGGCTGGAGCTGGCGCCTTTGCAGCCCCCTCCGTCCTCTTCCTCGGCGACGACGACGACGACGGCGACGACGGCAACGACGACGGCCTAACTGCACCCTCGACTGACGGCGCGCCTAGCATCTGTCTACCACACCCTCGACTGACGGCGCATCCACCGCCCTCGTCCCTACTCCGGCCGACTAGCACCCAAGGGGTGCTGCACTCCTCGGCGGACGGCTCTGCGGCACTTCCGCCCACGTCCGTCAGCTCCATCTCCGATGCCTCGGATGGCCCTGCGGCACTGCCGCCCTCATCCTGCGACGGCTCTGCGGCAATGCCGCCCTCATCGCTCGACAGCTCGGAGCTTTCGCCTGCTAACCTCGTGCACGGCTCTGCGGCAATGCCGCCCTCGTGCTCGGACCCGCTGCTGCTGCCGCTCTCCTCACGCGGCGGCCCTGCAGTGGTCTCCATCCTCTCTTCCGACGGCTGGGTAGCAACGCCACCCCCGTCCCGCGACGGCCCTGCAGCAGCAATGCTGCCGCCCTCGTCGCGTGCGGCAATGGCTTCAGCCTTCATCCGCGCCCGCCACGCCTTTGATGCATTGGCGCTAATGCGGGCTCGTGCAGCGGCGGAACGCCTCGGCTTCGTCCTTCGGGTCTTCTTCCGCACCTGCACCTCCTCCTCGTTCCCCCTCCCCCCCTGAGCCACTTGGTGTTGAGCCGGGCTCTCGGCTTCTGAGGCAGTAGTTGTCCCCCACCCATACGATTGGGGACTGACTGTGCCGGGACTTGGGCGCGACTCCAAATGGACGTCGCGCGCAAGCACCGGCACAGCAAGGGACTCCCCGGCCTGGCCGGGACCCTCTGGTGAAGTCTTACTGTGTCTTACTTCTGCCATTTTTGGGACGTTTTTGAGTCTTGCCTTGACTACCACTCTAACGGCTGGACGCTCGCGCGCTTTTTAACCCACCAACCATTCATCCCCTCGCCGAGTGGCCAAACTTAGGATTAGGGGTAATTTTTTATAGGGGTTTTCTTCCCCGCGGTCCGAAGACCCCCGGTCCTGACCCCCCTGCTCAGGATTACGGTTTGGGCCTTCCGGGTCTGGCCGCTCGCGAGCGACCGACCCGTCACGCCCCCGGGCCGTGACGCAACCGTCCCTGGCGACGGAGTGCCATGAGGCACATCCGCCCCATTGGCCCCGGGTCAGATCCGCCGTGCGCTCTGCCACCAGAGCCGCACGCGGAGACCCCCCCCTGCCGGAATCTTGGCCGTCCAAATGGACGCATGACGTCCAAATGGACGTTACCAGGGAGCACCACGAGGAGGTGCTCCGGCCGCGCCCCCCAATTCACCCCCTTAAGGGGTTGAAAAGCATACAGCCTTTCACGTCGAAACCACTTAACGGATTTTTATGAAATTTGGTACAGAGATGGACTAAAGCCTGAGAAAGGATATAAGGCGACTCTTTATCGCGAAAACATAGGTATAAGGGGTTGAAATAGGGGAAAGTATTTTCTATTTACATCGTCTTATTTCTTGGGGTACATGAGCACTAGCAAAGGATTTTTGGAAAATCACGCCTTTAAGGGGGTGAAAAGCGTATAGACGATGTTCATTACCGTTCCCTACTGACCTAGGATGCGCAGTGGAAGGGGACACCAGGCCAGTGAGGGATATCAAATGGGTAATAACATTGGCTTGCGATTACGCAAGGCTGTTTTAAGTTCTCTTAAATGATAGTACAAGAACAGATTTTAAACACTTACGAGTAGATACCGCGGAGGTAGCTATAACGTAACCTAACTCAGCGTTCGGTCTGGCCAGACAAATAGAAACTAACTGAGGGGTTACTTAGCTTTGTATCCAAAAGCGCGGTGATGACAACGGCCTCGTACACTTCAAGGACTCAGGCTTGCTACTCGTACACACAATTTAATGTTCACAAATATATACTTAATTCTAATTAACTCGCGTACATAAACGGCACACAAAACAAAGGGTGGCGCGCAATATTACAAATACCACGATTTCACGGCTTTAGTCCACAAAAGACATAGCAATTACAAAATATGTGCGTACGCGACCGTTACAAAGTGAAAGTGAAAGTGAAAGTGGCGGCCGGCTCCGAGCCAACCGCGAACCACAAAAATCAGAACTACCCTACATGGATTTAATTATTAAACTAATATAAAAATGTTTGGTACCGAACATCTACCCGCCTCGGACAGGTCTACCTGGCCGCTAATCAATTGGTAAACGGGACAATGTTGCTACCGCTCTCTTCAGTACCGAACCGTCCACCTGAACCTCAGCAAAACGAGGCACATTATCTGCGCCATATACTAAATTTAAAATTCGGCCGCGACGCCAGCACAGTGGCGGCAAATTGGTATCTTTTATCAAAACGAGGTCACCAACTCGAGGTGGATTAGTCTTGTCAGTCCACTTAACGCGCTGCTGGAGAACATGAAGATATTCTAAGCTCCAACGCTTCCAAAAGCTTTGAGTAAGCTGTTGGACCAACTCAAACCGCGAGAGACGACTTGGTCTCACATCAACAAAGGGGTACTCAGGCAAAGCATTAAGTGGCTGACCAATCAAAAAATGACCCGGTGTGAGAACCTCCAAGTCACTCGGGTCTGAAGAGATCGGACACAACGGTCGCGAGTTCATTACGGCCTCTATCTTACAAAACACAGTTGCGAGTTCTTCAAATGTGAGTACAGACTCACCAATAACTCGTCGCAAATGTGCTTTAGCAACCTTAACTGCGGCTTCGAAAATACCACCCCAATGTGGGCATGCTGCCGGACTAAATTTCCAGGTTATACTACGACTGGTTAGTTTATTACCAATATTTGTGTGATTGCTGGCTAAAAAATCATGTACATCTTTCAAATAATTATTGGTTCCCTTAAAATTTGTGCCACAGTCCGAACGTATCAAAGAAGGCAGTCCTCTCCTTGAAACAAATCTATCAAGTGTCGCAACAAATGCCTCGGTGGAGAGGGATGACACTAATTCAAGGTGCGCCGCTTTAGTTGACAGACATACGAAGACACACAAATAGGCCTTGACTGTTTTACTGTTTCGTAGAGTTGAAGTCTTAACCAAAAAAGGACCTGCAAAGTCGGTGCCTACACCGGCGAACGGCCTCGATTCTCTGACACGATCAGAAGGGAGGTCACCCATCAAAGGTTGCATGGTACTAGCCTTCAGCCTGTAACAAGGCATGCAACGAAATACCACACTGCGAATCGTTCTTCGAGCAGACAAAATCCAAAATTCTCGCTGCAATATGGCTAATAAGGCGTTACAGCCAGCGTGAGAATTTCTAATGTGACGGTCCGTCACCAACAATTGCACAAAATGACCTTGCTTGGGTAACAATATAGGATGCCGACTACCGTAGGGTAGACTAGAGTTTCTGAGGCGACCTCCAACACGTAAGATACCCGTGTTGTCCAAAAAGGGGCTCAACATACGCAAGGCTCCTGTTAGTTTAGCCTTACCAGCTTTCAAAATTTCAATCTCCCTTTCAAAATATGTATCCTGTACCACACGTATCCAATGGCAAAAAGCCTCCTGTCGTTCTTGTGGTGATAGAAAAGCCTCTAATTTTTTGTTCCGTAAGTGCTTACAGTTGTAATAGAAGCGCTTAATCCAAGCTGTTACACTTACTAATTTATCGAGGGAGCTATACCGATTCAATAAGACATTTGGATCGAATTCACAAGCACGCCTCTCAACAGCGAGCAGTCGCAATCCAGGCAACGGACCTACGTCCAAAACCGGCGTCAGTGGCCATTCAGACTCTGAGCGTAATAACCATTCCGGTCCCCACCAAAGGGAGTGCGTTACCAAGGCGGGGGATGTACAACCCCGAGATGCACAATCAGCTGGGTTAAGCTCACCAGGCACATGCCTCCAAATCAAGGGAGTCTCAGATTTCTGAATTTGGGAGACTCGGTTCGCTACAAATACCTCTAAGGTGTGAACTGAAGCCTTTAACCAGCACAAAACAATTTGGCTGTCAGTCCACGCGTAAGTGGTGCTAATGTTCACAGTATGACGCAACAAATTCGACACATGATTAAGAAGACGCACAAGCAGAGTAGCCCCTGCCAATTCAAGTTTAGGGATTGTCAAAGCAGTCCGTAGGGGTGCCACCTTGCTCTTCGCCATGACCAGTGAGATCTTTACTTGGCTGTCAGAACCCACCGTACGCAAATATACACAAGTGGCGTAACCCCGTTCAGAGGCGTCCGAGAAACCATGCAGAGTTGCCTGGTACTTTCCTGGAGGAAGCATAGAACGAGGGATCGATACCTCATTGATCGCAGGAAGTGAGGATACAAATTTGGTCCAGTCTTCCATCAAAGCTCCCCGAAGAGGTTCGTCCCAGCCTAGTCCTGCCATCCAAAGCCTTTGTAAAAAGCATTTAGCCCAAAATATGACGGGACATATCCAACCATTTGGATCAAATGTTCTTGCAACCGTGGAAAGCACCAAACGCTTAGTCCAAATGCGCGGCAACTCTAAGTCAACATTGTAAGTGAATATGTCTGGGGCTGGTTTATACTGAATGCCGAGAACAGTCATCATAGCAGGGTTCTCGATATTCTCGAACAAATGCGGATCTTGCTGATGTTCATCCGGAAGTCCCTTCAAAAGCGCAGGTGAGTTGGATATCCACTTCCGTAACTCATAGCCCGCGGTGGCTAAGATGCCTATCAATTCATCCCGTAGAAGGATGGCCTCTTTCTCAGAGGGTGCACCAGTACAAATGTCATCGACATACAAATCCTCTTTCAAAATCGCGGCTGCGCGAGGAAACTTTAAGCGCTCCAGGTCCGCGAGCTCCCACAGAGACCGTATAGCCAAATAGGGGCTTGACTTTAACCCGTACGTGTTTGTATTGAGCTCATAAACAACCATGGGATCCTGGGGGCTTTCACGCCATAGAATCAACTGATACCGACGGTCATCCGGGTGAATAATCGTCTGTCTGAACATCATCCTTATGTCGGCCACAAATACGACCTGATGTCGACGAAACCGAGTGATGACGTCACAGAGATCCTTGATCAATTTAGGACCAGCATACAAACAATTGTTCAACGATACACGCGTTGAAGTTTGCGCAGAACCATCGAATACTGTACGCAATTTGCCATTTGATGCCTTAATTACAGCATGATGCGGTAGAAAGAAGTGATCCACTGTTTGCCAATCTAATTTCGACACAGACATGTGTCCCAACTCCTCATATTCACGCATAAAATCAATGTATTTCTCCTTTAGGAGAGCATCTCGAGCCATTCGGCGCTCCATAGCCAATAGTCGTTTCTCAGCAGCAGGCCGCGAGATGCCAAGTGGTGGCCGTACGGCGAGAAACGGCAATCGAGTCATAATCTGACCAGTACGTAGGCGACTCGTATTGTTTTTGTAAAACAATTCGCACTCCTCATGCTCCGGATCAGTGCGCGGAGCCTGTGGTGGTTCTTCCACTTCCCAAAACCTCTGAACCGCATCAGAGAGAGCAGAGCCTACCATCAAGCCAATGTCAAGACGGGTATCCGTGAGGACCGGTCCCATCAGTGCAGAGCCAAATATGGTCGGGATGGCTACCATGCCTCCTGGTTGCATGACCTGAATGCTACCCAAGAATATGTTTCCCAGAACATCGGCGCCTAGCAACAAATCGACCGATCCAGGTATACCAAATTTGGGGTCTGCCAAGTTCAAACCCGACGCTAAACCAATAGCATACGGAGACAACTGCTTCTCCGGATGGGTGCCCAAAATATTGTTCATGACAATGGCTGAACACTCAAACAATGGGCTTGACGAGTTTATAGGAGAGAACGCACATAATACTTGGCCTTCAACATTGGCCACAACTGCGTTGCCAACACCTCTAGTGACATGAGGAAAATCACGCATACTTAGGCGTACCTGCCCCACCAACCAAGAAGACGCTATACACCCCTGAGAGCCTGTGTCCAGAATTGCCCGGACCACAACAGAGGCACCTGTCCGTCCCCAGACCCTTACAGAAGCAGTGGGTAGGAGTACGGTTTCAAACGGGGGTGGTGCATAACGGGGGCAGGCGCCGTGTTCCTAATGTCGTCTAGGCAGCGGGTGATTCTCATGTTCACGGGAAGCGTCATCAAAGGTAGGTACCCGCCCGTGACGATACGGGCGCGAATCGTGGTTATCACTCTTACCACGGGCTTCCGATGACGGCGAGCATTGACCTTGTGGGCGCCTCGCTGCGGCAGAATCTACGACGCGCGGGGGTGAGCGACTAGGTCTCGAACTGCGGTTTTCATACCGGTGCCTTCGCTCATAACTACCCGTAGGTGAGCCTTGACGTTCATGTTCACGACCAATCCCATTATTATTCGCACAAAGAAGTTTCAAATGCTGGCCTCCGCAGTATGTACATGGGCGAGGATTAGGGCAATCGCGCTGGAAATGGTTTCCCAAGCAAGAAAAGCACCAACCTCGAGCCTTAGCCAAACGCCTACGCGAGGCCACGTGCAGCGCAGTAAAATCTGAGCAACTGGCAACTTTATGACTCGGGGACTTGCAATAGGTGCACTCAGGTCGCGACTGTACAGCAGCAAAACGTGGTGGGTGACGAACCTCTGGCTTTCTAAAGGCGTGATTGCGGGTCGGAGCCGATGACCGCGGCAACTGTTGACCAAATGACCTGTCAACGACCGTCATGTCTACCATCCTACACTCGTCTTCCAAAAACTTCTTAAGGTCATCAAAAGCAGGCAAGTGAGTTGCATCATCACCTCCATATTTTTGCTCGAAACGAGCCCTAAGTTCCGCAGGAAGCTTTTTCAAAACAATATGCACCAGCATATATGACCAAGTGCTCACCGGAAGGTCTAACCTTTCCAGTGCGTTGATCGCAATCATCAATGGGTTCAATAAGTCGGACCTTAAAGCCGAGACCCTAGATACCACTGGCAGACCCAAGAGCTGACCAATGTGTGTATCTGCCAGGCAACGCTTATTTTGGTAACGCTTCATGAGAAGGTTACGTGCCACTAGGTAGTTTCCATCATTGATCTCCAGGTGCTGAA
The DNA here is from genome assembly GCA_032191425.1 of Lymantria dispar. Taxonomy (NCBI): domain Eukaryota; kingdom Metazoa; phylum Arthropoda; class Insecta; order Lepidoptera; family Erebidae; genus Lymantria; species Lymantria dispar. The sequence goes on from CM063455.1 coordinate 31,880,615, forward strand.
CTAAACCTCTCGCCTCACCTTCCAACACGGAGAACAGGTAGGCCAATTTTTGAGCGGAGCCTAAGTCAGAACGCGCGTGGACTAAGCTCTCAAACAAATTTATGAAACCTAGCCATTGGTCCAAACGACCATCAAAACGCGGCAGGTCCAAAGTGGGCAGTTTACTCAATAAGCCCGACGTAGAAGGTTTCACATCCCTAGACGCGGGAGACTCACCCCTTTTCGACGCGGAAATTTCCCTAGCACGCTGTGAGATTCGATCTGCATAATCCATGATCTGGTCATAATCCGCGTGTACCAAGTCACGATACGTTTGTGGGTAATCTTCATCAGAAATATCTAAAATTTTTGTGTTGAAGTTACGGTACACATCATCAACAAATTGTAAGCGCGTATCCAATTTGCTGTACCTATCCAGGAGAGACTCCTTTCGATCAGACCTATCAACCAAGGCGGTTGCAGTCGAGAACCATCTCAACTCAGAGCGCAGCTTACCTGCCGAGTCCTTAGCGCTAGCAAAAGCAGCCATAATAATCGAATAAAATAATTAAATTCCAACAAAAAAAATATATATAATCAACTAAACAAATCAACCAATTGAAACAACAATCAAAAAATACAAATTACAAAATTGAACAATATTTAAATTATTGCGCAAAGGGAAACGTTAATATTTTACTGTATAAGTACCATAAACAAAACGCAAAAATAATATTTAACTAATTGTCTATATAGTTCAATTCATTCGTTCATTCAATCACGAGACTGCACTACTCTGTGGCACAATGTACTACGCAAATTATTTTATTACTCTGTGGCACATTAAGTAAACAATGATATTCAAAATTTCAAATGTTGCAGTGAACTTATTTATATGATATTTTTAATAACTAATAACAATAAGTACACAAATGATCAATCACACAAATATTTAATGTGTATCTTTATACACCAGACTATTTATTAAACTGAGCCGTAATACGTAAAATTCAAGTAATTATATATCGATTTATTTTTCAACACGGGCACTTGTAGATATCAATACCAAACAAAATTACTAGATTCACGAAAACCACGCTCTGCTACCAGAAAGTATGTTCATTACCGTTCCCTACTGACCTAGGATGCGCAGTGGAAGGGGACACCAGGCCAGTGAGGGATATCAAATGGGTAATAACATTGGCTTGCGATTACGCAAGGCTGTTTTAAGTTCTCTTAAATGATAGTACAAGAACAGATTTTAAACACTTACGAGTAGATACCGCGGAGGTAGCTATAACGTAACCTAACTCAGCGTTCGGTCTGGCCAGACAAATAGAAACTAACTGAGGGGTTACTTAGCTTTGTATCCAAAAGCGCGGTGATGACAACGGCCTCGTACACTTCAAGGACTCAGGCTTGCTACTCGTACACACAATTTAATGTTCACAAATATATACTTAATTCTAATTAACTCGCGTACATAAACGGCACACAAAACAAAGGGTGGCGCGCAATATTACAAATACCACGATTTCACGGCTTTAGTCCACAAAAGACATAGCAATTACAAAATATGTGCGTACGCGACCGTTACAAAGTGAAAGTGAAAGTGAAAGTGGCGGCCGGCTCCGAGCCAACCGCGAACCACAAAAATCAGAACTACCCTACATGGATTTAATTATTAAACTAATATAAAAATGTTTGGTACCGAACAGACGAAACTATTGGGGCTAGGAACGTAAAACTTTCTATGCAATTCTCTTTCTTTTGTTGTAAGTGAGCTCTAAGAAATTATTTTATTAAAATCAACTCCTAAAGGGATGCAAAATATTTAGCCGAAATCATTAAGGCCTAGAAACATGGAATTTTGTATAAAGTTGCCTTTCTTGGGGAAAGAGAGATCTTTGCAATTTTAGCCCTAACGGGGTGAAAGGCATTTAACCGAAATCACTGAGCCTAGGAAGGATCATTTTAGTACACGGTCGGCTTTCTTGGATTACCCCAAGATTTTCGTAGTGCTCACTTACCAAGTACTATGAAAACATTTTTGGCAAGGATGAGCGAGCTCTAACAAAGAATTTTTGGAAATTCATCCCCTAAGAGGGTGAAAGTGTATAGCCAAAGATACCGGGCCTAAGAATGTGAAATTTTGTATACCGATCGGTTATTTGGGGTAAGCACTCACTAAGAAACAATTTTGGGCTGCCCCAAAAGGATAAAACGCATATAGTTAAAGACACCCAGCCAATGATATATCATCATTATCTTGCTCTTATCCTAATTACTTTGGATCGACGCGATATGTAGGTACTCTTCTGCCATCGTAGATATATTGCAAAGGTTCTAGCAACATTTTATGACCTGGCGGATGACATTGTTGGCCAGACGGCATCACCAATTGGTCCAGGTCGATGTAAATGTTTGTCTTAGTAGTATTTTGCGACACCCACGAACAATGAAAGCGTGGTAATATTTCTAGCCGCTACCAGACAATAAGTTACAATCAAGATATTATTGCTATTTTCTATCTCTACAAATAAATTTGAAGCGTCTGTTTGTCTATCAAAATAATAGGTTTTATTTATGCTCACACAATACGGCCCAAATTTTGTTGTCTGTCTGTCTGTTCGTTAGAGGTAGTCTTCAAAATGGCTGGACCGATATTGATTATATTTTACCATCAGGTCTAGGCGTGCAAACGGAATAATTTAGACTATATTTTATCCCAGGTTATATTTTATCGCGGTGTGGCTGGAGCAACCTTGAGAATTAAGTCGATTTTAAAATTATTTCACTAATGGAAAGATATTTTTAAGCGAGTAACATATTTAAGCTATTTATATCCCGATATTCTTACGGGATCGGGTACGATGTCGGTGAAATCACGGGCATTTAATGGTTTTAAAAATTAATTCACTAATGAAAGCTATATTATCAGTGAATACCATATAAAGGCCATTTTCATCCCGGTATTTGCCCGGGAACGAGAACTAAACCGGGGGATGGTGACCAATTTTTAAAATTATTTCACTAATGGAAAGCCTACCTATGTTATCAGCGAGTAACATAGGCAATTTTTATCTCTGATATTTCTGGGATTTATATTTTTTTTTTCACCCATGTAAATGTATAATATCAGCGAGTAACATAGGCATTTTTTATCTCGGTATTGGCATGGGAATAGGGTCTACGTGGATGAAGTTTCATTCACGTAGACCCCGGGTGTTTGATTGATATAATTTTTTTTTCACCAATGGAAAAGTGCGTTATCAGAAACTAAGGAAAAGCAAATTTAAAGGAAAGGCTTATTTATTATCGTATTTGCACGGCAATCTGAACTACAAGGCTGAAAGTAATATTCAAATGTGAAAGTTTGTGAAGATATTTGGATGTTTGTTACTCAATCACGCTTAAACTGTTGAGCAGATTTGGATGAAAATTGACACCTAGATAGAGTATTTCATAAATTAAGAAATGTAATACTTTTTATGCCGATAATATTCTTTGCGATAATAGTTCAATATGCAAGTAAATTTTTACGCGGGCGAAGCCGCGGGCAAAAGCTAGTATTAAAAATATTTGTGTGGTTTCGAAGTAACAATATAGTTAATGACCCCTCTCTTGCCCGTGGTTGTCGTAAAAGCCGACTAAGGGATATAGGTATAACATCGATGCAAATCCTATTCTAACACGTCTAACCAGCGTGGTACAGTAAGACAATTCCCCTCCCATTGTGGTGGAGGCGCGACCTCCCCAGTGGGATTTATATAAGCTGAGGTAAAGGAATGAATGAATTTTAGTAAAACGACTATTTTGTTTGTCTGATATTTGAAATGAAAAGTATAATTGTACTAGCAACCCGCCCTCGCTTCGCTTCGAGTTTCACTCGTCTTACCCGCGTAATTCCCATTCTCGTAGGAATACCGGGATAAAATATAGCCTATGCTACTCCCTGATATTATAGCTTTCCATTGGTGGAAGACTTTTTGAAATCGGTCCAATAGTTTCAGAGCCTATTCAATACAAACAAACAAACGAATCTTTCCTCTTTATAATATTAGTATAAATAACATAAGGCGCGTAAGTCATTCATTTATATTATGAGTGCTGTTACTATTTATTTGTTCATTATAGCGCCATCGTGAAACAATATTAATACAATCTGTGATATAGTGAAACAACACAGCGCGTGCGTGCGTGCGTGCGTGCGTGCGTGCGTGCGTACGTGCGTGCGTGGTGTGAACATTTTGTATTTTAAATGTAATATCAAATTGTGGTTATTGTAATATCCGGTTGAGTTTCGATGACGGGAGGTGACGTGTATACTTCAACCACCCTCCCCTCCCCCCTCTCCGCGAGACGCTACAGACGGTAGAGGGGGGGGGAGACATTGATTGGCACGAATAAGTAACGTCTTGCCCTTACCGCTAAAGATAGACCGCAACACATCTTAGGCATCAATAATTAACTTGAAAAATGTAATTATCTGTCTGCAGAGTATTTAATCTCATTGTCTATGATATTAGAATGAATAAATGTCAATTAATAGAAATTAACCTTTTTTTTTGAAGTGATACTTCTTTAGGATCGTTGTGATTTAAAACTCGATGAAACGATAACGCGAGCCCATAGACACAAACACATAAATGTATAGGACACAGCCGCAGACAGAATGAAGGATGAAGAATAAAGGAGTTTCACTTTGATATGCGTACTTTGTACACACTCTATTTTTTGGGGGAGTGCGCTACGGTTAGCGCATCCGTCGCCCGGCTCTGTCCGGGGCGACAGAGGGACAGCACTCGCTCCCGTAACCCACCCGTGGCACGTCGCCTTCGACGTCGGACCGGCCACCGGAGCAGGGTGACTTGTCGTCAGTGGTCGGTCCGACGGAATGCCCCTTGAGGAATACCTTCACCCATAACGTGTATGGCTTATACACGTTATGGGTGAAGCCATATTTTTTAAGAAACCGGTAAGATTTTCGGTTAAATGTGATAATATCGTGGCTTGCCTTTTGGTCCAATACTAAAACTTGGTCGGGGGGCCCGGCAGTGCCCCTGCCAAGTCGAGCGCGAAGCAAACACTGTCGTACCATCCTTTACTGGAACCATTTCGGCGCATTTTAAGGCCCCTATTTGAGAACCTCTGGATAAGACCACCGGTTACGTGGACACCGTAGTTGACGCTGCATGGTATTGGAATTTAAATTGTTTTTTACAGCATAAAAGGTATTCAATTAATTTTGTTATTTTCTCTCATATTGCAGACATGACCCGCATTAGAGTTATTTAAACTTTTATAAATAAGTATGTATTAGATTACTTTATTAAATTTCAAGTGTATCATAATTGCTCTCAAAAGGAAAATAAAGTTAAGGAAGCTCATGTTGCTTTTTCCTTTGGAGCCCTCCGAGTTAAAGTTCAATGATTCATGTCCGGCACTATAGAGCTTCATTTGGCGCCCAAAAAACTTACTTTTAGTTTACTTTATTTGATGAAGCGCTAACCTCTTGGTATGTATAATAATAAAAATATAAATAATAATAATAAAAATATGTATAATTTACTAAATTTTTAAACAACTCACACTAACTCATTTTAATTTTTTTTTATATTACATTTGGCTTCCCGAAGCAGGGACCAATAGAAGGAATGAATTAATACAATATTCTTCTTTTATCAAATATATCACTACTTCATTTTTTATTATATTACAATTGGCCCACACGACCAGGGACTTGAATTTTGAGAGCATTATAGGCCATGTCTGCAACTTATTATATTCTTACATATTTTAAACACAACTTTGTGTACTATTGTTTTAATTGTATTATGCAGTACAATGCAATATACAGTGTAATTGCAACCGTTGTTATTGTTTATGCATATAATTTGTGCTATTTGTTTGTTTGAATCTTAACAAAACTGTCATAACATACAGGATATAATTTGATATCTCTCAGTGTTGGTGAAATGTAAGGTTGTATACATCATTCGCATTGTGTACTTGTTATTGGTACGATATTGTAATTGAATATTAGTAATAGAACTTACTTGGCAATACTTCTACAGTTTATGAGACATATTGTGAGTCATTTCTGCAATTTATTTTTAGTATATTTTACAACAACAACTTATAAATTTAATAACTTCAAATTAATTTCAACATTTAAATTATTCAACTTGAAAACATTTTTATGTTCACAATTTCATATGTAGTGAAGCTTTAATCTTTACTTTTTCATTATAACAAAGTGATCAATCACAGTTTAATGGCGAATCTCCTTTAGGTTATTCTGTTCATTGTCTCAAGTTGTTTACTTTGAATTTTTTTATGTTTCTTTTTGCTGTTTTGAATTTCCTTGGTTGAGCAATTTCTTGAGCATAAAAGAAAGGAATTATAGTACATTACACGACAGTAGCGAGCTGTAAGTCTGACAACATGTACTATACTCGGTGAGCTCACAGAGGTGTGCCGACGGGCGCACGTACAGCGCGGCAACCCTTTGTGGAAGACGCGGCTCAGTGTAGGTGCTCTTACATTATGTTAATGAACAGACACGAACATATTAACATACATGTGAGTTTTATGATTACATAATGAGTTACAGAAACAACAACACTATATGGGTATACAACTAAGCTGTCGCCATTTTTTTTCTGAATTCAAAGCTAAGTAAAGTACAAAAGTTTAATATAATTGCAACAATAATAAAACAACAATATTTGTAAGACTCGCTTTGTAATGGATGCCACTTTCGCACATTACTACGACATATAATTTAACATTACCCATAAGTCATTGATACGAACATGCAATAATTAAGTGGCTAACACGACACTGCAAAACTACAGCGTGCCGCTCAACCAGTCAAAACTACAGCGTACCGCTCAACCGCTCAAAACTACAGCATACCGGTCAACTACTCAAAACTACATCGTACCGCTCAACTGTTCAAAACTACAGTGTACCGCTCAACCGTTCAAAACTACAGCGTACCGCTTAACCGCTCAAAACTACAACGTACTGCTCAACCGCTCAAAATTACAGCATACCGCACAACCGTTCAAAACTACAGCATACCGGTCAACCACTCAAAACTACAGCGTACCGCTCAACCGCTTAAAACTACAGCGTACCGCTCAACTGCTCAAAACTACAGCGTACCGCTCAACCACTTAAAACTACAGCGTACCGCTCAACCACTTAAAACTACAGCGTACCGCTCAACCACTTAAAACTACAGCGTACCGCTCAACCACTTAAAACCGTCTGAAACGCGGCTGCGGTTCTGTTTATAGGTCGCAGCCGCGCTAAAAATATTTGAATACCGTTACTTGAAAAATAAAAATACAAAAGTACTTTATATACATATTCATATGGTATTGACAGTATCCATGGTATTATTACCATGCTGGTCAGCCGAGTTATTACACCGGCCGCACATGCCCACATTCGCATTGGCCGTCCGAGCCGTGTCCGAGTGCCAGTATTTAAAACCTATGGCGTATGGCGTACACGCTCATGCACGTGCCTGCGTCGACACGTGAGAGCAAATGCAGAGTTTGGTACTGCGCCATAGGTTTTAAATACTGGCACTCGCACACGGCTCGTGCCGGCGAGTGTGGCCTTTTTTTATTTATTTTTTTATTTTTTTTTTGTGTGTGTACAGCTGTTGGCCGCAGATGGCCTTGACAGCTTGACGCGGACTATGGGTGAGCGCTGAGGGCTCTCAACCCAGAGAAAAGTATGCTAAGCGACATCGCCCAAGGGCTCCCCCTGTGGGGAACGGACCTCGGCTTGGGGCGTCGCTGGAGGCAAAGTGGGCGTGGCGTGCCCACGTTTTTGGTCGTGACTTTTGCGCGGCGCGGTTTCGCACCTCGACGGCAAGGGCGAAACCGCGGATATTTATTTGTTAAGTCCTCGCGGGCCGTGTAGGCTCTTTGTTGAGCGAGTGTGATATTGTCGTCCTCTTCGTCGAGGACGTGACGAGGACGTCGGATGGAGCGAGTGTGGCCGTGTGCGGCGGTTGTTATAAGGTTTCTGTGAAGTGAAATATCTTTGCGCGCATGAGGGTAACATTTTTCATTTAGGGATGAAACGTGATTTAGTGATACGACAATGTGAGACGTTTTTGTCCAAGAAGACGGAGAGAGCGATTGAGAGAGAGTGAGAAAGGGCGAACATCACACGAAGCACAGCCATAGAGCGAGTGAGAAAGTGAGAGAGAGAGAGTACAATTGTTTTTCTTTCTTTTTTATTTTATTTATTTTTTAATATTGATGAAAAACACGTGGCACCAAAAAGTTTCATTTCTGACATGCGTACGCATGTTTGTACGCACGCAGTTTATTTTTCAGTTTTCCTTCTCTTTTATAGATTGTATTCGTTAGTCTTCCTTAACACATGTGCAAAGGGTGGTGAATGGTACTGTTATATTGTCACCACGGGGGACACAATCATAGAGTAACTAACAATCAAACAAATAATATTAATACATATATTAATAATTCAGTGTTCAATTATCAGCGTTTTGAATGTTTTGCAAGTGAAATTAGTTATATGAAATATGTATGACTTTGAACGAAAATAACAAAGTATTATTATATTATCATTAATAATATGATGTCGTTTGTTATTTTGTAATTCAAATATAAACATACACAATTAGTATGTTAATATATTTATGTAGTCGGGCGGTGTTGAGGGTGACGCGCCGGCTGACATCACTCTCTCACACTAGTCTACACGCGCTCAATTATTACAATGCTCAGATAAACATTAGAGCGTGTTGTTATTGTGTTGACCGCGTGGGGACTTACTCGTATCGAAGAATATTTATTCAAAGTCACAGTGTATTATTAAATACGAATAATTTGTATACAATGTTGTGTTATGTAGGCCTCACCGATATAGATAGGGAGACAGTGCGACACAGTGGCGACTCGTCACGCACCGGCGGACACGAACCCCCGGGCCCGACGAGTGATTTACACAGTCAGTCGTAACTCGTGAATTTGTGTTACGTCGACATTAGTATTTGTTATATTTTTATTTACATATTTTACATTAAACATTGACACTGTAATACCACAAGTGGCCGTGACGCACCCCTCAACCCTACCCCCCGCCCCTCCCCCGCACTCACCCCGAGGGTGAGGTGTTATCGAACGCAAATCTGTTACCGCGAACAAATTAGATTTGAAAGAAAATGTTTAACAAAATTTATTGTAATTAATTTTTATATTAAATGTGAAATGTTTGAATATTATAATAAGTGAGGTCACGTCCGTCTGTTCCTTCATCTCTCCATACATACATCCCACTGTTGGGCTTAAATCTCCTCTAAATTCAAATTCAAATCCTTTATTATGCATAAACCCCGAGACGGCACTCACAGATTGTCAAGTTTAAAAAATTAAATTAAGTTATCAAAAAAAAAAAAAAACTAACAGCGGATCGGATATCGACCGCTACTGAGAAGATTCGGCAAGAGACTCAGCGAGAGCGTAGCCGGAAGAGTCGCGGTCAAAAGAGGAGAGCGGAGGCCAAAAGCGCCGCCAAAGCCTCCGCTCCCAAGGCAGGAGCCGGTAAGAAGAGGTCGCGCAGGAGGCTCCGGCCGCCGAAGTCAGCCGCGGTGGTGATCACCGTGCTGCCTGAGGCGGCCGAAAACGGCCTCAGCTATGAGGCCGTCTTACGTCGCGCCCGGCGGGAGCTTGACGTCTCCGATTTAGGAGGCGTCGAAGCCAGGACCCGCAAGGCCCGGACAGGGGCTCGAATTTTAGAGTTCCCTGGGGCCGAGGGCGCCAAGACGGCCGATAGCATGGCCGCCAAGCTGAGGGGTCTGTTTACTGCGGAGGATGGCGTCAAGATCGCCAGACCCGTCAAGTGTGCGGAACTGCGGGTCACGGGTCTGGACGACTCTGTGACGGTGGATGACATCCGGGAGGCCATCGTCTCGAAAATCGGATGTCCCGTGGACACCGTCCGAATTGGAACCATCCGCCCTGGTCCGGGCGGCGTCAGTGCCGCCTGGGTGCAGTGCCCGGTGGAGTCGGCCAAGCAATTGGCCGGCTCAGGCAGGCTCCTCGTAGGCTGGAGCTCGGCGCGGGTGACCGTGCTGGAGTCCCGGCCTGCGAGGTGCTACAAGTGCATGGCGGTCGGACACACTCGGCCGACATGCACTAACTGCTTTGACTGCAGCGACCTTTGTTTCCGCTGCGGTCAACCCGGGCATAGGGCGGCATCGTGCGCCGCCATTCCCCACTGCCCCGCGTGTGCGGCGGGCAACAGGCCCGCCAAGCACCGCATGGGGGGCAGGGAGTGCAGACCCCGGGAGATAGGAGTTGGCACTCGTACAGGTCGGACGTGTGCACTGGATGGATTGTTGGTTTAGGTCGGTCTTTAGCATCGGAATTGATTGGCGGGTTGTTGTCGTTGTCTTGTCGTGTTCCTTTGTCTTGTCGGGTCGTGTTGTGTCTGGGGAAGGGAGGGGAGGGGTCGCTTAGGTACCGGGACTGCGACCATATTGTGGAAGCATTCAACCGGTGTCAAAAATTTTGCGACCAGCCTGCTGGTCGTGGCTGGCTTGTATATATAAAATTTAAAATAAACTTCGATACCGCGATTCAGCCGTACTAACATTGTGGAGAAAATCTAATATCGCGATTCAGCCGTTGTATTAGGTTAGTGAGTTCGATACATTTAGTATCTGGGTTAACTACCAATCTACTAAATGGACGACGACTCTGAATTAGAGACGGACGCACCATCAGCTGTCGAATGCGACACGGGTGAAACGGACACCACCCTCACGGGGAGGAAGCGCCAGTATTTGAAAACCGGCCACTCTGGACGGAAGGATTTGGGCTCCGATACTGAAACGGAACCCAAATCAAAGGTAAATACCTCACGTCGGGGTAAGGCAGTGCAGAGGGGCCATAATGTAGGGCTCTCACGTGCCAAGGCGGATCTTCAAAGGAGAGACGCCGAAGCTGAAGAAATTGAGTACGACCGCGTGCTTAGAAGTCGTGCCTTCCGCAAAGAAGCTGTAGCAACACAGATGGACTCAGCGGATACTTCAGCATCGGAATGCCCTACTGCAGAGAACCTCTCCGCTTTAGGGCCTGAGGAGATACGCGCCCGTGGTGGCCGGAATGCAGCGATGATCCTGGAGGTTACCCGAAAATCTGGCCATCTTCAGGGCCCTTTTATAAAAAAGCTTAGGGATGCAGCAGCGGATATGCAAGCCATCATAGAGGATTTGTGTTCCAAATCGGAGGCAGAGGAAACCCGCCGACTGAGAGCGGAGAATAAGAGGCAGCGCCAGGAAGTAGAGGCCCTCAAGGCGGAACTCAAGGCATACCGGCGAGAATTTTCAGAGATGAGGGCCTCTTCGTCCTCAATAGGAGTAGACACAATAGAAGAAATAAAATCCTCTATCGTGAAATCAGTTGGGGAGATAATGAACGCCCGGTTTGCGGGGCTGGAGGATCGCCTTCTCCCCGCTAAGGTAAACCGTCCGCCTTTAGCTGCAGATAGAAGAAGGAATGCAGCGTCTGTCGTGTCCACAACCGGCGTCCGTGCGACTGCACCGGTGCCTTCTGGTCAGCCAGTCCCCAGTACCTCGGCGGTGGTTCCTTCAGCGGACGTTCCTTCAGCAGCCATTCCTCCGCCGGTCGGTCCTTCGGTCCAGCCCACGATTGCGGACACCTGGGCAACCGTTGTAAGGAAGGGGAAGAAAAAGTCTTTCCCTCCTTCACCACCCTCTGCGGCTGCTGTGCCCTCTGTGACCCCCAATCCAGCTATCCTGGCGCAGAGGAAATTGAAGTCAGCGCTTGCTGCTCCACGCTCCCCGGCTGTTATCTTGAAATTGCAGCCGGCAGCTGAAAAAAACGGGGTCACATATGCCGACGCAATGCTTCGCGCCGAGCAAGAGGTCAACCTCCAAGAGATGGGAATTAAGGAGGGCCTCAAAGTTAGGCGCTCCGTGACTGGGGCTAGAGTCCTGCAATTATCCAAGTTCCAGTCAATAGAAGTTGCTGACCAGCTGGCGGTCAATTTGCGTACGGCACTGGCGGGTATGGCGGATGTCATCCGGCCGGTGAAACGTGCTGATATTCGGGTAACCGGGATGGATGACTCCGCCACCGAGGATAAAGTGCGCGCGGCTGTAGTCCGCACATGTGGATGTGAAGCCGCAGAGGTCCAAGTTGGACAAATCCAACGTGGGCCGCGCGGTGTGGTAAAGGTGCGTTGCCCCGTCGCCGCCGCTAAAATGCTTGCCGATGCAGGAAGGCTCCTGGTCGGCTGGAGCGCGGCTGGCATCCAGGTGCTGGAGAACCTGCCATTGAGATGCTACCGGTGCCTGGAATTGGGGCATACGGCCCCGCTATGCCCGTCCACTGTAGACCGCTCCGAACTCTGCTTTCGATGCGGCAGCAGTGGACACAAGTCAGCTGCTTGTGTCGCCATGCCACACTGTGCAGTTTGCGCCGCCGCCGGTCGCCCAGCCGAGCACACGATGGGGGGGAGGCTTTGCAAAGCCCCCTCATCAAAAGGCAAGGTGGCCCAAGGACCTCGGGCCACCGCATTAAGCAGTAGCCGCAGAACCCAGGAAGATGCCGAAATGTCCATCTAATGGGAGACACAGTACGCTTCCTCCAGGTGAACTTGAACCACTCCGCCGGGGCTCAGGACCTGCTGCTACAGTCCATGGCGGAGTGGAATACCGATTTGGCTGTGGCCAACGAGCCCTATTTTGTTCCCCAATCACCCAATTGGGTGGGGGACCTTAGAGAAGATGTAGCTGTCCTGTCACGAGGTCGTGCCGGCCCTCCCCTCTCTTCCCTTGAGAGGGGCAATGGATATGTTGTGGTGGGGTGGCGAGATTTTGCCATTATTGGTATCTATTTCTCCCCCAATCGCGGACTGGCAGAGTTTGAATCATTTTTGGACTCTGTCAGTGCCGCGGTTCGTCGTCAGTCGCCGAGAAGAATTGTGGTCCTCGGCGACTTCAATGCGAAGTCTCGCGCGTGGGGGAACTCCACCACAAACGCCAGGGGTACGGCTGTTGAGCAGTGGTCCCTTCTCTCCGGTCTGTCCCTCCTTAATAGAGGGACGGTCCACACTTGCGTGCGACATCGGGGTGGGTCTGTGGTAGACCTATCGTTTGCCACCCCCGGTGTCGCTGGTGAGGTAAACGGCTGGAGGGTAGAAGAAGGAGTGGAGACTCTCTCGGACCATCGATATATACGTTTCGAGATCTCCACCCCTCGGGGACCACTAGGGCCCCGGCGCGGAAGAAGAGGTGGACTCCCAAAATGGGCCATTGGCCAACTTGATCCGAAAATGGTCCGGGAGTCCGCCATAGTGCAGCGCTGGGGTATAGCAGGACAGCTACCTACAGGTGTGGAGGGGCTTGCTGGTCGTATCAAAAATGTCCTTGAAGCAATATGTGATGCGGCGATGCCAAGGGCTCGACGGATGCCGCCGCGTCGTCAGGTTTACTGGTGGTCACCCGAGATCGCTAATCTCCGGGTGGCTTCAAACTGGTCGCGGCGTGCCTACGTTCGATGCCGTCAGAGAGTCAACCGGGATGACGTCCTCGAGGGTCAGCTGCGAAGAGAATATAGGACAAGGAAGAAGACACTGCAGCTGGCCATCAGCCAGGCGAAGGAGAGGGCCTGTGAAGAGCTTCTGGCGAGCCTTGACAGAGATCCACGGGGGCGCCCATATCAACGGGCGCGTAACAAGCTCCGTGCCTGTGGCGCCCCCATCGTCGAAACAATGGACCCGGGTCTCCTGTCGGGGCTAATGGGGGAACTGTTCCCGCGTTCTACGGGGCACGTTCCCCCCAGAATGGCTCCTTGGTCGGTGGTGGAGATGGAAACTCCTATTTCACCCATTACCGACCAAGAAATGGAAGTGGCTCTCTCCCGACTTCGTGGCAAAAGGAAGGCGCCTGATCCGGACGGTGTCCCGGGGCTCGTACTCGGCATCGCCGCGGAATACCTCAAGGGTGAACTCCGGGAACTGCTCAATACATGTTTGAGGTCCGGGCAGTTTCCGGAGCAATGGAAGTGTGGACGTTTGTATCTACTGCAGAAGGAGGGTCGCCCAGCTGACGCCTCTTCCGCATACAGACCACTGGTGTTGCTGGATGAGATGGCTAAATTGTTCGAGAAAGTGCTCGCAGACCGTCTCGTCCAGCACCTCGAGGAAATTGGGCCGGGACTGTCAGAGAGACAATACGGGTTCAGGAGCGGCCGGTCAACAATTGACGCGCTGGCCGTTCTAAAGTCTCTGGCCACCGAAGCGGTGGCCAAAAAGGAAGTTGTCCTGGCAGTCTCGCTCGATATAAAAAATGCTTTCAACAGTCTCCCACACGAGACGCTGAAGGAGGCACTTCGATACCATGGAGTGCCTCCGTATCTTGTGAGACTGTTGGAGGCGTACCTCGAGGGAAGGCACGTGCTCTGGGAAGGGGGCGACGGGCGTATACATCGCCATCGGGTGGAGTGCGGCGTCCCACAGGGCTCGGTCCTCGGTCCGGTGCTCTGGAACGTCGGATTCGACTGGCTCCTACGGGGTCAGCTCCTTCCTGGGATGGGGATCATCTGTTATGCAGATGACACCCTTATCACGGTGAAGAGGGCGGACTTCCGGGGGGCTGTCCGATTGGCAGAGGAAGGAGTGGCGCTTGTCGTGGACCGGATTGGGATGTTGGGTCTGAGGGTCTCACTTGACAAAACCGAGGCCCTCCTTTTTCATGGCCCACGTCGAGGTCCCCCCCGAGGAGCACACATCAGTGTGTCTGGGGTTGCCGTGCCGGTGCAGGCCCAAATAAAATATTTGGGTCTGCATCTCGATTCAAAGTGGAATTTCGGGCCACACTTTGCCCAGCTCGTCCCGAGGCTCGTCAAGTCGGCCGCGGCGCTGGGAAGGCTTCTGCCGAACACTGGCGGTCCTGGGTCGTTGTGCCGGCGTCTGTACATCGGCATCCTGCGGTCCATGGCACTGTATGGTGCCCCTATCTGGTCGGAGTCCCTCACCGCCCGCAACAGAGCCCTCCTGCGTCGACCGCAGAGGGTCATCGCGGTAAGGGCTATTAGGGGCTACCGTACTGTATCCTGGACTGCGGCAACACTGCTGGCGGGCGACCCCCCTTGGGCACTGGTGGCGGAAGCGTTGGCAGAAATATACCGGTTCCGCGCCACATCGCGAGTCAACGGCGAGCGAGTCTCCACAAGGGGATTGGGCAAAGTTCAGGAAGTGGCCCAAAGGAAAGTCATCCGGCGGTGGAGGGAGGATCTAGAGTCCCCCGTAGCAGGGCGGGGGACTGTGGAGGCGGTTGCGCCGCATCTCCACCGCTGGCTCAGGAGAAGGCACGGCAGCCTTACATTTAGGATGGTGCAGGTGCTTACCGGACATGGGGTCTTCGGTAAGTACCTGCACAAAATTGGAAGAGAAGAGGCCCCAGGATGCCATGAGTGTGGCGCGCTAATCGACGATGCGCGCCACACACTAGAAGTATGCCCCGCCTGGGGGCCTCAGCGCCACGTCCTGTCAACGGACATGGGAACAGCGGACCTGTCGTTGTCGACCATCATCTCGAAGATGCTCGGCAGCGACAGCTGTTGGTCGTCGATGGCCTCCTCCTTTGAGGCTGTCATTACAAGGAAGGAGGCCGCGGAGCGGGCACGCGAGGCACTTGCGTCCGCAGACTCGCTCCGCCGGCGGCGACCAGGGAGGAGGAGACGCCGTTATGCGCTCCTCCTTCCACCGCCCTGAATGATGACAGTACGTGGCCAGACGGCCAAGCGTTGGGGTGTCGGGGATAGAATGTCATCAGACGATCTCTCCGGCACCTCGTAAAAGCGCGGAAGGGGCCGCTGTGGTTTTAGTGGGTATTTCGGTCACTTCTGTGGCCGGCGAGTCCCACACACACTCCCCTGTCTGTAACCGGCGGGGGATAGTGCGTAAATGCATTTCCACAGCGTGAAAAAAAAAAAAAATAAAAAAAAAAAAAAGGGAGTGCAGACCCCCGGCTTCGGCCCCAAAGGGGCGGAGCGGCCCGACGACCCCGGCCGCTCCCGCCCCTAGCGCGACCCGATCGCCCGCCAGCGTGGAGGAGGTAATGGATACGGCCCACTAATGGCGGCCGAATCTTACCACCTCCTGCAGGCCAACCTCAACCACGCCGCCGAGGCACAGGACGTTTTCCTGCAAGCCATGGCGGAGTGGTTGATCGGTGCAGCCGTAGCCGCGGAACCGTACGTGGTGCCTGACCGGCCCAATTGGCTGGGCAGTAGTGACGGCTCTGTGGCAATCGTCGCCTCCACGTCGTGGCATTCCCCGCTTTTGTTGCTCAAGGACAGAGGCGATGGGTATGTCGCGGCGGAATGGGGAGAGGTTACGTTATTTGGTGTCTACTTCTCCCCTAACAGGAGCGCGACGGATTTCGGGGCCTTCCTCACCATCCTGGGGGCCTCGATACGGCGACTGGCACCGCGCCAAGTCTTCGTTCTGGGGGACTACAACGCCAAGTCCACGGCGTGGGGGTCCCCCAGGACGAATGACCGCGGGCGGGCGGTCGAAGAGTGGGCGGCGGCACTGGGCCTCTGTTTGCTGAACAGGGGCTCGGTGCAAACGTGCGTGCGGCAGCAGGGCGGGTCGATAGTGGACTTGCCGTTCGCTAGCCCTAATGTCGCAGCACGTGTGAGGAGCTGGTGCGTCCAGGAGGAGGTTGAGACCCTATCCGACCACCGATACATCCGGATAGGGGTCTCCCGGACCCTCCTGCAGCCCAGCAGGGGTCACACAGCGGACGGAGCTCCCGCGTTTCCGCGGTGGGCTGTGGGTCGATTGGATCGGGACCTGTTGGCGGAGGCAGCCATCGTTCAGTCGTGGCTGTCCTCACCGCCCCAGGCGGACGGGGTGGATGCCGAGGCTGGCCGCATCCGCTGTGCGTTAACGCAGATCTGCGATGCGGCCATGCCCCGTGTGCGGCGTCTGCCCCCGAAGAGTGCGGTCCCCTGGTGGTCCCGAGAATTGGCAGACCTTCGGGCCGCGTGCATACGTGCCCGGAGGGTCTACACCCGCAGCCGAGCGCGTCACCGCGACGCTGAGCGAGAGGGCCAGCTATCGTATATCGTATATCGTATAGGCTTACCGCAGTGCGCGGTCTGCCTTCAGGCTGGCCGTCCGTACCGCCAAGGACGTTAGTCGGCGGGAGATGCTGGACAGTCTCGAGCGTGACCCCTGGGGTCGCCCCTACCTCGCGGCCCTGAACAAGCTCCGCGGGCGGGGCCCCCCCCTCACCGAGACTCTCCAGCCCAGCCTCCTCACCAGAGTTGTCGAGGACCTCTTTCCACGGCGGGCGGAGCACACGCCCCCGGTCATGGCTTCGCCGGACAGCGACCGGGAGTCCGAAGATGAAAGTGCTCCGCCCATCACGGAGCCGGAAATGGGGGCGGCAGTGGCGCGTATGCGAGTGAAATCCACCGCCCCCGGGCCCGACGGTATTCCGAACCGTGCGCTGGCCCTGGTCCTCGAGCACCTGGGACCACGCCTCAGGGGACTGTTCGACGCCTGTTTGACGTCCGGGCAGTTCCCTGGATGCTGGAAAGAGGGGAGGCTGGTTCTCCTGCCGAAGCCGGGACGGTCTCCCGAGTCGGCCTCGGCCTACAGGCCCATCGTGCTGCTCGATGATGCGGGCAAGCTGCTGGAGAGGGTGTTGGCTGCCCGCATCGAGCGGCACCTCGTCGGGGTCGGGCCCGATTTGTCGGACGCCCAGTTTGGTTTTCGGAGAGGGTGTTCGACGATTGCGGCCCTTCTGCGCCTGAAGGCCGTGGTAGCGGAGGCCGTCACCGGCGGAGGAGTCCTGTTGGCGGTGTCCCTGGACATCGCCAACGCCTTCAACAGTCTGCCATTCAGCTGCATCAGGGAGGGGCTGAGATATCACGGGGTGCCCGTGTACCTCAGGCGGCTGGTGGCAGACTACTTGGAGGGGCGCAGCGTCCTCTACGTTGACCGAGTAGGGGACGTTGTGCGAACGCCCATGACATGCGGTGTCCCACAGGGGTCGGTTCTGGGTCCGACCCTGTGGAACATCGGCTACGACTGGGCGTTGAGAGGAAGCCTCCCACCCGGGCTGGGTGTAATTTGCTACGCCAACGATACACTCGTCACAGCCCGGGGTGGGACGCTAGAGGAGGCGGCACGCCTGGCAACTCTCGGCACCGAGGAGATTGTCAGGCGGATCGAAGCGCTGGGGTTGAGGGTAGCCCTGGAAAAGACGGAGGCCCTTTTGTTCCATGGCCTCCGTACCGCCGGGCCTCCCGCCGGCGCTTCGATCACCGTAAAGTCGGTCACCATCAGCATCCAGGCCCACATGAAGTACTTGGGCCTGGTGCTCGACGGGCATTTTTGGTTCCGGTAGCATCTCCATCGAATTGTTCCCCGGCTTGTCGGCGCGGCGTCCGCCCTTTCGCGGCTGATGCCGAATGTGGGTGGACCCAGCGCTACGTGCCGACAGCTGTATGTGGGGGTGATCCGGTCGATGGCCCTGTACGGCGCACCGGTGTGGGCGGGGTCCCTGACCGTCCGTCTTAGGGCCCTCCTGTGGCGACCACAGAGGGTCATGGCGATCAGGGCCATACGGGGTTACCGCACGGTGGCAACCGAGGCAGCGTGCCTCCTGGCCGGAACTCCCCCGTGGGACCTGGAGGCGGAGATGCTCGCGGAAATTTATCGGCGGGTGTCGGAGACGCGCGCCCGCGGCGGCATGGTCTCCATCAAAGAGATCACCGCCTGGCGGGTCGACGCCCGCCGTGTAGTCATTGCCCGTTGGGCAGTTCGGCTGGAGAGTCCTCGGTACGGTGTCAGGACCGTCGAGGCCCTCCGGCCGGTGCTGATGGAGTGGTTGGAGCGGACGCACGGGATGCTTTCCTTCCGACTGGTGCAGGTGCTGACGGGGCACGGTTGCTTCGGGAAGTACCTGCACAAGATTGTCAGGAGGGAGAGCACTCCGTCCTGCCACCACTGCAGTTGCGACGAGGACACGGCGCAGCACACGCTCGAGGAGTGTGCTGCATGGGAGGCGGATCGCCGTGAACTCGTCGCAATTATCGGTGCCGCCCTGGCGCTGCCGACCATCGCCAGGGAGATGCTCGTCAGCGTCAGGAACTGGGACGCGGTTGCCGCCTTCTGTGAGGCCGTAATCTCACGGAAGGAGGCGGCGGATCGTGTGCGAGTAGAGCTCCTATTCGGCGACACGTTCCGCCGCCGGCGACTCGGGCGGCGCAGGCGCGAGTATCTGCGCCTAATGCCGCCCTAGCCGAGGCCGCGGGTGATTGGACCGGGGAATTGTCCGTCACCCGCAGAGAGGCTGACCGCGCGACGGCGACCGACGTCCCAGGACGTCGAGAGGTGAGGTTACCCGAAAGGGTATTCCGTTGGGCCGACCACTGACGACAAGTCACATCTGCTCCGGTGGTCGGCCCAACAACGAGGTGACGTGGGTATGGGTGGGTTATGGGCCCGCGCGCGGTCTTTTCATCGCCCCGGAGGGACTGGACCGCGCGTGCGCTTACCATAGCACACAAAAAAAAAAAAAAAAAAAAAGAGAGACTCAGTGAGTTTGACTGTTGTTTTTATTTTTTTTTCTTACTAGATATAAAACTGTGCAGAACATGTTTTGTAAGAACTAGCTCCCGTGTGATGTACTTCGAACCACAAGATAGGTGGTAATATAATTCAAACGATTATGGCTGGACCAGATCAGATCCCACAAGCGGCACCCGATCACGAGGTAACTACTAGAGCAGCCATCACTCCCCTCAACCACTATGGAGGGAAGGGAGAGACCCGCTCCACGCAGCTACCGCAAGAAGATCGTTCTGTGAGTATGACCAACACCACAATATGTTACAAACGGTGAAAATACAAATTTTCGTTAGGCAGAACACGCTACGCTTTACAATGAAAATTAAAAAAAGTTTATTTAAAATAACAAGGAAATTGGTGAATGAGGAGCTGCTCACAGCCAATCGGTATTATTATCTACATAAGTCGAGATTTTATAATAAGCTTTTTATAAAGTCTATTGTTGATGGCTTTTATAAACTTTTTCATAGGCAGGTCTCGGATATCTTTAGGTAATCTATTGTAGAAGCATATTTTTTTTTATTTTTTATTTTATTTATTTAGGAAAACAAACGGTTACATACTAAATTTTACAATAAAGTGTAAGCTGAATAAATATGATACAAATATGTAGCCAATAGCATTTTCCACATGATACCTAAGCATTTAGCAGTGCGAATATGCAATCAGTAGACAAATAAAAATTCAAATCCAACACCATTACAGAGAATATAAGAAATCGTCAAGTGCTGTAATACATTAACGTAACAGTTATATGACTTACATACCATATCCATAGTAGTATAAGATATGCTGTAATACACTAAAAATATTGATCACAATTTACACGTTTGTACTTTTTCAGATACAAGTGCCTTGAATTTTGCTGCCGATGATGCAAACATATCCATGCTACCAAAGTATTGATTATAATTATTAGTAATTCTGCGTAAAGGTGCCCGTAAAACCGCGTTAGAGCGACTAGTGCTAACAGCAAAAAGATGTCGCACTCGCACAACACGACTTATTGTCGTTCTGGGTACAAAATAACTAACTCTGTTACAAATTTCAGTACAATCATATGTATTGTGACATAAATCAAACAAAAACATTGTGTCTAAAATAATACGTCTTGTTTTTAGATTAGGTATATTATATTTCTTTAATAAATTATCATATGAGAGATAACTACGAAAACAGCGGTAGTGCAGGGCTTTCAGAAACTTTCTTTGAATTAATTCGATTTTTTCGGTATATTTCTTATAAAAGGGGTTCCACACTGGTACTGCACACTCAAGTTATGACCTAATCAAAGACTTAAACAAATATAAATAGGTAGAGGGGCGAACAAACTCTTTCGCAGACCTCATTACAAACCCGAACATAGGGTAAGCTTTCATTACAATGTTTTGAATATGAGCATCGAGGTGTAATTTATTATCCAAAATGATACCAAGGTCACGAACAGCGGATCGTCTTAATAAAGTGGTATTATCTATTGCATAAGAGTAGTAAAGAACGTTTTTATTTTTAGTGAAACTTACACAGTGGCATTTAACAATGCTCAGAAATAGCTTATTTATTTTACAATATTGAGCAAGCCTGTCGAGATCTTCTTGTAATAATATACAATCTTTATAATTTTGAATAGGTCTGAAAATTTTTAAGTCATCGGCGTATAACAGAAATTTTGAATTATGAAAACATATATTTATATCGTTAATAAATAACACAAATAACAGTGGCCCCAGAATGGATCCTTGTGGTACGCCGGAAGTGACACTTTGTGTACGAGAAGAGAAACCGTTAATTACTACTCTTTGAGTTCTATTAGAAATGTAAGATGTAAACCATCTTAATAAGTCACCTCGTATGCCGTTAAATGCAATCTTATGTAGCAACAACTTATGATCAACTTTATCGAATGCCTTTTGGAAATCGGTATATACAGTATCTACCTGAACGCGAGAGTCCATATTATTGAACAAAGTGTCGATAAAAGCCACCAAGTTGGTTGTAGTTGATCTACGTTTCACAAAACCGTGTTGTTGCTCTATAATACAGCTGTGTAAAACGGATTTCAAAAAGTTTCGGCATCGCAGACAATATTGATATAGGGCGGTAATTTTCGACATTAAACCTAGATTCCGTTTTGTAAACCGGTGTTATATTCGCACGCTTCCATACTTCTGGAAAAGTTCCCTCAGTAATGGATTGATTGAATATTATTTGTAAAGGTAAACAAAGATTTTTTGCAGTATTTTTCAGAAAAATTGTGGGTATACCATCAGGACCTGGTCCCTTCGACGTGTCTAAATTATTAAGTGCTTTAAGAACATCAGTAATACTAAAACGATATTTACTAATAATGCTACACTTGTCAGAGCACCCTACATCTACTGTAGCTTCGCAATTTGAGGTTGATGGCTCATACACAGAGTTAAAATATCTGAAAACATGTTACAAATACCAGCAGGGTCACACGAAGATACACTGTGATATTTCATAGCAGAGGGGATGCCATAGTTAGATTTACGATTAGATATATATGTCCAAAAATATTTAACATTGGTGCGAATGCCCTCTTCGACAGAGTTTATATATTGGCTATAGCAATTTTTACATTCCGTGCGGAACCTGGCTCTGTATAAGGAAAATTGTTCATAGTCAGATATATTATGATATTTTGCCACTTAATCCAGGCTTTAGCCTTATTTCGAAACATTCGTATTAATGAAGAAGAAAACCATAACGGAAACCTATTTGGCCGGGATTTGTACAATGGAACATATGACCTTATGATACTGAAAATTGTGTCATATAAGACATTCAACGATTCATCTACGGGTTCTCCGTTTCCAATCTTATCACGCCAGCAAATCTCACTAAGCTTTTGGTTTATTACTGTATAGTCAGCCTTATAATAGTTAGACTTCTGTATAGTCTTTCGGTTAATAGGGGCATAGTATACATTATATGGTGATACCATATACATAAAAGGCGGATGATATGAGTCAAGAGGTAATAAGTAGTCAGCTGGCGCGTATATTGAGGCTTCGTTATTACTGATAACGAGGTCCAGCAACTTATTCTTAAGATTCTTAATGGTGTTATATTGGTGAGCATTAAGATAAGACATAAATATACTCAAATGATCACAAAGTAGCGAATGACCCACACAGGTATGTTTTGATGTATCATCTTCACAAATCACCCAATCAATTTCCGGCAAATTAAAATCTCCCAGCAAATAGAAACGCTCCACATTGAAACTATCAAGCAAAGGGCACATTAAGTCAAAGAATTGGGCATACACATATTCGGGGGTTCTGGGTGGTATGTAAACAGCACTTACAGTGCAGTTTTTACCCTTGGTAGATCCAGGCAAAATTGCAATAACAAATTCAATGTTCGAATATAAAGTACTATTAAGTTCAAAACGCACTGATCGCAAACTCTTTAGAATTGCAATAAGAACGCCACCACCATCCCTCTTATTGGTAGCTGCACGATCACGATCGCATCGGTATACGATGTAACGGGGGTCAATAAATTCATTATCACAGATTTCAGGAGTTAGCCAAGTTTCAGTTAACACTATAATATCATAACAGTTTGATAATATATTCACATATAGAAAATGTAATTTAGTGCGGATCCCTCTACAATTCTGGTAGTAAATGAGTAAATTATCAATCATTTTTGTTCACTACAACAACACAATGGAATACTAAAGCAGCACTACACAATTTCATTAGCAAATTGGCAGAACTATTTATCAGCAGATGATATCTAATTTTAAAATGTATCATAGAATAGACTAACAGTACAATAATCAAATTATTCTTATATAAACACACTATATTGGGCACATAAAATGTAAGTGTATTGTTGTCACAGGTGGCCATAGGGGAAGGACCCTGCTGGTCAAACACTTTGCCTTCGGCATTAAAATGGCCCCTCTCTTCTATATTAGTTATAAAATACAAAGCATGTATATACAAATATATTATACAGGTCATGTAGATGTTTAATATCCACATATGTACAGCATAGGCATTACTAGATAGCATGGACATTATTTGCATGGTACTTGAATACAATGAGGCAAATGCAATTATGTAGTTGAGAGTAAATATAAGCAACCATTCTATAATACACTCATTAGATCCCAGGCACAAATTAATAATTTTACTTTTAATATTGAAATATAGTAATACATAAATCTCCATCAAAACACTCATAAAAGACTGCACAAAATTAGTATCAGTGATATATGATAAGCATGTTCTCTGGCACACATTACAAGGCACAAACAGACATATGATATTCATATTATTATATATCATGACACAAACTTTAGATATAAAATAGAAGAAAATTATAAATGGCTGCATTATATGGTAATCGATATCATAGAACATGCAATATCCAATGCACAACATATTCATCACTATAATAATTATCCTTGCACTGTAGATATTTAGCAATACACAAACCACAATGCCAGTGTTTATAGTAGCTATAGCTGTATGTAGAATATAATAATTAATAAAATAGAAAGTGCATTTTCTGAAGCACATATTTACCAATAATTCACACTTATAACACAATGTTAGCATAACACAAAGTACATTCTCAGACTTCACAGTGAAAATGAATATCTGTGTAATACAAAATAGTATTAATACCTTCAGACACATATCTTCCAGGGAAACAATTTTGTACTTAAATAAATATGGTATATAAGTATTATAAACAAAATTACAATCAATACCAGAGTATGAACTTGGCAAATTAAATATAACAAATATTATAGCGTTGTAAATATATTCACAATGTATTATTGAATATGTAGAACTACCTCCAATTATTTCCCTTATGTGGTTCATTATATACTGCCAGCAAGATATAAGGGATACAGCAGTATACATGCAATATCTTGATAACAGACTATCAATATGCATTATCAGCAGAGACAATATAAGATTTAAGATACATGCAAAAAAATACATCTTTAAGCATAAGCAATTGCCATCGAACCCTGTATCCATAATATAAGCAAGGATATTGCCTTTCATTTTAGGTTTCATTTGTATAAGCAGAGTTGGCCCTAATTTTAGCAACATCTTGTAAAGATTTAATAGCAATAGATTGACAGCCTTCTTTCTCACGGGCAAGTATGGTCCCATGCTTGACCCATAGAAACTTATAATTACACTTCCTGGCTGCTTCTCGACACTCCCTGAACAACTGTTTACTCTTGAGGGTCAGATGTTCATGCATATAGATGGGTGAAGATGTACCCGAAATACCCAGCGATGCAGTAGTGAGGCCCTTATTTAAACAATAAGCACTGAGAACATTATCACGCAGTAATCGAGATGAGAGTTTCACAATAACATTCTTAGTGAGAACATTATCACGCAGTAATCGAGATGAGAGTTTCACAATAACATTCTTAGTGAGAACATTATCACGCAGTAATAGAGATGAGAGTTTCACAATAACATTCTTAGTGAGAACATTATCACGCAGTAATCGAGATGAGAGTTTCACAATAACATTCTTAGTGAGAACATTATCACGCAGTAATAGAGATGAGAGTTTCACAATAACATTCTTAGTGAGAACATTATCACGCAGTAATCGAGATGAGAGTTTCACAATAACATTCTTAGTGAGAACATTATCACGCAGTAATCGAGATGAGAGTTTCACAATAACATTCTTAGTGAGAACATTATCACGCAGTAATCGAGATGAGAGTTTCACAATAACATTCTTAGTGAGAACATTATCACGCAGTAATCGAGATGAGAGTTTCACAATAACATTCTTAGTGAGAACATTATCACGCAGTAATCGAGATGAGAGTTTCACAATAACATTCTTAGTGAGAACATTATCACGCAGTAATCGAGATGAGAGTTTCACAATAACATTCTTAGTGAGAACATTATCACGCATTAATCGAGATGAGAGTTTCACAATAACATTCTTAGTGAGAACATTATCACGCAGTAATCGAGATGAGAGTTTCACAATAACATTCTTAGTGAGAACATTATCACGCAGTAATCGAGATGAGAGTTTCACAATAACATTCTTACTGAGAACATTATCACGCAGTAATCGAGATGAGAGTTTCACAATAACATTCTTAGTGAGAACATTATC
Organism: Lymantria dispar; assembly: GCA_032191425.1. Taxonomy (NCBI): domain Eukaryota; kingdom Metazoa; phylum Arthropoda; class Insecta; order Lepidoptera; family Erebidae; genus Lymantria; species Lymantria dispar. The sequence continues at coordinate 31,906,427 of CM063455.1, forward strand.
ACGCAGTAATAGAGATGAGAGTTTCACAATAACATTCTTAGTGAGAACATTATCACGCAGTAATCGAGATGAGAGTTTCACAATAACATTCTTAGTGAGAACATTATCACGCAGTAATAGAGATGAGAGTTTCACAATAACATTCTTAGTGAGAACATTATCACGCAGTAATCGAGATGAGAGTTTCACAATAACATTCTTAGTGAGAACATTATCACGCAGTAATAGAGATGAGAGTTTCACAATAACATTCTTAGTGAGAACATTATCACGCAGTAATCGTGATGAGAGTTTCACAATAACATTCTTAGTGAGAACATTATCACGCAGTAATAGAGATGAGAGTTTCACAATAACATTCTTAGTGAGAACATTATCACGCAGTAATCGAGATGAGAGTTTCACAATAACATTCTTAGTGAGAACATTATCACGCAGTAATCGAGATGAGAGTTTCACAATAACATTCTTAGTGAGAACATTATCACGCAGTAATAGAGATGAGAGTTTCACAATAACATTCTTAGTGAGAACATTATCACGCAGTAATCGAGATGAGAGTTTCACAATAACATTCTTAGTGAGAACATTATCACGCAGTAATCGAGATGAGAGTTTCACAATAACATTCTTAGTGAGAACATTATCACGCAGTAATCGAGATGAGAGTTTCACAATAACATTCTTAGTGAGAACATTATCACGCAGTAATCGAGATGAGAGTTTCACAATAACATTCTTAGTGAGAACATTATCACGCAGTAATAGAGATGAGAGTTTCACAATAACATTCTTAGTGAGAACATTATCACGCAGTAATCGAGATGAGAGTTTCACAATAACATTCTTAGTGAGAACATTATCACGCAGTAATCGAGATGAGAGTTTCACAATAACATTCTTAGTGAGAACATTATCACGCAGTAATCGAGATGAGAGTTTCACAATAACATTCTTAGTGAGAACATTATCACGCAGTAATCGAGATGAGAGTTTCACAATAACATTCTTAGTGAGAACATTATCACGCAGTAATAGAGATGAGAGTTTCACAATAACATTCTTAGTGAGAACATTATCACGCAGTAATCGAGATGAGAGTTTCACAATAACATTCTTAGTGAGAACATTATCACGCAGTAATAGAGATGAGAGTTTCACAATAACATTCTTAGTGAGAACATTATCACGCAGTAATCGAGATGAGAGTTTCACAATAACATTCTTAGTGAGAACATTATCACGCAGTAATAGAGATGAGAGTTTCACAATAACATTCTTAGTGAGAACATTATCACGCAGTAATCGAGATGAGAGTTTCACAATAACATTCTTAGTGAGAACATTATCACGCAGTAATCGAGATGAGAGTTTCACAATAACATTCTTAGTGAGAACATTATCACGCAGTAATAGAGATGAGAGTTTCACAATAACATTCTTAGTGAGAACATTATCACGCAGTAATCGAGATGAGAGTTTCACAATAACATTCTTAGTGAGAACATTATCACGCAGTAATCGAGATGAGAGTTTCACAATAACATTCTTAGTGAGAACATTATCACGCAGTAATAGAGATGAGAGTTTCACAATAACATTCTTAGTGAGAACATTATCACGCAGTAATAGAGATGAGAGTTTCACAATAACATTCTTAGTGAGAACATTATCACGCAGTAATAGAGATGAGAGTTTCACAATAACATTCTTAGTGAGAATATTATCACGCAGTAATCGAGATGAGAGTTTCACAATAACATTCTTAGTGAGAACATTATCACGCAGTAATAGAGATGAGAGTTTCACAATAACATTCTTAGTGAGAACATTATCACGCAGTAATCGAGATGAGAGTTTCACAATAACATTCTTAGTGAGAACATTATCACGCAGTAATAGAGATGAGAGTTTCACAATAACATTCTTAGTGAGAACATTATCACGCAGTAATCGAGATGAGAGTTTCACAATAACATTCTTAGTGAGAACATTATCACGCAGTAATCGAGATGAGAGTTTCACAATAACATTCTTAGTGAGAACATTATCACGCAGTAATAGAGATGAGAGTTTCACAATAACATTCTTAGTGAGAACATTATCACGCAGTAATCGAGATGAGAGTTTCACAATAACATTCTTAGTGAGAACATTATCACGCAGTAATCGAGATGAGAGTTTCACAATAACATTCTTAGTGAGAACATTATCACGCAGTAATCGAGATGAGAGTTTCACAATAACATTCTTAGTGAGAACATTATCACGCAGTAATCGAGATGAGAGTTTCACAATAACATTCTTAGTGAGAACATTATCACGCAGTAATAGAGATGAGAGTTTCACAATAACATTCTTAGTGAGAACATTATCACGCAGTAATCGAGATGAGAGTTTCACAATAACATTCTTAGTGAGAACATTATCACGCAGTAATCGAGATGAGAGTTTCACAATAACATTCTTAGTGAGAACATTATCACGCAGTAATAGAGATGAGAGTTTCACAATAACATTCTTAGTGAGAACATTATCACGCAGTAATCGAGATGAGAGTTTCACAATAACATTCTTAGTGAGAACATTATCACGCAGTAATAGAGATGAGAGTTTCACAATAACATTCTTAGTGAGAACATTATCACGCAGTAATCGAGATGAGAGTTTCACAATAACATTCTTAGTGAGAACATTATCACGCAGTAATCGAGATGAGAGTTTCACAATAACATTCTTAGTGAGAACATTATCACGCAGTAATAGAGATGAGAGTTTCACAATAACATTCTTAGTGAGAACATTATCACGCAGTAATCGAGATGAGAGTTTCACAATAACATTCTTAGTGAGAACATTATCACGCAGTAATAGAGATGAGAGTTTCACAATAACATTCTTAGTGAGAACATTATCACGCAGTAATCGAGATGAGAGTTTCACAATAACATTCTTAGTGAGAACATTATCACGCAGTAATAGAGATGAGAGTTTCACAATAACATTCTTAGTGAGAACATTATCACGCAGTAATCGAGATGAGAGTTTCACAATAACATTCTTAGTGAGAACATTATCACGCAGTAATCGAGATGAGAGTTTCACAATAACATTCTTAGTGAGAACATTATCACGCAGTAATAGAGATGAGAGTTTCACAATAACATTCTTAGTGAGAACATTATCACGCAGTAATCGAGATGAGAGTTTCACAATAACATTCTTAGTGAGAACATTATCACGCAGTAATCGAGATGAGAGTTTCACAATAACATTCTTAGTGAGAACATTATCACGCAGTAATAGAGATGAGAGTTTCACAATAACATTCTTAGTGAGAACATTATCACGCAGTAATAGAGATGAGAGTTTCACAATAACATTCTTAGTGAGAACATTATCACGCAGTAATCGAGATGAGAGTTTCACAATAACATTCTTAGTGAGAACATTATCACGCAGTAATCGAGATGAGAGTTTCACAATAACATTCTTAGTGAGAACATTATCACGCAGTAATCGAGATGAGAGTTTCACAATAACATTCTTAGTGAGAACATTATCACGCAGTAATCGAGATGAGAGTTTCACAATAACATTCTTAGTGAGAACATTATCACGCAGTAATAGAGATGAGAGTTTCACAATAACATTCTTAGTGAGAACATTATCACGCAGTAATCGAGATGAGAGTTTCACAATAACATTCTTAGTGAGAACATTATCACGCAGTAATAGAGATGAGAGTTTCACAATAACATTCTTAGTGAGAACATTATCACGCAGTAATCGAGATGAGAGTTTCACAATAACATTCTTAGTGAGAACATTATCACGCAGTAATCGAGATGAGAGTTTCACAATAACATTCTTAGTGAGAACATTATCACGCAGTAATCGAGATGAGAGTTTCACAATAACATTCTTAGTGAGAACATTATCACGCAGTAATCGAGATGAGAGTTTCACAATAACATTCTTAGTGAGAACATTATCACGCAGTAATCGAGATGAGAGTTTCACAATAACATTCTTAGTGAGAACATTATCACGCAGTAATCGAGATGAGAGTTTCACAATAACATTCTTAGTGAGAACATTATCACGCAGTAATCGAGATGAGAGTTTCACAATAACATTCTTAGTGAGAACATTATCACGCAGTAATAGAGATGAGAGTTTCACAATAACATTCTTAGTGAGAACATTATCACGCAGTAATCGAGATGAGAGTTTCACAATAACATTCTTAGTGAGAACATTATCACGCAGTAATCGAGATGAGAGTTTCACAATAACATTCTTAGTGAGAACATTATCACGCAGTAATAGAGATGAGAGTTTCACAATAACATTCTTAGTGAGAACATTATCACGCAGTAATCGAGATGAGAGTTTCACAATAATATTCTTAGTGAGAACATTATCACGCAGTAATAGAGATGAGAGTTTCACAATAACATTCTTAGTGAGAACATTATCACGCAGTAATCGAGATGAGAGTTTCACAATAACATTCTTAGTGAGAACATTATCACGCAGTAATAGAGATGAGAGTTTCACAATAACATTCTTAGTGAGAACATTATCACGCAGTAATCGAGATGAGAGTTTCACAATAACATTCTTAGTGAGAACATTATCACGCAGTAATAGAGATGAGAGTTTCACAATAACATTCTTAGTGAGAACATTATCACGCAGTAATCGAGATGAGAGTTTCACAATAACATTCTTAGTGAGAACATTATCACGCAGTAATCGAGATGAGAGTTTCACAATAACATTCTTAGTGAGAACATTATCACGCAGTAATCGAGATGAGAGTTTCACAATAACATTCTTAGTGAGAACATTATCACGCAGTAATCGAGATGAGAGTTTCACAATAACATTCTTAGTGAGAACATTATCACGCAGTAATAGAGATGAGAGTTTCACAATAACATTCTTAGTGAGAACATTATCACGCAGTAATCGAGATGAGAGTTTCACAATAACATTCTTAGTGAGAACATTATCACGCAGTAATCGAGATGAGAGTTTCACAATAACATTCTTAGTGAGAACATTATCACGCAGTAATCGAGATGAGAGTTTCACAATAACATTCTTAGTGAGAACATTATCACGCAGTAATAGAGATGAGAGTTTCACAATAACATTCTTAGTGAGAACATTATCACGCAGTAATAGAGATGAGAGTTTCACAATAACATTCTTAGTGAGAACATTATCACGCAGTAATCGAGATGAGAGTTTCACAATAACATTCTTAGTGAGAACATTATCACGCAGTAATAGAGATGAGAGTTTCACAATAACATTCTTAGTGAGAACATTATCACGCAGTAATCGAGATGAGAGTTTCACAATAACATTCTTAGTGAGAACATTATCACGCAGTAATCGAGATGAGAGTTTCACAATAACATTCTTAGTGAGAACATTATCACGCAGTAATCGAGATGAGAGTTTCACAATAACATTCTTAGTGAGAACATTATCACGCAGTAATCGAGATGAGAGTTTCACAATAACATTCTTAGTGAGAACATTATCACGCAGTAATAGAGATGAGAGTTTCACAATAACATTCTTAGTGAGAACATTATCACGCAGTAATCGAGATGAGAGTTTCACAATAACATTCTTAGTGAGAACATTATCACGCAGTAATAGAGATGAGAGTTTCACAATAACATTCTTAGTGAGAACATTATCACGCAGTAATCGAGATGAGAGTTTCACAATAACATTCTTAGTGAGAACATTATCACGCAGTAATAGAGATGAGAGTTTCACAATAACATTCTTAGTGAGAACATTATCACGCAGTAATCGAGATGAGAGTTTCACAATAACATTCTTAGTGAGAACATTATCACGCAGTAATCGAGATGAGAGTTTCACAATAACATTCTTAGTGAGAACATTATCACGCAGTAATCGAGATGAGAGTTTCACAATAACATTCTTAGTGAGAACATTATCACGCAGTAATCGAGATGAGAGTTTCACAATAACATTCTTAGTGAGAACATTATCACGCAGTAATCGAGATGAGAGTTTCACAATAACATTCTTAGTGAGAACATTATCACGCAGTAATCGAGATGAGAGTTTCACAATAACATTCTTAGTGAGAACATTATCACGCAGTAATCGAGATGAGAGTTTCACAATAACATTCTTAGTGAGAACATTATCACGCAGTAATCGAGATGAGAGTTTCACAATAACATTCTTAGTGAGAACATTATCACGCAGTAATAGAGATGAGAGTTTCACAATAACATTCTTAGTGAGAACATTATCACGCAGTAATAGAGATGAGAGTTTCACAATAACATTCTTAGTGAGAACATTATCACGCAGTAATCGAGATGAGAGTTTCACAATAACATTCTTAGTGAGAACATTATCACGCAGTAATCGAGATGAGAGTTTCACAATAACATTCTTAGTGAGAACATTATCACGCAGTAATAGAGATGAGAGTTTCACAATAACATTCTTAGTGAGAACATTATCACGCAGTAATCGAGATGAGAGTTTCACAATAACATTCTTAGTGAGAACATTATCACGCAGTAATCGAGATGAGAGTTTCACAATAACATTCTTAGTGAGAACATTATCACGCAGTAATAGAGATGAGAGTTTCACAATAACATTCTTAGTGAGAACATTATCACGCAGTAATAGAGATGAGAGTTTCACAATAACATTCTTAGTGAGAACATTATCACGCAGTAATCGAGATGAGAGTTTCACAATAACATTCTTAGTGAGAACATTATCACGCAGTAATCGAGATGAGAGTTTCACAATAACATACTTAGTGAGAACATTATCACGCAGTAATAGAGATGAGAGTTTCACAATAACATTCTTAGTGAGAACATTATCACGCAGTAATAGAGATGAGAGTTTCACAATAACATTCTTAGTGAGAACATTATCACGCAGTAATCGAGATGAGAGTTTCACAATAACATTCTTAGTGAGAACATTATCACGCAGTAATAGAGATGAGAGTTTCACAATAACATTCTTAGTGAGAACATTATCACGCAGTAATCGAGATGAGTGAGAACATTATCACGCAGTAATAGAGATGAGAGTTTCACAATAACATTCTTAGTGAGAACATTATCACGCAGTAATGGAGATGAGAGTTTCACAATAACATTCTTAGTGAGAACATTATCACGCAGTAATAGAGATGAGAGTTTCACAATAACATTCTTAGTGAGAACATTATCACGCAGTAATCGAGATGAGAGTTTCACAATAACATTCTTAGTGAGAACATTATCACGCAGTAATCGAGATGAGAGTTTCACAATAACATTCTTAGTGAGAACATTATCACGCAGTAATCGAGATGAGAGTTTCACAATAACATTCTTAGTGAGAACATTATCACGCAGTAATCGAGATGAGAGTTTCACAATAACATTCTTAGTGAGAACATTATCACGCAGTAATCGAGATGAGAGTTTCACAATAACATTCTTAGTGAGAACATTATCACGCAGTAATAGAGATGAGAGTTTCACAATAACATTCTTAGTGAGAACATTATCACGCAGTAATCGAGATGAGAGTTTCACAATAACATTCTTAGTGAGAACATTATCACGCAGTAATCGAGATGAGAGTTTCACAATAACATTCTTAGTGAGAACATTATCACGCAGTAATCGAGATGAGAGTTTCACAATAACATTCTTAGTGAGAACATTATCACGCAGTAATCGAGATGAGAGTTTCACAATAACATTCTTAGTGAGAACATTATCACGCAGTAATCGAGATGAGAGTTTCACAATAACATTCTTAGTGAGAACATTATCACGCAGTAATCGAGATGAGAGTTTCACAATAACATTCTTAGTGAGAACATTATCACGCAGTAATCGAGATGAGAGTTTCACAATAACATTCTTAGTGAGAACATTATCACGCAGTAATAGAGATGAGAGTTTCACAATAACATTCTTAGTGAGAACATTATCACGCAGTAATCGAGATGAGAGTTTCACAATAACATTCTTAGTGAGAACATTATCACGCAGTAATCGAGATGAGAGTTTCACAATAACATTCTTAGTGAGAACATTATCACGCAGTAATCGAGATGAGAGTTTCACAATAACATTCTTAGTGAGAACATTATCACGCAGTAATCGAGATGAGAGTTTCACAATAACATTCTTAGTGAGAACATTATCACGCAGTAATCGAGATGAGAGTTTCACAATAACATTCTTAGTGAGAACATTATCACGCAGTAATAGAGATGAGAGTTTCACAATAACATTCTTAGTGAGAACATTATCACGCAGTAATCGAGATGAGAGTTTCACAATAACATTCTTAGTGAGAACATTATCACGCAGTAATAGAGATGAGAGTTTCACAATAACATTCTTAGTGAGAACATTATCACGCAGTAATCGAGATGAGAGTTTCACAATAACATTCTTAGTGAGAACATTATCACGCAGTAATCGAGATGAGAGTTTCACAATAACATTCTTAGTGAGAACATTATCACGCAGTAATCGAGATGAGAGTTTCACAATAACATTCTTAGTGAGAACATTATCACGCAGTAATCGAGATGAGAGTTTCACAATAACATTCTTAGTGAGAACATTATCACGCAGTAATAGAGATGAGAGTTTCACAATAACATTCTTAGTGAGAACATTATCACGCAGTAATCGAGATGAGAGTTTCACAATAACATTCTTAGTGAGAACATTATCACGCAGTAATAGAGATGAGAGTTTCACAATAACATTCTTAGTGAGAACATTATCACGCAGTAATAGAGATGAGAGTTTCACAATAACATTCTTAGTGAGAACATTATCACGCAGTAATAGAGATGAGAGTTTCACAATAACATTCTTAGTGAGAACATTATCACGCAGTAATAGAGATGAGAGTTTCACAATAACATTCTTAGTGAGAACATTATCACGCAGTAAGTGAGATGAGAGTTTCACAATAACATTCTTAGTGAGAACATTATCACGCAGTAATCGAGATGAGAGTTTCACAATAACATTCTTAGTGAGAACATTATCACGCAGTAATAGAGATGAGAGTTTCACAATAACATTCTTAGTGAGAACATTATCACGCAGTAATAGAGATGAGAGTTTCACAATAACATTCTTAGTGAGAACATTATCACGCAGTAATCGAGATGAGAGTTTCACAATAACATTCTTAGTGAGAACATTATCACGCAGTAATAGAGATGAGAGTTTCACAATAACATTCTTAGTGAGAACATTATCACGCAGTAATAGAGATGAGAGTTTCACAATAACATTCTTAGTGAGAACATTATCACGCAGTAATAGAGATGAGAGTTTCACAATAACATTCTTAGTGAGAACATTATCACGCAGTAATAGAGATGAGAGTTTCACAATAACATTCTTAGTGAGAACATTATCACGCAGTAAGTGAGATGAGAGTTTCACAATAACATTCTTAGTGAGAACATTATCACGCAGTAATCGAGATGAGAGTTTCACAATAACATTCTTAGTGAGAACATTATCACGCAGTAATAGAGATGAGAGTTTCACAATAACATTCTTAGTGAGAACATTATCACGCAGTAATCGAGATGAGAGTTTCACAATAACATTCTTAGTGAGAACATTATCACGCAGTAATTGAGATGAGAGTTTCACAATAACATTTTTAGGTGCACGAGGAACACGGTGAATTGATATTATGTCTGCTTGCCCCATACTGCACTAAACATTGCCCCATCAATGATTTGCTTATTTTTTGCAGACGAGTAGTGTGTACAACTAATCTGTCCTTATCACGAGTATTCATGTCATGAATGTCACAATATCTTTTATAGTTAGCGATATTTTTTATGACATCCTTACTAATATTATAAATTCGAAAGGAAGTTTGTTTGTTTGTTTATTTGTTTGTTTGTTACGCTTTCACGCTTAAACTATGAAACCGATTGCAAAAATTCTTTCACCAATGGAAAGCTATAATATCAGGAAGTAACATAGGCTATATTTTATCCCGGTATTTCCATGGGAACGGGAACTACGCAGGTAAGGCGCCTGAAACCGAAGCGAAGCGAGGGCAGATTGCTAGTATAATATATTTTCGTATATATATATATATATATTGTGATACAACAGTTAGAATATTTATTTCTTTGAATTTCTCCCGAATTGAAATTCTTGGGCTTAGATTATAAACTGCACGGACAGCAGTTTTTTGAAAAACAAAGATTGTATTAAAGTCTGCGGAGCGTCTCCACAGCAATACATAGCCACAAGACAAGCCTGTGGCACTAAGGGATATAAACCACTCTACCTGTTTAGATATCGGTTAACATTTTAATATTTTATTTTACTGCGCAAGCCGCTGAGCTAAGCCTACTCGACAAATTTTAAATGTGTGTCAAGTTTCAATTTGTCTACAGTGGGAGGGCACTACCACTCTAGTCAGACGGGTTAGTTTTAGGTTTTATTTGGAGGTTTTTCTGTTGCATATATGTTAATAGTTGTCACCAAGTTTTTAAGACTACGCTCTCACTCCAGATGTGCGCCGTGTTACAATAAAATATATTGCGTCAATATCAATATAAAAAAGTAAACATTATCTACCCATAAAATCTGTTTACGGACGATAATAATAACGTGATAAAGAAAACATTTGATCAAATATTGCATACTTTTATGAATTGAATTGTTATTATCACTGAATTATCATTATTTTAATAAATAATTAGATAATACGAGGAGGGAGTTAATTGAATTTACAATTTATTTCGACATATTTACATTTATTTTTACTTGTTAATTCATATATTTTTTTACTTAAATTAGAGATAGATGTGTCGCAAGCTGAATGCTTAAGTCGATCGTGCCTCTCTGTCGCTTGTATTGCACGCTCGCTTGCACGCTCGGCTCAGGCGGAACGTGATATAATGAGTCATGCTTTTTCGTGCGTGCAGGCTGTGTTCATAGATTTATAAGACGTCTCCTGTAACCACGCTGATGGACCGACCCGACCCGACCCGACCCGACCCGACCCGACCGCACTGTACTCGCACCACACTAGATGTAGCCGACACACGACTATGTTATAACACAGTATCCACTCGCGTCACATTATACAAAGCGATATAGTGCCCGGTGGCGGCGGGTCGGCCCCGTCACCGCACCCCGCAGGCCCCACAGGGGCGGGGCGGGCGCGCGCCTCACTCATCTACATGATCAAATTACTTTATACCTTCCGTGAAATTAAAATTATAATTTACTGTATTTAGTAACAGTCTATGCTAAATGTATCATGATACTTACTTAGATACTAGCGTCTGGCCGCAGCTTTGATCGTGTGAAAATTGAATTAATTAATATATTACCGTGATAAAAGTATTGTATAAGTTGTCCTAGGACATATCGTCTGTCAATTGTCAGCATGTGATCGTGTAACAAACATGCAGACATGTTCACAAACGTTCACAGATGTAATATTATTGGCCAACCCAACAAGCGTACTTCACACTATTGTGACAATACGGTCACAAATACATCAATAAATTTCTTAGTTGCCGCCATGTACGAGTAGCTTTCTACTGAGTGGTTGAGGGGAGTGATGGCTGCTCTAGTAGTTAACTCGTGATCGGGTGCCGCTTGTGGAATCTGGTCCAGCCATAATCATTTGAATTATATTAAGTATCTTGCAGTTCGAAGGGCATCACACTGGAGCTAGGTCTTACGAAACATGTACACAAATTTATATTTAGTAAGAAGAAAATAAAAATTAAAATAATAGACAAGCCCGCTGAGTTTCTTGCGGGATCTTCTCAGTAGCAGTCGCGTTCCGATCCGGTGGTAGTTTATTTTTATTGGATAATTTAATTTTATTTTGTAAAATTGACAATATGTAAGTGCCCTCTCGGGGTCTATGCATAATAAATGATTTGAATTTGAATTTGAACTGGTGCAAGAATTTTTAAAATTGTTCAACTTACTGCGGTTTTAATTGCGTAGTTCTCGTTACCGTAACAATACCGGGTAATAGATGACCTACATGTGTGTTAGAGTACTACTCTAGTACTACTCTAGTACTACTCTAGTACTACTCTAGTACTACTCTAGTACTACTCTAGTACTACTCTAGTACTACTCTAGTACTACTCTAGTACTACTCTAGTACTACTCTAGTACTACTCTAGTACTACTCTAGCACTACTCTAGTACTACTCTAGTACTACTCTAGTACTACTCTAGCACTACTCTAGTACTACTCTAGTACTACTCTAGTACTACTCTAGTACTACTCTAGTACTACTCTAGCACTACTCTAGTACTACTCTAGTACTACTCTAGTACTACTCTAGTACTACTCTAGTACTACTCTAGCACTACTCTAGTACTACTCTAGCACTACTCTAGTACTACTCTAGTACCACTCTAGTACTACTCTAGTACTACTCTAGTACTACTCTAGTACTACTCTAGCACTACTCTAGTACTATTCTAGCACTACTCTAGTACTACTCTAGTACTACTCTAGTACTACTCTAGTACTACTCTAGTACTACTCTAGCACTACTCTAGTACTACTCTAGCACTACTCTAGTACTACTCTAGAACTACTCTAGTACCACTCTAGTACTACTCTAGTACTACTCTAGTACTACTCTAGTACTACTCTAGTACTACTCTAGTACTACTCTAGCACTACTCTAGTACTACTCTAGCACTACTCTAGTACTACTCTAGTACTACTCTAGTACTACTCTAGCACTACTCTAGTACTACTCTAGCACTACTCTAGTACTACTCTAGCACTACTCTAGTACTACTCTAGTACTACTCTAGTACTACTCTAGCACTACTCTAGTACTATTCTAGCACTACTCTAGTACTACTCTAGCACTACTCTAGTACTACTCTAGCACTACTCTAGTACTACTCTAGTACTACTCTAGTACTACTCTAGTACTACTCTAGCACTACTCTAGTACTACTCTAGTACTACTCTAGTACTACTCTAGTACTACTCTAGCACTACTCTAGTACTACTCTAGTACTACTCTAGTACTACTCTAGCACTACTCTAGTACTACTCTAGTACCACTCTAGTACTACTCTAGTACTACTCTAGTACTACTCTAGTACTACTCTAGTACTACTCTAGTTCTACTCTAGTACTACTCTAGTACTACTCTAGTACTACTCTAGTACTACTCTAGTACTACTCTAGCACTACTCTAGTACTACTCTAGCACTACTCTAGTACTACTCTAGCACTACTCTAGTACCACTCTAGTACTACTCTAGTACTACTCTAGTACTACTCTAGTACTACTCTAGTACTACTCTAGTACTACTCTAGTACTACTCTAGTACTACTCTAGCACTACTCTAGTACTATTCTAGCACTACTCTAGTACTACTCTAGCACTACTCTAGTACTACTCTAGCACTACTCTAGTACTACTCTAGTACTACTCTAGTACTACTCTAGTACTACTCTAGCACTACTCTAGTACTACTCTAGTACTACTCTAGCACTACTCTAGTACTACTCTAGCACTACTCTAGTACTACTCTAGCACTACTCTAGTACTACTCTAGTACCACTCTAGTACTACTCTAGTACTACTCTAGTACTACTCTAGTACTACTCTAGTACTACTCTAGTTCTACTCTAGTACTACTCTAGTACTACTCTAGTACTACTCTAGCACTACTCTAGTACTACTCTAGTACTACTCTAGTACTACTCTAGTACTACTCTAGTACTACTCTAGCACTACTCTAGTACTACTCTAGCACCACTCTAGTACTACTCTAGTACCACTCTAGTACTACTCTAGTACTACTCTAGTACTACTCTAGTACTACTCTAGTTCTACTCTAGTACTACTCTAGTACTACTCTAGTACTACTCTAGTACTACTCTAGTACTACTCTAGTACTACTCTAGCACTACTCTAGTACTACTCTAGCACTACTCTAGTACTACTCTAGCACTACTCTAGTACCACTCTAGTACTACTCTAGTACTACTCTAGTACTACTCTAGTACTACTCTAGTACTACTCTAGTACTACTCTAGTACTACTCTAGTACTACTCTAGTACTACTCTAGCACTACTCTAGTACTACTCTAGCACTACTCTAGTACTACTCTAGTACTACTCTAGTACTACTCTAGCACTACTCTAGTACTACTCTAGCACTACTCTAGTACTACTCTAGCACTACTCTAGTACTACTCTAGTACTACTCTAGTACTACTCTAGTACTACTCTAGTACTACTCTAGCACTACTCTAGTACTATTCTAGCACTACTCTAGTACTACTCTAGCACTACTCTAGTACTACTCTAGCACTACTCTAGTACTACTCTAGTACCACTCTAGTACTACTCTAGTACTACTCTAGTACTACTCTAGTACTACTCTAGTACTACTCTAGTTCTACTCTAGTACTACTCTAGTACTACTCTAGTACTACTCTAGCACTACTCTAGTACTACTCTAGTACTACTCTAGTACTACTCTAGCACTACTCTAGTACTACTCTAGCACTACTCTAGTACTACTCTAGCACCACTCTAGTACTACTCTAGTACCACTCTAGTACTACTCTAGTACTACTCTAGTACTACTCTAGTACTACTCTAGTACTACTCTAGTTCTACTCTAGTACTACTCTAGTACTACTCTAGTACTACTCTAGTACTACTCTAGTACTACTCTAGCACTACTCTAGTACTACTCTAGCACTACTCTAGTACTACTCTAGCACTACTCTAGTACCACTCTAGTACTACTCTAGTACTACTCTAGTACTACTCTAGTACTACTCTAGTACTACTCTAGTACTACTCTAGTACTACTCTAGCACTACTCTAGTACTACTCTAGCACTACTCTAGTACTACTCTAGTACTACTCTAGTACTACTCTAGTACTACTCTAGCACTACTCTAGTACTACTCTAGTACTACTCTAGTACTACCCTAGTACTACTCTAGTACTACTCTAGCACTATTCTAGTACTATTCTAGCACTACTCTAGTACTACTCTAGCATCTAGTACTACTCTAGTACTACTCTAGTACTACTCTAGTACTACTCTAGTACTACTCTAGTACTACTCTAGTACTACTCTAAGCACTACTCTATACTACTCTAGTACTACTCTAGTACTACTCTAGCACTACTCTAGTACTACTCTAGTACAACTCTAGTACTACTCATAGTACTACTCTAGTACTACTCTAGTACTACTCTAGTACTACTCTAGTACTACTCTAGCTACTACTCTAGTACTACTCTAGTACTACTCTAGTACTACTCTAGTACTACTCTAGTACTACTCTAGCACTACTCTAGTACTACTCTAGCACTACTCTAGTACTACTCTAGTACTACTCTAGTACTACTCTAGTACTACTCTAGTACTACTCTAGTACTACTCTAGTACTACTCTAGTACTACTCTAGTTCTACTCTAGTACTACTCTAGTACTACTCTAGTACTACTCTAGTACTACTCTAGTACTACTCTAGCTACTACTCTAGTACTACTCTAGCACTACTCTAGTACCTACTCTAGTACTACTCTAGTACTACTCTAGCACTACTCTAGTACTACTCTAGCACTACTCTAGTACTACTCTAGTACTACTCTAGTACTACTCTAGTACTACTCTAGTACTACTCTAGTACTACTCTAGTACTACTCTAGTACTACCTCTAGTACTAACTCTAGTACTACTCTAGCACTATTCTAGTACTACTCTAGTACTACTCTAGTACTACTCTAGCACTACTCTAGTACTACTCTAGCTACTACTCTAGTACCACTCTAGTACTACTCTAGTACTACTCTAGTACTACTCTAGTACTACTCTAGTACTACTCTAGTACTACTCTAGTACTACTCTAGCACTACTCTAGTACTACTCTAGTACTACTCTAGTACTACTCTAGCACTACTCTAGTACTACTCTAGCACTACTCTAGTACTACTCTAGTACTACTCTAGTACTACTCTAGCACTACTCTAGTACTACTCTAGTACTACTCTAGTACTACTCTAGCACTACTCTAGTACTACTCTAGCACTACTCTAGTACTACTCTAGTACTACTCTAGTACTACTCTAGCACTACTCTAGTACTACTCTAGCACTACTCTAGTACCACTCTAGTACTACTCTAGTACTACTCTAGCACTACTCTAGTACTTACTCTAGCACTACTCTAGTACTACTCTAGTACTACTCTAGTACTAATCTAGTACTACTCTAGTACTACTCTAGTACTACTCTAGTACTACTCTAGCACTACTCTAGTACTATTCTAGCACTACTCTAGTACTACTCTAGCACTACTCTAGTACTACTCTAGCACTACTCTAGTACTACTTCTAGTACCACTCTAGTACTACTCTAGTACTACTCTAGTACTACTCTAGTACTACTCTAGTACTACTCTAGTTCTACTCTAGTACTACTCTAGTACTACTCTAGTACTACTCTAGCACTACTCTAGTACTACTCTAGTACTACTCTAGTACTACTCTAGTACTACTCTAGTACTACTCTAGCACTACTCTAGTACTACTCTAGCACCAACTCTAGTACTACTCTAGTACCACTCTAGTACTACTCTAGTACTACTCTAGTACTACTCTAGTAACTACTCTAGTACTACTCTAGTTCTACTCTAGTACTACTCTAGTACTACTCTAGTACTACTCTAGTACTACTCTAGTACTACTCTAGCACTCCTAGTACTACTCTAGTACTACTCTAGCACTACTCTAGTACTACTCTAGCACTACTCTAGTACTACTCTAGTACTACTCTAGTACTACTCTAGTACTACTCTAGTACTACTCTAGTACTAACTCTAGTACTACTCTAGTACTACTCTAGTACTACTCTAGTACTACTCTAGCACTACTCTAGTACTACTCTAGCACTACTCTAGTACTACTCTAGTACTACTCTAGTACTACTCTAGTACTACTCTAGCACTACTCTAGTACTACTCTAGTACTACTCTAGTACTACCCTAGTACTACTCTAGTACTACTCTAGCACTATTCTAGTACTATTCTAGCACTACTCTAGTACTACTCTAGCACTACTCTAGTACTACTCTAGCACTACTCTAGTACCACTCTAGTACTACTCTAGTACTACTCTAGTACTACTCTAGTACTACTCTAGTACTACTCTAGTACTACTCTAGTACTACTCTAGCACTACTCTAGTACTACTCTAGTACTACTCTAGTACTACTCTAGCACTACTCTAGTACTACTCTAGCACTACTCTAGTTACTCTAGTAACTCTAGTACTACTCTAGTACTACTCTAGTACTACTCTAGTACTACTCTAGCACTACTCTAGTACTACTCTAGTACTACTCTAGTACTACTCTAGTACTACTCTAGTACTACTCTAGCACTACTCTAGTACTACTCTAGCACTACTCTAGTACTACTCTAGTACCACTCTAGTACTACTCTAGTACTACTCTAGTACTACTCTAGTACTACTCTAGTACTACTCTAGTCTACTAGTACTCTAGTTCTACTACTCTAGTTACTACTCTAGTACTACTCTAGTACTACTCTAGTACTACTCTAGTACTACTCTAGCACTACTCTAGTACTACTCTAGCACTACTCTAGTACCACTCTAGTACTACTCTAGTACTACTCTAGTACTACTCTAGTACTACTCTAGTACTACTCTAGCACTACTCTAGTACTACTCTAGCACTACTCTAGTACCACTCTAGTACTACTCTAGTACTACTCTAGCACTACTCTAGTACTACTCTAGTACTACTCTAGTACTACTACAGTTGATAATATGAAAAAAAAAAAACGATCACATCTCCCGCGGGTTCACTGTTCGATGTAGGTCTCCATCAGTAAGTACGCGGTAATCCTGTAAGTGGTGTGCGTGGTGGCGGGCGGGCCGGTGAGCGCAGTGACGCGCTGCCGCTCACGGTGAGGGAGGGTAAGCAAGGGGTGACGACAATTGTACTGCTATTACGTCGACACCACTCCTTATTTAGTGTGTGTACGCACTGCGCCGCGTTAAATACAATAAGTCGACACAACTGACTACACTGACGGCAGAGTGGTTAACATACCGACCTACCGTGACAGTGTCGTAGGCTTGAATCACACGCAGGACAATCCACTTGTTCTGAGTCTGTATATAATTTGTCTCAGTTAATTATATGTGTGTAAAGTCCCCCGCAACACAAGGATTATTTCCTTAGTGCAGTATTTTGTGTTTAAAAAATATCAGTTTGACAACTTATAGTACCCCATTACATTGTATATTGTGAAGAGACACTAAACTGTGTGCGAACTGAGAACAACTTACAATAACATTATATTATATTAATGTTATATCTCGTAGCACCTCGTAGCACCGCGTAGCACCGCGTAGCACCGCGTAGCACATCGTAGCTAACACATATACGGTTATATTAATAACGCAGTACTGTGTCTAATGACGTACTAACAACAAGTTCATGTGTCTCTTCGCCGCATCTCTTTGTACTGCATGTTATACAATCGTCGCAAAACAAATGTATACATATATACATATATACATGTTTACATGTATACACACAATAAAACCATGTGTTGTACTACGATACAGACTGACGCGATAGGGTAACACAACTTATTGTACTTGAATTGTCTTGCTAAACTTAGTAAATAAATAATAAGCCGTGTTTATTAGTCGTGAATATGATCTGTAATAATAATTATTAAATAACGACTGTACAGACATATCCGAGTGTAATAACTATCAAACACTTTTATCGAGTATAGTCAGTTCTATCTCCGAGCAGAACCTTCTTTGTGTGATTCGCAAAATAATGTTATTTATTTTTTATGTTTATCCAGATTCTTTATAGTTGCACCGCGAGACCTCTGACATCATTAGTTTTGCCTCAAATGACTACTTTGAGTCTGTATATAATTTGTGTCCGTTAACTATGTTTTTATAAAGTAACAATATCGATCATTTGTTTAGCGTAAGATGTTGTCTATAAAATATGTATATGTGTATAATTCCGCATATCATAGAGTAAAATATATTTTTGTAATGACTCGTAGCAGTGCGTAGCTTTAATATAGATAGAGCTACGATTGTGTTTATATAGAGCGATGTATGTATTATATATACGACCAATTATTTATAAATAGAACTGTGATCATTTGATGGAACTCGTAGCATTTCGTAGCACTGCGTAGCGATTATATAATTATATACGTTAAGTGTTGATTATATTATAGTATAAGTAGTTGAGTACGTAACGTTACGTAGCTGACGCAGTGCTACGCCGTAGGTGATCTGTTAACATTATGTTTGTCAGCACGCGGCACACTGTCCAGTGCACAGAGTGGTCTGTTCGTGTGTCGACAGGAGTCATAACACATACTAGTGGTCGCCGTGTGCTCCAAATTCGGTCATAATACATTTTAATACACTTTTCTGCTACACAATTTTCTTCAATTTTATTTATGTATAATTGTAAATTGAGCAAGCTTAGTGAAATACTAATAACTAATATATAAGTACAAATCTCTATTAGACATTGTCATTATAATTATGATTGTTTGACATTCAGTTCGACCAGAGATTTTAACCGTCAACAAAAGTGTATAAGCGTTGCTACGCAACACAAACGTGTGTGTGTGTGTTTGTGTGTAGCGATTGCGTTGTAGTGTGCGTAATGCCTTTTTTAACGAATTTAATGTATTTCTAATCCATTATTGTATGAAATTTCAGTTTTATGCATTTCTTCTCATTATATTCTTCAACTGTGACACATTTCATACTTGTTTGTACATCCACGTAATTTTCGTAAAAAGTTGTTTTATTTTTGTGATTTTTATGAATACATGTAATATACGTATGTCATGTGTATAATATATATTGTAATGTTAGTGTGTGTGTGTGTGTGTGTGTGTGTGTGTGTGCGTGTGTGCGTGTGTGCGTGTGTGCGTGTGTGCGTGTGCGATATATATAGTGTTGTGTGACACACGATCACGTTGTTGGTAACAGCACATATCACTACTTGAATTCAGTAATATGTTTGTTGTATATTGCAATAAATATCCCACTGTTGGGCTCACGCAGCCTCCATTAAAGGAGGGCAATTGGCCTACTATTCCACGCTGGTCAGACGTGTTGGAATACAGTTTTGTGTCAAGTTTTCCTTCTTTTATACAGATGTTATGTGCAAATTATATCCCTCGGTCGTCTTTTACGACACCCACAGACAAGATAGGGAGTTGTCAGTTGTTTTCTGACTGCGTTACCACACGGACAATATCGTCATATAGACTATATATATATATATATATATGTTAATATGTGTCTGTGTGTAATGTCTCGTGTGTATATGTATCGTAGAGACCCATGATGAGTGGTGCATACATTACATACAGACACACATTAACATATATATATATATATACTAGCAACCCGCCCTCGCTTCGCTTCGGTTATAGACTATAGTCGTTTTACCCGCGTAGTTTCCGTTCCCGTGGGAATACCGGGATAAAATATAGCCTAGTTTACGCCCTGATATTATAGCTTTCCATTGGTGAAAGAATTTTTGAAATCGGTCCAGCCGTTTTGAAGATTACCCGGAACAAACAGACAGACAGACAGACAGACAAAAAATTTTTAATTGCTATTTTAGGCATAGGTGTCGTGCAAATAACCGTGTGAGCATGAAAAAAGCCTATTATTATGACATTACAAACAGACACTCCAATTTTATTTATTGGTATATATATATATATATGTGTCTGTGTGTCTGTGTGTAATGTCTCGCGTGTGTATGTATCGCACAGACCCACGATGAGTGGCGCATACATTGCGTCACTGTTATTGTCGTGCGAGGGTAGCGGCCGGACGAGTGCGTCACAGAGCACGCGTCAAACGTTACGTCACAATCCATTGATTGTGACGTAACGCTTTTCAAATGTCATTTAGATATTTTTTGTTTTATATATTATTGACTTTATTGACTGTACAGATGGCGTAGTGGTTAAGATAGCGACTTGCAACGCCAGTGTCGGGGGTTCGAATCCCACGCGGGACAACACTTTGTGTGATCCACAACTTGTTGTTCTGAGTCTGGATGTAATTTGTGTTCGTTAATTATATGTTTGTAAAGTTCCCAGCAATACAAGGATTATTTCCTTAGTGCATGGTGTTGTCTTAAAATTAAAAAATTAAAATTATAATTATTATTTCAAAATAAAATAGATCTCGGCTCGAAGGGTCTCTTAAATTATTCATTAGTGAAAACAAAACTTAACAATGTTGAATACAATATAATTTTAAAGAAATAACTTTATAACACGTATCGCTGTGTATCATGTCGGGGCATGATGTATGTATGTAGTGACGTCACACACACACACAGTAGACACCAGTACTCGTGTAGTCACGTGTTAATACAACAAGTAGTAAACAGTCCACGTACTAGTGTGTGTGAGCGAGTGACGTCACGTGTGAGTGAGCGAGCGAGTGAGTGCGCCGTGCGTCACGTTAATAAACTAATAATATTGTTGTATCAGTTTATATCAAAGGAAGACCGAGGAAAAGATGGATGGAGTGCGTGAGGCATGACATGGATAGCCGGGGAGTGACTGCAGAGATGACGTCTGATAGGACCGTGTGGTAGAAGATGACATATCGCGTCGAGCACAAGTGATTGAGATAACAGCAAGATGATGATGATGAGTTTATATCACCTCGCGAGCGTACACACCTCACTCGACCCGGCGGGCGAGTGTTATCGTACCGTACTAGTTGTGTGTCACTGACTTTGATAACATTAAAAAGGTTACAAAAAAAAAAACAATTTAATAAATGTTGTTGCTTTTTATTTGTTTTTTTTTCTGTCAAAATGAGTGAATCTAATAAAGAAATTCTATAAATTGTTTTTTTTTTACAAAAAATAGACCAATTGAAAAAAAATTGAGACGTTTATGAACCTAATGTAGTGTCAGTAACAGTAGCACAAAGTTAGTTTAAACGTTTCCACTCAGAGAGGCTTGATGTCAACGATGCGCCTTGCTGTGATCGTCGTCACTGATAAAATGGACGCCATTTAAAAAGTACGATAAGATCGGCAGATCGTCATTTAAAAAAAGCTGTGCATAAAAAAAAGCTCGATTTGCCGTACGACGTACTACATACATAGTGAAAGAACCGGAATAAACCATGTACTCATTGTGATTCTATATTGTAACGTAATACAACCGAACTGTTTCTGAACAGATTGATATTATGTACGATACGAACGTGCGTGCTTGTGATTAAAGAGAGGTCTGGTTTCGCAGAGTTTGACAAAACCCAGGCTCATTCGCAATAAGGTAATGCTGTGTGTGGTGAGATGGAAAGGATATTGTTCATTGTGAACGTTTACCGCCGGACATAACCTACGATTCGGCTCTCTACTGCCAACAACTGATGAGATTAAAACAAGTCATTGTGAGAAAGCGACCGGAATTATTGAACAGTGAGGGTGTGGTCTGTCATCACGATATACTACACACATGTTTAGTCGCTCAGCAACAATAAAGAGACTGTCTGAGATGTTAACGCACCTCGCACCTTCAGACATACACCTGTCTCGATCTCTTCAGAGCTGTGATACGAAGCATCCACAAGCGAGGGTGAACCTGATCGTTGGCGTGGCGTCAACAGCTCATGACGTTACGACGTCACGCTATACGGCGGACTATGCGAAGGCAAATAATGTCACGCTACAACAGAGACGCAGTATGTAGCTACGCTACGTGTAGACGTGTGCGAGTGAGACGGAGCGACGCGATGTTGTGCGCCGTCTCTCTCTCGCCGCCGGAGCGCGCATACCTACAGTGTATCCTAATGACAATAAATGTTTATTGTATTAAAGTCATCATTTTCTGGAAAACTAAACGTAATATTTTCTTAATAGTTTATGCCAGGGGTGGCCACATTCATTAGCCCTAAAATCTACTGTTTACTCACGAAACCCTATGTGATTTACCATTTACATACTTCTTGAAATGCTCACAATCGGAATTGATGCGTGCAGCAGTCGCTGATTACGATGCGCCTTCTACGTATTTACATTTCTTGCCTTACTTTTTTTTTTATTGCAAGCAGTGGCAAACGAGCAAACAGTACACCTGATGGTAAGTGTTGCTGCCGCTCATGGACCTTTACCAGGCCGCTGCCTACCGCGAAGAGAGTGAAGGAAGTGTGAGTGCGTGCATTGAGGTACGATGATACCAAAGGCACCTCCACACGCAAACACCCTCAGAAAGTCAGGCTTCCGTCTCTCTCGCTCACCTCACTAAGCGCAATAACAAATGGCTACTACTCGGACGTAGATTTACTGCTCAGCGTGGTACTGCCCCGGACGGGCGGCCCGCGGCTGTAGACAGACGACTGTCGACAGTGTGATTCTTACTGCGACCGACTGCACTAATAGTCGCGATGGACCGCACTAATAGTCGCGATGGACCGGTGGGCCACCCCTGCTTTATGTCATATTAATTCCTGTCGTAATTGTACAATATAATTTTTATGTTTTACATCTGCCGGTTATCCTGAGAAACGGCTCCTTTTTTTTTTCTTTAGATAATATCACGTTAACATTGATGTTAATTTCTTTTGAGAGAGAACTGACAAATCTACTTGCCTCGTTTCTTGATCAGAATGTCGAGAATGTGGCAGCAATAGGATCGTGCGTAAGTGATATACGTGTGTTAACTATATATATATATAACTGTTGTCTATATAGTCAGTGTGTCAGTCGGTTCTGTAGCGAGTGCTCGGTGTAGTGTCGGTCTGTTCGTTGCGATGTTTTTTATGTTTCTGTTGTGAATTGTAGCGGCGAGCGTTGTGTTAGGAGCGACCCAAATACCTACTGTATTGTAAACAAAACAATATTATTATCTTAACTAGCATCGGTACAAGGGTAGACGCGGGGCCGGCGCGCGACCGCTATACACATACATACACGACTGTTACCTAACATTAAGGTGACGTTCAGCCGCGCGGTGTGTACGACACCCAGTGGACACTTTAGTACATTTAATTGTTTTTACAGTTACGTAAGTATGAGACCTGTCCTTGTCCTGGTGACACTAGCGCGTGACACAATAGTGACGCGTACCACAGTGGCACTACTGGGACCGCGTGTCTGTAGCCCACATTGTAGTGACAGACAAACATACATAGTCACTTGAGCATTTCTAACAGTAATAAATATAAACATTTAGAAGTTTTCCTTGACCAAATTCAGTGACAATTGAAGGAAGAATTGGTGACACTGTAACAGTTTATGTAACGTTAACAATATATCACATCGTATTTTAATTGAAATCATTTATTATGCACAGACCCCGAGGGGGCACTTACATATTAACAATTTTAATATAAATAAATTAATACAAACAAACTAACATCAAATCGACACGCGACCGTTACATAAAGAAACCTGAATGAGGAGCTGCACACGACCAATTTGTATTATCATTTAAATAATCTGAGATTTTATAATAATACTAGCCACCCGCCCTCGTTTCACTTCAGTTTCCATCGCTTAAGTTACTCCTTATATAGACAAATACCTGGTATTAAAATATTATCAAAATCCGTGCAGCCGTTTTGAAGATTACTTCAAACAGATAGACAATTTTTTTAAATCGTTCATTAGGCATAGGAGTCGTGAAAATAATCGTGTTAGCATAAATGAAATCAATTATTTCGACATTACAAACGGACACATCAATTTTATTATGTTTGATGTATAGATTATTTATAAAGTCTATTCTCAAAAGGTTATTATAAACAGTTATATAGTTAATGTTAACTTATCATGTATGTAGTTCAGTTCTGTAATGAAATGGGGTGTGATAATATCACTATAAATACTTTTATATCACAAAACTGTGGATAACTAAACTTTAACAAATAAAGCGGCTCACGTGAGGGGGGCGCGGGGGTGTCACAAGTGTCGCACTTAACAGTTCGTGTTACAGATATAAGAGTATCGTCACCCTCGCAGTTTGTACAACAGATATTTAATAACAGGGTATCGGCACACCGAGGGGACGAGAGTGTCCACGACGCCGCCTGCAGGCACGCGGGCACTAGCGGTGACCGCCACTGAGCATGTCGCCCAAGGTGACCTCTACTCGCAAGGGATTAGTTTGACAATGATACGAATTCGAGTGATGCTCGTAGGAGAACGCGGGATAGGCTCGTTAGAGGATGCGTCTTCGTCGTCGAGGATGGAGTTTTTAGTCCTCATTCGTCATTTAGGCTAATCATCAATACAGACTTCTTGACAGTTGACCGGGTATCATTCCCTCTAGATGCTTTTTGTGATAAGCTAGGCTCTTTACACACACCCTGTCCCATCTGTCCGGGGCGAGAGGTGGGTGGCGTGCACTCCCATAATCAGTATTTCCTCCCCATTGCTATTGCGGCGACGAGTAGTACCGATTCCCTGACATCCCTGCCCCCCTTGGGGGTTCGACCTGCGGCAAGTGGCGGACGAATTTCTGTTCCATTCATGTGCGATCTCGGCTAGAGCCGTATCAAGCGCTGGTATTTGCGAGTGGCATATTCCTCCCTGAACTGTTTCGCTTCTGTTTTCCGCGTTTACGAGTGTAATGTGTGAAATTCATTAGCGACATTCATTTCATCATTTAGCGATGTTCTGGTGATCACTTAAAACAATGACACTGTAAGGGCCCGTGGTGACGGGTGGTGACGGGTGGTGACGGGTGGTGACGGGTGGTGACGGGTGGTGACGGGTGGTGACGGTGGTTTGCTCCAGAGAGTGTCTTATGTAATGTTAGTTCGTGCCCCTCCAGTGTCACCACTAATAGACAAGCGATGTGTTTAGACTTCTGCTAATAATATATTTGTGTATTACATTATAATAAATACTTTGTTTATTTATGTACTGAGAACAGTTGTTCTATTAAATAAACGTGTCTGTGTGTGTGTGTGTGTGTGTGACATACAGACGTACGCTCTCATTAGTCGTGTCCAAGTGTCACAGTCACACCACACAAGGGTGTCGTCGAGGGTGTCACCTGTGCCAAGTGTATATAAGTGACGTAACACGTTAATATTATCACACATACGCTGACATTTGATCTCAAATGAACCCTCACTCACGAGTGTTACACGAGGATAGGGTCACTGTGTCTGTTGTCAATTAATTGAACTAAACTTATCAATTAATGAATCGACATTTAACTTTGTACGTTTGTCTGTGTGTTCAAGCAATGTGATCAGTGTGAGGATTGATTTATATATAAAACTAGCTGCGCGAACTTCGTACTGACATCATTTTTTTCGTAAATATATTTTCTAAATTACTTAAAGTATAGTCTGTCATTTGCGTTTTGTTATTACATGATAGATGCGTTTTGTTATACCACGTTTTATAGTGACTTGTATTCTCTTTGACGTTTTATGTCACGTCACACGGGAACGCGATCGAACGGGATAAAAAGTATCCTATGTCCGTCTCCTAGTTCTAAACTACCTCCGCGCCAATTTTCAAGTAAATCCGTAGAGTCGTTCTTGAGTTACAAATAGTGTAACTAACACGAGTTTCTTTTATATATATATATAGATTATGTACTGACACTAGGTTTGTTCTAACGCATAACTATGTAAACATACGATTACTTAAAACCAATACTTAACCAACTACACTTGATAATATATAATTTATATGTGTGGTGACGGAATAACAATATATACAATTGATCACCCCCTATGTTGCCTGTGGATGTCGTAAAAGACTCAAGAATACAATAGCTATACGCATATGACGTCTGTGCAAGTGAAGATAAACTCGAAAAGAAACCGTATACCGAGTTGACTGACCAGTACGGTATGGTGAGTCAATGTCCCCCGCATTATGTAGGTGGCTCGAGGTCCAGCGGTGGGACGTGTGTGAACAGAGTTGGTGATGATGATGATATATATAATAGGTATTTACCTATGTTATTGCCGTTCTGCAGTACTGGCCATTTCAAATCAAAATAATTTTTGTTTGGCTAAGAATTCTAATTTCAAATTAATTTTATTTTAAAACATGGAATTCATTTTCCAAAAGTAGTCATTTGTTTATTGATTAGAGTTACGTCATCATGGATACGTTAAAAAAAAAATCGAGTAATTATGGAATATGAGTATCGTCGTGGCAACAACACTGCACAAGCGGCACGCAACATCAACCACGTTTACGGAGCTAATACTACAAACCAACGCACCGCCTGTTATTGGTTTGCTCGCTTCCGTTCTGGAAATTTCGACCTGAAAAATGAACCTCGCGGTCGTCCGAAGACTTTGGTCGACAATGTCGAATTAAAGGCGATTGTGGAAGTCGATGATACACAATCTATGGCTGAATTAGCAGCAGCTTTCGACGTTAGCGTCAAAACAATATTGGTCCATTTGCGTCAAATTGGCAAGGTAAGAAAGCTTGACAAATGGGTGTCCCACGAACTCAATGATCGCCAGCGCGAAGTGCGCGTCGAGACATGCCTTGCATTGCTCAACAGACACACAAATGAAGGCATTTTGAAACGCATTGCTGCTTGCGATGAAAAATGGATTCTGTTTGATAACCGCAAGCGCTCAACAAGTTGGTTGGATCCTGGTTCAGCACCCAAACAATGCCCTAAACGAAAATTTACCCCTAGAAAAGTGATGGTCACTGTTTGGTGGTCTAGCGCCGGTGTGATTCATCACAGCTTCTTACCAAACGGGGTGAGCATTACTACAGATGTGTACTGCGAAGAACTGAACACAATGATGGAGAAGCTGGCACATCTCCAACCAGCATTGGTCAATCGCTCGTCTCCGCTGCTCCTGCACGACACTGCCCGACCTCATACTGCACAGCAGACGGTCTCCAAGTTGCAAGAACTGGGGTTGGAAGCTCTCCGTCATCCGCCATACTCATCAGACCTTGCGCCTACAGACTACTTCTTTTTTCAGAATTTGGATAACTTTTTGGCGGGAAAGAAATTCAATACCCGAGAGGCAGTACAAAATGCCTTTGAAGAATTTGCTGCCTTCCGTCCAGCTGATTTCTTTAAGAAGGGCATCAATAAACTGCCGCTGCGTTGGCAAAGATGCATTGATTGCATGGGTGATAAAAAATACATAAAAAAAGTCGTTTAATTTTTTTCATACATAACGGCAATTTCATAGGTAAAGACCTAATATGTGCAGTCTCGCGCCGGTGTCGTGTTGTCGCTCTGTTTGTTGATGTTGTTATAGAGCCAAGCAAATACACGATGTATTGTAAAGGTCCCGCTGACGGGCCCCCGGGTACTTGACAGTGACACAAAGCGTATTGTTTCGCTCGTTACATTCCACAGTAATGTGAAGTCATTAAGTTCAGCCTCCCCAGTCACCCTCACGCCCAAAAACCCTCGGCACACTAATGTAAGTATGACCAGCTCTGTGGAGTATACCTACACAATATCCATTGAGCGTATTTATTTAAATTTGTAGCGAAATCGAGTTTCAAAACATTTTCATAAACGAAATACATTTTATTGTGACCGAGAAAGACTGGGATTATTGTTGTACAGAGTAGACATGTATTGGTTATGTATATAAGATGTAACCGCCACTACAGACACTACATACATTATTGTTGTACAGAGCAGACATGTATTGGTTATGTATATAAGATGTAACCGCCACTACAGACACTACATACATTATTGTTGTACAGAGCAGACATGTATTGGTTATGTATATAAGATGTAACCGCCACTACAGACACTACATACATTATTGTTGTACAGAGCAGACATGTATTAGTTATGTATATAAGATGTAACCGCCACTACAGACACTACATACATTATTGTTGTACAGAGTAGACATGTATTAGTTATGTATATAAGATGTAACCGCCACTACAGACACTACATACATTATTGTTGTACAGAGTAGACATGTATTAGTTATGTATATAAGATGTAACCGCCACTACAGACACTACATACATTATTGTTGTACAGAGCAGACATGTATTAGTTATGTATATAAGATGTGACCGCCACTACAGACACTACATACATTATTGTTGTACAGAGCAGACATGTATTAGTTATGTATATAAGATGTGACCGCCACTACAGACACTACATACATTATTGTTGTACAGAGCAGACATGTATTAGTTATGTATATAAGATGTGACCGCCACTACAGACACTACATACATTATTGTTGTACAGAGTAGACATGTATTAGTTATGTATATAAGATGTAACCGCCACTACAGACACTACATACATTATTGTTGTACAGAGCAGACATGTATTAGTTATGTATATAAGATGTGACCGCCACTACAGACACTACATACATTATTGTTGTACAGAGTAGACATGTATTAGTTATGTATATAAGATGTAACCGCCACTACAGACACTACATACATTATTGTTGTACAGAGTAGACATGTATTAGTTATGTATATAAGATGTGACCGCCACTACAGACACTACATACATTCTTGTTGTACAGAGTAGACATGTATTAGTTATGTATATAAGATGTGACCGCCACTACAGACACTACATACATTATTGTTGTACAGAGTAGACATGTATTAGTTATGTATATAAGATGTAACCGCCACTACAGACACTACATACATTATTGTTGTACAGAGTAGACATGTATTAGTTATGTATATAAGATGTGACCGCCACTACAGACACTACATACATTATTGTTGTACAGAGTAGACATGTATTAGTTATGTATATAAGATGTGACCGCCACTACAGACACTACATACATTATTGTTGTACAGAGTAGACATGTATTAGTTATGTATATAAGATGTAACCGCCACTACAGACACTACATACATTATTGTTGTACAGAGTAGACATGTATTAGTTATGTATATAAGATGTGACCGCCACTACAGACACTACATACATTATTGTTGTACAGAGTAGACATGTATTAGTTATGTATATAAGATGTAACCGCCACTACAGACACTACATACATTATTGTTGTACAGAGTAGACATGTATTGGTTAGGTATATAAGATGTAACCGCCACTACAGACACTACATACATTATTGTTGTACAGAGTAGACATGTATTAGTTATGTATATAAGATGTGACCGCCACTACAGACACTACATACATTATTGTTGTACAGAGTAGACATGTATTAGTTATGTATATAAGATGTAACCGCCACTACAGACACTACATACATTATTGTTGTACAGAGTAGACATGTATTAGTTATGTATATAAGATGTAACCGCCACTACAGACACTACATACATTATTGTTGTACAGAGTAGACATGTATTAGTTATGTATATAAGATGTGACCGCCACTACAGACACTACATACATTATTGTTGTACAGAGTAGACATGTATTAGTTATGTATATAAGATGTAACCGCCACTACAGACACTACATACATTATTGTTGTACAGAGTAGACATGTATTAGTTATGTATATAAGATGTGACCGCCACTACAGACACTACATACATTATTGTTGTACAGAGTAGACATGTATTAGTTATGTATATAAGATGTGACCGCCACTACAGACACTACATACATTATTGTTGTACAGAGTAGACATGTATTAGTTATGTATATAAGATGTGACCGCCACTACAGACACTACATACATTATTGTTGTACAGAGTAGACATGTATTAGTTATGTATATAAGATGTAACCGCCACTACAGACACTACATACATTATTGTTGTACAGAGTAGACATGTATTAGTTATGTATATAAGATGTGACCGCCACTACAGACACTACATACATTATTGTTGTACAGAGTAGACATGTATTAGTTATGTATATAAGATGTAACCGCCACTACAGACACTACATACATTATTGTTGTACAGAGTAGACATGTATTAGTTATGTATATAAGATGTGACCGCCACTACAGACACTACATACATTATTGTTGTACAGAGTAGACATGTATTAGTTATGTATATAAGATGTAACCGCCACTACAGACACTACATACATTATTGTTGTACAGAGTAGACATGTATTAGTTATGTATATAAGATGTGACCGCCACTACAGACACTACATACATTATTGTTGTACAGAGTAGACATGTATTAGTTATGTATATAAGATGTAACCGCCACTACAGACACTACATACATTATTGTTGTACAGAGTAGACATGTATTAGTTATGTATATAAGATGTAACCGCCACTACAGACACTACATAAATAATTGAATGCATGCAAACAAAAGGATTATAAAAATATAATTATTGTTAATATGTTATTCATTGAAATATTAACACATAATTATAATAATATAAATTAATAATTAAAATAGACGTAATTATACATGTATTTAATGAATTAATTAATCGCACAACACAATGTCGTCAGTATATCTATGAACTGTCACCCACTCTTCCTGACGTGACGTTTTTATCGTCTTACAAAAAAAACCCATAAAAGTATCCGGCCAATGAAACATATCTAACACTAGCAATCCGCCCTCGCTTCGTTTCGGTTATAGGTTATAGTCGTTTTACCCGCGTAGTTCCCGTTCCCGTGGGAATACCGGGATAAAATATAGCCTAGTTTACGCCCTGATATTAGAGCTTTTCATTGGTGAAAGAATTTTTGAAATCGGTCCAGCCGTTTTGAAGATTACCCGGAACAAACAGACAGACTGACAGACATACAAAAATTTTTTAATTGCTATTTTAGGCATAGGTGTCGTGCAAATAACCGTGTGAGCATGAAAAAAGCCTATTATTTTGACATTACAAACAGACACTCCAATTTTATTTATTGGTACAGATATTTAAATGTTCAATAGTGGTAGTTATAAAAAAATAATAAAATAAAATAAATTAAAGTTAATATTTTGTAACAGCCTGTTTATCATATTTACATTTTAAATAAAAGAATTCAAACGGTATTCCGTTAGCTAATAGCCAATCATAGCGACCCAGTCGACGTGGATTACGCTAGTATAGGCTTTGTGATGCTCGATTCGCCGCTAATTGTTTCAGACTTTCATTCAGTATGCCCACGCGTGCGCGAGGGAGAGGTCAAGCGCATTTACTTCCAATTCCCTTACAAGTAATTGCCTATTTCGCGACATCGTTGTGTGTTTGTGTGTGTGTGTTGTTACAAAATGTCTAATAGACATTATCAATACTCGAATATCGAGTAGGTACGAAAAAATAGTGCGTCTGTATGGGATAGCTGGCGACAATTTTAGAGAAACGAGAAGACTACGCAACTACCCAAGAGCACACGTTTCTGTTTCGATGGTTAATTGAACACCCGCAACATTAATATCCATAATGAACACTGGTGGACTAGGAACCATCCTCATTTAATTAAGAGAGTATTCCCATCATCAAATAAGATTTGAGAGAGGTGGCCAACCTCGCAGCGCGGACTTAGCCTCGTTAGATTTTTTTTTGTTGCTAATAAAAAGACTTGTTTATACCGAAGAGGCTCGCAATAGAGACCAATTAAAAGAACAAATTATGACAGATTTCAATGTGATAGGAAGTGACAAAGTGATACTAAATAAATTAAAACGTAACCTCCAAAAACGTGCCCGTTTATGCATACACAAAAAAAAGGGGTGAGTAATTTGAACAAGTAATTTCCGTGTGGTGACGGAGTAAGAATACAATTCACCACTATCACCCTATCTTGCCCGTGGATGTCGTAAAAGACGACTATGGGATATAATATGGACGTAACATCTGTGCAAGAGAAGGAAAACTCGAAATGAATCCCTATACCAACATATCTGACCAGCATGGTATAGTGGGTCAAATTACCTCCTATTGTGGAGGAGGCCCGAGCCCAGCAGTGGGACGTATGTGGGCTGTGATGATTTAAACAATTATTTAAATATCAATAGAACGATATTCTTGTATACCTATTCTTACTTTATTCGCAATTATTTGTAAATAGCTGATTCTATTTTTTTTCTAAATACATCTGAACCAATTTAGTTTATTGAAATAATGATCTACTAGTAGTCTAGTAGATATGTTATTATCTCTCACTAACACTACATTATTGTATCTGACGGTCCTAAGTGCAAGGAATGTATAATTCTAGAGCATGTTTATATTTTACGCCACTAATGGAGCCCCTGTGTCGATTAAATATGACAAATTATATTTATGTATATATAAATGAATGCAACATCTACTAATACTTGCAAGTGCAACTCATAATTTAGCACGTCAATGTTTTCATTTCGGCTATTCTCCTTTGGACCTCTGTAGCGAACACCTCTAATAGTAGAATGAGATTTACCTCGTTGTAGTTTGCTGCATAAAATCTACGTTTTTGCCTTCCGTTTTCATTTCTTGTTTGGCAGTCACTTATTTGGTATATTTTTCACCCTGGAGTCGCTTCATGATGGTGTAGTGTCTCGACTACGACCTGTTCACCTAGTCCCGGGGGTGGTGCGGGAGGTACTCGTCGCACTGTCTTCTAGTAGAAATAACTTCTATTAACAATTCTCTCTCTTCTCTTAAATCTCTTCTAAAAATACAATCGTATTAACATTGTCCTCGGCGTTGAACTCTCTGGTATCGAGATTTTCTGTCGAATCTAAGCAAGTACGGAGCGGTCCAGTCGAAAATATTATGTTAACTTTTACTGCTGAAGATCAAAGTTCATTATGTGACGCACACGCGAAATGTAACCCAAAACCGCTCCACTAAACATGGCAGGGTTGCCATGTAAGGTTGGGCGTTGGGATGCAATAACACGCTCTGACTGCTGTGTAATAACTGTTAGTTTATTCAATGGTGTTGGCTTATATAGGGGATACATGTACTTATATGTAACTTATATACTAAACACACACACACACACATATAGGATACACTATAAGAAAGTATTAAGGAAAAAATGATACTCCGTACTTAGTGAATACGTAGTGGTATTTCTGAAAAGGACGTAGGTAGATTATGGTAGGTACAATTTTACGAGTTGATAATCGAACTTTTCCTAAGGTTTAATATGAATGAAGGACGCGGGCGGCGGCGGCGCGCTAACGTACCTACCTACATACTCCATAGTGACACAGCTGTCGCACGCGCTCGCTACAGGCTATTTACTTACTATTTTAATTAGTCATTATTTATAATCAATTTTATTAAAAAATATTCTAGTAAATATCTTTTTTAACCTTCTAATTGTACGAATGTATAGTAGATACTGGATACTTTAATTGACCTGCTTTTGTAAGACGACATAACTGTCACCGTGTGTACATACAATACGATAAGTACACACACACACACACACATGCACACACACGCACACACACTGACACACACTCACTCGCGCGCGCACACAGACATACAGACACATACACGCGCACGCACGCACGCACGCACGCCCGCACGCACGCACGCACGCACGCACGCACGCACGCACGCACGCACACACAATACAATAGAGAGAGTTATTGCCCCTGTCACCTCGAGCTAGCTGTAAATGAGTACATCTAAAGTGAATAGAGTACAGCACGGCGCCGACAGACAGACGAGCGAGCTGCTTACTTGATCATACAAACAGCTGTCAACTAATATTTCAAAATTGTTTTAATTTGTGTTTAAAATTGCCGCGAGACAAAATTTACTGAGTGCAAGATGTTCACCGCAATGAGGTACACCGCGAACGAATTAACAACACCGACAACAAATTGTTGTTTCTATATATATATTATATACGTGTAGTGATGTCTGTACTCATATAATACAGTCACTTATGATAATGTAAGACGGTATGTCACTTGATCAGAGTGAGCACTCGCCAGGTAATTGTAAGAGGAACACATTGAATATCAACAAAATGAAAAGTGCTGTGTGCGTCCTTGTCTCACACGACACGTCGAGCTCACTGAATGATATTAACTGAACACACACAGATATAACTATATCGTATATTGTTAATTAAGTTTCTTGTGTGTAACTGTTGAAGGGGGGGGGGGGGGGGGCGGCGGTGGATGTTGTGCACAGTTAGTTCCGCACAGTTAGAGCGCGCCCCGGCTGCTCTCAGATAAACAAAGTGTAACGACACAAAAAACGTAACGGCCTCAGTCCCGCTCCCGGGCCGCTCCCACAGCGAACATCACATTTTATTAGTTTTATATAACGAGCAAGTCACCAGCTGAGGACAGGCGGCTACGCGTGCTCGTGTAGTATGCGACACGCGACAGAGTGTTACAGGTACACCATAGCAAGTGTTCACGTCACCAACTAACAATACAATCAGCCACTGTATGTACAAACGATAGCTACGAGATAACTGCGCCAGTACACTTGAGCGGTGCGCCAGTACACTTGAGCGGTGCGCCAGTACACTTGAGCGGTGCGCCAGTACACTTGAGCGGTGCGCCAGTACACTTGAGCGGTGCGCCAGTACACTTGAGCGGTGCCAAATCGACTGTTGATACATCAAAGTGCTCAAATATATGTATAAAACGCTGCCGTGTGGGTCCGCCTCCGGCGCGAGAGCACGGAGCTGATCCAGATGCAGCAAGGTGTGAGACAGGGAGACGTCTCCCCCGAAACTGTTCACCACTGCATTAGATGATGTCTTCTAGTTCTTAAAAATGGAGCGAACTAGACATTAACATCAACGGCAAATACATCACTCACCTTCGATTTGCAGGACCTTGGCGTTACGCTCAATGACTTCATCATTCATTATCATCATTTCGGCTCATATACGTCCCACTGCTGGGCTCGAGCCTCCTCCATAATACGAGGGAAATTGACCTTACTATACTAGTCAGACAGGTTGGTATAAGGTTTAGTTTTCCATCTTTTGCATAGATGCCATATACATACTATATCCCTTAGTCGTCTCTTACGACACCCACAGGTGTGAGAGCGGCGGTGTATTGTATTCTTACTCCGACGACACCCACGGGTGTGAGAGGGGCGGTGTATTGTATTCTTACTCCGACGACACCCACGGGTGTGAGAGGGGTGGTGTATTGTATTCTTACTCCGACGACACCCACGGGTGTGAGAGGGGCGGTGTATTGTATTCTCACTCCGACGACACCCATGGGTGTGAGAGGGGCGGTGTATTGTATTCTTACTCCGACGACACCCACGGGTGTGAGAGGGGCGGTGTATTGTATTCTTACTCCGTCACCGCACGGATTTGATGACTTCAAAAGGGTTCAATGATCACCATGCTCAATGGATATGAACATGAACAAAACGAAACTCATGTCTAATGCCTAAGTCTTCCCCGTACCGGCTCTAGTTGAGGATGCGATTCTCGAAATTGTCAATGATAGTCATTGTTAGTTTACCTAGAAAAACAGCTCAGTTAGGATTTAATTTCAAGAAAGAAGTCAGTTGGTGAAACCAACTCGGTTGGGCAGCATTCGGGAAACTTAGGAGATCCTTCTCGTCCAATATGCCGCAGTGTTTGATAACAAAGGTTTATAACTAGTGTGTTACCAGCGATGACATACGGCGGCGGCGCGGAAACGTGCTCTCTAAATGTCGTCCTCAAGTCAAGTCGCTTGACGTGCTATGGAGAGGTCCATGCTCGGTATTTGTCTTCATGACAACATCGAGAATATGGTATGGTTACTGGCGTCACCGACATAGCCCGAAGAATTAACATGTTGAAGTAGCAGTGGGTATGTGTAACAAATGTTCTCACTCAAAGGCATGACGCACGAATCAGATGACGCAGTACGGGAAGACCTCCACCGAGTGGACCGACAACATTTTAAAAGTCGCAGGCAATCGTAGGGCTAATGGGTGGATGGGGCGGAGACACGAGCCGGTAGCTACGTAGGGCGGGTCACTCCCCTCCCTCCAATGTGGCTGAGGGGATTGATGGCTGGTTTAGAAGGTAAGTCGTGATCGGGTGCTGCCTGTGTGCGCTGATCCAACCATATTTTCTTTGCTTTTTTTATTTGGACTAAATTAAAAAAAAAGTATATATCCTATCTCGACGGACATCACATTGAAGCTGTAATTCTATTTAATAGATTGTTGTCGTACTTCTCAGTTTGGGGCCGCGTTTTGATGTGGCGGTACAATATATTGTATTGTATTCAAACGATGTATAGATTTGACAACATGTAAGTGCCCTCAAGGGGCCTGTGCGGCATAAATGATTTGATTTGATCAGATTACATTTGTCTAATGTACAGTTCGTTTGTTTTTCTAAATATTCGCATACGCCTGCAAACTGAAGCGTCTGTACTTTATTATTTGTTCTAATAAATATTGCTTTCAGAGGAAACTATTCTATTAAACTAAAATAACAAACCGCTCGGATTTTTCGTAATATGAGGCATTCACACACACACACACACACGCACGCACGCACGCACGCACGCACGCACGCATGTATGCGCGCACGCGCGCACACGCACACGCACACGCACCCGCACACGCACACGCACACGCACACACACACACACACACACACACACACGCACACACACACACACACAGTGGCTGCTGATCTGTGTATTACACGCACGTGTGTGTGTGTGTGTACGCTGTGAGCCGTCATATGTGTGGTGACGGTGACGGTGACGGTGACGCAGTAACGATACCACTCACCGCTCTCTGTCTCACACGTGAATATCGTAAGGAATACAATATGCACATACACATCTGGGCAACAGAAGACAAACTCCAAGTGAAACTTTATGCCCACCCGTTATCGGCGTGCTATATTAGTCCAGCAGTGGGACGTATACGAGCTGTGCTGTTGGTGAAATAAATAATCTTATAGGGCTTCTACATGTTGGCCGAGTGCAGGCGAGCGATGGCGAACGCCAACGTGTGTACACCCGATTTGCCTTAGTTGGCCAACGCTCGCCGTCGCTCGCCTAGTTGGCCGAGTGAATACAAGCGCCAACGTGTGGACAGCTGATTTGTCTTCACTCGCCGTCACTCGCCGTCGCTCGTGATCACTTGACGTCAGCGGTGACGTCACCCAGCACACACACACACACTACGTAGCGGTAGTGCTACGCGACGTAGCTCTACCGCTACGACACTTCGTAGAGGCGCTACGCCACTAGGTGTCACTGTACGTATACGTGTCCGTGCACTCGTCACGTAGTGTGTCTGTAGTAGTGACGTCACCACTGCAACAGCAACCCCGACACACCGACACACGTTACATACCAACACACGTACGCATGTGTACGTGTGTACGTGTGTACACACGTGCTACACTAAAGGTCGTATTACTGTTACAATTTTTGTGAAGTTTCTTTGTAAGTTTTATAAATATCTGGACGTTTTTGTGTGACATGAGATACGTATTATCACCTTCATATCAGCTCACATTTGTTAGGTGCCGCCTCCTCCACAGCACAGTACCTGTTATTGATGTACAAGTCAATATCTGTTTGGTAGGGCGGTAACGACCGCATTAACTATTCGTGGTTACAAAGAAACGCGATGATTTATAGATGCGCGATGAAAATTTATTCAGTTTTAAATAATATCTAGACAGATATCTAGACAGTCTCGTCGCATTGAAATAAACAGAGACACACACTCGTACACACAGACAATTACATATAACAGTACCAACAACTACCTAGCCGATAAACAATATTAACTTCACAATTAAAATGTGTCCTATCAGGGCGTAGACGTCTGTGTGCGCGCGGAGTGCGCCCCGCGCCTCAGTTTGTCTAACACTAGTTGTAGCTCGCTCATCGCTCATATCAACAGCACTCACACTGAACACTCGCGTTACATATTTATATATTAGTCCATTGAAATGTTACATTTTTTGGGCCTTACCTTGCGTTTTTTAGAGGACGCAATTTTATTTTTAGATGTGTAGGGGGGGTCAGTGTAAAGCTAAAACCAAGTTTGTGGGGTCGCCACCCTTGTCCCACGGTCGCCAACTTGAAAATAGGGGTTGAAATGGTTTTTACGATATATCTCTTAAACTATTAATCTGATAAAAAAAAATGGTTAACATTTTTTGTTGAAAATTAAATTCTCTACAACATTGGTCAAGTAACTTTTTGTCGTAGAACTATAAATAAAAAAGTTATAAGCGCAAATGTTCAGAAATTAGAAAAAAGATTATATTTTTCGATATAACTTTTTTTTATCATTTTACGAAAAAATGATATCAGACCATTGTTATTGTCCATTGTGAATTTCTGAACATTTTCGCTTATAACTTTTTTATTTATAGTTCTACGACAAAAAGTTACTGAAACAAAGTTGTAGAGAATTTAATTTGCAATAAATAATGTTAACAATTTTTTTTTTATCAGATAAATAGTTTAAGAGATATATTGTAAAAACCATTTCAACCCCTATTTTCAAGATGGCGGCCGTGGGCGATCCCACAAACTTGGTTTTAGCTTTACACTGACCCCCCCTACACATCAAAAAAATAAAATTGCGTCCTCTAAAAAACGCAACCCCAAATGTAACTTTTCAATGGACTATATACAATATAAATATACAATTAGTTGTAAACATACAGCGTGGCTCTGTATGGATAGTTTCGGCGCCAGCTCCGGGAACGCGCTCAGCGGGGAGCGACGGGGCGGCGCGGGGATGAGGGGGTGAGGGGGGAGCGCGTAGGGACGCACATCGCTTTTAAAAACATTGATGTCGATAATATCGGTGTTTATGAACAATTTATCGACGTTTTGAGGAAAAAATACTACCATGGGTTTATTTTTTTATGTGTAACATTTTTAACTTTATGGTAAAACGGACAATAAAGTAGTGTCATTCTACTTTTATTGGAAAATGTATTTGAAAATTTAAATAATTATGCGTCTTTGTAATTTAGACAATCTTGCGCGTTCGAACGTATAACTTCTGAAAACAACCAATTATACTAATTGAAGAGATTCATAAAATTAACATGAATATAAAAGCCGTCCTTTTCAGAAGTATTCCAAGATAAGGCAATGACTCAGGAACTGGGACGCGGTCGCCGCCTTCTGTGAGGCCGTTATCTCACAGAAGGAGGGGGATGTGTTGAAGGTGTACGTGACGAGCTGGTGTAGATAAATTGGGCCGAACGCGAGCACACGTGCTGATACGACACTGAGTTTATTGTCTGTTACACTAAACACAACGAGGGTGCAGATTCACGGTACACGTGCACGCACGGCGAGGTACTTGGTGAGTATATAGAACGCCAACGGTGCTTCAGCGGAGGTATTTCGGTAATGCGTGCGCCGCGAGGTATTTAACGGAAGCGTATATGTGCGTGTGCGGCGAGGTACGTAACGAGATTGTATATGTGCGCGCACCTCGAGGGACGTAACAAGAGTGTATCAAAACTGTCGGGCCGAGTCTAAACGTGGGCGCATGGATTCGTACGACTATCACACGTCGCGATCTTGGGCGCAAACATAACTAATTATTTCATTTGTTTCATTATTCCTTAGTACATCCATCCGTCGTTGCGTTCGTCTTACGGTCATCGGCTGGTATTAAGGTGAAGTTTGTCTTACTTATACGAACGTATACATTTAATTGTTCAATTTCTAATGAATATTTAACGAAGTAAGTATATGTTGTAGATTAAGTATCACTGGTTTTATACATTTGGGTTTCTACCACCATTTCCTAACTTCTGTTTGACCAGTTGTTCCAAATCCCGAGACATCTGTACAAAAAGTTAGATCTACATTTTTGCAACCAAAATCTATTCCTATTGGTGTTTATGAGTGATTCAAAGTGAGAGCGATAAGCTAAATTCAAGAATATTTATGTATGAATAAACGCTTGTGTACGAGATAGCGAACAAGTGGCGAACACAGTACCAGCACATCAGGTGATGTTAGATGATCGTTTTTGATTAGCGACGTACCGCGGATATTGAGAGGGTATCAAGGTGAAAACATCGATATATCGTATGAACCGATATTCGAAAACGTCGACGTATCGGTAACATCCCTAGCCGCGCGGCGGCGCCTTGCTCCGCGCTCAGTCTCCGCGCGGCCGCCATCGAGTGAACAGCGCGTCGGCGTCTGTCGCAGCGAGCCCCCCCCCCCCCCCCTCCCCCCGGTGCCGCCGATGAGTCAGTGTGCAGAGGCGCGCGCCGCGAGCGCACGCCGCCACACCCGCCAGTGCTTGCGGTACGCGAGGGTGTCGCCCGACCTTACTGTAGCTGCATACTGCATGCGTCTCTCACGCGACACCGTCACACGCTCATTGAGTAGTCGTCATCCCCTAGACTCAAGAGTAACAGTATAAGTCACAACCCATTCCCGTGGAGACCGACATTCATCACGTTCACTACACAAGATACCAGTGTTCACTTTTGTTACAGATTGTCGTCCAAATTTTCAGATTTTCCTTGATCGTGAAATAATTGTAATTTTGTTTTGATATTCATTGAAATGTCTGATCAAATCGATGAATACGTAAATAATGTTATGTAAATTGTAATTATTGATTTATACAGTTAGTTTGTTGCGATATTTTGATTGAGTGTTCGCGCGCTGTACGCGCGACAGACGACACTTCTAACGTTTGTATAACGCGTAAGGTATGCCTCTCGCTACGTACTGTACACTGTGTCTGTCTGTATATTTATATTATCTGCGTCAGAGGGGTGATACAGTTTATACAGTTGATAGGCACCTGTGTGTGTGTGTGTGTGTGTGTGTCATATATACACACACACAACAGTGTCGCGTGACGTCATGTTTTTGTAAAAAAGCAGGTTGTTGATAAATGCACAATAAATAAACTGGCATATCCAAATATTCCACTAAAAATAAAAATATGTGATTGACATTAACGCTGAGAAGAAAATTAATGAGCACAGGAAAGTTGTTATCTTTTACATTTATACAAAAATAATAGCTGATTTGATATCTTATTTCTTTTTACTCGAGTCAAAAACTTGAACAAAAAAAATATTTATATTGTTATGTAGTATTGAAGTCGTAATTTAAATTATAATATTCCGCTAATGATAACGGTGACATCTATTGGCATATTATTATAAATTCGCTTTAGTAACATTATAACCTTTAACAATAATTTAAAGTCAACTTTGGAAAGTAGGTAATAAATAGCTAAACCGGTAACAAACACTGTGCGAAACAAAAGTCAGTAAGCATAATTACTAAAATTCAGGATTTCACGTGATAAGTTATTCATAAAAACATATTTACGCTCGTAAATAAGTTTTTGTAGATGAGAAAGTACATAAAGAGGTGGCGACTGAACTTGGAAACACTTTTACAAATGTGCCTGCGCTAATGTCTACGTGTTTATCGTCTCCCCTCTGGATCGGGATTGCTCCCTCAGCAATGCACTGTAGAATGTGACACTTCCTTTGTATTTACGAATGTCATTGTCATTTAACAACATTAAAATTATAAAGACAGTCAGTTTGTAGCGTTCATCAGTGAATACTGCTAACTTCACAATTTGTGTAAGTGCTCCCCTGGCTTCTATATTGAATGGTGGTGGCTCGAGGCGTACTTCCTAAACTCATGAAAATTTGTAGAATAATCACTTTTAATTTCATATACGTACTATCAACACTTGGTTAAGTATTAGAGAAAGTTATATTTAATCAGATGTTGGGTCGTTTTAACAGATGCATGTATACCAATCAATAAAATTGGAG
Organism: Lymantria dispar; assembly: GCA_032191425.1. NCBI lineage: Eukaryota > Metazoa > Arthropoda > Insecta > Lepidoptera > Erebidae > Lymantria > Lymantria dispar. The sequence continues at coordinate 31,949,253 of CM063455.1, forward strand.
TGTCTGTTTGTAATGTCAAAATAATAGGCTTTTTTCATGCTCACACGGTTATTTGCACGACACCTATGCCTAAAATAGCGATTAAAAAATTTTTGTCCGTCTGTCTGTCTATTTGTTCCAGGTAATCTTCAAAACGGCTGGACCGATTTCAAAAATTCTTTCACCAATGGAAAGCTATAATATCAGGGCGTAAACTAGGCTATATTTTATCCCGGTATTTCCACGGGAACGGGAACTACGCGGGTAAAACGACTAAAACCGAAGCGAAGCGAGGGCGGGTTGCTAGTTTTTCATAAAAATCAAATTAGTTTTACTAAGAATTAGTGCACTACAGATGCGTGTGTAGAAAGACTTAAGTCTGGGGAGAATGACGTGTGACTGAGTATGTTTTCATTTCATTTATGTAACGCATCTGAGTGACTCTTCTCTCACTCCTCATCAACAATCATGCCAGTATGGGATCAGACATAACATTCTTGAACGTTTCACTTCTTATTTAATCAACAGAATTTAGTGAGACGAACGTGTATAAAACTGGAATGCTCATTTCAAGGAAAAATCTCTCGCGTTATACTAAAATTATTTAATGCTCATATAGTGCTAATTTAATGCTGTAAAATTACATTTTACGCTTAAATGGCTGAACTAAAAAATCGTAAACTAAGCTACTAGTAGCATATTACTGGTTTTTGGTCAAGTTCATTTAAGCGTATTTAAAGTACATTTAAGCGTATTTAAAGTTCATTTAAGCGTATTTAAAGTACATTTAAGCGTTTAGTTTTGGAGCATTAAATTAGCACTAAGTATTTTAGCAAAAATTCGAGTGATTTGCCCAATTAAGCATTCCAGCTTTATAGACGTGAGGGTCGATGTTAATGGTGCGCGTATCACATAGTTCTATTAATCAAATAGACATTCCACTAGGAGCTATTCTGAAGCCATTTCTATTTCATGAATATATTAAATACTTACCCTACTATGGGATATAGGGAGGGCATAGCGCAGGGGACCATCAACACGTTGTGTTGTTAGCAGATAGCACCTCTTTGTTGTTTAAAATTAAAAGATGAATTCTTAAGTTTGACACAAGTTGTGTAAAATGCACTCTCTGACGTTGTTCATTGATTTACTACTAATAATTAAGTTCTCAAAGTAACGAAAACGAGATACGTTAAATTTAGCGCACCCGATGTGATTCAATATGAAACCAATGTCCAAATAAATGTTGCGGTTGTGGACCGCATGGAGTCGACCATCTTGTTAGGTTAGGTTAGGTTAGGAGTTACATAAAGCATTGTCTCGAAGAATAGACATCGCCGAGAGTCACACAACTAATGCCAATAGCTTTAGAATTGTGTATGGTGGAAGAGAAGTAGGATAATATGACGATGAGTCAGCAAGAACGGTCCGCACTGACACCTACCGCTGCAGTCGTCGCACCGCGCACGAGGTAGTGTTCGTATCGATACAATGTTATGACGAAACATTCATATTTTACTAACGTATGTATTTGACGATCTGCCATGTTGTTATTTCACGCGGGTAGACTGAACACTAATGTTTATTGTTATGTAGCGAGTAAAATATTATAAAAGTATAGTTTGATGGTTCAATACAGCTGCGTGTGTGATCACGTGCATGAAGCAGGCGCAGCACACAGCGCACACACTTTAGTTCAACGTAAAGGTGTCTGATGTGTACACGAGTGTGATGCAATCATCATTACTTATATTAAATTTGTTCATTTTGACTTAATTGATTACTTAGTGATAAGTTAGCATGTGTAGCACACGCGGTACTTTGCCGTACATGTCATTTTTAAATAAGTAATTATACAAGCACCCTTGTATAATAATTTTAAATACGAAAACTATGCGCAGGAGACAGTTGCTTTGACGTTCAAAGTAGGTATAAATAGCTGAAATAAAACATGTAATTATAGAAGACAATTAGTATTGATTATAATGAGACAAATATTTAAAAAATATGTAGAATTTTAATTATTATTTGTACATGTAGGTAGGTAAAAGAATACACTGAAATTACTGGTATAATCCGGCTCGAAGGACCAAAGGATGTTGTAGCTAATGGAGTGCAGGAGGTTCGGCTACAACATATGCGATCATCATCATCACAGCGACATTTTTCCTCCACTTTCCCAGTGTATGGCTCCAATTGATGTTATGTTATCGACTGCGATAAACATCAGTACTGACTGATGCTTATTCCGATGAGTCCTTAATCGATTTTATGAATCCCGTGAGACAGCAAGCTCTCACCCCATGGGGAGTACGTGTATATGTGTGTGTAACCGTGTGTATGTGTGTGTGTCGTCAGACGGGCGCGCGCGCGCGATGTAGCGGGGCCGGCGCGCGGCAGCAGCAGTGGCGGTGCGTGACGCGGCCGCATGGCGCCGCTGGCGGTGGCGCTGCTCGTGGCGCTCGCCGGGGCCGTCGTGCGCGCCCCCACCCCCCGTGAGCTTCGCCCCACAGCCTGCCGCCGCCTCCGCGTACGTCTGGATCGCCTCTCACTGCGTCTTGTTACAGCGCCGCCGGCGGGCGGACTGCGCGCGCTGTCAGCGGACGAGGTGGAGGCGGCCGAGCTGGAGCTGGCGGCGGCGGGTGAGGTGCCGGCATGGCGCGAGCTATGGTACGGCGCGCTGGACGCGCTGCACCGCGAGCCCTCCATCAACAACACGCACGAAGACGTGCAGGCGCAGCTCGGCGCCGTCGCCTTCCTGCACTGCCCCGTGCGACACCTCGGCGAGCGCGGCGTACGTACCGCGCAGGGCGCTCTCACGCACACACGCAAGTGCACTCACTCACACTCGCTCACATTCACTCACATTCACTCACACTCGCTCACACTCACTCACACTCACTCGCACTCACTCGCACTACTCACACTCGCTCACACTCACTCACACTCGCTCGCACTCGCTCACACTCGCTCACACTCTCTCACACTCGCTCACACTCACTCGTACTGATCACACTCACTCACACTCGCTCACACTCGCTCACCTTCGCTCACCTTCGCTCACACTCACTCACAGTCACTGACGGTCGCTCTCACGCGCAGGTGTCATGGGTGCGGCGGCGCGACTGGCACATCATCAGCTCGGGCGTGCTCATGTACACCAACGACGAGCGGTTCCAGGTGCTGCACAACGAGGGCTCCGACGACTGGATCCTGCAGATCAAATACGTGCAGAGACGAGACAACGGCACCTACGAGTGTCAGGTGACGAATTCAATACAATATACTTTATTATACATGTGCTGTGTGGTAGCGACTTCGAATACTACCAACCCTTGCTTTACTCGTGGGTGTCGTAAAAGACGACTAAGAGCCCTAGATTGACCCGGACCAACTCCATCTGGTACCGTTTGGGTCAACGATTACATTCTCGAGGAGGGTTGACGTCAGGCAGGCGGCCGGTCATAAAAGTCATTGCCGAAACTTTTTGCAATATGTCAAAACAGATGACATATTGCGTCGACCCCAAGTAATTGGGATAAGAGCAAGATGATGATGATGATGATGATGACGATACTTTATTACACGTAAGTAGAGTAACAACCGATATGTGATGTATTACAGTAATACGAACTTATCATTAACTCAACTAGAGCTTAGATGTGAACTCCGTGCTGACGAAGCAAATGTTGATGGGTTCGTCATCCTTCATTTGTGGCCGTCTAGGAGTGACATTAGCTAAAGGCAATTCCATGCTCTTTAATGAATTTGAAAAGCATATCTCGATGTAATTAAACTCATAATGTACAGACGACACAGTTATTGTACACTCCAATGATTAAGTTTGATAAAAAGTATAAAACACTACATTTTAAGAATCCGAACTGCATATTTATATTGCAGTTATAGAGACAAACGCAATCCATTACCAACAACACATGTCACACGTTTTGTCATACGTTGGCTGGTTATGACACTCGCTAATGTTGAGAATCTAATATCAATGTTTTATTGCAATCTATTTAAGGTCCCAAACGACTCCATTTTATTCATAATTTTTTAAGCACTTGCGTATTCTGACATTGGTAATCAATAAATAAAATCATTTTATATTAGTTAATTGTATATCTTATTACTATTTACATTTTCTATTAATTATGTACTGTGTGGGTGTATTATAGAATTATTCACTAATTATTTCACTTACTTCATCTTGTTTGTGTTGTCTTGTCATTAACAGTAACCCTGGTTGTTGTATTTATAGTTCTATGTGAATAGACGATTATCAATTTGTTCTGTAGAGAGTGACATTGTACAGATATGATTGCGGCGCTCCTACCGCCCGCGCCAATCAACTAACCGTCTCTAAGTACAGCAACAATAGTTTTATAATAATAACATTAATTAGTTGCGTATGCGATGTATTTCTGCAAAAATAATACCTATTTGCCGTGCGAAGACGGAGTAAGAATACAATTCACCACCCCCTCTTTTGCTCGTGGGTGTCGTAAACGGTGACTAAGGGATATTTTGTGCATATAACCAAGGGCGTCGCCAAAAGCGGGCAGGAGTGGGGGGCAGTTGCGACCAAAGAGATCAAATGTAGCTAGCCGCAAGGCGATCAAAGTGCAAGCAATTGACTTCCTTACCTATTAATAATAGAACCGTTCTTATTACAATCTTCATCGAGGCAAAGACTTCCAAAGTGTAACGCTTTCGGCTGTACCAGGTGTTCATATTTTTTATCCTCCATAATATTGCCCCATAGGCTCCGCCCCTTCTTTAGTCATAAGCTGGCAACGCCTGCATATAACGACCTCATAAGAGAAGGACTTCATGAGATATAAGCCAATACGAATTAGCGTGGTCTTTTCCTTTCAAATATAGAGGAGGCTTGAAACCAGTGATGAACCATGACGTAAATGAACTGTGATGATGATGAATGCCAACATATCAATAACTTACCTGGTGGTGCATTTAGATGTGGAGTCTGTGCTGACGAAGTAAATGTGCATGGTGCATCACCCTCAAGTCTCGCGTGTTTTCCTTTGCGTCAATGACACCCTTGAACCGAGCTGAACTGAACTGAGCCCCTTGACATGACGCAGGTGTCGACGGCGGCGGGCACGCTGTCGCGCCTGGTACATCTCCACATCGCGGTGCCGGAGGCGTTTATCCTGGGCGCGGACGAGCACCACGTGGACGCCGGCTCTACCATTAACCTCGTGTGCATCATAGAGAAGGTACCGCGCGGACGGGGCGGGTGAGTGCGAGTGCGAGCGCGTGACTGTCTCTGTTACTGTCGCAGAGTCCGGCGCCGCCGCAGTACGTGTTCTGGTACCACAACGCGCGCATGATCAACTACGACGCGGCGCGCGGAGTGAGCGTGCGCACCGCGCCCGGCCCCAAGACGCAGTCCGCCCTCCACATCCGCGCCGCCGCACCGCACCACTCCGGCAACTACACCTGCGCCGCCGCCAACGCGGAGCCGGCGCACATCTACGTCTACGTCTCGGAGGGCAGTGAGTATTCACTATCACACACCATCACACACTATCACACATTATCGCACACCATCACACACTATCACACACCATCACACACTATCGCACACTATCACACACTATCGCACACTATCGCACACTATCGCACACTATCGCACACTATCGCACACTATCGCACACTATCGCACACTATCGCACACTATCACACACCATCACACACTATCGCACACTATCGCACACTATCACACACTATCACACACTATCGCACACTATCACACACTATCACACACTATCGCACACTATCACACACTATCGCACACTATCGCACACTATCACACACTATCACACACTATCGCACACTATCGCACACCATCACACACTATCACACACTATCGCACACTATCACACACTATCACACACTATCGCACACTATCGCACACTATCGCACACTATCGCACACCATATCACACACTATCACACACTATCACACACTATCGCACACTATCGCACACTATCGCACACTATCACACACTATCACACACTATCGCACACTATCGCACACTATCGCACACTATCACACACTATCACACACTATCGCACACTATCACACACTATCACACACTATCGCACACTATCGCACACTATCGCACACTATCGCACACTATCGCACACTATCACACACTATCACACACTATCGCACACTATCGCACACTATCGCACACTATCGCACACTATCGCACACTATCACACACTATCACACACTATCACACACTATCGCACACTATCGCACACTATCACACACTATCACACACTATCGCACACTATCGCACACTATCGCACACTATCGCACACTATCACACACTATCGCACACTATCGCACACTATCGCACACTATCGCACACTATCGCACACTATCACACACTATCGCACACTATCGCACACTATCGCACACTATCACACACTATCACACACTATCACACACTATCACACACTATCACACACTATCACACACTATCGCACACTATCACACACTATCACACACTATCGCACACTATCACACACTATCACACACTATCGCACACTATCACACACTATCACACACTATCGCACACTATCACACACTATCACACACTATCGCACACTATCGCACACTATCGCACACCATCACACACTATCACACACTATCGCACACTATCACACACTATCACACACTATCGCACACTATCGCACACTATCGCACACTATCACACACTATCACACACTATCGCACACTATCGCACACTATCGCACACTATCACACACTATCACACACTATCGCACACTATCACACACTATCGCACACTATCGCACACTATCACACACTATCACACACTATCGCACACTATCACACACTATCACACACTATCGCACACTATCGCACACTATCGCACACTATCGCACACTATCGCACACTATCACACACTATCACACACTATCGCACACTATCACACACTATCACACACTATCGCACACTATCGCACACTATCGCACACTATCACACACTATCACACACTATCGCACACTATCGCACACTATCACACACTATCACACACTATCGCACACTATCACACACTATCGCACACTATCGCACACTATCACACACTATCACACACTATCGCACACTATCACACACTATCGCACACTATCGCACACTATCGCACACTATCGCACACTATCACACACTATCACACACTATCACACACTATCGCACACTATCACACACTATCACACACTATCGCACACTATCACACACTATCACACACTATCGCACACTATCGCACACTATCACACACTATCACACACTATCGCACACTATCACACACTATCACACACTATCACACACTATCGCACACTATCACACACTATCGCACACTATCGCACACTATCGCACACTATCGCACACTATCGCACACTATCGCACACTATCGCACACTATCGCACACTATCACACACTATCGCACACTATCACACACTATCGCACACTATCACACACTATCGCACACCATCACACACTATCGCACACTATCACACACTATCGCACACTATCACACACTATCACACTCTATCACACACTATCGCACACTATCACACACTATCGCACACTATCACACACTATCGCACACCATCACACACTATCGCACACTATCACACACTATCGCACACTATCACACACTATCGCACACTATCACACACTATCGCACACTATCACACACTATCGCACACTATCGCACACCATCACACACTATCACACACCATCACACTCTATCGCACACTATCACACACTATCGCACACCATCACACACTATCGCACACCATCGCACACCATCACACACTATCGCACACTATCACACACTATCGCACACTATCACACACTATCGCACACCATCACACACTATCACACACTATCGCACACTATCGCACACTATCGCACACTATCGCACACTATCGCACACTATCGCACACTATCACACACCATCACACACTATCGCACACTATCGCACACTATCACACACTATCACACACTATCGCACACTATCACACACTATCACACACTATCGCACACTATCACACACTATCGCACACTATCGCACACTATCACACACTATCACACACTATCGCACACTATCGCACACCATCACACACTATCACACACTATCGCACACTATCACACACTATCACACACTATCGCACACTATCGCACACTATCGCACACCATATCACACACTATCACACACTATCACACACTATCGCACACTAGCACACACTATCGCACACTATCACACACTATCGCACACTATCACACACTATCGCACACTATCGCACACTATCACACACTATCGCACACTATCACACACTATCGCACACTATCACACACTATCGCACACTAGCACACACTATCGCACACTATCACACACTATCGCACACTATCACACACTATCACACACTATCGCACACTAGCACACACTATCGCACACTATCACACACTATCGCACACTATCACACACTATCGCACACTATCACACACTATCACACTCTATCACACACTATCACACACTATCGCACACTATCACACACTATCGCACACTATCACACACTATCACACTCTATCACACACTATCACACACTATCGCACACTATCGCACACTATCGCACACTATCACACACTATCACACACTATCACACACTATCGCACACTATCACACACTATCGCACACTATCACACACTATCGCACACCATCACACACTATCACACACTATCGCACACCATCACACACTATCACACACTATCGCACACCATCACACACTATCGCACACTATCGCACACCATCACACACTATCGCACACTATCGCACACCATCACACACTATCACACACTATCGCACACCATCACACACTATCACACACTATCGCACACCATCACACACTATCACACACTATCGCACACCATCACACACTATCACACACTATCGCACACCATCACACACTATCGCACACTATCGCACACCATCACACACTATCGCACACTATCGCACACCATCACACACTATCACACACTATCGCACACCATCACACACTATCACACACTATCGCACACCATCACACACTATCACACACTATCGCACACCATCACACACTATCGCACACTATCGCACACCATCACACACTATCACACACTATCGCACACCATCACACACTATCACACACTATCGCACACCATCACACACTATCACACACTATCGCACACCATCACACACTATCACACACTATCGCACACCATCACACACTATCACACACTATCGCACACCATCACACACTATCACACACTATCGCACACCATCACACACTATCACACACTATCGCACACCATCACACACTATCGCACACTATCGCACACCATCACACACTATCACACACTATCGCACACCATCACACACTATCACACACTATCGCACACCATCACACACTATCACACACTATCGCACACCATCACACACTATCGCACACTATCGCACACTATCACACACCATCACACACTATCGCACACTATCGCACACTATCACACACTATCGCACACCATCACACACTATCGCACACTATCGCACACTATCACACACTATCGCACACCATCACACACTATCGCACACTATCGCACACTATCGCACACTATCGCACACCATCACACACTATCACACACTATCGCACACCATCACACACTATCGCACACCATCACACACTATCACACACTATCGCACACCATCACACACTATCACACACTATCGCACACCATCACACACTATCGCACACTATCGCACACTATCACACACCATCACACATTGTCAAACACTATGACACGCCACGCCCCCACACACTCACACATACACATCACTACTCTGCTATACACCCACACACACACACTACCACACAATTCACTCACCCGCTATCAACTGCCGGAGGATTGAGTTTTAAGTCAACTTATTCTTGCAAACTTCCCTCAAGTGATATGTGAGCGCGTGAGTGACGCACTCGCTATCGCAGAGTCACGCGTCAGTCGTGTTCTGCTCTGTGTGTGCAGGTGACAAGATGGCGGCGACGCTGAGCCGCAGCAGGGGCGGGGCGCGCCCCCTCCCCGCCGCCGCCGCCCCCCTCGCCGCGCTGGCCCTCGCGTGTGTCACGCGACATACTCTGTGCGACGTGACCATTTAATATTGTGACGTGACGTCGTAACGACGCGATGTGACGAAGCGTGTCTGTTAAAATATAGAACTACCCAATGTCACTGTAAGATACGCAGCCTCTCAAATAACTAACGGAATAACTATATAGTTTTAAATTGATAATTAAATATAATTAGTGAGCCTAGCTCGAGTAATTAAACATCACAGGACGCCCATATTGTGTTTATTTCAACATTTAAAAATTTAAAAAGTTTAATGTGTAACACAAATCAAACGAAACAAACGTGTGTTGAGTGGCGCGTCATCAATACAATTATAATATGGCGGCGCTACAACAACAGCGTTCAGTTATCTCGTTGTTTGTTTCACGCCATGTTGAGGACTATATCTACAATACAGACGAGTGTGTCGCTCCTAATATTTTCTTACAAAAAGCTGAACTAAACACTAACACTGGGCGGAACTAATTTAGGATATGATAACATATATTTTATTGTCAGTATTAAATACATCTCGTAACTGTTCGAGGTACGCATCTCGATGTCGCCCTTAGAGATGTGTTGTAGGCAACAGCGGCAGATACCTATGGTGGTGTTGGCTACAATTCGTATAAAATATAAAGGGTATTTTTTCAAAGGGTTACACATTTTTATATTATATTCTAGATGTAAATAACGTTGTATAAAAAATGTACAATATTTAAGATATCTAAAAATGTTCGTCATTTATGGACAAATACTTGTTATGACGCTGGGCCACTCAAGACACAAGTTGATGTCAGTCCAAGTAATCGACGCTCTCCTACATTGCAGTGAATACGCCCACTAATATTGCAAATAAGTTTATATTACTCCAATTGGGCTTAGGACCGTTTTAATAATACTAGTTTATAATTTTAAAATCACGTAATTGTTCGTATTTATTAAGGCGTATTTAAAAAGTGGAATCGGCTATTTACAACAAATAAACTTACCTATTCATTTAGTCCCATTTCTCTCATTATAAAGCTGAGTGTTTGCTTAAATTGTTTTTTTACATTATTTGTATTTCACTAAAGATTAGTAATTTTTTTACTACGAAGGTTTTCATAACCTGGCAATTCTTCAACGTAACCTTCTCTCTCAATTTTTCCTACAAATAATGGTGTAAAATCCAGTGACCTTGAAGGTCATGGTATCGGACCCTCACGTCCTACCCACCTATCATCATATTCAATGTTTAAATAATCACACACGTCACTCCAATAATGAGGATGCAGCCTCATGTTGAATGTATAGGTTATTATAAGAGTTTGTCATCAGAGAGACGCGGTGAATAGTCACTTTAACTTAACACGTAAACTTCCAACACTGTTAACACCGTATCATCTCCTAATACTTCCGGTTCGAATATCTTTTTGATCTTGTGGTCGTTGGAGATAAACAACAAAAATTAGCACACGCGGTCATAATTAGGTCACGGTCCGACGATCAGTGATGTAACGCGGGCGGCGCGTGCGACCCGCGGGGGACGTACTCACCGCACGTCCCTCGCGGATGGGGCTGTACCGGCAAAGGAATACTACTTAGCTAACATCGATTTATCGCGACATTACGTTTGTGTGCGTGGGTAGCGTTTATTATTAATTTATTATGAATAACTTGCATATTGTCAAGGAATTTCGTGTTTATGGGAATTCTTAAAATGTAATATGTATTTTTTTTAATATAACCATGTTTTCGTTCAGTAATCCTTTATACTATTGATTCTGAAACCCCTGTGTAAATTTGCGTACTCTTTGAAAAAACATCCTGTGTATGTATTATTGTGTTAGTCTCATGTCAAACAACACATTGTTGTCTAGAGTGACACTCGCGTACAACTGGTCGTGGCAGATGTGGCGCGCTCTCCGTAGCTGTAGCTACAACAGCGCCGTGCTGCCGGCGAGCGCGTAGTCTGCCGAACTGTATCAGTGCGCCGTGCGCACTCAGCACTCAGCACTCAGCACTCAGCAGTGAGCAGAGCGCAGTGATGGCGGGCGCAGCGCGCGTGTAGTGCGGCGACACTGCGCGAATCACTTCCACTCTGTATATATAATAAATATTTCAAACAATTGTTGTGTTTCACTCCCTCACCCCACACCGCCTCGCCCGCGCACACACACACAGAACATACTGTGTGCAACAACAGTTTTTTTAATTGCCGACGGTGGCAAACGGGCAGGAGCACCCCTGATGTGAAGTGATGCTGCCGCACGTGGACCTTTGCATTACATAGGGGCACAGCCAGGCCGTTGTCTACCGTGAAGTAAATACTCTTCTTAAACCTCGTTTAAAGAAGGACACGTCATAGCGCTCGGGAAACACAGCAGCAGGTAGTTCATTCCAGAGCTTGCACGTACGTGGGAGAAATGAGTGCTGGAAACGTACAGTTGAAGACCATAACGTTTTCAGGTGAAATGGATGAACCCTGCAGTATCGAGTGGTACGTTGGTAAATCGGTGACGATGGTACCAAGTCACACAGTTCCTCAGAGCACTCCCCATGAAAGAGCCGATAGAGTACAAAGAGGTGCCAAAGTCTCTCCGTCGCTCCAGTGACTCCAATCTGTCCATAAGATTGGAATCCCCTGCGATTCAAATAGCACGCCTTTGAAGGGAGTAAAGTAGGTCTTTTTTGTTATTTTTTTATGCGTGGGCTATGGTATGCGCACGCGCGGTCCAGTGCGTCCGGGGCAATGAAAGGACGGCGCTCGGGCCCATAACCCACCCGTACCCACGTCACCTCGTTGTTGGGCCGACCACCGGAGCAGATGTGACTTGTCGTCATCAGCACCGGCCGGAAGGCCTCGACGGTCCTGACACCGTACCGAGGACTCTCCAGCCGGACTGCCCAATGGGTAGACCCCTCCACCAGCCCATGGTCCCTCCAGCCATCTTGGCTATATGGACCGAATCACGGGAGATGCACGCCTTACTTACGTGTGCTCTTTCGGGCGTGAACTTTCTTGACTCCCTACAAATTGTCTGCCCGAGCCCTCTCCCCTTTCTGGGGCGGCTTGTTCCGCGTGGGTGTCGCTATTGCGACGGACGACACGACGATGGCGACTGCGTCATGGACCCTGTCCTTTCTCCGCCAGTTCGAGCCCGCTCCTGATGTTATGCCAATGGTGCGAAAAGTCTCTCAACCGTCGAAAGTTGGCCTCGGAGTTAACAAGATCGCAATAGTGTATGGGTCCAGGATTGACCCGTTGAATCCCGTCCAACATCTTTATGCGGATTTCATCGTACAATGGGCATCGCTATAGCACATGATCCAGACATTCATCCTCCTCTCCGCAGTAACACAGGCTGTTCTGACATAGCTTCATCTCATAAAGTCTCCTTCTAAAACAGCCATGACCTGTCAAAATTTGAGAGCGGAAATAGTCGGGCTCAACCCAGGGGATCTGAGTCGAACACGAACATCGGGGAAGAACCGATGGAGCTTCCTACCCTTCTCCTCACCGTCTCATCTTCGCTGCCACTCAGCATCGAGCTCCTCCGAAATTTGGCTTCTCTCCGTCCTAGGGCAGTCCCGGCCAGAAAACCTTACATCGTCTATCCTACCAGCACGGATTACCTCTAAGTCCGCAGGGAAAACCCCTGCCAAAACTGGCAATGCTGCCGAACTAACTGAGCGGTAAGCCTTTGTGATTAGTATAAGGGCCTGCCGCTGGGTCCTTAACAACGCGCTCCTTATCATGTAAGTGGACGTGCGTCTCCACCAACATCCCGCCGCATAAGTGATGATGGCAACGAATATAGCCTGGTACAGTATTCGAAGGCCCACGCACCGTATGCCCCAGGATGAGGCGGAGACATGCGACATTTTCCCGAACGCTGCTGCAGCACGCTCTCCAATGGACTGCGCGTGGAGCCGGAAGCTCAAGTTAGAATCAATTACGACACCCAGGACAGTCGCTGATTAGACGCTTCTTACCGGCTCTCCACCGAGCCTAAAAGTGGGCGATCTTCCACTCAGCTTCCCTTTTAGAGTTATGGAACATGACTTCATAGGGGAAAAGGATAGTCTGTTACGAAATCCCCAGGCTGTGACAAGTCCGAGTGCCGTGGAGGCCAAAGCCTCTAATCCTGCACGAGAGTTCGACTCGATGGTGACCGTTACGTCATCCGCGTACGCAATCAGTTTGACTCCCTCTGGTAAAAGGAGTTGAAATAGATCGTCCATCAGGAGATTCCACAGAGAGGGCCCCAATACAGAGCCCTGCGGGCATCCCCTAGTTAATTGTTTCCACATGATTTCACCTCCAGCAAAGAAACCGGCCGCAAGAATAGGACAAGAAGAAGCCGCAAAAATAGGACACCAGCATCCTATAGATGTTCGGCGGGCAACCCCCATTCTTGGCCTTCAGCAGAATCATGGGCCACCACGCGCTGTCAAAGGCACCCGAAATATCCAAAAGAACTGCCTGCACATATTTGCAGTTGCTATGAGCCACGGTGTCCAGAAGGGACCGAATAGCCGTGACGGTGGAATGTCCGCATTTGAACTCGTGCTGACAGGAGGAGATGCTGCGCGAGATGTTAGGAGCACAGTGTAGCAATATTCTCTCCAAGACCTTACCCAAAACCGAGAGAAGTGTGATCGGGCGATATGCTTTGGGATCAGACAGCGGTCGACTATTACCTTTGGGGATAACAATCAGCCGCCCGTCCTTCCACACATCGGGAAAAGTACCTTCCTCAATACACTTGCCGAATAAACGCGTCAGCTCGGAGCCAGCCACGCGCCACGCATGTTTGAGTATGCGGGCGGTTACTCCGTCGATTCCTAGAACCGAGTTCGGTAGGCGACTAACAATACCCTCAATAACCTGTCTAGATGGAGAGGGCGCATCCCGCCCAGATGGGGCGCATGCCGCCCAATCATTGCCCTATGGGCAATGACTTCTCGGCGGGCGTCGACCCGCCAGGCGGTGATCTCTTTGATGGAAACCATACCGCCGTGGGTGCGCGTCTCCGACACCCGCCGATAAATGTCGGCGAGCATCTCCGCCTCCAGGTCCAACGGGGGAGTTCCGGCCAGTAGGCACGCTGCCTCCGTCGCCACCGTGCGGTAACCCCGTATGCCCCTGATCGCCATGACCCTCTGTGGTCGCCACAAGAGGGCCCTAAGACGGACGGTCAGGGACCGCGCCCACACCGGTGCGCCATACAGGGCCATCGACCGAATCACCCCCGCGTACAGCTATCGGCACGTAGCACTGGGTCCACCCACATTCGGCTTCAACGACGAAAGGGCATACGCCGTGCCGACAAGCCGGGGAACAAGTCGGTGGAGATGCTCCCGGAACCAAAAATGCCCGTCGAGCACCAGGCCCAAGTACTTCATGTGGGCCTGGATGCTGATGGTGACCGACTTCACGGTGATCGAAGCGCCGACGGGAGGCCCGGCGGTACGGAGGCCATAGAACAAAAGGGCCTCCGTCTTTTCCAGGGCTACCCTCAACTCCAGCGCTTCGATCCGCGTGACAATCTCCTCGGTGCCGAGAGTTGCCAGGCGTGCCGCCTACTCTAGCGTTCCACCCCGGGCTGTGACGAGTTTATCGTCGGCGTAGAAAATTACGCCCAGCCTGGGTGGGAGGCTTCCTCTCAACGCCCAGTCGTAGCCGATGTTCCACAGGGTGGGTCCGAGGACCGACCTCTGTGGGACACCGCACGCCATGGGCGTTCGCACAACGTCCCCTACTCGATCAACGTAGAGGATGCTGCGCCCGCCCGCATCGAGCGGCACCTCGTCGGCACGGGGCCCGATCTGTCGGACGCCCAGTTTGGGTTTAAGAGGGGTCGTTCGACGATCGAGGCCCTGTTGCACCTGAGGGCCGTGGCGACTGTGGCCGTCACCGGCGGGGGAGTCCCGGTGGTGTCCCTAGACATCGCCAACGCATTCAATAGTCTGCCATTCAGCTGCGTCAGGGAGGCGCTCCGTTACCACGGTGTGCCAGCTTACCTGAGGCGGCTGGTGGCAGACTATTTGGAGGGGCGCAGCGTCCTCTACGCCAACCGAGTAGGGGACGTTGTGCGAACGCCCATGACGTGCGGTGTTCTACAGGGGTCGGTCCTCGGACCCACCCTGTGGAACATCGGCTACGACTGGGCGTTGCGGGGGAGCCTCCCACCCGGGCTGGGCGTGATCTGTTACGCCAACGACACGCTCGTCACAGCCCGCGGTGGGACGCTACAAGAGGCGGTAAGCCTGGCGACCTCAGGCACCGAAGAGGTCATCAGGCGGATCGAGGCGCTGGGGTTGAGGGTGGTCCTGGACAAGACGTAGGCCCTTTTGTTCCAGGGGCCCCGTATGGACCCTCCCATCGGCGTCTCGATCACCGTCAATTCGGCTGGGATCAGCATCCAGGCCCATATGAAGTACTTGGGCCTGGTGCTCGACGGGCGATGGTGATTTCGGGAGCATTTCCGCAGGCTCATCCCGCGGCTCGTCGGCGTGGCGTCCGCCCTACAATGGCTGATGCCGAATGTGGGTGGACCGAGCGCGGCATGTCGACATCTGTACGCGGGGGTCATCCGCTCGATGGCCCTGTACGGCGCACCGGTGTGGGTGGGATCCATGACCGCCCGACTTAGGGCCCTTTTGTGGCGTCCACAGAAGGTCATGGCGGTCAGAATCATCCGCGGGGTACCGCACGGTGGTGACGAAGGCGGCGTGTCTATTGGCTGGGATTCCCCCGTGGGACCTGGAGGTGGAAATGCTCGCCGACTTGTATTGGCGGGTGTCGGGGGTGCGCGGGGAGGGTGGTGTTGTTTCCTTGAGGGAGCTCACAGCCTGGCGCGTCGACGCCCGCCGAGACCTCATCGGCCGTTGGGCAGACCGGCTGGAGAGGCCTCGATACAGTGTTTGGACCGTGGAGGCCTTCCGGCCGGTGATGATGCAGTGGTTGGAAAGCCGGCATGGGGTGCTCTCCTTCCGACTCGTACAGGTCTTGACGGGGCATGGATGCTTCGGCAAGTACCTGTACAGGGTCGCTAGGAGGGAGAGAACTCCGTCCTGCCACCACTGCGATTGCGACGAGGACACGGCGCAGCACACGCTCGAGGTCTGTGCCACTTGGGCAGAGCCGCTTGGTGAACTCGTCGCAATCATCGGTGCCGACCTGACGCTGTCGACCATCGCTAGGGAGATGCTCGGCAGCATCAGGAATTGGGACGCGGTTGCAGCCTTCTGCGAGGCAGTTATCTCGCAGAAAGAGGCGGCGGGTTGCGAGCGTGAGGAGCACAGCCTCGACGATGCGACCCGCTGCCGGCGACTGGAGCGGCGCAGGCGCGACTACCTGCGTGCCATGCCGCCCTAGCCGAGGTCGCGGGTGACGTGACCGGGGATTAGTCCGTCACCCGCCGAGAGGCCGACCGCGTGAGGAAAGACCGACGTCTTCCCCGAGGGGGGGACGTCGGTCGATGGGAGGGTACCCCGGGTAGGGGGTATTCCGTCGGGCCGACCACTGATGACAAGTAACCCTGCTCCAGTGGTCGGCTCAACGACGAAGGCGACGTGGTGTTCGGGTGGGTTGCGGGTGTTGCGTACTTAAGCCCTTCTGTCGCCCCGGACGGAGTGGTACGGAGGCGTGCCGACCGCAGCCCACCCCAAAAAAAAAAAAACGATGTTCACTCAATAAATCACTTCATTATAGGGATACAATATTTATTACTGAACTTTAAACTATTACTACTGGACACTAAACTCTGTTACCAATAAACACTCACTGAATATTAGACACTTCACTGAATAATTAGTCACTGTTTTAACTAAATACTTCACTTAATATTAAAACTGATCACCACTATACAGGGTGACTGGTAAAAGATTGTACATATTGAAGGAGGGTATTCAGTACTCGATTCTGATACCGAATATATAAAAACAATTGGTACTTAAATTTTGAACTAATTATCTTATAAAAATATTTAATTATGGACACATGGGATAGGTCAACGTACGTCAGCAATTGTAGGTACTAAACAGTTCGCGCATTGAACTAGTTACATTTTAGGTAAATATTCTACCTATGCGACTCGACCCAGTAGGTATTTTTTTTTCGTCGCGGGCCGCAGACAGAGGTCAACGTACGCTGGCAAACCTATTGTTGTGATTAGAAACAAATCAATTTATCTCAGGATTGGTAAGAGCTATGAATCTGCAAATAACTTTAGTGTTTTATGACATTATTCTTACACCTTACACCACCAGTTTAAGTAATTCTAGTAATAAATATCCAAAATTTTGACAACAGTGCTAACAAAACTGTTACTCGATTTCGGTATCGGTGTATCGCCAGTAGGGTGACAATATTTTTGGAAGTCTTGTAACACTAATATTGTTGATGTTTACTATGTAGGTAATTAATATTATCTTCTTTTTACACTTTTATTAGTTACATGTGGCCATTATCTATCGTTTCCTTGAATATGTACAATCTTTTACCAGTCATACTATATAATACGACTTCGCTCTTGTACTGCACTCGAATAACTAATGCTTGGCGGCCGACCAACGAGAATATATAGACTCTCAACCGCCGCCACATTGGTGGTGTAGACATTTAAACTCTCAACTGACTATTGTTAATCAAAAATATGAACTAAATTATTAAGTAGATCAATAAAAATATTAAATAAAATAACATAAAATTTTTAAAACCTAACACTCGACCGTCCTGACAACGTGCACGACCTCGCCCACGTCGCCAGGGGCACCCTAACACTTGGTCGGCCGTACAAGCTTAACAATAAATACAGCATCATAACTTAAATCTATAGTTAAGGAAGGAAAAATTTAAAAGTTAGAACCTAAGTGGATTTAACTTTTAAACTTTTCTTTGATGGAATACAACGATAGATTTATGTATTCCATTACTAATCATTATTATCCTCATCATATCATCATTATCATCATATCATCATTATCATCATATCATCATCAATCATTTGGGTTCCGAACGATCGATTTATCGGAGTGTCCAACTAATAAGCCAACAAGACTTCTCAATCTTCTTGTGGCAGCCTTGTTAATATCTAGGCACAAACCAATCAATTCTTGTGTACCTGTAACAAAACAAAGTTTATCTGTAGCTTGGTGTTAAAAAAACGCCATCAGAAAAACTAATCATCTCAATTCTCTTCATCCTCGATGCTACTAATATCGGATTCGTTCACCTCTAGTGCTGTTATATGTATCCACGGCCTCAATCGGTCCGCGACTACAGTTGTAGGACGTTTGCCGTGTGTGCTAGTTAAGCCTGAAACAGGAGCTATTTTACAATTATCTTTGCCCAAGACTTATCACTCGATATGGTCCTACGTATGAGGGCATAAGCTTTTTACTTTGTCCATCACTTATGAAGCCTAAATTCATTCAAGCCATCCCAATGTTTTTCTTCCATGTTTAACCGTCACTGCCCTCGTCTAATAATAATAATAATCTTTATTTTACAAATATACTTAGTACAAGTTACAATGTGAACTTAGGCTAACATATGTATTAGAATCGATCGATTTGAGCTGCTGTAGCCAAACTAGGCTTTTGCCTGTGCTTTGGCTATCAGTGCCAAAAACCTCCATTTTTATACACTGAGATGCCCTATATGGACAACTATGAATGTACTGTGGGAGATATGAGGATTTATGTAATGAGAAGATAAGAGCCATTTGTGGAGGTAAAAGTGAATGTTTATGTAAGTGTAGGTATGTGGGTGCATGCATATGTATGTGTGTGTATGTGTTTGTGCGTCTTTGCGGATGTGTTGAGAGAGTATACGCGCGCTCGTGCATGTGTGTGCTTTCGTGCGTGTGTGTGTGTATGCGGACGTGCGCGCGTGTGTGTGTGTGTGTGTGTGAGTGATTCTGTGCGTGTATGTGCGTCGTGCGTGCATAGCAATAGCGTGCAGGGGCATGAATGCGTGTATTGTGTGTGAATGTGTTTTTTTTAGTTTGTTACTATACGCGAATCTTAGTTTAAGCTAACATTTTAATATTAATTTATAATTTTGCTATTGTATAATTTGTAAGAGTTGCTCAGTTTCTTCGTAGTTGAGTTTTTGTATATATTGGGTCAATTTAGATTTACATTGTGATTTAGTTAATGGGTAAATGTTTAGAACTTTGTTGATTTTATTGTAAAGATAGGGTCCACTAAAATCAGGGAATTTTATAGTAAATTTCTTTTTTGAATGCATAGGCATATGACATACCGTATATTTCCTACGTTTATTTTTGAATAGTTGTGGATCATAAGTTATCTGGGTATGTTGTAATAGAATGATGTTCAGAACATATAATTGCCTCACAGTTAATACTTCACAAGTCTTATATAATTCGGCCGTAGAATAGTGAATTGGCTTGGATTTGGAAACCTTAAGAATATAATATAGCGCGATTGAAGCGTTCTACCTGACCGTTGGATCTGGGACTTGCCATATAGTGCAGGATATGCTTGCTATGCTGACATCTTGGCAAACCAATAAGTCTTCTTTATTCTTTCGAGAGTTTTCCCTACCCCAAAGTGACGTATAGCATCATGGTTCATGCGGCACAGTACTACCCAGTGAATATTATCTTTATTGTGCCTATATAACGAAACAACTTATCTTGCAAAACGAAATTATCTTTGATAAATTTAAGACCCTTCACATCTAGATCGCTACTCAAAATATCCTTTATTCGACAGAGTTCCGAGTCACTAGGCTAGAGTGTATGCAGCCAGTCTTCGCTGGTGATATACATTACCGTGGGGAAATGTTCGACTAGATTCTCTTCAGAGTTCGTTACCGGATTCTGAGATAATGAGTCTACATGCCCCATCTCAGTACCGGGCCTATACTCAATATAACATTGAAACTCTTGTAATAAAAGCCACCAGCGTGTTATCTTCGGAACTCGATCTCGTTTAGAAAACGTGGAACGAAGGGCACTGCAATCTGTAATGATTTTATAGGATATGCCGAGTAAATAAACCCGAAACCTACGTAGAGAGCAAATTACTGCCAACGTTTCTAATTCGTATGAGTGAAAGTTTTCCTATATATAGCCGGCTATAATAACCTACAGGGTGAAATGACTTAATTATATTTAGAATCTTGCAACAAAATCCCTCAGATTCCTAATCGGCTAGCATCAGTGCGAAATTCGGTTTCTGCACCTGGATCGTATAACCTAAGAATGGACCTATCTACTAACAGTGACTTCAATTATTGGAACACTTCTTCCAGACAGTGACTCCAAGACCAGATGGAATCCTTTGCTAAGGGGAGAAGCAATCCCAGCGAAACCTTTTACAAACTTTCGAAAATAGCTTGCTAACCTGAGAAATTGTCGCACGTTATGCACATTTACTGGTCGTGGGAAGTTAACGACACTTACCATCTTCTCACTCTGTTTCATTCCGGCTGCACTAATTTCGTAGCAATTGATGCTAAAACGCTTTGAAAGGCTTAAGGTGAGGTTAGCCCTTTAGTATTTGCTGCACTTCTTCGAGTCTACTAAAACACTATTGCATCCCTACCATATGTTCAGACATCATCCATATATCCCGTCGCTTTGCTGAAACGAGCAGGCCCTAAGATAGACCGCTGGTGGACAACCTGATGCAAGATCGAGCTGAAACGAGCAGGCCCTAAGATAGACCGCTGGTGGACAACCTGATGCAAGATCGAGAGTAATGAAAAATATCCCTGGCGATGGTCGGCAGCGCCAGGTCGGCACCGATAATTGCGACGAGTTCACGGCGATCCGCCTCCCATGCAGCACACTCCTCGAGCGTGTGCTGCGCCGTGTCCTCGTCGCAACTGCAGTGGTAGCAGGACGGAGTGCTCTCCCTCCTGACAATCTTGTGCAGGTACTTCCCGAAGCAACCGTGCCCCGTCAGCACCTGCACCAGTCGGAAGGAAAGCATCCCGTGCGTCCGCTCCAACCACTCCATCAGCACCGGCCGGAGGGCCTCGACGGTCCTGACACCGTACCGAGGACTCTCCAGCCGGACTGCCCAACGGGCAATGACTCCACGGCGGGCGTCGATCCGCCAGGCGGTGATCTCTTTGATGGGGACCATGCCGCCGCGGGCGCGCGTCTCCGACACCCGCCGATAAATTTCCGCGAGCATCTCCGCCACCAGGTCCCACGGGGGAGTTCCGGCCAGGAGGCACGCTGCCTCGGTTGCCACCGTGCGGTAACCCCGTATGGCCCTGATCGCCATGACCCTCTGTGGTCACCACAGGAGGGCCCTAAGACGGACGGTCAGGGACCTCGCCCACACCGGTGCGCCGTACAGGGCCATCGACCGGATCAACCCCACGTACAGCTATCGGCACGTAGCGCTGGGTCCGCCCACATTCGGCATCAGCCGCGAAAGGGCGGACGCCGCGCCGACAAGCCGGGGAACAAGTCGATGGAGATGCTCCCGGAACCAAAAATGCCCGTCGAGCACCAGGCCCAAGCACTTCATGTGGGCCTGGATGCTGATGGTGACCGACTTTACGGTGATCGAAGCGCCGGCGGGAGGCCCGGCGGTACGGAGGCCATGGAACAAAAGGGCCTCCGTCTTTTCCAGGGTTACCCTCAACCCCAGCGCTTCGATCCGCCTGACAATCTCCTCGGTGCCGAGAGTTGCCAGGCGTGCCGCCTCCTCTAGCGTCCCACCCCGAGCTGTGACGAGTGTATCGTCGGCGTAGCAAATTACGCCCAGCCCGGGTGGGAGGCTTCCTCTCAACGCCCAGTCGTAGCCGATGTTCCACAGGGTCGGACCCAGAACCGACCCCTGTGGGACACCGCATGTCGTGGGCGTTCGCACAACGTCCCCTACTCGGTCAACGCAGAGGACGCTGCGCCCCTCCAAGTAGTCTGCCACCAGCCGCCTGAGGTACACGGGCACTCCGTGATATCTCAGCCCCTCCCTGATGCAGCTGAATGGCAGACTGTTGAAGGCGTTGGCGATGTCCAGGGACACCGCCAACAGGACTCCTCCGCCGGTGACGGCCTCCGCTACCACGGCCTTCAGGCGCAGAAGGGCCGCAATCATCGAACGCCCTCTCCGAAAACCAAACTGGGCGTCCGACAAATCGGGCCCGACCCCGACGAGGTGCCGCTCAATGCCGGCAGCCAACACCCTCTCCAGCAACTTGCCCGCATCATCGAGCAGCACGATGGGCCTGTAGGCTGAGGCCGACTCGGGAGACCGTCCCGGCTTCGGCAGGAGAACCAGCCTCCCCTCTTTCCAGCATCCAGGGAACTGCCCGGACGTCAAACAGGCGTCGAACAGTCCCCTGAGGCGTGGTCCCAGGTGCTCGAGGACCAGGGCCAGAGCACGGTTCGGAATACCGTCGAGCCCGGGGGCGGTGGATTTCACTCTCATACGCGCCACTGCCGCCCCCATTTCCGGCTCCGTGATGGGCGGAGCACTTTCATCTTCGGACTCCCGGTCGCTGTCCGGCGAAGCCATGACCGGGGGCGTGTGCTCCGCCCGCCGTGGAAAGAGGTCCTCGACAACTCTGGTGAGGAGGCTGGGCTGGAGAGTCTCGGTGAGGGGGGGGGGGGCCCGCCCGCGGACCTTGTTCAGCGCCACGAGGTAGCGGCGACCCCAGGGTACGCGATGGTACTTACCAGGAAGCTCGTGTACGACACCCCACACCTGGTCATGGGCGGGGTAGACATTGCAACGACTAAGGAGATCAAAACTGGGGCTAACAATTGATAGTGCACTAATGTTCAACGCTCACACTGCAAATGTTTGCAAGAGGGCGTTGAACGTCTACAAACAATTGTCCAAAGCCGCCAGGGTAAGTTGGGGCCTCCATCCAGAAGTGGTTAGGACCATCTACACCGCCACCGTAGAGCCTATTATAACGTATGCGGCCAGCGCATGGGCACCTGCGACTAAGAAGGCCAATGTTAAAAGACCGCTCCATAAGATACAGCGACTGTTTGCACAAAGAATATGCAGAGCCTATAGAACGGTGTCATTCGATGCCACCCTGCTGCTGGCCGGGGTCCTCTCGAATAAGAGAAAATGCCTCTCTTTACGAAGCCCGGAGGGGGATGTCCCGGCTGGTTGGGGACGGCATTGAAATTGAACAGAAAGTGCCATACGCTGAAAGACCGCATCCATCTGAACACGTACGGCGTCAACTCATTAAGATAACATCCAACGAAGACCTGGTTGGGCTGGCAGACGGTGCAGTTAAAATCTTTACGGACGGCAGTAGAATCCAAAACAAGGTTGCCGCTGCAATATCCATCTGGGATGATGAAACAGAAAAGGCGAACCAGAAATACAAGCTGTCGTCCTACTGCACCGTCTTCCAGGCAGAACTCTACGCCATATACAGAGCGATGCGGTATGCCCGGCAAGCTAGCGCGAATAAGATAGCCATATTAAGTGACTCCAGAGCGGCGATCGATACCATATTAAACAATGGCTCTCTCCACCCACTAGCTGAAGCGATTCGCAAACTTTTGAAAGTATGCCACCTTCAAAAGAAGACGATTAATATTTGCTGGATTAAAGCTCCTGTTGGGTTGGAGGGAAATGAGCGTGCAGACATCCTAGCCAAGGAGGCAGCTGTGTACCTGAAAACTCGGCCGCACTACAACAAATATTTTTTACAATTAAAACAGACAGTATAATGGCAAATTGACTCTTTCATCGATAGATGGCGTTGTACAAGTCGCTGAAACGCGATATGGTTCAGTTACCCGATATGCCATTATACGCCATTAGATTTATTTTATACTCACTTCAAATAGGGATTAGCATACGAAGTATACAACTGTATCCACTTGACTGGATCTTTCTGGATCTTCGTATAATTTAGAGCCCTCTTAGTAAATTAATTGTTATTGTAACTACGTCACGATTGTGTGGTACATTTAAATAAATATCTTCGTGTTTACCTATTGCCTGAGTTGTTTTGTTCTACCCCTGAAGACAGCCCGGCTACAGTGGCGCCTCAACTCGTGGCCTGGAAAAGTATCTCGAGGACCCATTACAATCAATGAAGGAAGAAGACGTATACGAAACAAAAACGAGACGTCGCAGTTCAGGTCCCTCTTTTAAAACTAAGAAAGAACCTAAGCCCATAAAAAGCTCGAAGTCGCAGAAAGTTGATCCGAAAATGGCAATTTCCTTTACTGAAGATCAGTTTCAGCAACTGATTACAGCCATCACCAGCAAGAGTGGTAGTTCGTCTGCTTCCTATAACAGTTGTTTTGATGGTACGAGACCATCCGAAGCGGTAGAAACATTTTTAGCGTCAGTAAGTGTGTTTAAACGCATTAAAAATATTAATGATGAAGACGCATATACCGGATTACCCTTACTCTTGAAAAAAGATGCTGGTATTTGGTGGCAAGGTATAAAGGATACCGTCATCAGTTGGATAGAATTCGAAAATCGTTTGAGAGAAGCATTTGCACCCAAAAAGCCTGCATACATTATATATCAGGAGATTATGGCTAATAAACAAACATCTAGCGAATTAACCGAAGATTTCAATTTCAATTTCAAACTTTATTGCACTCCATAATGTATAAAAGATCTTAACAACAAAACATGCAACAATTATGGACCCTGTAGGGCACGGCAACAGTAGGAGAGAGGAACATTTTTATGAATTTTCCTAATTTTATGATACATACTTTTACATATATTTACTAGAATAAAATTATTACATATATTTACTAGAATTATTATTATGCGATTTTTGTTATTATTAAAATTTTAATTATGGTTATTTTTAAGATTTACTAGAATTATTTTAGAATTTTTATTATTATTAAAATTTATTATTAATTTACTTAATTTAATAGAATTATTATTATTTGATTATTAGAATTAATTATTAATTTACTAGAATTATTTTTGAATTATTGTTATTATTAAAATTATTATTAAAATTAATTATTAATTTACTTAATATAAATGAATTATTATTATTTGATTATTGTTATTAGATTATTGTTATTTATTATTAGAATTAATCTATATGTGGATGTTTTTACTACTACTACTATTTAGGTACTTAGTTAAATGATGTCATTTAAGTAATCATTGACACTGTAGTAACTTTTACTTAGTAGAAACACCTTTAATTTTTTTACAAAGTCATTATATGTTTCTTCATTCTTTAAAGTTATAGGCAATTTATTATATATTATTATGGACATTACATAGGGGCTACAAGAATGCATTTTCAATCGAGACTTGGGTAGATTTAATCTATTTTTATGCCTAAGCGTGTAATGTGATTGTATATCAACCCTTTTTTTATAAAAGTCCATGTGTGTTTTTAAAAACTTACATATTTCAAAAATATACATACAGGGGAGTGTAAGGATTTTTAAGGTCTGAAAGTGAGGTCTGCAACTGTCTGCGTAATCTATGTTAACTAAGATTCTTATTAATCTCTTTTGCATGGTGAAGAGTGAGGGTGCATCTGTACTGTTTCCCCATAGGATGATGCCATAATTTAACCATGCAAAGGCATAAGCATAATATGTAACAAGTGCAGTTTGCTGATCAGTGGTCTTTTTTACTTCCCAGAGAGCATAAGAAAAACCCGACAGTTTTGTTTTAATTTTGTGTATATGTGTTTTCCAATTTAGATGTGTGTCTATATTTAATCCTAATAGGGTACATTCATTTACTATGTCTAGTTTGGTGTCTTTAAAAGTGTAGTTTAAATCTAGTGGTGCTTTCTGGGAAGGATAGAAGGTTATTAATTTGGTTTTAGAAAAATTTATTTCTAAATTATGTTGGGTCATCCAGTTTATTGTACCACTTAATATTTTACCTAATTTGCTGTAGAGGTCTGTGGGGTTTTGGCATGAAATTAGAAGAGATATGTCATCAGCAAACAATACACAGGGGCCTGGAATGGTTTTGGGAAGATCATTTATATATATCAAAAATAATAGACACCCAATCACACTACCCTGCGGAATAGATGTATTGGTAGTTTGTGTATCAGAGCGGACATTTTGTATTTCCATACTCTTGTGGTTAAAAAATTCAATTTCTACTTGGTGCTCCCTATTTTGCAAGTATGATTTAAACCACGCGTGTGCTTTTCCTCGAATACCTATTCCATATAATTTGTTCAGTAGTATACTATATTGTACTCTATCGTAAGCTTTTGTCATATGCAGTAATATGCCTACAGCATATTCTTTATTATTTATAATGTTTAAAGCTTCCTGAATGTATTTATATACTGCTAAAGTTGTTGATCGATTTTTTCGAAAACCGTTTTGTGAATCATGGAATATATTGTATTTTTCGCAAAAGGAGTATACTCTATTACACATAGCTTTCTCGAATATTTTTGATGCTGTTGGTAGAAGAGCTATGGGTCTGTAGTTACTAGGATCCGTTTTCGATTTTTTCTTATGTATCGGTTTAATAATGGCTTTTTTTAATTGTTCGGGAAATACTCCTTCTTCAAAAGACTGATTAATTAATAAAGAGAAAGGTGTTGCCAATTCTTTCGCACATCGTTTAAGTAAAAAGGGTGGGAGATTATCTATACCGCTACTCTTCTTACTTTTTAGATGTTTAATAATATAGTATACTTCGCGAGTTTCCACTGGGCTTAGAAACATGCTATTCTCAGTGGGTTGAAGCACGTCCATAACTCCTGAAGCTCTCGCCGCTGGCTGGCTGGTTCCATGTCCAACAGAAGTGAAATAGCTGTTGAAAATATTGGCCACCAGTTTTGGTTCTGATGTTACTATATTATTCATTTTTAGTTTTATATTACATTTTACATTATTACTTATTTTATTAGTGCGTTCGTTAATTATACTCCACATAGTTTTTACTTTATTTTTAGATGTTTTTATCTTATTTATGTAATGAATTTTTTTAGAAGCTATAATAGTTTTTTTCAATGTTTTTTCGTATTTTTTGTAGTAATCTAGAAAAACCGAGTCTATTGTTTTCAGTGTAATTCTCTTTAATAATCTTTTATTTTTGCATGAAACCTTAATGCCTGTTCATAGCAAGCAAGCGGTTTTTGTTTGCTCAGCTTCCGAAACCAGAGCCTAGTGAAACACAGCAGATAGACATGTTATTCGGTCAACTAAATCTAAGCATCAGAGAGAAAATGCCCAGAGAGACTGTCAATACATTTGACGAATTATTCAAAGTGGCTCGTGGAGTGGAAAGGACTCTAGCTGAACGTAAGGATGTTGCTTTTACCTCTGAAGAAAAGCCAGTAACAATGCAGTTCATTGATGTCAAGAAAGATGCCAAGAAGGGTCGATGCAAGTATTGTCGTATACCAGGACATACTATAGAACAATGTCTTAAGAAAGCCAAAAAGAAGGCTGATAATTTTCTTGACATGCAAAGTAAGAACAGTACTAGTAGACCCATGACATCGGTACCATCACCTTCAGCGGTCAGGTTTTCCTGTTACGGATGTGGAGCGCCTGGGGTCGTTCGCAGCAATTGTCCAACCTGTCATAAGTCAAAACCATCTACATCATCATCTGCTGACATCGGATTCTGTGCACTCAATGTCAAGATCGACGCTCGGGCCCGACCGATCGTGTTTGTCAATATAGCAGAGACTCAGGGCGTGGCTTACGTTGACACTTGTGCGAAATCCAGTGTGGCATCATATAAACTATATACCTTACTGAAACAGAAATCATTCCAGTTTCACAAAGATACTGCCTTCATTACTCTGGCTGATGGACATAAGAAAAGACAGTATGTGCTAACAACGGAAGTTCCTGTTACGCTTTGTAATCGAACGATTCTGACAAAATTTATTGTTTTGCCAGAAGCCCGGAATAACCGAACATTGCTAGGCATTGGTTTTATTCAAGATGCTGGCATGGTGTTAAATCTGCCCCAATTCACGTGGCATTTCGTAGATGATGCAAAGGAAACCTACGAGTTATATGACGAAAATTTCACCACATTTAATGAAGATAGTGTAGCCCTATCTCCGATGTTGTATGCACAAAATTATCCCGACTTGCCGTAAGAGTCTGCTACAGAAATAAGCCTCAGTCGCCCATATGGACCACTTATACCATTAGAAGCATCCACACCTCCTAAAAGAGCGCGAACTTACTTGTTTGATGGATATTCGCCAATCGTGGATGCGTTATATCGCGATGCTTAGAGAGCTATAGCTGAAACAGAAGTCGAATTATCACCTGAGTCTGCAAGTCAATTTCCCTCGACCGAAATAAACAGTGTGGAAATTACAGCGTTAAGCAGTGAAGAAATCAACACATTAAATCACTTCATAAGTTCAAATGATGCGGTTTTTACCACAAATGGAAAGCCATCGAGCCATGCAGAGCATCATATTGATACTGGAAATCATAACCCTATCGCTGTTCCACCTTATCGCTTATCGGCTACAAAAACAGAAATATTAAAGAAAGAAGTCGATAAAATGCTTCATGACGGCATTATAGAAGCATGTGTATCACCATGGTCATCTCCAGTGGTGTTGGTGCCTAAGAAAGATGGTGGAATCAGAGTCTGTATCGATTATAGGCAACTGAATTCGGTAACAGTTCCTGACAGATATCCACTCCCTCGGATAGATGATTTGCTGCATAGTGCTAAACGTACTCAATTCATGACTACTATCGATCTCCGAGCGGGTTACTGGCAAATTAAAGTTAGGGACGGATATCAATTGAAAACTGCTTTCATAACCCCTTTCGGCATGTATAAGTTTCTTCAAATGCCTTTTGGCCTCAGGAACGCGCTGGCAACCTTCAGCGGCTGATGGGTGGTTTTCGTATAACGCTGACTAACGTAAAGATTCTTACATATCTGGATGACCTTATAGTGCTTCCTCCTACATTTGATCAGCATTTAAAAGATGTCCAGGATGTCTTTCAGCGCCTGAGAGAATATAACCTTGTGGCTAACAAAGATAAATGTAAATTCTGCTGCTCTCGTGTGAAATATCTAGGACACTATATTACACCGGATGGTCTGGAAATGGATCCGGAAAAGGTTAGCTCAATAACCCACATGACTGCACCTAGAAATTTAAAACACTTGCTTTCATTTGTCCAAATGTGCTCCTGGTATCGTCGGTTCATATCTAACTGCGGCAAGGTAACTGAACCTCTCACACGTCTTACGAAAAAGAATATTCCTTGGACTTGGCAAAAAGAGCAAGAAACTGCATTTGACACCCTTCAAAAGCTCCTTGTGACTGCTCCAGTTTTGGCCCAAGCAGATGAAACTCAACCCTTTATCTTGAAAACAGATGCTAGCGTCTACGCCATCGGAACTGTTCTGGTCCAGGGGGAGAAAGAGCAAGAGCACCCCGTTGAGTACGCCAGCCGCTTATTAAAGCCAGCGGAAAGAAATTATTCGACCATCGAACGAGAGGCCTTAGCAGTTGTTTGGGCAGTTAATAAATTCCGAGGATATCTAGAGGGATCCTCAGTAACAATCCTGACTGATCACCAGGCTCTAAAGTGGCTTATGTCATTGAAATCACCCACGGGATGCCTGGCTCGATGGGCGCTACAGTTGCAACCTTACGACATTAGCATTAAATATATCAATGGCAGAACCAATGTGGTCGCAGACGTACTATCCCGACCTATCTGTGAGCCTAATAGTGTTGAAAGCTGTGGAGTATGTAGTGTGATCGTCGATATGCCTAGAAAGAGCCCGGAAGAAATTCGCGAACAACAAATGAAGGATAACCAAATAGTTAAAATTGTTACTGCATTAGAAGGAAGTGACGAAGAAAATGCGACGTATTGGAGTAAAAAGAGCTATGTTATGAGCAGTGGCATCCTTTATAGATATTCTAACAAGACTGAAGGCGATGACATCCAGTTAGTAGTGCCCGAACATGAGCAGGCAAAAATAATTGCAGCCTATCATAATGAATCTACTGCAGGACATTATGGAATTGATAAAACGATTACGCGTATTGCGCAACGATACACTTGGAAAAAAATGCGAACCCAAATTGAAAATTACATTCGAAGTTGTATACAATGTCAAAGATACAAGACGTCGAATCAAAAACCGAGCGGTTTGTTGCAAACGACAGCAATGAACGCGAGATTTGAAATGATTGCATTTGATTTGTTTGGCCCATTACCACGCACGGCTCAGAATGAGACCTGGATCTTTATTATAGAAGATGTGGCTACGAGATGGGTCGAAT
Organism: Lymantria dispar; assembly: GCA_032191425.1. NCBI lineage: Eukaryota > Metazoa > Arthropoda > Insecta > Lepidoptera > Erebidae > Lymantria > Lymantria dispar. The sequence continues at coordinate 31,980,658 of CM063455.1, forward strand.
TATTTGCTCTCGAAAGAGCCACCGCGGAAGAATGTGCTAAAGTATTGCTAAATGAGATCATCTTAAGATATGGAACTCCACGTAGATTTATAAGCGATAACGGCACTCAATTTGTAAGCAGTGTGATACAGCAGTTAACTTATTGTTTAGGAATAAGTCATGGGTTTACTCCTCTTTATCACCCAGAAACCAATCCGGTAGAGAAAAGGAATCGAGATTTAAAGACGCAACTTGCTATACTAGTAGAAGACGACCATACAACTTGGGCTGAGAAACTACCAAGTATTCGTTTTGCCATGAATATTGCTAAGTCAGAATCGACTGGATACACTCCTGCTTATCTGACCTTCGGACGGAGCTTACGTACACCAGATGATGTCCACCACGATTTGAGATCAATTATACAGAATGAACAATTCATCATAGAAATTACTCCGAAATTGTTGCTTATGTCAGCAACTATGAAACGAGCTATGGAAGTGCAAGAGTGGAACGAAGAAAAGAGAAAAGAATATGTTGACAAGCATCGCCGAGTATGTCCTAACTATCAACCTGGTGACCTAGTGATGGTCGATGTGCATTTGCACAGCAAAGCTACTCAAGGGTATAGCGCTAAATCAGGGCCCCGAAGAGATGGTCCTTATATTATCAAGAAAAACATGGTCCATGTTCTTATGAAATAGCTTGTCCTGATGCTCCTGAAACTTCGATCGGTATATATCATGCCTCCGCACTACGATTGTATCAGGGACAAACATCCTTAACATTACCTGCACCAGTACAGACGATACGCAAAAGAGGACGCCCACGCAAGAATCTTCCATAAGCATGTGTCTGTAATTTCAGAAACGCTGTTCCTGTCTTCCTCGTCGGGACGTCTTCGGAGACAGAGGGGGAGCCTGTAATGGCAAATTGACTCTTTCATCGATAGATGGCGTTGTACCAGTCGCTGAAACGCGATATGGTTCAGTTACCCGATATGCCATTATACGCCATTAGATTTATTTTATACTCACTTCAAATAGGGATTAGCATACGAAGTACACAACTGTATCCACTTGACTGGATCTTTCTGGATCTTCGTATAATTTAGAGCCCTCTTAGTAAATTAATTGTTATTGTAACTACGTCACGATTGTGTGGTACATTCAAATAAATATCTTCGTGTTTACCTATTGCCTGAGTTGTTTTGTTCTACCCATGAAGACAGCCCGGCTACAACAGTTACATAATAAAATACGTAAATTGAATTAATTAAACGTTAAGAAACTACTTTTTGTCTCAGAGTAAATGATAATATTATTTACGCATTATTATCCATAAACTAGACATATTTATTTATAAAACAGTCGTAATTCATCGATTGATCTAATTCTAATTGTTCCTATTTTGGCAAAAAATGATAAATGTTCTAGTAGGAACGCTCTAGTGATGACGATAGTAGTGACCTAGACCTTGATTGTCTTGACTTTTTGAATAATTAAAACAGTCAAAAAACAGTTTTGTTTGAAATAAATTAAAAAAGATTTTCATTGATTGTATTTTAATTATAATAGAAAATCACAATTATAAAAATAAAGAGTTTTATCGATAAAAAACTACGGACTTCATCGTAAGCGTGACAGCATTAGGGACAACTGTCACAGAGATCATCTTATATTTTATGGACTATAGTTTCTAATTATAAAATTTATTGTGACTAAACTATTGGGTGTAGGTTCTTGAAATTTAGGTCTTTTAGTATTAAATCGGTTCTACTGGAAATTCTATGAGGTTTGTCAAAAATCCGGAGTTCCTGCGGTCAAAGATGACTGATTTATGGCAGTTTGGGGTTTGAACGATGTTTCACATCAAAAAAGGGGAAGAGGGAAGTTTCTAATGGGGGCTAGGGGTAGTCGGGCGGCAATGTAGGGTGCAAGAGGGGTCAAAATTTCTATCAAAAAAGGGGGAGAGGTAAGTTTCTAATGGGGGGTAGGGGTAGTCCGGGCGGTAATGTAAGTTGCAAGGGGGGTCAAAATTTCTATCAAAAATGGTCTAGCACTTATAGTTTTTGAGATACGGCGGTCAAAACAATTGTAGGTTGAACGATGTTTCACATCAAAAAAGGGGGAGAGGGAAGTTTCTAATGGGGGGTGGGGTATTCCGGGCGGCAATGTAGGGTGCAAGGGGGGTCAAAATTTCTATCAAGAAAGGGGGAGAGGGAAGTTTCTAATGGGGGGTAGGGGTAGTCCGGGCGGAAATGTAAGGTGCCAGGGAGGTCAAAATTTCTATCAAAAATGGTCTAGCACTTATAGTTTTTGAGATACGGCGGTCAAAACAATTGTAGGTTGAACGATGTTTCACATCAAAAGAAGGGGGGGAGGGAAGTTTCTAATGGGGGATAGGGGTAGTCCGGGCGGCAATGTAGAGTGCAAGGGGGGTCAAAATTTCTATCAAAAAAGGGGGCAGGGAAGTTTCTAATGGGGGGTAGGGGTGGTCCGGGCGGCATTGTAGAGTGCAAGGGGGGTCAAAATTTCTATCAAAAATGGTCTAGCACTTATAGCTTTTGAGATAAGGCGGTCAAAACAATTGTAGGTTGAACGATGTTTCACATCAAAAGAAGGGGGGGAGGGAAGTTTCTAATGGGGGATAGGGGTAGTCCGGGCGGCAATGTAGAGTGCAAGGGGAGTCAAAATTTTTATCAAAAAAGGGGGGGAGGGAAGTTTCTAATGGGGGGGTAGGGGTAGTCCGGGCGGCAATGTTGGGTGCAAGAGAGGTCAAAATTTCTATCAAAAATGGTCTAGCACTTATAGTTTTTGGTTACCCGAAAGGGTATTCCGTCGGGCCGACCACTGATGACAAGTCACATCTGCTCCGGTGGTCGGCCCAACAAACAACGAGGTAACGTGGGTACGGGTGGGTTATGGGCCCGCGCGCCGTCCTTTAATCGCCCCGGACGGACGGGACCGCGCGTGCGCTTACCATAGACTACCCATAAAAAAAAAAAAAAAAAAAGGGGGTAGTCGGGCGGCAATGTAAGTTGCAAGGGAGGTCAAAATTTCTATCAAAAGTGGTCTAGCACTTATAGTTTTTGAGATACGGCGGTCAAAACAATTGTAGGTTGAACGATGTTTCACATCAAAAGAAGGGGGGGAGGGAAGTTTCTAATGGGGGATAGGGGTAGTCCGGGCGGCAATGTAGAGTGCAAGGGGGGTCAAAATTTCTATCAAAAATGTTCTAGCACTTATAGTTTTTGAGATACGGCGGTCAAAACAATTGTAGGTTGAACGATGTTTCACATCAAAAGAAGGGGGGGGGGAGGGAAGTTTCTAATGGGGGATAGGGGTAGTCCGGGCGGCAATGTAGAGTGCAAGGGGGGTCAAAATTTCTATCAAATAAATAATAGTTTAAAAAACTAAAAAATCACGCTTTTAAGAAAATCTAACTAAAAAATAAAAATAAAATTTGATAAATTTAGATTAAGAATAGTGTAAATGAAAAATAAATGTTTATTATTGTAAAAAAGCGTGGGGTGCAGTGTCTTCACTTGTACGTTTGATTGTATGTAACGGACTCTAGTGGATTTGATTTTGATCCACTTCAAACGGTTAGATTTCGTTTAAAGTGCTTTTTAAGATATTTTCAGTGATGATCCTTCTCATATCTGCCATTAAATGTTTATAACTATTGACACTGCACCCCACGCTTTTTTACAATAATAAAAATTTATTTTTCATTTCATTTACACTATTCTTAATCTAAATTTATCAAATTTAATTTTTTATTTTTTAGTTAGATTTTCTATAAAAGCGTGATTTGTCAGTTTTTTAAACTATTATTTATTTTCCATTTTTTAGTTGAATTTTCTATAAAAGCGTGTTTTTAGTTTTTTAATTTAAATTGAATCACTTTGTTATCATAATTTAGAATAGTTAAATAGCAATTACCATTTTTAATCTTGTGAATACCTCTCTATGTTGTAGTTAGGACGATAACCATTTTCAACAAAAATGTAGCCACTAAAATTTGTATCAGTGAATACTTTCCAAGTTATACAACCGTCAGCCGTGACGGCCATAAGTGATCTTAGGGCAAGCCGTGTATTATCTATTATTCGTTTATCGGTAATCATCAAATTTTTATCGGATTTTATCACCCATATGTGGGATTGTTCTGTTGCAGTTTGGCCAATGAGCAAATCGTAACTCAAATAATTATCAGGGACGATTATCGTCTCAACAAGAATTGTAACATTGTCAATTACTAATGAAACTTCTGTTTTGCCTAATGCATTTACATATGTATTACCGAATCCTCTTAAAGAGGGCAATTTATTAATTTGCCATTTTTCTCGCGGCATGATCTCTTTTATAACAGATTCTTTTATTAAAGTACAATGGCTACCAAAATCTACGTATCCTGTCAATCGAACATTATTAATACTCACACCTTTTATGAACTTATTGTCTACTCTTCACATGCTATCATCTAGTCATAATGTCTTAATTTCGGCATTTGCACTCCATGCGCTTCTATTGCATTCAGGGTTATCATGACCAAAACCTTTACACTTTTGACATTTAATAATAGGCTTTTTACAGCTAAATACTACATGACCTATTTCGTGGCAATTATAACATTTCAAAATTTTATTAAAATCATTTCTTACAGGCTTACGGGAACCTTCATTTACAGGAAGCAATAACCTCTTATTAGATTTATTGAATTGTTCATGTTTCACACTCCTTAAGTAACCTAATAACTTATCAACATTTTCAAAACCTACTGCCTCCGCTCCGTACCGAACTGACCTGTCCTCTATTCCATACACAATACAATCAATTGCGTTCCTACCTACATACTATACCACATCTATTCAAGGCTATCAATTTATCATAATAATACTCTTCCAATACATCACCAAACTTTGCCCTTTTCCCTAACATTTCCGTGAGCAAGTGACCATAATTCTCGTACGTTGGAAATACACATTTAAGTTTATCTGTCCATTCTTCCCATGTAAGTAATATAGAAGGCTGTCCCTCGTACCACCTTCTTGCAGTGCCAACTAACTTTGGGAGGGCATAGTGCACAGTTTGCTTATACTATCCCAACCGTAAATTTCAGAGCATTCTTTAACTTTATTTAACCATGTAACAATCTTTTGGTTTTTTTTTTTTTTTTGATTTAGGATCAAATTCTGGCACTACGTTACTGTTAGTGAACCTTTCTCTACTCTGTGGATTTACAGCTGTGATAAGTTGCAAACTCCTTAAGACATTTAAGTAATTCAGAATTCACTGTATCAACAGATGAAGGCTGCGGAGTCACAGGTGAAGACTCCCTGTCGATCTGCGTTTGGACTGGGCTACGTGACCTTACAACGCTCGCATCACGGGTAGTCTGAACTCTGTCACGCCTCTGCCTAGTACCTCTACAGTGTAGAGTCTGCACTCTCTACGGTTACAGTCTATTTTATCCTTTGATAAAAGCTAGATACCTGACCCTGCAAAGGCGGTGTTACAACTGACTTATATCTACGCTTTTCATAGGACTCGATCCGTTCGGGTGATATTCTCGATCCTTGTTGTTTAGCATCATGATCTTCGGCGTAACGTGTTACTGGCGTACTAGTTCCGTACCTTGAAACATCGTCTCGTCTTCGGGGTCGGCTGCGTCTCAAGGCTTTTCCAAAATCAGGGCTCAAATGCCGTCCAATAGGCCTTCGCCTACTTGTGGACCGGTTAATCGGCATCCTCACTCAATATATTTTTCAATCTATTGTCCAACGCACTGGAATTGAAATTCAAACAACGTGTATCTTTTTCCGCCAAAACATAGCAATCAGTGTTTTAATACAAACTAAATGCTACATAACCACAGTGGTTATGCAACACCTAAGCTTTTCATTATTTAAAATAAAACCAAAAGTAGTTTTATTTAACACCTTTTCTTTTTACAATACCTATTGTAACGAATTTGTTAGCGAAAGATGAACAATATTTTAAGATTGTTACGATAACCAGAGATGATATGTATTATTATGATAATATCAAAAATAAAATATTTTAATCGTTCTAATAATTATTTACGTGCAAATATTTTACAGGATATGTCATACTAAATATTTATTACGTAGGAAGCTGACACGCAAGGGCGTCCATTATGTGAAAGTTATATCAACTTACACAAATATGAGTCAAACATTTACTCGCTTATAAAATTATCATTTAAATTACAAAAAACTTAAGAGGTGTCAAGGGACACCCGGATGGAACGAAGTTCCTTTCGATTAATTAGTGAAGGAATTGTAATAAAATTTTATTTTTTTTAAGTTATAATAATATTAAAATAACATATTATTATCTGTATATAATCTCTACTTACCTAACTCCATCAGCAATATCCGGAACTTGTGCAGAAACACTGTCAGGATTCATTATTATTATTATTTTTTATTATTTATTATTTACAAAAAACCTGTATACACTCAACAAAAATAATCGTCGCGACACCACACTGTTCAATGCGAAATAGAAATGAAAATATCTGGCTTGCTTTCTATAAGAGAGAGAGAGACAGACAGAGAAACATGCGACGCCGCACAGCTTACAATAGCTTACTATAGCAAAAAGTGTCGTGACAACTTTTCGTAAGAATTTTTTCCGTCTAGCCCCCTTTCACAACGCGCGATAAGGAACTTCGTTCCAACAATAATAAAGTCGGTTGACAAATTAAAATGTATGTATCCGAACTAGCCGTATATGTAAGGTCGTAAGTGTTACTTGATAACATTTATACAACACTATACCATAACATACGTAGAATAAAGTTTATTATAAGATTATTACATACCTCACTGTGGGCATACGTTCACACCAAGGTGGTATGATACATCTGAATTCCTTGGTGTTATCCCAGCTTCGGAATTGTTACAATTTGCCAATTGAAATATAAACGTGCTTGATAAACTTTTATTTATTCTTTGCATAATGCAAGATACAATTCTCTATTGATGATTTACAATTTGGTTGTTGAAAATTCGCTATTAATCAATATAGAACACAATTTTGAAAATACAGTAACGTAGAATGGTAACCGTCTTCTCTTATTTCTTAAAACCACACAAAGGAAGTACCGCCTGCCGGAAATGTATACAAAAGAGCGACATATTTTTTAAATATTGCCGGAAGTCATTATTGAGCCACTTACTTACAATAATATAGTATAATAGTTATTAATATAATATTTATCTAAAAATATAAAGCAATATTCTAGAATTAGGTATCAAAATTAACATGTTTTATAATAGCTTAAACAGCGAACAATACTTCAATTTAGATAAAATATTCGAACGTAGCGGAATTTTAAAATTTCTATCCAAAATGGTCTAGCACTTATAGTTTTTGAGATACGGCGGTCAAAACAATTGTAGGTTGAACGATGTTTCACATCAAAAGAAGGGGGGGGAGGAAGTTTCTAATGGGGGATAGGGGTAGTCCGGGCGGCAATGTAGAGTGCAAGGGGGGTCAAAATTTCTATCAAAAAAAGGGGGAGGGAAGTTTCTAATGAGGGGTAGGGGTGGTCCGGGCGGCAATGTAGAGTGCAAGGGGGTCAAAATTTCTATCAAAAAAGGGGGGGGAAGTTTCTAATGGGGGGTAAGGGTAGTCCGGGCGGCAATGTTGGATGCAAGGGGGGTCAAAATTTCTATCAAAAATGGTCTAGCACTTATAGTTTTTGAGATACGGCTGTCAAAACCATTTCGTCTCATTTAACGGTTTTATTCCACGCACTTTTTCTTACGGTTTTTCTATTACATTTTTTTCAATTCGGTCGCGCAGCTAAATCCCTATCTCCTCCAAGCCTGCCGTAAGGAACTTCGTTCCAAAAAGTGGATAAAATAAAGAATACAAATATAATAGAAGGTACCTATGTCATTATTGAATATTAGAACAAGGCAGACGCGCAATAGCGACCATGAAATTATATTAAATAAAAGATGACGACTGAGATAAAATTATGTAAGGACCATCACTAGGTAGGTAGGTAGGTAGGTAGGTAGGTAGGTAGGTAGGTAGGTAGGTAGGTAGGTAGGTAGGTAGGTAGGTAGGTAGGTAGGTAGGTAGGTAGGTAGGTAGGTAGGTAGGTAGGTAGGTAGGTAGGTAGGTAGGTAGGTAGGTAGGTAGGTAGGTAGGTAGGTAGGTAGGTAGGTAGGTAGGTAGGTAGGTAGGTAGGTAGGTAGGTAGGTAGGTAGGTAGGTAGGTAGGTAGGTAGGTAGGTAGGTAGGTAGGTAGGTAGGTAGGTAGGTAGGTAGGTAGGTAGGTAGGTAGGTAGGTAGGTAGGTAGGTAGGTAGGTAGGTAGGTAGGTAGGTAGGTAGGTAGGTAGGTAGGTAGGTAGGTAGGTAGGTAGGTAGGTAGGTAGGTAGGTAGGTAGGTAGGTAGGTAGGTAGGTAGGTAGGTAGGTAGGTAGGTAGGTAGGTAGGTAGGTAGGTAGGTAGGTAGGTAGGTAGGTAGGTAGGTAGGTAGGTAGGTAGGTAGGTAGGTAGGTAGGTAGGTAGGTAGGTAGGTAGGTAGGTAGGTAGGTAGGTAGGTAGGTAGGTAGGTAGGTAGGTAGGTAGGTAGGTAGGTAGGTAGGTAGGTAGGTAGGTAGGTAGGTAGGTAGGTAGGTAGGTAGGTAGGTAGGTAGGTAGGTAGGTAGGTAGGTAGGTAGGTAGGTAGGTAGGTAGGTAGGTAGGTAGGTAGGTAGGTAGGTAGGTAGGTAGGTAGGTAGGTAGGTAGGTAGGTAGGTAGGTAGGTAGGTAGGTAGGTAGGTAGGTAGGTAGGTAGGTAGGTAGGTAGGTAGGTAGGTAGGTAGGTAGGTAGGTAGGTAGGTAGGTAGGTAGGTAGGTAGGTAGGTAGGTAGGTAGGTAGGTAGGTAGGTAGGTAGGTAGGTAGGTAGGTAGGTAGGTAGGTAGGTAGGTAGGTAGGTAGGTAGGTAGGTAGGTAGGTAGGTAGGTAGGTAGGTAGGTAGGTAGGTAGGTAGGTAGGTAGGTAGGTAGGTAGGTAGGTAGGTAGGTAGGTAGGTAGGTAGGTAGGTAGGTAGGTAGGTAGGTAGGTAGGTAGGTAGGTAGGTAGGTAGGTAGGTAGGTAGGTAGGTAGGTAGGTAGGTAGGTAGGTAGGTAGGTAGGTAGGTAGGTAGGTAGGTAGGTAGGTAGGTAGGTAGGTAGGTAGGTAGGTAGGTAGGTAGGTAGGTAGGTAGGTAGGTAGGTAGGTAGGTAGGTAGGTAGGTAGGTAGGTAGGTAGGTAGGTAGGTAGGTAGGTAGGTAGGTAGGTAGGTAGGTAGGTAGGTAGGTAGGTAGGTAGGTAGGTAGGTAGGTAGGTAGGTAGGTAGGTAGGTAGGTAGGTAGGTAGGTAGGTAGGTAGGTAGGTAGGTAGGTAGGTAGGTAGGTAGGTAGGTAGGTAGGTAGGTAGGTAGGTAGGTAGGTAGGTAGGTAGGTAGGTAGGTAGGTAGGTAGGTAGGTAGGTAGGTAGGTAGGTAGGTAGGTAGGTAGGTAGGTAGGTAGGTAGGTAGGTAGGTAGGTAGGTAGGTAGGTAGGTAGGTAGGTAGGTAGGTAGGTAGGTAGGTAGGTAGGTAGGTAGGTAGGTAGGTAGGTAGGTAGGTAGGTAGGTAGGTAGGTAGGTAGGTAGGTAGGTAGGTAGGTAGGTAGGTAGGTAGGTAGGTAGGTAGGTAGGTAGGTAGGTAGGTAGGTAGGTAGGTAGGTAGGTAGGTAGGTAGGTAGGTAGGTAGGTAGGTAGGTAGGTAGGTAGGTAGGTAGGTAGGTAGGTAGGTAGGTAGGTAGGTAGGTAGGTAGGTAGGTAGGTAGGTAGGTAGGTAGGTAGGTAGGTAGGTAGGTAGGTAGGTAGGTAGGTAGGTAGGTAGGTAGGTAGGTAGGTAGGTAGGTAGGTAGGTAGGTAGGTAGGTAGGTAGGTAGGTAGGTAGGTAGGTAGGTAGGTAGGTAGGTAGGTAGGTAGGTAGGTAGGTAGGTAGGTAGGTAGGTAGGTAGGTAGGTAGGTAGGTAGGTAGGTAGGTAGGTAGGTAGGTAGGTAGGTAGGTAGGTAGGTAGGTAGGTAGGTAGGTAGGTAGGTAGGTAGGTAGGTAGGTAGGTAGGTAGGTAGGTAGGTAGGTAGGTAGGTAGGTAGGTAGGTAGGTAGGTAGGTAGGTAGGTAGGTAGGTAGGTAGGTAGGTAGGTAGGTAGGTAGGTAGGTAGGTAGGTAGGTAGGTAGTAGGTTTTTTTTTTTTTTTTTTTTTTTATGGTTTGTGTCTGGGTTCCTGACCCAGCCCGCAAAAAGCCCCTAACATTATCAGGGATTGCATATGTCCGAAATGAAAGCTGGGATTTTTGTTAAAAAAGAAAAAAAAGTTATACATCTTTGATTATGCTTTTTCGTGCTAGTTTCTATGCTTTGGCACGTGTGTATAGTGCACGCACTCTTGTAGCGTCATTTTATTTCCTTGTAATTGTTTCGATTAGATTTTTAGATTTTACAATTTGTTCCCTTTTCTATCTTTTTACGGTTTTTAATTTGTTTATTATTATGATTTAGATTTATGGAGGTCGCATAAGGGGTTTACGCATTAGCTTTGTCGCGCGTAAGTCACGCATTGTTGTCTGGAATGTACTTCTTGATTATTCACAAAATTATTTAGTATATGGTATTGGAAGTCAATTTTATATTATATTTAATGTTTTAGTTATGTTGTTTATAAATTTGGTTATTTTATCTATGTTTATATTTGTATTGTATGGTTATTATTTATTAAATTATTATACTATTTGGTTTAATGCTGCTACGATGTTTGGTTTTAATTTTATGATTTATTTTAGTTTTGTTGTTCGCGCATATTTTGTGCTTGAGTGAGTTAAACTGTTGTGTTGTTTTGGATAATGTTTGTTTGTGTGTTAAACTTTGTTTGTGTTATTATAGTTTTTGTTGGCAGAATATATAATTTATGCTAATAGTACATTAAATTATAGTTGCGTGTTATTATTGAGTAGTAGTTTTATGTTTATTTTATTTGTGCTTTGTACGTATATAGTTTTTTATTATTCAAGTATATAATTTATGTTATACATTAAATTATATTAATGTGTGTAATTGGTGTTTGTGTATTATGTAATTTTTTGTTCTGTGTGTTGTGGTGTTCGTTTTTTGTTATTTTCCAAATATATTTAATATGCCTTATGCAATTAAATTATTTTATTGTGTTACATGTGAGGTGTTACTTCCATGATAATTGCTTGTTTGTTCTAATGTTGTGGTCATTCGTTGTGTATTAGTGTACTGTGAATGTGGTGTTGTTACTGTTAAGTAGTAACTAGCTTTTATGTAGTGTTACATGTCATGACTGTGTTATGTAGTGTTGATTGGATAATGTTGTGATTGTATGGTTGTTTAATATAGTTTTTTATTGCCTTATATAATCTGTTATGTGACAGCATAGCAGATTATTATTGTGTTATATGTGAAGTAGTTAGAGTATGTTAATGTGTTCTTGTTTTGTGTTGTGATAACATGTGCGTTGGTACAATCATTGCACCAGCGCTCATGTTCACATGTCTGTGCTGTATGTGTATTTGCTAGGTTAGGTTAGGTTAGGTTAGGTTTTTTTTTTTTTTTTTTTTTTTTTTTTTTTTTTTTTTTTTTTTTTTTGTTGTGTCCGGGTGCCAGACCCGGCCCGCGAATAGCCCCTAACTTAATCAGGGATTTCATAACGGGATAATAAAGCGCAGGGAGTTATTTATTCTAAAAAATACGCTGACATTTTCACTTATTTGTCTACTCTTACTTTACACTATATAGTGATTAAAGGTTAACTTAACTTTATACATTTTTAATGAAATCTTAATTATTGATTATTTATAATTTTGTTACAATGTATCATGTCGCTGTATCTTATTTTACTTATATATATATTTTACATAGTCATCATATTCACTATTAGAGAGTACAATTTTTTACGGTTTTACATTTGACTTAAGAGGTGGATACTCTTATATTGTGGATCGCTCATTCACGTTATACAAGGTTACGTTAGGCATCATTTAAAATTTGTTCAATAGTTCGCAATTTTAATTAACATTGTACTTCTGCAATGTGTCTAGGTTTTGTATTATTGCTATTTCCCGTCATTCTACTCTGCTGTTGATGTCTATCTGCTAGTGTGATGTGAGGCAAATTGTTGTATATCGTAGCCGTTTTGTAATTATGTGTTTGTTTATATGTGTTATTTGTGTTATGTAGTGATTTACAGTTATATACTTAACCCTGCTTGAGTGTATGTCACATTCGTGTGGGTTGTACTTGGTGTATACTTTAGTATATTGAGGTGTAATTACATGATTTGTATCTAAGAAAATTTTCTGTTACATGATGTGCGTTGCTAAATACTTTATGTACCGTGATGTAACATGTACATTTATGTCCGCGAATTATTTGTGTATACTATGAGATTTAGTGCTGCGGCCACCAGTCAGTCAGGTGATTCAATCTGATCACTCTGATGCAATACCAGTAATACCGCATATTAATTGCAACATTTATTTTATTGTATAGTGAGTCTTGTATTCAGTGTTTTGTGATTTAGTGTTATATAAGTACTCTAATGGTGGTGGGTGTAGAGATTTAATTGATTAAGTAATGGTGTAGTTGACGTGCATTATATTAGTTATAATTATGTGTTTGTTTATTTGTATTGTTTGTGTTATGTAGTAGTTAACAGTTATATAATTAACCCTGCTTGAGAGTGTGTACTATTCGTATGTGTTGTAGTTTAGTGTATTTTTTTAGTGTATTGAGGTGTAATTAAATGATTTGTATTTAACAAAATTTTCTGTTACATGATGTGCGTTGCTAAACTATTTTTGTACCGTAATGTAACATGCACCTTTATGTCCGCGAATTATTTATGTATACTGTGAAGTTTTTTGCTGCAACTACCAGTCAGTCAAGGTGATTACAATCTGATCACTCTGATACAATATCAGTTAGACTATATAATAGTTTGCAGCATTTATTTTATTGTATAATTAGTCTTTGTATTCAACGTTTGTGACTTAGTTTTATGTAGGTACTCTAATGGTGGTGGGTGTAGAGATTTAATTGATTAAGTAATAGCGTAAATGACATGTATTTATTAGTTATGTATAATTATGTGCTTGTTTGTTTATATTGTTTGTGTTGTGTGATAATTAACAGTTATATAATTGACCCTACTTGAGTGTGTATACTATTCTTATGGGTTGTAACATAGTGTATATTTCAGTATATTGAGGTGTAATTAAATGATTTGTATTTAGACTATATAATAGTTTACAATATTTATTTTATTGTATAGTGAGTCTTGTATTCAATGTTTTGTGATTTGGTGTTATATAAGTACTCTAATGGTGGTGGGTGTAGAGATTTAATTAATTAAATGATAGCGTAATTGACGTGTATTTATTAGTTATTCATGGTTAATGGAATGATGTTTATGTAGCGGCGTGTGGTGGCGTTATTTTAGTGCTTACGTATTTATTGTAATTTTATATTTTCTTATTCAATTTCTTATGTAACAATCATAGCAAATTGTTATTGTGTTTTATGTATATTATGTAGTGACATAGTGTGCGACGGCATATTGTATGACGACAATGTATATGATGTGATGCATATTTGTGTGAATAATGTTACGTGATTTAATGTTTATAAACTCTTATAGAGATGGGTGTGAAGATTTAATTGGTTGAGTAGTGACATAATTGACGTATGTTTATTAGTTGTGTGCATGGTTAGTTGAGTGGTATTTACGTGGGTGCGTGTGGTGACGTTGTTGGTGATTACATAATTATTATAGTTTTTTATTTTATTATACGGTTTGTTATGCAACAACATAGCAAACTGTTATTGTGTTTTATGTATAGTGTGTAGTAACATAATGCGCAACGGCATAATATATGACGACATAGTATATGATGTGAGTATATTTGTGTAAATGATGTTATGTGATTTAATGTTTATAAACTCTTATAGAGATGGGTGTGAGGATTTAATTGGTTGAGTAGTGGCGTGATTGACGTGTGTTATTAGTTATGTGCATGGATAGTTGAATGGTATTTATGTAGTGCATGTGGTGGCATTGTTGGTGATTACTTTATTGTTATAGTTTTTTATTTTATTATACGGTTCGTTATGCAACAACATAGCAAACTGTTATTGTGTTTTGAATGTATAGTGTGTAGTGACATAGTGCGCGACGGCATAATATATGACGACATAGCGTGTTGTATGGTGTATCTTTGTGTGAATAATGTTATGTGATTTTGTGCTTATAAACTCTTGTAGAGATGGGTGTGAAGAATTAATTGGTTGAGTATTAGTGTAATTGACGTATGTTTAATAGTTGTGTACATGGTTAGTTGAGTGGTATTTATGGGTGCGTGTGGTGACGTTGTTGTGATTACGTAATTGTTATAGTTTTTTATTTTATTATACGGTTTGTTATGCAACAACATAGCAAACGTTATTGTGTTTATGTATGGTGTGTAGCGACATTGTGTGTGACTGCATAATATATGACGACATTGTGTGGGTGGTAATGTATCATTGTGTGACAGGCCTATGTGTATGACGTTTGTGTAAGGTTGTTTGTACAATGTTGTTCTCTGATGATTGTGCGGTTGTTAATTACTGTTTATTATTTTCTTATAGCTTATTATGCAAACAACATAACAAAGTACTATCGTGTTAATATCATGTATATAGTGCGTGTAGTGTGACAGATTAATTGTGTTGTATGCAGTACGTGCACGCAGTTACATGTGCTTAATGTGCATTCAATGCACCGGCACACATGTCTCGTGTTTGTACTATACGTGTGTTATCGCGCATGTCTGTAGTACGTTTTATTGGGTAGTGTTAGTTGATGTTGTGTGAGCAATGTGATTGTGTGTAGATTGTTTTATATCATAGATATAGTATTGAGGTGACTAAAGTGTCGTGTGATAATGTATTGTTAACATAAAAACGTAAGTTGTGTAATAATATGTTAGTATTTTATGACGATTTGTGTTGGCGTAAGTTGATGTGATTGTGTTGTGTATAAGGTTATGTAGTGTGTATTGTGTTGTAATGGTGTAATGTGTCATGGCAGTGAGACATCCGAGTGGAGCAGGGCTAGCTGTAGGCGACCGCCTCCCTCGCGAGAGTGTCCGCTCTTGTTCTAATGGGACAGTCGGCACCAAATACGTCGTGGTTAACTTGCGGTAGTTTTGCCTTCGCACAGTTGTGACAACTAGTGCGATGGCCGCATTCCTTTCTCACGTGGCCTTGTTGCCCGCATTTGGTACAGCGGTCTTCTTCCTCTGTCATGCAGCTTTTGCGCCCGTGACCATAGCCCAGACACCGCATACATTGTATGAGGGGCGTCTGGTCTTGGACCCTCACACATTGCACATCTATGAAGAGCCTGCCGGCCGAGGTGAGTCTCTGCCATAGCTTTGGAGACACTTGGAGGACGGCGTGACACTCTTCTGGGTGTCTCGCCCTCCTCCGGTATCTTTCCACCACGGTGGCCTCCTCGGCCGACAGCCCCTCCACCAGATTTGCGTTCTGTTGGGCGATCGCTATTCCTATCTCCTCCTCAGTAACCGTTCGGCTCAAGTTTTTCAAAACTACTAGTGGGTTTTTGAACTTGGCCTCCTCTACCTTTACTTGCTTGTTTGATGTTAACTTCCCTGCAACTTTTTCCATTTCGCCTTTGGTTGCACATGAGAGAACTATTCTCGGCCCTCTTACTCGCCTCATTTTCTGTATTTTTATTCCATTTTCTTTGGCCTTTAGTGTGTTACGGATCTCACTCTCCAGGACTTCGACGGGATGAACGTCAGTGGTGGAGACCATGACTGCGTGTAATTTGTTTGTCGCTTGGGGCCTGGGTTGTGCTACCATTTGAGCGTAAGTGCGCGGCCCGCATACAGCTTCACCCACCTGTTTGCTGAGCTCTTGTGTGGTGCATTTAAGCGCCTTTATCTCTTGCAAGAGCTCAGCGCCGGTGTCCGCTGCGGGGGTGGTACTGGCTTCTTTTTGCCTCTCTAGTATAACCGCATGGTGCCTTATAGCTCCTTCCAGACATCTCATGCCATCTGCATTCTGCTCAATTTGGCTCTTGTGTTGTTCTAGTCCGTCTAGAAGGGTGATGTGGTGTTTGAGGGCCGTTTCTAGCTTCTCATTTTGCACACTGTTTTGGATAAGCATCTCACTGTGCGCCAAAATTAACCCCTTCCACCTGTCTATCTGTGGTATACTGCCCTCCCTTTGATATTGTGGTTCTGGAGCGGCCACTTTGTCTTTGATTTTATCTAATTCCGCTTTATATCTTTCCAATTCCTTCTCACTTTCAAGCACATAGCGGACTAGCTTCCCTAGGATGTTGATAACCCCGTTTTTAACTTCTGTCTTTAAATTACGTGACATATCTAAAAAATTTGTAGCCATTATTACATTCTCCTTAGCCCTCATGGATCTTGTCTTAGCGTCTGTCGAGGGGGAGGAGTATTGGGGTGATGCAGTTGGACTCATCGCAATCGTGCGATTGAGCACTGCTCTCCTAGTATCGAAAGCGCCCTTTCCGGAAGTCGTAGCTTTCGGGGTGTTCTCAATATATAAGGAGGTGGGTTTTTTAGGCCGATGATTATTTTTATTAGGGGACTGCGACATCTCCCTAGATTTTGTAAATTGTGGTGGTGACCTGTACATTATTTAGGGGATCCGCGGGTGTCAGTTAGCGAGGACCGAATGTATAGTGTTCGGTTCCGTCGTTGCACAATGTTGTGTATAATAATATGTAATATACAATCGTCAAAAAAGGAAAAAAGTGTATGAGATTGTCAATAAAATAAGTTGTATACAATTGTCAAAATAAAATTATGTATGAATTATCAAAAAGAATGTGTGTACTAATTGGGTGAATATCTAGTGGTATTTTAGTATTTGCGGGTGTAAAAAGCCCTAGTCAATATTGTTTGTGTAAGTGTTACGTCGGTGATGTGTGGTAAGTTATGCACCTATACCCTTTCGTGCGGGTCTTTAACGTACTCGTATGGCTGCTTTTGGCGCTTCAGCCGGCTGCGGCGCAAGATGGTATGTTATATTTATAACAACCAGTTGTCACCGCCGGCCAAACCGTCGCGCACAGGACCCACGCGTGGGTGAGGGTCACCAGGAGGAGATGAAGTGGTAGTGTATTGAAAGTGTTATTTGTTTTGTGGTGCGTTAAGCGCGTGTATTGGTGTGCGTGTGTTTGTTCAGTGTCTCTGTGTTTGAAAATGTAAGTCTGTAATTGTCTCCACTTGTTAATCAATAGTTTGCAAAGTTGTAAATTAATTATATTATTAGGGGTTGTAAAAGGACCCGTTAAGTATGGTCACTAAGTCTCTTTATTATTGAAATTAGATTAAGACTATGAGTTGTTATCCGCACAACTGTGCACGATATGTCCACCAACTTACAATTGTCAATTAAAAAATATTTCTTTATAATACAAAAATTATAATTCAATTCTAAGTTTTCCTTTAAAATAAGTGATCGTCCAAGTTTGCCTATAAATATATTTATTCGAGTCTTACAAATTTCCTAGGAAATTGCTATTATGTACACAATGTTCATGCGTTGTTATTGGATGGGACAAATTCGAACGATAATTAGGCTCCGCCCACTCCAGTCAATTTATTGTAGATATTTAGTTTGTTAGGAAACTTTGATTTTTTAATATTAGTCTGAATCTGAGTTTAAATATTTATCCGTGTTGTCAATGCGTTTTAGAAATTGTTTATGTACTAAAGTTTCAGGTTTTATGTCTGTTTACTGGTTTTTCAATTTATTTGTATAGTAAGACTTATGTTCAATTTTACTGTAAAGTTATATAATTTATTACTATGAAACCTATTGGTGTGTGTTTTTAAGGGGGTTCTTTAATTTAATAAACTATAAAAGTGTATATTATATTAATAATAAAAAAGTGTATTTCTAGAACAAATTAAATAGTTGAGATATATAGTTATATGTATTGGTCAATATGAATATCTTGGCTCCGCCCCTAAGCAATTAATATATTGCAATGGGAGGGATCTGTGCTATGATTATTTAAATAGTTATCCTGTATGGTTGGGTGGTTGGTTGGTAAGAGAGCTATCTTGTGCTACTCCGGGTTTGGTTCCGTAGTTGCGAATTGTATGAAGTGCTAATATGTATTATGTGGTTAGGAGGGTTGATAGTACTGTATGTATTAGTGTGCGTTATAATGTTTGTGTCAGTTAAAATATCAATGTTTATGTATAGATAAATGAATGTGTGTTTGTGTGTGCGTATTCCTGTTTGGTGCAAGTTGGTTACTGTCTTACTATAAATGCCCTAGATGTGAAAGTTTCAATTATTATTACACTTTTGAACAATTTAAATTTTTAGAACAAACTAAATAATATTTAATATTATAATAGGTTTGTCAAGTTGGCTCCGCCCACTAGGGCCGAGCGACAACGACTTTGGACGAACTTCACTTGGTCGTTCTCTGATTGGTTTTATTGTAAGTATATAGGCTAATGATGGTATATTTCGTTATTCTTTAGTGATGTTCCCGTTGTAATTTTTGGTATATGGTCCACAAATCGGGTTGATGTTATTATGCCTGTTTTGGTTTAATTGTTTGTCACAACCAAGGTGTATATGGGTATGACTATAATTGTGTTAGTAATATGTGTGATGTTCGGTACGTTCCCCTACTATGCGAAGGGTGCAGTTATTAATTTTTCAGTGTGAATGTGTTGTGTGTCGGTTATATGTTATAGTTCTGGTGTTATATTATTTTAGTGTATTTTCACCCACTATACGAAAGGTGCAGTTACTAGTTTTTTCGGTGTGGTTATGTTGTGTATCAATTATATGTTATAGTTTTAGTGTTATTTTGTTTTAGTGTTTTTGGTGTGTTTTGGTGCGTATTGTTGCGTGAGTGTGTTATGTGGATGTTGTGTTGTATGTCTGCACTATTAATTTAGTGTTAGTCAGGTATGAGTTACTATGTCAGGTGTGTTGTATTGGTATAGTCGGTATAAGTTGTATACCCGATCAGAGTAAGGTGTAGTGTCGTGTTAGACTTATATTTATTCCACTATTATTCTATATAATATGTCAGATCTTGTTATAATACTATTCTATAGTTAGATATGTAGTCTGCCTTGGCGGATCCTATGTCTATGTCAATTCGGTTATACAAGTTAATTTAATATTATTGATAAATCTATATTATTGATAAATCTAGGAGTCTATACAATAATTATATTTAATTGGTTTATAATTCATACCAAAATACGGAAACTGTGTGACCACAACACTAGTCATTAGTTTTATATACTTAGGAAGTATATAAGGAAATGTCGGATGTTGAATAAATATTTTGGAAACTTATCTATAATTTGAGTTTACTCGAAAACTAAAGTAGCTAGAATAAAACGGTTTTCGGGGTTATGCTAATGACGTGGAGGGGCACACCTTTCCCGCAATCGGGTCACTTCAAAGTCAATATTTATGTTTACATTCACTTATTACTTTGAATTTTAAATTATCAATATCTCCCTAATCTGTAATCTGTTTTGGACGAAATTTGGGGATGTAAATCTCTATATTTTTAAGAGTTCACGGCTTGAATATATATAAAGCAATTGTGTATATTTACCAAATTAAGCCATTTAGTTCCGCATTCCTTGCAGAGATGGTGTTACTATCGAAAGTAATGAAATATTATATGAAATTTGAAATGTTTATATCTACTAAAGTATTTGTTATTTTTGGAAAATTTAAAGGGTATTATGAATCAGGACCTAAGTTCCCCCTTTTTCTACTTATTGCAAGTTCCTATTTATTAAAGTTAAGGGCTAAAATTACAATATTATGAAAATTAATTATTAAAAATATATAAGTAGGGATAACTCGGCTATTATAAGACTAATTTAACTGGAATTTTTACAGGATATACCTTTATTTTATACAGATCTATTGCAATTATAATAACTATGTGTTAATTATCTACTTGCCGAGATAATGATTTTTGAAAAAATTTTGGAAACTTATCTATAATTTTTGTTTTCTCAAAAAGTAAAGTAGCTAGAGGGAAACGATTTTCGGGGTTATATTGACAGGATAGGGAGGCACACCTTTCCCGCAATCAGATCGCTCCAAAGTCGATTTTTATGTTTTCATTCACTTATAACTTTGTATTTTAAAATGTCAATATCTCCCTAATTAACAATCTGTTTTGAATGAAATTTGGAGATGTGTATCCCTATATTTTTAAAAGTTCACGGCTATATTCAAAATAAAACAATTATTAATACTTTCCAAATTAAGCCATTTAGTTCCACATTCCTTACAGAGATGGCGTTAGCGTCGAAAGTAATGAAATTTTTTAAGAAATTTTAAGTGCTTATATCTCCTATACTATTAATTATTTTGCAAAAATTTAAACGGTGATATGAATTGTGGCCCAAGTTCCCCCCTTTCCCGTTTACTACGAGTTTCTATCTATTTAAATTAAAAAGCTATAATTACGATTTTACTACGGGAAACTTAATTATACAAAATTTGTAAATAGGGATATCTCAGTTGTTATAAAGCCAATTTGGCTGAAATTTTTACAGGATGAGCATAAAATAAGTACAAATCTATTAATATTTTAATATTTATATATTTATGATGTATTTACTGAGATATGATTTTTTGAAGTTTTGATAAAAATTTTGTGAACTTTAAAATTAAATAACTAATTAACTATAAGTCTTAGCTTTATAGGGGAAACGCCTCCGTGATCCTCCAGGCTCCCGGCACCAACTTATCTATATGGTGTCCTTCCAACTGCCTCGATTTGGTCGACAAGGGTCTTCTTAGTCAGGAATTTTTGGATATTTTTGTCAATAACTTCGTTGTTATTTACCATAAAAATCTGGCAAAGGTGTCCAAAGAAGCGTCTTTTGAGGGCGCTTCGAACAGCAGTTCAGGATATGGGGCTCAAAGATCGTTTTGCAGCAGCGTTTGCGATTTTATATTTCAGCACAATTTTTTGTCGCACAAATGTTGTTACCAAAATTCGTGGTTTTATCACATGCACTTGATTGTTTCACCATTCGATGGCTGGTTTAATAGCGCATCTAACGATATATAACACTTATATTATTTCACTGTTTGAACCACTTTTCTGATTTTTTCAAACTTTTCACTGCGAATTTTTGCTACGGAGCGTTCTATATCGACTTTGCGCGTGCGCGTGCGGCGGGGCGTGCCACGGCAGACTGAGGTTAGGTTAGGTTAGGTTAGGTTAGGTTAGGTTAGGTTAGGTTAGGTTAGGTTAGGTTAGGTTTTTTTTTTTTTTTTTTTTTTTTTTTTTTTTTTTGTCCGGGTGCCAGACCCGGCCCGCGAGAAGCCCCTAACATAATCAAGGATTTTCTGGATTTGGGAATGAACGCAGGGAGATTTATTTATGATAAAAAATTTACAATATATTTCTACTTATATGTCTAGACTGTTTACTACTGTTGGCTTAGATTTAGTACATTGTTTTCTATTAATTATTATTACTTATGTTTTATTACAAGTCTTAGTTTTTATTATAGGTCTTACATTTTAGTTACTTTTTGTACATAATATTAAGTACAGGGAGGTTAACGATTTCCTGATATATTTATGCCATTGTCAACATTTAAATGTTTGACTCATATTTTGGTATTATGCATGTTGGGTTATCGTCATTATGAGGTACTATGTTTGTATGGCAGGATACATGTTGATTGTTGTTGTGTATTTGTCAGGTATATCATGAATGCATGGTTTATGGCTAATTATGTTGTTAAATGTGTAAGACTTTTTTATTTGTTTACCAGATATAATTCTGGTTGATTGTTTTGTTAAGAGGATATGTTCTTATTTTAATTATTTATTTTGTTTTCAACAAAATAAATTATTAACTATATGGATTTCGTTTATTGTGTGTTCTATTTTGTTACTTGTGTATACGCTAATTGTGGTTCTGTAATTTGTTCTGTATGTATTGTGCATAGGGTTGTGTTTTGTCTATGATATTGTTTTTTATTGCTGTATTTATAATTTATTATCATTATAGATAAAGATTATAATTGTGTTGATGATATGTGGTGATTTGATCAGGTTCAATGAGTATGCAGGTGTATTGTGTTTGAATTGTACGTATTGTGTGCAGGTTGTTTGTGTGATTATCGGCGTAGATGTTAAGTGTTTATGAGTAATACTGTGATGATTGTGCTGTTGTTTTAGTTTTTTATTCGATTATTATAATCTGTTATGTGTACTACATAGCATATTATACAGTGTTATATGTGAAGTGTGCATGATGTCTATTACTGTGATTGTTTGATGTACTATGCATGTACGTGGGTTACATGTTCGAGGAATGCAGTCATTGCATCCCCGCCCATGTTCACGCACTATGCTCTGTTTTGTGTTCGTGGGTGTAATTGTGCTGGTTATGTGTTGAAGGTTTATTTATGTTGTGCGGTGTTGTCTATGGACTGTTGTATGTTTATTTATTATGTGTGTTAGGTTGTGATGTAATTATGTGTTGTGTGAATTTGAGTTATTTGGTGTATTTGTTGTAGAGGTATGGTTGGTGTGTGTATTATGAGGTATTGTTTCATTATTGTTGTGGTGAAGTGTAAGTGTATGTTGTGTTAATGTGAGATTGTATGTTAATTATATTGTTGTGACGATATATGGAGTGTTACGTAGGGCATGGTCTAGATGTACGTAACTGCTTCCCTTGCAAGCGCATCAGCTCTTGCCCTGATAGGACATTCTGGGCTGAATACGTCGTGGTTAGAGTGCGGTAACTTTGCCTTAACACAGTTTTGGCAATTGGTGCGTTGGCTGCATTCTTTTCTTACGTGGCCGGGTTGCCCGCATTTTGTGCAGCGGTCTTCCTCCGTTGCAGTGCAGCTTTTCCGGCCGTGACCATATCCCAAGCAGCGCATGCACTGTATGAGGGGCGTTTGGTCCTGCACCCTCACACACTGCACGTCGACGAAAAGTCTGCCGGCCGAGGTAAGCCTCTGCCAGAGGATTGGTGATACCTGAAGGACGGCGTGACACTCATCTGGGTGTCTCGCCCTCCTCCGGTATCTCTCCACTACAGTGACCTCCTCGGCCGACAGTCCCTCCGCCAAATCTGCGTTTTGCTGGGTCAAGGCTGTTTTTATTTCCGCCTCAGTGATAGTCCGACTCAAATTTTTTAAAACCACGAGTGGATTCAGGAATTTCGCTTCCTCGACCTTTAACTTATTATTCTGTATAAGTTTCCCTGCGATTTCATCGATTTCACTTTTTGTTGCGCATGAGAGGACAACTCTGGGCCCCCTCACACGCCTCATTTTTTGGATCTTCAATCCATTTTCAGTTGCCCTTAGGGTGCTTTTTATCTCCTTTTCCAGGACGTCACTAGGCGTTATATCTGTTGAGGATACCATCAATGCATGCGGCTTGCTCGTCTGTTGTGGCCTTGGTTGGGCAACCATTTCGGCGTAAGTACGCGGCCCGGAGCTGACCTCGCATACGCGCTTACTGAGCTCCTGAGTAGTGCACTTAAGATCTTTGATCTCCTGCAGGAGCTCAGTGCCAGCTTCTATTACGGGGATGTTAGTAGATTCTTTTTGTTTTTCGAGTGTCGCCGAGTGGTACCTAATGACGCCTTCAAGGCACCTCATACTGTCCGCGTTTTCTTTAATTTGGCCTCTGTATTCTTCGAGGTCATGCAGTAAGGAGGCGTGTTGTTGCAACGCCTTTTCCAACCTCTCGTTCCGCTCGGTATTTTCGGTGATAATCTCGCTATGGGCCCTAATGAGTGTTTTCCACCTTTCCAGCGATGGCAACTCGTCTTCTTTGTCATTGTTAGTCTCCTTGATTTCTTTGACTTCTTCGTTTTGCACGTTTGGTCGCCCTTTCTTGTACTTAGCGAGTTCATTTTCCCCTTCTTCTATACACAGCACTAATTTATCTAGTATGTCGACGACCCCGTTTTTTACCTCCGTTTTGAGGTTCTTTGACATGCCCAGGAGGATTTTAGCCTTTTTGACGACATGTTTTGCCTCCATTGCTCTGTTTCTGGTAGTTATGGGAGGAGAGGAATTTTTCGGTGATGTAGGTTTGTCCACCACTACTGTGCGGTTGAGGAAGCCCCTACTTATCCCGAATTCCCCCTTACTCACTCCTACGGAGGTGGAGGCCTTCGGGGTATTCTCTATATACATCGCTGTGGAATTTGTTGGACGTTGAGTTATTTTACCCGGGGATTGAGACATTTCTTTTACTCGCCTATCTATCGGTGGTGACCTATACATGATGTTTTATAGGGGATTGCGGGTGTCAATTAAACGATAATCGAGTGTATATTGCTCGATTACTTTGATTGTTATGTGTAGATGGAATTATGTTATGTAACCAGTAGTATATTGAGTCAATGGGTTATTTGTGGAGTGTGTATGTGTTATATAATGAGTCAATGTAAGAATAGATTTGGGTGTAAAAGGCCCCAATCTATTACAAGAGTCAGCAATATACCAATAAATAAAATAAAATAAAGTTCAACAGTTGGTTCAATACAGGCCCAGGGCTTCAAGTCTAAATATAAGATGGGTGTAGATTCCCAATGGTCGACAAATTAATTTATAGCTAGTTTAGCTGTCAATGTTATATCTAAAGCTGTTGTTGGGTGTATAGTCCCTTTGGTCAAGACAATATTGGCTCAATTAAAATACTACGGTAATATATAAAATTAAATTTGTAGACAGTATTTAAAGGGGTGTAAAGGCCCGTGAGTCATAAAATAGAAATGTAAAATAAAATTAAGTGACTTAAATTCTAGAAAACAGGGTGTAAATGCCCTATGTCTTACAACTAATTAAAATTAAGGTCAATATTAAAAACTAATTAAACTAATTTATTTCTCCGCCAGGGATATGTACTTGTGTTTAAAAACTATTTTTCTTGGGCTCACCAACAGGCCCCAGGCTGCGGCACAAAATGGATTGTTACCAAGGTTACGACCAATTGTCGCCGCCGGCCCGAAAACACCGTGGGGGACGCCCTAATCAATTTTAAAATATATTTACAGTTTTCGAAAATTTTTACAAAGAATTTTTTGTCAAAAGTCCGTCCCTTCTGGAGGTAGCGGGCCGCAATTTCCCGGAGGGATCGACCCAGTATGTCCGGAGATCGTCCTTGGCCGAAAAGAAGACTAAAGAAGAAGAAAGAAGAAAAAAGAAGAAGAAGAAGATAGAAGAAGAAGAGCAAGAAGGAAGGTGATATCAGCGTCAGGTGGAGCTCCCCGTGCGCTTGACAGGAGAAGAAACCGCAAATCGCTACGACCAATAGTTCCCGAGTCACGGCAATTCGAAAATCACACCCAGACACCCCCAACACCTCCAGGGAATTTTCGAATGCCGATAACTCCGGCCCTATCGGCCACAGGAAGTTCGGGTTTGAACTAAAGGGCTTCCCCTCGTGCCCCGCTCACGCCTGCACCGTCTGCTAAGATCTAAATTTTGTGGGGTCCAATCCCCTCCTGACCCCAGGGGATCGATTCTCCTTCACCGGGGACGTACCACGCAGAAAACCGCGGCGCGCTAGCTTTAAAATCGGCGGAGTTATGGCCACTTGAAGTTTTCCAAGATGGCCGCCGGCTATAACTTTGATCGGGAGTATCTCCGAATCTATCAGTCACAGAGATGTCGCGTTTGGACTCACAGGTGTGGAATTGGGAGTTCTACCAACTGATTTTGAAAACTCACAACCAAAATTTTTGATCCCCAATTTAGAAAAAACTAAGTCCCCCCAATTCCAATCTCCCCCCTTAACCCACCTGCAAAATCTCCGCGCTCTGCGATAGATATCTTCGGAGATATGGCCTCCTGAAAAAATTCAAGATGGCCGCCGAAATGTCAAACGTCAACTTTGGACGCTTATATCTCTGGAACTACCAGTCGGAGGAGCGTGCGGTTTTCTTGAGAGGCAATAGCGCGACTAGGACTACCTGTCTGAGCAATAAAAACGCGCAGCTAAAAAATATTGCCCAATTGGGCAAATGGCAATTGGAGTCGATAGGCAATAGCCAGACACCAATAACGCCGAAAACCGCTGTCCTCTACGATGGATAGAACCAGAGATATCTTAAAAATAACAAAATCACAGTTACCCCCAAGCTCACCCAACACCCCCCGGAAATTTAAAATTCGTTATTTATGGGCCTAGACCCACCGAGTTTGGGCTCGGGGTATGCCCAATGGTCATCTAAGCCTATCTATACACTATTTTTACCCCTTTATTGGATATTTATTAAATAATTTAGAAAAAACATAAAAAATTCAATAACTCTTAAAATACTAGCCTTAAAATTATGGAAAAAACTTCTAAAATTGTGTAAAATACAGTTCTATGATATAGTTATATCAAAATATTTTTCTGAATTTTTCCGCACCGGAAAAACTTCGGAAAACTGAATTTTTCGGTTTTTCTTGCGTAGCTCCTAGGCTATGTTGTTCAGGGGGTTAAGCCCTTGTAGCCCGATAGAGGTAATTAGCGCGCAACAGGCAACGCAAAAATTGAAATTATAGCCCGATACCAGGCAGAGTTATTCAGGGTCAAAGTTTGAACTTTTAATAAGTTATAAATAGGAAACTATGGGGGGTAAAATTTTTCTTCTTGCGGATTATTCAATGGGGTACTTGCCCGCAGCTCTGGTAAAAGTTTCAGCTCCCCAGCTCCAGTACTTCTCGTACCTCGTGGTGACGCCACGTGGAGAAAAAAGTTGTTTTTCTCTGTTTTTCAAGGTGTTGCGCTGGTTGAAATTCCACGTGCGATACGTCAAAAGATGCGGGCCGTTGAGGCCCACACGGAGGCACAAAAATCCCGCGTGGAGGCACTTTGTACGAAGCACAATCACTAAAAAACTGGTAAAAATTTTACACTTAACCTCCAACTTTTGAGGTTTTTCACTTCCCCTACTTAGGGGTTTGTTTTCCGGCACTGGTGAGTTATATCAGCGTGTGCGCCTCGCAAATGCGCAACTTTTAATATATGGCACAGCACTGTACGTCACAAAAAACCCACTCAAAACAATTAAAAAGCGCGGAGCTATAGTGAAAACGCTGCTGACACGGGCGCCTAGTTCGGATGATTGAGGTTAGGTTAGGTTAGGTTTTTTTTTTTTTTTTTTTTTTTTTTTTTTTTTTTTTTTTTTTTTGTCCGGGTGCCAGACCCGGCCCGCGAATAGCCCCTAACATAATCAGGGATTTCCTAACTTTGCAATGAAACGCAGGGAATGTATTTATTATAAAAAAAATTTTACAGGTTTACATTATTGTTGTGCTATATCATCTCTTATTGTCTACTATATTCGATTTTACTTTCTACTGTGATTTTATTACAATTTTTGTTTTGTTTTAATTTTTATGTGTTACTATATAGATAATTACATTGCGCTTATTTATACACATACTTAGGTCTTGCTTTATTATATTTTACATCATGTTGAAATTTTAATTCTATTTATGTTTACATCATTTCACTTGTAAGCTATAAGAGGCAAGTACCTCAGTCTATACGATCACTTATTGTTTTATATTGCTACATAAGGGTTCCCATTTACATATATCAGGACTCCGATTTTTGCCCCTTTATTGTTGTCTTCATTTACATAAGCATTATTATAGGTCTTTTAGCCTTAATTATTTACTGTCGTAATGCATGTTTTATTGTGATGTGTGTGTTGGTACTGTTATGCACAGTTGGGTTGTGCATTGTTGCACGTTGCATTAGTGTTTTATGGTCGAGTTATTTATGTTATACGTGTCTTTTATGGTGGTAATTTTGCCTTGTTATTTGTGTAATTGTGCCATTATGTCTTGTGTTAAGTAGTGTTTTATAGGTTTGTTTTTGTTATGTTAATAGTTATATATTTTGTGACAGTGTGTATTTATTGTGTTCGGTGATAGTTAACAGTCATCTATTAAATTTGTTTTATTATATGGTTTACATCCAATGTATAGTTAATGCTTATAATAATACATTAAGTTGTTGCCGTGGGGTTGGTGTTTCATAAGAGTTATGATTATTGTCCAGTAGGCAATTTAATTAATTTACAATATAACTTGTGTTACTTTTATATGCCTGAGTGGTTTATGTAATATCTGTAAGGATTAGTGTCGTGTGCCTTAATAGTTAAAAGGTAGGAAATTTTCATTGGGTTATGTAGTGGTGTGGGTGACATATATTATGTTTGCTGTGTATAAAGCTTATTTGTGTATTATGCGTTGTGTTGTTGATTGTATATGTTGTGTACATGATTAGATTATGTGATGTTTATGTCATGGCTGTGTGTAAAGTGATGTTCTTTGGTGATTATGCGATTGTATTATAGTTTTTTATTTTTCTTTATACAATTTGATATGCGAGCAACATAGCAGATTGCTATTGTGTTATATGTATGTATATATATATTATATGTGTTATATGTATTATATGTATTATACGTATTATATGTATTATATGTATTGTATGTATTATATGTATTATGTAGTGTGTAATAGCGTGGTGTGAACTGTGTTATATTATTGTGTACGTTATTGATTTATGTGATGTTTGTGTCGTGACTGTGCGTAGGAATGTTATTGTTTAGTGATTATGCGATTATTTATTATAGTTTTTTATTTTCATTATATAATTTGTTATGCAAACAACATAACAGATTACTATTGTGTTATATGTATGTATATATGTATTATATGTATTATATTTATTATATGTATTATATGTATTATATGTATTATATGTATTATGTGTATTATATGTATTATATGTGTTATTTGTATTATGTAGTGTGTTATATCGTGGTGTGAATTTTGTTATATTATTGTGTACGTTATTGATTTATGTGATGTTTGTGTCGTGACTGTGCGTAGCAATGTTGTTGTTTAGTGGTTATGCAATTATTTATTATAGTTTTTTATTTTCATTGTATAATTTGTTATGCAAACATCATAACAGATTACCGTTGTGTTATTTGTATGTTTATATGTATTATATGTATTATATGAATTATATGTATTATATGTATTATATGTATTATATGTATTATATGTAGTGTGTAATAGCGTACTGTGAATTGTGTTATATTATTGTACGTTATTGATTTATGTGATGTTTGTGTCGTGGCTGTGCGTAGCAATGTTGTTGTTTAGTGGTTATACGATTATTTATTATGGTTTTTTATTTTCATTATATAATCTGTTATGCAAACAACATAACAGATTACTGTTGTGTTATATGTATATATGTATGTATTATATGTATTATGTAGTGTGGAATAGCATGGTGTGAATTGTGTTATATTATTGTGTACGTTATTGATTTATGTAATGTTTGTATCATAGCTATGCGTAGCTATGTTGTTGTTTAGTGGTTATGCAATTATTTGTTATAGTTTTTTATTTTCATTATATAATTTGTTATGCAAACAACATAACAGATTACTATCGTGTTATATGTATATATATATGTATTATATATATTATATTTATTATATGTATTATATGTATTATATGTATTATACGTATTATGTGTATTATATGTATTATTTGTATTATGTAGTGTGTAATAGCGTGGTGTGAATTTTGTTATATTATTGTGTACGTTATTGATTTATGTGATGTTTGTGTCGTGACTGTGCGTAGCAATGTTGTTGTTTAGTGGTTATGCAATTATTTATTATAGTTTTTTATTTTCATTATATAATTTGTTATGCAATCAACATACAGATTACTATTGTGTTTTTTGTATCGTATGTATAGTGCATGTGGTGTAACAAAAGAAGCGTGTTGTGTGTAAGTACATACACGCAGTTACATGTACACGAGGTGCATTCAATGCGCTCGCGCACATGTTACATGTTAGTACTTTGTATGTATAAAATGTAATTGTATGGAAGTGGTGTTCATTGGCGGGATAAAGTATTAGAATGAAATTATATGTTCGTGTGTTAGTGTATTGTTAACATGATATGTAGGTTGGTGTAACGATGTCTTAGTGTTTTATAATTATTCGTGTTGGTGATAGTTGTTGTAAATTTCGTGATATTAGAAGTTGTGAGATGTGTAATACGTTGCGACAGTGTAGTGACATGACAGTGAGACATCCTAGATGTTCATTGTCAGGATAAAGTATTAAAGTGAAATGATATGTTCGTGTGTTGTGTATTGTTGACTAATTTGTAAGTTGGTGTAACGACGTCTTAGTGTTTTATAATTATTCGTGTTGGTGATAGTTGTTGTAGGTTTCGTGATGTTTTGAAGTTGTGTGATATGTAATGTGTTGTGACAGTGTCGTGACGTGACAGTGAGACATCCTAAATGGGACTGGGTTAGTTGTAGGCGACTGCCTCCCTCGCGAGAGCGTCCGCTCTAGCTCTGATGGGACAGTCAGTGCCAAACACATCATGGTTATTCTGTAGTAGCTTCGCCTTCGCACAGTTATAACAACTGGTACGATGGCTACAGTCCTTCCTTATATGACCCGGTTGCCCGCATTTTGTACAGCGATCTTCCTCGTCAGCCGTGCAACTCTTGCGCCCGTGGCCATAGCCCAAGCATCTCATACACTGTATGAGGGGCGTCTGATCGTGCACCCTCACACACTGCACGTCGATGAAAAGTTTGCCGGCCGCGGTAAGTCTCTGCCAAAGCTTTGGAGACACCTGGAGGACGGCGTGACACTCGTCTGGGTGTCTCGCCCTCCTCCGGTATCTCTCTAGCACAGTGGCCTCCTCGGCCGACAGACCATCCACCAGGTTATCATTTTGCTGGGCAATCGCGATTTTTATTTCTTCCTCGGTGACCGTTCGGCACAGATTTTTCAGTACCACCAAAGGGTTTCTAAACTTTGCCTCCTCGACCTTAAGTTGTTTATTAGATGTTAATTTCCCTGCGACTTGATCCATCTCGTCTTTAGTGGCGCATGAGAGGACGATTCTTGGCCCCCTTACACGCCTCATTTTGTGTATTTTAATCCCGTTTTCCTTTGCCTTGAGTGTATTTTTAATTTCTCCCTCTAGGACATCACTGGGGCCATTGTCGATTGTGGAGACCATAATCGCGTGTAAGTTATTTGTTACTTGAGGCCTGGGTTGGGCCACCATTTGGGCATAAGTGCGCGGCCCGCATACGGCTTCACCTACCTGTTTGCTGAGCTCCTGTGTGGTGCATTTAAGCGCCTTTATCTCGTGCAGAAGCTCAGCATCGGTATCCGCCACGGGGGTGGTACTGGCTTCTTTTTGCCTCTCTAGTATAACCGCATGGTGCCTTATAGCTCCTTCCAGACATCTCATGCCATCTGCATTCTGCTCAATTTGGCTCTTGTGTTGTTCTAGTCCGTCTAGAAGGGTGATGTGGTGTTTGAGGGCCGTTTCTAGCTTCTCATTTTGCACACTGTTTTGGATAAGCATCTCACTGTGCGCCAAAATTAACCCCTTCCACCTGTCTATCTGTGGTATACTGCCCTCCCTTTGATATTGTGGTTCTGGAGCGGCCACTTTGTCTTTGATTTTATCCAATTCCGCTTTATATCTTTCCAATTCCTTCTCACTTTCAAGCACATAGCGGACTAGCTTCCCTAGGATGTTGATAACCCCGTTTTTAACTTCTGTCTTTAAATTACGTGACATATCTAAAAAATTTGTAGCCATTATTACATTCTCCTTTGCCTTCATGGATCTTGTCTTAGCGTCTGTCGAGGGGGAGGAGTATTGGGGTGATGCAGTTGGACTCATCGCAATCGTGCGATTGAGCACTGCTCTCCTAGTATCGAAAGCGCCCTTTCCGGAAGTAGTAGCTTTCGGGGTGTTCTCAATATATAAGGAGGTGGGTTTTTTAGGCCGATGATTATTTTTATTAGGGGACTGCGACATCTCCCTAGATTTTGTAAATTGTGGTGGTGACCTGTACATTATTTAGGGGATCCGCGGGTGTCAGTTAGCGAGGACCGAATGTATAGTGTTCGGTTCCGTCGTTGCACAATGTTGTGTATAATAATATGTAATATACAATTGTCAAATAAAAAGAAAATAAAAAAGTGTATGAGATTGTCAATAAAATAAGTAGTATATAATTGTCAAGATAAAATTATGTATAAAATGTCAAAAAGAATGTGTGTGCTAATTGGGTGGATATCTAGTGATATATTGATTTGCGGGTGTAAAAAGCCCTAGTCAAAACTGTTTGTGTGGGTGTTAGGTCGGTGGTGTGTAGTGGGTTATGCACCTATACCCTTTCGTGCAGTGTCTACAACGTACTCGTCCAGCACCTCTAGCGCGCCAGCCGGCTGCGGCACAAGATGGTGTGTTATATTAATAACAGCCAGTTGTCACCGCCGGCCTAGCTGTCGCGCCCGAGTCCCTTCTCACGAACAGGAGACACCTAGGGGAATAGGGTGGTAGTGTGTTGGAAATGTTATTTGTTTTAACGTAAGTGAAATGTATGTAATGATAAGTATATGTGTAGTGAATAATATGTATGGGTGAAAGACTGTCTCCACTTGTCGGGTCAAAATACCAGATGGATGGCACCTTTCTCAATCACTTAGTCAGTATTTAGAGTTTGCAAAATAAAATATTTTTTAATTACCTAAAAATATTTATTCGATTTCGTGTTTTCCTAAAAAATAAATGTTGGATGTTAAAATAATTCTTCAATAATTTTTAAGTTTACCTAGGAAAATTGACGGTTCCGCCCACTTACCGCCGAGCATTAACGACTTCACACGACTGCAATAGGCTAATCGGATATATAATGCTCGTGTTTTGTTGATTGGGTGGACCGATATCATGCAATGTTTAGGCTCCGCCCCTTCCAACCTATTTAATTTATTTATTTAGTTTGCTAGAAAGTTACGGTTTTTTATTATGGATTTAATTTTAATTTTGAATATATACTCGTATTAACAAAGGGTTAGTGTAATTTATTATGCAATAAAAGTGTGAAATTTTTTGACCCAATAATGATTTTTAGTAGAATTTATAAGGGAAACTAATATGTAATTTAATCTTTATATTATGTAATTTATTTATATTATTATTGTCGATATATATATTTGGGAGGGTTCTTGAATTTATTAAACAATAAAAGTTTGTATTATGCCAATATTTAAAAATGAATTTCCAGAACAAACTAAATATTGAATATAATTTATTTATTTAGTTTGTTAGAAAGTTACGGTTTTTTATTATAGATTTAATTTTAATTTTGAATATATGCTCTTATTAACAAAGGGTTAGTGTAATTTATTATGCAATAAAAGTGTAAAATTTTTTGACCTAATAATGATTTTTAGTAGAATATTATAAGGGAAACTAATATGTAATTTAATCTTTATATTATGTTATATATTTATATTATTACTGTCGATATATATATTTGGGAGGGTTCTTGAATTTATTGAGCAATAAAAGTTTGTATTATGCCAATATTTAAAAAATGAAATTCCAGAACAAACTAAATATTGAATATATTGGCTCCGCCCAACAAGGCCGAGCGGGGACGACTTTACACGATCGTCACCAGGTCGATCTCTTATTGGTTTAGGCGAGTATATAAGTTAACGATATTGTTTTTTCCCTGTATGATTAGTGATGTCCACTAGATAATTTTTGGTTTGCGAACCGAATTTTTGGTATTTGGTTTTATGTCAAATTAAATTGTAATTACTTGTTAAAATTGGAGTATATATGGATGTGTGTGTGTTGTGTATGCTGTATGTATAATTTTTAGGTATGTTCGCCAAATATGCGAGCGGTGCAGGTGTAGGTTTTTTGATGTAATTGTACTGTATGTCAATTGTATGTTATAGTTTACGTGTAATCTTGTTTTAGTATATTTCGTGTATTAGGTGTTGTGTAGGTATGTACTAATATAAGTGTAGAATGTATGCAATCACTGTGATAATGTTGTATGTTTGTGTTGGTCACCCTGTGACACTCTTTGTCAATCTGTATCTTGGTCAATATATGTATTATACCACTTAAATAGGGTATAGTATTGTCTTATTCTATTACTATATCACTAATATTTGTCTTACACTAAAAATATTTTAAAATATGTAGTCTGCCTTGGCGAATACTATGTATACGACAACTATTTTACGTTGGTCGATTTTGTATAATACAATAGAATTGTGTGTCGATACAATAATATTAATAATATTATTAATTTGGTTTATCGTTCGTACCAGATGAAAAAAGTCTTACCTGACCACAGCACTAGTCATTAGCGTTATGTGGTCAGGAAAGTAAATAAGGAAATGTTGAAACTATTTTCAAATTAAGATTTCTTCGGAACTATAAATGATAGCAAGGGATGGTTTTCGGGATTCTATTTGTGATTTAAGAGACTACAACATTCCCTCAAAAAATTTTTGTAAAGATGAATATTTAAACTATCATTCACTTATAATTTCAAAATTTTAAAACGCTATAACTCCCCAATTACAATCCCGTTTGGGATGAAATTTGGGGGTGTTCCTCCTTGTATTTTTAGAAGTTCACGGCTCGATTTTATATAACACAATTTTCGTTAGTTTCCAAAATCGAGCCGCGCAGTTCCACCTTCGCTACCTAGATGGCGTTGGTTCCGAAAATGATGAAATTCTTAACAATTTTTAAAACGCCTATATTTCCTAAAGTATACAATATTTTGGAAAAATTCCAACGGTATCGTTATTTTTTACCCGAGTTCCCCCCTTTTCGGTTTATAGCAGATTCCTATCTATATTATATAAAAAGCTAAAAATACAATTATTATTACGTAAACTAGTTTTTTCGAAAAATATTTATTGGGATATCTCCGTTGTTATTATAGCAAATTAGCTGAAATTTTTACTAAATAGTCTTAAAAATGGTACACTTATTCTGCAATTGAATTGATTTAATATAATTATAAATTAACGGAGTTATGAATTTTTTAAAAATGTATGAAAATTTTTGAAAACTTTAAAATTCTATAATTAAATATCTATAAGGCTTAGCTTAATGGGGAAAACGCCTTCGTGTTCCTCCCGGCACCCGGCACCAACTTATCTATCTGGCTTTTGTCCGACTGGCACAGGTAGGTAGGCAGGGGTCTTCCTGGTCCGGAACCTTTTCAGTTTTTAAGCTGTATCTTCCCTGATTTTTGCCCAAAAAATCCGGCAATGGTATCAAAAGAAGCGCCTTTTTAGGGCGCTTCGAACAGCAATTCGCGAAATGGGGGTCGCAGATCACTTGGAGGCAGCGTACGCGATTTTGTGTTTCGGCACAATTTTCACTTTCACAAGTTTTGCCACTAAAAATCGTGGTTTTAACCGATTCGCTTGGTTTTTTTCACCATACGATGGCTGATTTAACGGCGCATCCGACAATATATAACACTATAAATGTTTCACTATCTTTACCACTATTTGGATTTTTGCAAACTTTTCACTTTAAAATTTCACTGCGGAGCGTTACGAATCGACTGTGCGCGTGCGCGTTCGGCTAGGCGTGCCGGGGCAGACTGGGTTAGGTTAGGTTAGGTTAGGTTAGGTTAGGTTAGGTTAGGTTAGGTTAGGTTAGGTTAGGTTAGGTTAGGTTAGGTTAGGTTAGGTTAGGTTAGGTTAGGTTAGGTTAGGTTAGGTTAGGTTAGGTTAGGTTAGGTTAGGTTAGGTTAGGTTAGGTTGTCGTGAGCCAGACGTCGTGCGGTTAAGACGTGCTCCTACGCGCTCTGCGTTGTGGTGTTGTCGTCATGCCGGTAGAGTCAGTGTTCACTGTATACACTCGTACATCGCATCGTCCGCGTATAGTGTGGTGATCACGGTGTGCGCTCCCACGACGCGTCGTGCGCTGAGAGCTGCACTTGCGCGCTCTGTCCGTGTCGTCGTGACGTCAGTAACGTGTAGTGGAGTTCACTGTATGTACTCCTACATCGCGTCGTCCGACTGCAGTATGCAAATTTTGAGAGTGATGGGAATGTGTATAGAATTTGTTCAGATTTTATACATTAAGTCGTCCGGACTACACCATTCAATTTTGTGAATTTGTGTGTTTAGTGAAAGTGACCATAGAACCAGGTGGTAAGGATAATTATATTTTTTATACGTTAACGGAGCAGAGACTCTAGAAGATAAAAAGAAAGAAGAGAAGGAGTTAGAAGGAAGTTGGTTATGGACTTTAGTACCTAGGGTTTAAGTTAGGTTAATTTAGGTTAAGTTACTTTAGGATAAGTTAGGATAGGCCAGGATAAGTTAGGATTGTTTAGGACAAGTTAGGATAGGATAGGAATAGGTTAGGATCAGTTAGAATACGGTAGGATAGGCTAGGATAAGCTAGGAATAGGTTAGGATTGTTTAGGATAAGTGAGAATAAGTTAGGATAGGTGTAAGGTAGGGTAAGCTAGGGTAGATTAGGCTACATTAGAGTAAGATAGGTTTAGATAGGTTAGGTTTAGATAGGCTATGTTAGGGTAGGTCAAGTTAGATAAGAGCACTAAGGTCCATATGATGGAGACGCGTGGCCCAACAACGACAGTAATGAGTGGGAGTGAAAGCGAGGCATCTGGGGCAGTTATGCCCCCGCCTGCATCGCCTATTATGTTCACGAAACCGTGTTCGGTCAGTCTCAAGCGTTCTGCTGGGGACATAGAGCAGTACCGCAAGGAGGTATCCGGGGCTAGTGCAGCTTCTGCTGCCAAAGTTAGTGCGGCCCGCAGAGGCAAAACACCGGTTAGAGGACATTCTGCTGGACTTGCATGTGCTCGTTCTCTACATGATATGTTGGAGCAACGAGCCATGGATGGGGATTCAGATGACAGTACATGCTCGGAGGTAATGGAATTTTCGGATGGGACGCTGAACCTCTGTTCAACCCAGGAAGTAAAAAAATACAGTATGAGCGTACTTGCTGAGGTTCAGCAAAGCATCCGAAAATCAAAAAATCTCAAGGGGACTACTATTAAAGTACTTAATCAAGGGACGGAAAACCTGATGAAATGCATTAACGTATTGTTAAAAACGGTAGAAGAAGACAGTCTTGAGTCCTTTAGGAGGGATATTGCTAAACTCCGTAAGGAAAACGAGACCCTCAAGATGGAACTCAAATCTTATAGGAGACAGTTTGACGAATTTAAGTCCCCTAAAGCGGTGGCCCAAAGGTCGACACCGGATGCGGATGTGCTTAAGCACATGTTTGAGGACATGGAGACCTCTCTCCGAAATTCCTTCGGTGAGATGATGGCGGCTCGATTTGACGGGATTGAGGATCGTCTCCTCCCCGCCCAGAGAGTCCGTCCACCCTTGGCAGCGGATAAGAGGAGAGGTATGACTGCTGTACCTGCTGCACCCAAGACTGCAACGACACCTGCTGCAGTAACAACGACGTCCAAGGATGTTCCAGTGACCCCATCCGCGCCTGTAGAGAGTTGGGTCACTGTTGTTAAAAAGGGCAAGAAAAAGGCCACCTCTTCTGCGGCACTCTCTTCAACCACCCCAGCGAAGGCTGTGCCCCCCGTCGCTCCCAGTGCAGCAGAAGTGGCACGGAGGAAAGTAAAGTCGGCGTTGACTGCTCCTCGCTCTTCGGCTGTAATTTTGAAATTGCAGCCCGGGGCCGAAAGCAGGGGGCTAACATACGCCGATGCTATGCTCCGTGCTGAACAGGAGGTGGACCTTAAGGAGCTTGGAATTGAGGGGGGTCTAAAGGTCAGACGCTCTGTGACTGGGGCAAGGGTGCTCCAGTTACCTAAGGACCAGACTAGGGAGACCGCCGATAAACTAGCCACTAGCCTTCGCACAGCGCTCGCTGGAATGGTGGACGTTGTCTGCCCGGTTAAACGGGCGGACATTCGGGTGACCGGTCTTGATGATTCTGTCACCCAAGAGAGGATCCAACAGGCCGTGGTCCGCGTAGGAGGATGTGCTGCAACGGAGGTGCAGGTTGGGGAGATCCAGCGTGGGGCACGTGGCATGGGCGTAGCCAAGGTAAGGTGCCCCGTCGCCACTGCGAAGACTCTGGCGGATGCGGGGAGGCTCTTAGTCGGTTGGAGCTCCGCCGGAGTCCAGGTGCTAGAAAACCTACCTCTTAGGTGTTTTAGGTGCCTAGGGTTGGGGCATACAACCT
This sequence comes from Lymantria dispar, assembly GCA_032191425.1. Taxonomy (NCBI): domain Eukaryota; kingdom Metazoa; phylum Arthropoda; class Insecta; order Lepidoptera; family Erebidae; genus Lymantria; species Lymantria dispar. Next base: position 32,018,870 of record CM063455.1, read on the forward strand.
CTTTGTGCACCTCAGAAGTCGACCGCTCCAGTCTTTGTTACCGGTGTGGCTTTGAAGGGCACAAGGCGGCCTCGTGCATGGCGGAGTACCGCTGTGCAGTCTGTGCTGACGCCGGTCGAGCATCATCGCACATTATGGGAGGGAGGTTGTGTAAACCTCCCTCCTCGAAAGGCAAGGTGGTCCAAGGACCTCAGACCACCACAACGACTTTAAGCCGTCAGGTTCAGGAGGAAATTGAAATGTCTCCTTAATGGGAGACAAAGTAGATTTCCTCCAGGCGAACATCAACCACACTGCCGCTGCCCAAGATCTGCTCTTGCAATCTATGGCGGAGTGGGGTGTGGACCTGGCGGTGGCCTGCGAGCCATATTTCGTCCCTTCCTCACCCAACTGGGTGGGAGACATTAATGGTGACGTCGCTGTCCTCGTCAGAGTAGATATCGGCCCCCCCCTTTCCGTACTCGAGAGGGGTAATGGGTATGCCGTGGCGGGATGGAGAGACTTTGCAGTTGTAGGGGTTTATTTCTCTCCCAACCGCGCGCTGGCGGAGTTTGAGATCTTCTTGGACTCTGTCGGCGCTGCGGTTCGGCGACAGTCGCCGAGGAAAGTAGTGGTCCTCGGCGATTTCAACGCAAAGTCTCAGGCGTGGGGAAACCCTGCCACGGATCCCAGAGGAAGGGCCGTAGAACAGTGGACCATTCTTTCTGACTTGTCCCTCCTCAATACGGGGAGGGTACTCACGTGCGTGCGGGACTGGGGTGGGTCTGTGGTGGACCTTTCGTTTGCCAGCCCCAGTGTCGCTAGCATGGTGAGAGGTTGGAGAGTGGTGGAAGGGGTGGAGACTCTATCAGACCACCGCTACATACGGTTTGAGGTCTCTGCCCCTCCGGGTCCACTGCAGCCCCGGCGCAGAGTAAGGGGTGGACTCCCGAAATGGGCCATCGGGCAAATTGACCTAGACATGGTCCGGGAGTCCGCAATAGTCCAGCGTTGGGGCTCAGCGGGACAGCGAGTCACGGGGGTGAATGAGCTCGCGGGCCATTTTAGAAGTTGCCTGCAGACGGTCTGCGATGCGGCGATGCCAAGGGCGCGGCGGCGGCCTCCGCGACGACAGGTATACTGGTGGTCACCTGAGATTGCCGGTCTTCGGGTGGCCTCCAACCGGTCGCGGCGGGCGTACATTCGCTGCCGCCAGAGGACGGTCCGGGATGAAGTCCTTGAGGGCCAGCTGCGTATGGAGTACCAAAGAAGAAAGAAAACCCTGCAGCTGGCCATCAGCCGGGCGAAGGAGAGGGCGCGGGAGGAGCTGCTTGCGGTCCTCGATAGAGATCCGTGGGGGCGCCCCTATCAACGGGCACGGAACAAGCTCCGAGCCTGCGGCGCCCCCATCATCGAAACCCTGGATGCTGATCTCTTATCGGGACTGTTGGGGGAGCTTTTTCCGAACTCAGCGGGGCATGCTCCCCCAAGGATGGCTCCTCCGTCAGCGATAGAGGCGGAAGTTCCCATTCCGCCCATCGCTGACCGAGAATTGGATGCAGCCCTCTTCCGTCTTCGCGGAAAGAAGAAAGCGCCCGGCCCGGACGGAGTCCCGGGCCTCGTGTACGGCATCGCTGCGGCTGTCTGTGGGAACATGCTACGGGAACTGCTCGACGAATGTCTGAGGTCTGGGCAGTTCCCGTCGATTTGGAAAGAGGGCAGGTTGTGCCTTTTGCGGAAGGAGGGTCGTCCTTTGGACTCTCCCTCTGCATATAGACCCCTGGTGCTGCTGGACGAGGCGGCCAAATTGTTTGAGAAGGTCGTCGCGGACCGCCTCGTTCAGCACCTCGAGGATGTCGGGCCGGGGCTGTCAGCAAATCAGTACGGATTCAGGCGCGGCCGGTCAACTATTGATGCACTGGCCGCCCTGAAAATTCAGGCCACCGAAGCGGTGGCCAATAGGGACGTGATGCTGGCAGTCTCGCTTGACATCAAAAACGCTTTCAACAGCCTCCCGCATGAGACATTAAGGGAGGCGCTCCGGTTCCATGGAGTGCCCCCATACCTCCGGAGGCTGTTGGAAGCGTACCTTGAGGAAAGGCACGTGCTCTGGGAGGGGGACGACGGGCGCTTACATCGCCGCCGGGTGGAATGCGGCGTCCCGCAGGGCTCGGTCCTCGGTCCGACCCTGTGGAACGTCGGGTTCGACTGGCTTCTGCGAGGCCGGCTCCTTCCTGGGATGGGGGTCATCTGTTATGCAGATGATACCCTCGTCACTGTGAGGGGGGCTGACTTCGGGGAGGCCGCTCGGCTGGCGAGGGCTGGAGTTGCGCTCGTCGTGGGCCGGATAAATGACCTGGGTCTGAGGGTCTCTTTAGACAAAACAGAGGCCCTCCTGTTTCATGGCCCGGGTCAGGGTGTCCCCCGAGGAGCACAGATCAGGGTGTCTAACGTTGTCGTGCCGGTGCGGGCCCAGATGAAATATCTGGGTCTGCACCTTGATAGCAGGTGGAGTTTTGGGCCGCATTTTGCCCAACTTGTGCCCAGGCTTACCAAAGCCGCCGCGGCGCTGGGTAGACTTCTGCCGAATACTGGAAGTCCTGGGTCGTCCTGCCGACGATTATATGCCGGAATTTTGCGGTCTATGGCGCTGTATGGGGCCCCTATCTGGGCGGAGTCCCTCACCGCCCATAATAAGACTTTGCTGCGTAAGCCGCAGCGGGTCATGGCGGTGAGGTCTATCAGGGGCTACCGTACTGTGTCATGGGCCGCGGCAACACTGTTGGCGGGCGACCCGCCTTGGCCTCTCCAGGCTGGGGCACAGGCGGAGGTCTACCGGGTTTGCGCTGCGGCGCGTGCAAGGGGCACAAGTATTTCCCCTAGGGAATTACGTAGGGCAAAGCAGGCGGCTCAAAGGAACGTCATCCGGCGGTGGAGGGAGGAACTGGAGGTACCCAGAGTAGCTGGTCGAGCGACTGTTCAGGCGGTCGCTCCCCTTCTCCACCGCTGGATGACAAGGAGGTACGGCAACGTTACGTTTAGGATGTCGCAGGTACTTACCGGACACGGTGTCTTCGGTAAGTACCTGCACAGGATTGGGAAGGAGGAGACTCCCGGGTGCCACGAGTGTGGCGCGCTAGTTGATGATGCGCGTCACACCCTGGAGGAGTGCCCCGCCTGGGGGTCTGAGCGCCGCATCCTGTCCGGGGTAATTGGAGACGACCTGTCGCTGTCGAGCATCGTTTCGGTGATGCTTGATAGCGACAGGGGTTGGACGTCGATGGCCTCCTTCTGCGAAGAGGTCATTGCACAGAAGGAGGCCAAGGAGCGGGAGCGTGAGACTGCAGCGCCCGCAAACTCGCTCCGACGGCGGCGGCTGGGGGGCAGACGGCGCTTATACGCGCATCTGCTCCCGCCACCTTGAGGGGTTATTGGATGCGGCCAGAGAGCCAAGCGTTGGGGTGTCGGGGATCGAATGTCGTAAGACGATCTCTCCGGCACCCCGTAAAAGCGCGGAAGAGGCACCGCAGTGGATTTTAGTGGGTATTCCAGTCGCAGGACTGGCGAGTCCCACACAACCTCCTGTCTGTAACTGGCGGGGGGCGGTGCGTAAATAGCATTTTGCCACTGCGTGAACAAAAAAAAAAAAAAAAAAGGTTAGGTTAGGTTAGGTTAGGTTAGGTTTTTTTTTTTTTTTTTTTTTTTTTTTTTTTTTTTTTTTTTTAAATGTCCGGGTGCCAGACCCGGCCCGCGAGAAGCCCCTAACATGATCAGGGATTTTTTATTTAATTAAATACACGTTTGATTTATTTCCATACAAAAAATTTACAGTGTTTTCTTATACATTTGTCGCTTCTTATTTTTACTATGGTCTTGTGTTACAATTTGCTTATTCTATTTTTACCATGCCTTATTCTCGGTCTTAGAGATATACATAGTTTCTGTTATTTATGTACATAGTTTATGCATGTGTATACATTAATGTATACGATCTTTATTGCCCTGTTTGTATGTTTATGCAGTGTTACAATATGTTACCTAAGTGTCCTTAGGTTATTTCTGTTATAGTGTACTTGTTATTAATGTAACTGTGTGTACTGTATGGTTATGATGCGGGAACGTGTAGTTGTGTAATTGCTTTTAGGCTATGTTTGTCTTTGTGTTATTGTGTTATTGTGTTTCTGTTTTTATTGCCATTAATTACGCTTTATTATGCTAACATAATAATTGCAATTGTATGCTCTGTTATTTGACGAGTTCGGTATATGTTTTATTGTGGCGTAAATATATGTATTGTGTGCGTTGGATTAATGTATTAATCATGTGTACTTGAGTTAATATAGTTTTTTATTAGCAATAATATAATCCATTATGTGACAGCATAATGGATTATTACGTATTATATGTATTCGTGTAGTATGTATTATTGTGGTTGTTTTATGTATTGTGTATACATGTGAGCGGGTTACATATTCACTTGATGCAGTCATTGCATCAGTGCACATGTTCACTCACTATGCTGTGTGTATGCTTTGGTGTAATGCTAATGAGGTATGAGGTGTTTGGTGTTTATATCAATTTGAGTTGCATCAATTCTGCAACATAAATTGTAGACTGTGATGTGTACTTATTGATGTGACCAGTGTGGTTTGTATGATTGTGTTGGTTGTTGATGGGTAAGTTGATGAAGTGTTGTTATGGTATGTTATGGTTGAGCAATGATTAGTGTTTTGGTGTAGGTGTTTTATGTGTGAGTTAAGTCTGTGGCGTGCGTAGTGAACTGTGTACTAACACTATGTTAGGCTTGGTCTAGCCATAGGCGACAGACTCTCTTGCAAGAGCATCAGCTCTTGCCCTAATTGGGCACTCTGAGCCAAACACATCGTGGTTAGACTGAGGCAGTTTCGCTTTTACGCAGTTCTGGCAGCTGGTGCGGTGGGTGCACTCCTTCCTCATGTGGCCTGGCTGGCCACATTTAGTGCAGCGGTCTTCTTCTACTGCAGCACAGCTTTTTCGCCCATGGCCGTAACCCAGACAGCGCATGCATTGTATGAGGGGCGTTTGATCTTGCACCCTCACACATTGCACGTCGACAAAAAGTCTGCCGGCCGAGATAAGCCTCCGCCAGAGGATTGGCGACACCTGGAGGACGGCATGACACTCGTCTGGGTGCCTTGCCCTCCTCCGGTACCTCTCCACCACGGTGACCTCCTCGGCCGACAGTCCCTCCGTCAGGTCAGCGTTCTGCTGGGTTAACGCTACTGTTATATCTGCCTCAGTGACGGCTCGGCATAAGTTCTTCAGGACTACGAGCGGGTTTGCAAACTTCGCATCCTCTACCTTTAATTTTTCGTTGGCTTTTAGCTTACACGCTATCTCTTCTATCTCGTCTTTTGTAGAACACGTGAGGACGACCCTAGGGCCCCTTACGCGTCTCATATTATTAATGTGCAGACCATTTTCTTTTGCTCTCAGGGTGGTCTTAATTTCCTTTTCTAGGATGTCACTCGGGGCGATGTCCTTAGTCGACACCATTACCGCATGTGACTTTGTTGGTGTTTGTTGTTGCCTTGGTTGGGCGACAATCTCAGCATATGTGCGTGGCCCGCAACTGGCTTCGCCAACCCTTTTGCTGAGCTCATGAGTGAGGGACTTCATCTCCTTAATCTCTTGTAGGAGCTCAGCGTCGGTATCTGTTGCGGGGGTGGTAATGGCCTCCTTTTGCCTTTCCAAAGTCACAGCGTGGTATCGGATTACGCCCTCGAGGCATCTCATTCCGTCAGCGTTCTGTTTGATCTGGTCCCTGTGTTTTTCCAGGCCGTCCAAAAGAGTAGCGTGATCATTGAGCGCCTTAATGAGTCTCTCGTTTTGCTCCGTATTTTCTGTGACTATGTCACTATGAGCCCTGATCATAGTCCTCCACCTTTCAATTTGTGGCAGCTCGTCTTCTTCATCTTTCACGGCAACCCCGGGTTTTGGTGTCTCATCACTTTCTTTTACGACCTCCTCAGGCTGTGATTTATGAGGCCCTTCTCTGCTCTCTATTAATTCCCTTTCCCCCTCCTCAACACATAAAACCAATTTGTCCAAGATGTCGATAACCCCTCTTTTTACCTCCGTCTTTATATTTTTCGATGTGTTCAGGAGCATCTTGGCCTTTCTAACTCCCATTTTTGCCCCCATAAGTCTGGCGGATGTAACTGCCGGGGGAGGAGAGTTTTGAGGGGATATCAATTTGTCAATAACCACAGTGCGGTTAAGGACAACCCCCTCCGTCTCGAGTAACCTTTTCTTCACCACTGCTGAGATCGCAGCCTTGGGGGTGTTCTCGATGAACATAGCCGTAGCATTCAGCGGGCGTGGGGCTTTTTTGGTAGGGGATTGAGAACACTCTTGCGAGCGCCTGTCCTGAGGTGGGGACCTGTACATGTTGGTGTGGGTCTGCGGGTGTCAAATGATAGTGTCCGAATGTAAATGGTTCGGTACTGTCAGTAGTGTAAATAATGTGGGTCTGGGTGTAAAGGGCCCTGGTCTTAGATACAATCAAACTTTGCTAATTATATGTATATAATAAAATTTGAATATAAATGTGTCAATAATTGGGGTACAATCCCAAGTCTTAAATGCTATATATACTGTGGGTGTAAAGTTCCCAATGGTCTACAGAATTATTACTAATGGTATTTATTATAAATATGTCAAAATAAAATATAGAATAAGTAAAAATTAAATTGCTAAAAGCAGGGTGTAAAGTCCCTGTGTCCTATAACTAACTTAGATTTTAAAAACAGTAGTCACTTATATACTAAATACCTCCGCCAAGAGTATAATACGGTTTATTAAAACAACTTTTTGCTTTCCCACGAGCCACCGGGCTGCGGCGCAAAATGATTTATTGCATGCGCAACAATCAATTGTCGCCGCCGGCGCAAGACTCAGCGGGGAAGCCCTTAGTTAACTTACACAAGAGAAAAAAAAAATTTTTGAAACAATTTTGACAAAATTTTTTGGTCAGAAGTCCGTATCTTCTGTGGAAAGCGGTCGCGGCTCACTGAGGGGATCGACCTAGCGTGCTCAGAGACCGTCCCTGGCCAAAAAGAAGAAAAAGAAGAAGAAAGAAGAAAAAAGAAGAAGAAGAAGGTAGAAGAAGAAAAGCCAGAAGAAAGGTGATAACGGCCTCAGGTGGAGCTCCCCGTGCGCTTGACAAGAGAAGAAACCGCAAGTCTCTACGCCCAATAGTTCCCGAGTTACAGCAGTCCGAAAATCACACCCAGACACCCCCAACACCTCCAGGGAATTTTCGAACGCCGATAACTCCGGCACTATCGGTCGCACGAAGTTCGGGTTTGAACTATGGGGCCTCCCCTCATGCCCCGCACACGCCGGCACCGTCAGCAGAGATCAAAATTTTGTGGGGTGCTGTCCCCTCCTGACCCCAGGGGATCGATGCTCCTTCTCAGGGGACCCACAACACAGAAAACCGCGACGCGCTAACTTAAAATGGGGCGGAGTTACGACCACTTGAAGTCTTTCAAGATGGCCGCCGGCACGAACTTTGATTGGCAATATCTCCGAATCTATCAGTCCCAGAGGTGTCGCGGTTGGACTTACAGGTGTGGAATTAGGAGTTCTACCAAATGAAATTAGAAACTCACAACCGAAAATTTTTACCCCCAATTTAGAAAAAACTAAGTCCCCCCAATTCCAGACTCCCCCCTTAACCCACCTGCAAAATCTCCGCGCTCTACGATAGATATTCTCGGAGATATGGCCTCCTGAAAAAATTCAAGATGGCCGCCCAACTGTCAAAGTTGAACTTTGACCGTGAATAACTCGGCGAATACACGCCGCAGGAGCACGCGGTTTTCAATGTAGTTTATGGCACTACCTGGGGGACCTATATGTATGGTGAAAACACGTAAATAAAAATTTTTGCCCAATTGGGCAATTGGCTGTCTAACCTGATAGGCAATCACCAGCCCCTATTTTTGTCAAAAACCACAGCTCTCTACGACGTATAGTCACGGAGATATTCAAAAAACAAAAAATTCACGCGAAGTCCCCGACTCACCCAACACCCCCTGGATTTTAAAAATCCGTTGATTTTGGACCTAGACCACCCGAGTTTGGGCTCAGGGTGTGCCCAAAGGTCATCTAAAGCCAAATACAATATGAAATTAATTTTATATATAATATTTTTTAATTAATTAAGAAAAAACACATTAAATTCAATAACTCCCTAAGTATGTAACTTAAAAATCTAGAAAAAGCACTGTAATTTGCTACAAATAGTGTACTATGATAGTCTATTGTCCATATAATTTTAAGATTTTTTGGCTAAGCAATATAAGATAAAAACCGGAATTTTGGGTTTTTTGGCCGCAGCTCCTAGACTATGCTCCTCCGGAATTTCTTCTTTAGTGGGGTTGTAAAGCTAATGAGCGCGCAAGCAGCGGCGCAAGAATCAGAATTATAGCCCAGTAAATGGCTGGGTTATTTAGGGTCAAAGTTGGGACCTTTAATAGTTAATAACTATGAAACTATTTGATGAAAAATTTTTCTTTTTGTGGAAAAATAGTCCAGGCTGTTGTCCGCTGGTATCGTAAAAATTTCAGCCTCGTAAGTACAGTATTTAACTGACCTCGTGGTGACGCGCACGTGTTGAAAATCTTGTTTTTCTTGAATTTTCACCAAGTTGCGCTGCTCCGATTTTCTTCAAACAAACGCCAACAGGTGCGGGCCACCGGGGCCTACACGGCGGTAAAAGAAAATCTCGTGGAGGCACCTAGGCTGAAGCACAAACTTGAAAAAACTGCACTTTTCACCACCACTTAACCTTTAAAATTTTACTTTCACTTGAATAACTCCCTAGGGTTTTCACACATAAACACATAAGGTTAGGTTAGGTTAGGTTAGGTTAGGTTAGGTTAGGTTAGGTTAGGTTAGGTTAGGTTAGGTTAGGTTAGGTTAGGTTAGGTTAGGTTAGGTTAGGTTAGGTTAGGTTAGGTTAGGTTAGGTTAGGTTAGGTTAGGTTTTTTTTTTTTTTTTTTTTTTTTTTTTTTTTTTAAAGGGTGCCAGACCCGGCCCGCGAGAAGCCCCTAACATGATCAGGGATTTTTTATTTTATTGAATACACGCTTTTGATTTATTTCCATAAAAAATTTTACAATGATTCTTATACATTTGTCACTTCATGTTTTTACTATGGTCTAGATGTTTACAAATTTGCTTATTCTAGTTTTTGCCATTACTTATTCTCGGTCTTAGAGACATACATAGCTCCTGTTATTTACGTACATAGTCTTAGCATGTGTATACATTCATGTATACGATCTTTATGGCCCTGTTTATACGTTGTGTAATATTGCATTGTGTTACCTAAGTGTCCTTAGGTTATTTCTAGTATAGTGTACTTGTTGTTAGTGTAATTGTATGTACTGTATATTTATAATGCGTGTACGTGTAGCTGTGTAATTGCGACTATACTATGTTTGTCTTTGTGTTATTGTATTATTGTATTATTGTGTTTATGTTTTTTGTCCCCATTAATTACGCTTTATTATGCTTACATAATAATTGCAATTGTATGTTCTGTTATTTGATTTCGGTATATGTTGTATTATGACGTAGAGTATATGTATTGTGTACTTTCGGATTGATGTGTTAATTGTGTGTACATAAGTTAATATAGTTTTTTATTTGCGATAACATAATCCATTATGTGACAGCATAATGGATTATAGCGTGTTATATGTATGTGTATAATATGTATTATTGTGGCTGTTTTGTGTATTGTGTATACATGTGAGCATGTTACATGCTCACTTGATGCAATCATTGCATCAGTGGACATGTTCACTCACTATGCTTTGTGTGTACTTTGGTGTAGTGCTGATGAGATATAAAGTGTGTGGTGATTGTATCAATTTAGGTTGCGTCTATTCTGCAACATAAATTATGGAATGTGTTGTGTACTTATTGATGTGACTAGTGTAGTTTGTATGATTGTGTTGGTTGTTGACTGGTGAGTTGTTGAAGTGATGTTATAATATGTTGTTGTTGGGCAATGATTGGTGTTTTAGTGTAGGTGTTTATGTGTGAGTTAATCTGTGGCGTGCGTAGTGGACTGTGTACATACGCTGTGTTAGGCATAGTCTAGCCATAAGCGACGGACTCCCTTGCAAGAGCATCCGCTCTTGCTCTAATTGGGCACTCTGATCCAAACACGTCGTGGTTTGACTGAGGCAGTTTGGCTTTAACGCAGTTCTGGCAGCTGGTGCGGTGGGTGCACTCCTTCCTCATGTGGCCAGGTTGGCCACATTTAGTGCAACGGTCTTCTTCTACTGCAGCACAGCTTTTTCGCCCATGGCCGTAACCCAGACAGCGCATGCATTGTATGAGGGGCGTCTGATCTTGCACCCTCACACACTGCACGTCGACGAATAGTCTGCCGGCCGAGATAAGCCTCCGCCAGAGGATTGGCGACACCTGGAGGACGGCATGACACTCGTCTGGGTGCCTTGCCCTCCTCCGGTACCTCTCCACCACGGTGACCTCCTCGGCCGACAGTCCCTCCGCCAGGTCAGCGTTCTGCTGGGTTAACGCTACTATTATGTCTGCCTCAGTGACGGCTCGGCATAGGTTCTTTAGGACTACGAGCGGGTTTGCAAACTTCGCATCCTCTACCTTTAATTTTTCGTTGGCTTTTAGCTTACACGCTATCTCTTCTATCTCGTCTTTTGTAGAACACGTGAGGACGACCCTAGGGCCCCTTACGCGTCTCATATTATTAATGTGCAGACCATTTTCTTTTGCTCTCAGGGTGGTCTTAATTTCCTTTTCTAGGATGTCACTCGGGGCGATGTCCTTAGTCGACACCATTACCGCATGTGACTTTGTTGGTGTTTGTTGTTGCCTTGGTTGGGCGACAATCTCAGCATATGTGCGTGGCCCGCAACTGGCTTCGCCAACCCTTTTGCTGAGCTCATGAGTGAGGCACTTCATCTCCTTAATCTCTTGTAGGAGCTCAGCGTCGGTATCTGTTGCGGGGGTGGTAATGGCCTCCTTTTGCCTTTCCAAAGTCACAGCGTGGTATCGGATTACGCCCTCGAGGCATCTCATTCCGTCAGCGTTCTGTTTGATCTGGTCCCTGTGTTTTTCCAGGCCGTCCAAAAGAGTAGCGTGATCATTGAGCGCCTTTATGAGTCTCTCGTTTTGCTCCGTATTTTCTGTGACTATGTCACTATGAGCCCTGATCATAGTCCTCCACCTTTCAATTTGTGGCAGCTCGTCTTCTTCATCTTTCACGGCAACCCCGGGTTTTGGTGTCTCATCATTTTCTTTTACGACCTCCTCAGGCTGTGATTTATGAGGCCCTTCTCTGCTCTCTATTAATTCCCTTTCCCCCTCCTCAACACATAAAACCAATTTGTCCAAGATGTCGATAACCCCTCTTTTTACCTCCGTCTTTATATTTTTCGATGTGTTCAGGAGCATCTTGGCCTTTCTAACTCCCATTTTTGCCCCCATAAGTCTGGCGGATGTAACTGCCGGGGGTGGAGAGTTTTGAGGGGATATCAATTTGTCAATTACCACCGTGCGGTTAAGGACAACCCCCTCCGTCTCGAGTACCCTTTTCTTCACCGCTGCTGAGATCGCAGCCTTGGGGGTATTCTCGATGAACATAGCCGTAGCGTTCAGCGGGCGTGGGGCTTTTTTGGTAGGGGATTGAGAACACTCTTGCGAGCGCCTGTCTTGAGGTGGGGACCTGTACATGTTGGTGTGGGTCTGCGGGTGTCAGTTGATAGTGTCCGAATGTATATGGTTCGGTACTGTCAATAGTATAAATAATGTGGGTCTGGGTGTAAAGGGCCCTGGTCTTAATACGAATCAAACTTTACCAAATTATATGTATATAATAAAATTGTAATATAAAAGTGTCGATGATTGGGGTAAAGTCCCAAGTCTTAAGTACTATATATACTGTGGGTGTAAAATTCCCAACGGTCTACAGGATTATTAATATCAATATTAATTATAAATATGTCAACATTAAATATAAAATAAGATAAAATTAAATTGCTAAAAACAGGGTGTAGAGTCCCTGTGTCCTATAACTAACTTAAAATTTTAAAAACAGTAGTCACTTATATACTAAATACCTCCGCCAAGAGTATAATACGGTTTATTAAAACAACTTTTTGCTTTCCCACGAGCCACCGGGCTGCGGCGCAAAATGATTTATTGCATGCGCAACAATCAATTGTCGCCGCCGGCGCAAGACTCAGCGGGGGAAGCCCTTAATTAAATTACACAAGAGAAAAAATTTTTAAAACAATTTTGACAAAATTTTTTAGGTCAGAAGTCCGTATCTTCTGTGGAAAGCGGTCGCGGCTCACTGAGGAGATCGACCTAGCGTGCTCAGAGACCGTCCCTGGCCAAAAAGAAGAAAAAGAAGAAGAAAGAAGAAAAAAGAAGAAGAAGAAGGTAGAAGAAGAAAAGCCAGAAGAAAGGTGATAACGGCCTCAGGTGGAGATCCCCGTGCGCTTGACAGGAGAGGAAACCGCAAGTCTCTACGACCAATAGTTCTCGAGTTACGGCAGTTCGAAAATCACACCCAGACACCCCCAACACCTCCAGGGAATTTTCGAACGCCGATAACTTCGGTCCTATCGGTCGCAGGAAGTTCGGGTTTGAACTATGGGGCTTCCCCCCGTGCCCCGCACACGCCGGCACCGTCGGCAGAGATCAAAATTTTGTGGGGTGCTATCCCCTCCTGACCCCAGGGGGTCGATACTCCTTCGCCGGGGACCCACAACACAGAAAACCGCGACGCGCTAACTTAAAATGGGGCGGAGTTACGACCACTTGAACCCTTTCAAGATGGCCGCCGGCTATAACTTTGATCGGAAATATCTCCGGATCTATGAGTCGCAGAGAGACCGCGGTTGGACTTACAGGTGTGGAATTGGGAGCTTTACCAAATGAAATTAGAAAAACACAGCCAAAAATTTTTACCCCCAATTTGAAAAATTCTAAGTCCCCCCAATTCCAGACTCCCCCCTTAACCCACCTGCAAAATCTCCGCGCTCTACGTTAAATATCTCCGAAGATATGGCCTCCTGAAAAAATTCAAGATGGCCGCCTAACTGTCAAAGTCAAACTTTGACTGTGTATATCTCGGCAAATACTCGCCGCAAGAGAATGCGGTTTTCGGTGTAGTTAATGGCGCTACCAGGGCTACCTGTTTGTGTGGTAAAAACGCGAAAATAAAATTTTTTGCCCAATTGGGCAAATGGCTATCGGAGCTGATAGACAATTACAAGCCCCTATTTTTGCCGAAAACCACAGCTCTCTACGACGAATAGTCGCGGAGTTACACGAAAAACAAAAAATTTGCGCGAAGTCCCCAACTCATCCAACACCCCCCGGATTTTTAAAATTCGTTGTTTTTGACCCTAGACCACCCGAGTTTGGGCTCAGGGTGTGCCGAAAGGTCACCTAGAGCTAATTACAGTGTGTAATTATTTTTAGAACTAATATTTTTTAATTAATTTAGAAAATACACATAAAATTCAATATCTCCTTAAATATATGACTTAAAAATCTGGAAAAAGCACTATAACTTACTATAAATAGTGTACTACGCTAGGCTAATGTCCATCTATTTTTAGGATTTTTTGGCTAAACAATATTTGATAAAAACCAAAATTTTTGGTTTTTTGCCAGCAGCTCCTCGACTATGCGCCTCAGGAATTTCTTCTTTTGTAGCGTTGTAGAACTAATGAGCGCGCAAGCAACGGCGCAAAAATCAGAATTATAGGCCGGTAAACGGCTTGGCTATTCAATGTCAAAGTTGAGGCATTAAATAGTTAATATATAAAAAACTATTGGGTCAAAAATTTTTCTTTTTGCGGAAAAATAGTTCAGGTACTTGCCCGCTGATCTCATAAAAATTTGAGCCTCCCAGGTACAGTATTTCACCGACCTCGTGGTGACGCGCACATGTTGAAAAACTTAGTTTTCTTCACTTTTCACCAGGTTGCGCTGCTCTGATTTCCGTGAAAAAACCGCCAGCGGGTGCGGGCCGCTGAGGCCTACACGGCGATAAAAGAAAATCGCGTGGAGGCACCTAGGCTGAAGCACAATCTTCAAAAAACTTCACAAATTACCACCACTTAACCTCGAAAATTGCACTTATTCCTTAATAACTTTTAGGGGTTTTCACAGAAGTTCGCTTGTGATATATCGGCGTGTGCGTCTCGCCAACGCGCAACTTTTAAGATATCACTCGTTACTATATCGCGAGAAAAACCCGGCAAAATGAATTTTTTACTGCGGAGCTAGGTTGAAAAAGCTGCTGACTGAAGCGCGGTCAGCGGGGGACTGGTTAGGTTAGGTTAGGTTAGGTTAGGTTAGGTTAGGTTAGGTTAGGTTAGGTTAGGTTAGGTTAGGTTAGGTTAGGTTAGGTTAGGTTAGGTTAGGTTAGGTTAGGTTAGGTTAGGTTAGGTTAGGTTAGGTTAGGTTAGGTTAGGTTAGGTTAGGTTAGGTTAGGTTAGGTTAGGTTAGGTTAGGTTAGGTTAGGTTAGGTTAGGTTAGGTTAGGTTAGGTTAGGTTAGGTTAGGTTAGGTTTTTTTTTTTTTTTTTTTTTTTTTTTTTTTTTTTTTTTTTTTTTTTTTTTTTGTGTCCGGGTGCCAGACCCGGCCCGCGAAAAGCCCCTAACATGATCAGGGATTTTCAGGCTAGGAGAATGAATACGCGGAGATTTATTGTAACAAAATTTTACAAGGTTTTCTAACTAACTTATTCACTATTATGTTTACTATTATAATAGGTTTATAACATATTGTTTACAATAGTTCTTATTATTCTATTTACAGATCTTATTTATTATAGTACTACATTTTTTAATGTTACATTTTTATCAGGCTATAATATATCGGAGTCCATTTTTGCAATTGTACATTCATAAGTGCCTTGTATGATTGACTCATACTTAGATCTTAGTTATTGTATCATGTTGTGTTACGGGTGGTTTGGTGAATACTGTTTGTTTTCGTTAAATGTTAATATATAATTTATGTGTGATATATAATATATGTTATTTGTGTTATTGTTTGATATTACTAATTTATTTGACTTATCAAGTGATGCAATTAATATGGTATTATGTTAGTGGTGTGTAATTCTCAATTGTAATTATTTATTTTGCAACACCAAAATAAATTTTTAACTTGAGAATTATTATACTTTATTTATTCCATTGTAATTTATTCTCTATTACTAAAATGTTAATGGATATTATGGTTGCGTAATTATTGTTAGTATGTGTTGTACATTGATTTATAGTCTTTTGTATTAATGTTTTTTATTAATTGATATAATAATTTATTATGTCTGTGCATAAAAATTATAATTAGTGTTCATAGTGGTGGATGGTGAGTTGATGAAATCTATGTTTTCGTTATGTGTTAATATATATTTTATGTATCATGTATAATATATGTTATTAGTGTTGTTGTTTGATGTAAATAATTATTAAGATTTTTATTTAGTACAATTTAAATATACGTATTACTGGTGTGTAATTTTTAATTTTAATTATTTATTTTGCTATACCAAAATAAATTATTAACTTGAAAATAATTGTACTTTATTTATTAAAGGTGTAATTAATTCTCTATTGCTAATATGTTATTAAATATTATGGTTAGATGATTGTTGTTTGTATGTGTTGTACATTGAATTGTAGTCTTTTGTGTTAGAATTTTATTAGTTAGTATTATAATTTATTATGTCTGTACATAATAATTATAATTTGTGTTCATTGTTTAGTAGTGATTAGCTGATATGATTTGTGTAATTTTGTATGGTGTGATTTAGCCATGTTATATAAATAGTTGTTAAAGTGTTGTAGTGTAGTCTGTTATATATTGTTAAGATGTGTTTAGTGATTATGCGTTTATTGTGTATGTTTTTTATTCTCTTATTATAATTTGTTATGGGACAACATAACAAATTATTGTGTGTTATATGCAAGTGTGTATAATGTAATTTACTGTATCTGTTTAGGATACTGTGTGTGCATATGCATGGGTTACATGCACTCAGGATGCAGTCACTGCACCTGCGCGCATGTTCAGGCATTATGCTTTGTATGTAGTTGTGTGTGTTTTTGTATATTATGCAAGTGTAATTATGTTATGCATTTAATTGTGGGGTGTATTGTGAGTTATTAATTTGTGTATATTTTGATTTTTAGTTAATGGCTAATGTGTTGTATGTTTGGAGGTTGTCATGGTGAGTAAGATGTTTTGATAAGTTGGTGTTGTTTATGTATATGTGAGCATGTGTTGTTATGAATTGTATAGTGTATATGTTTGTGAATTATGTGGATTACAGTGTTGTGTGAAGTCTAACGTTCGCACCGTATGTGATGGTATAATTGCCTGAACTGGGCATTGTCTAACCATAGGCTACTGCCTCTCTTGCGAGTGCGTCCGCTCTTTTCCTAATGGGGCATTCTGTGCCGAACACGTCGTGGTTGGATTGCGGGAGTTTTGCCTTCGCACAGTTGTGACAACTAGTGCGATGGCTACACTCTTTACGTACATGGCCCGGTTGGCCGCATTTTGTACAGCGGTCCTCTTCCGCTGCAGCGCAGCTTTTCCGCCCGTGGCCATAACCCAAACAGCGCATGCACTGTATGAGGGGCGTTTGATCCTGCACCCTCACACACTGCACATCGATGAAGAGCCTGCCGGCCGAGGTAAGCCTCTGCCAGAGGATTGGCGACACCTGGAGGACGGCATGACACTCATCTGGGTGTCTTGCCCTCCTCCGGTACCTCTCCACCACAGCGGCCTCCTCGGCCGACAGTCCCTCCACCAATTTAGCGTTCTGTTGGGTTACCGCTGTTGTAATATCCGCCTCAGTCACCGTTCGGCACAGATTCTTCAATACCACCAAAGGGTTTGAAAATTTAGCCTCCTCTACTTTCAATTTCTTGTTTGTGGTTAGTCTGTCTGCCACCTGATCTATCTCTCTCTTGGTGGTGCACGCGAGGACTATTCTCGGGCCCCTAACACGCCTCATTTTTTGTATTTGTGTCCCATTTTCCTTGGCCTTTAGTGTAGTTCTAATTTCCTTTTCTAATTCGTCGCTCGGGGCGATATCAACAGTAGAGACCATTATTGCATGCGACTTCTCTACGTGTTGTTGTGGTCTGGGTTGTGCGGCCATCTCTGCGTAAGTACGCGGCCCGCAACTGGCTTCGCCCACCCTTTGTCTGAGCTCCTGAGCAGAGGATTTTAGCTCTTTTATCTCTTGTAAGAGCTCAGCGCCGACGTCTAATACAGGGGTTTTTGTGGCTTCTTTTTGCTTTTCTAGGGTCACAGCATGGTATCTTATGACACCCTCAAGGCACCTCATGCCGTCCGCGTTTTCCTTGATTTGGTGCCTATACTGTTCCAATTCGTCCATTTGGGTTGCGTGTTGTTTAAGTGCCCTTTCAAGTCTCTCGCTTTGCTCCATGTTCTCCGTGATTATTTGACTATGAGCCCTAATTAAGGTCTCCCACCTTTCGATCTGCGGCGACTCGTCTTTATTGTCTTTTACGATATCCCCAGGGCGTGAAAACTCTTGCTTATCTTTTACGCTATCCTCGGGCTCTGGCTTGTGGGGCCTTCCCTTGTATTTCTCGAGTTCCACCTCCCCTTCACTGATGTATAGGACCAGCTTATCGAGTATGTCGATAACCCCATTTTTCACCTCTGTCTTCAAGTTTTTCGACATTCCCAGGAGGATCTTGGCTTTCTTCACCACGTGCTGTGCCGTCCTGACTCTGATGGTGTTCACTACCTGGGGGGGAGGGCTTGGGGGGGAGGTCGGCCGGTCCAGATTCACTGTATAATTGAATCCTGCTTTATTTATATCGAGCACCCCCTTACTGACGCTAGCAGACGTCGTGGCCTTGGGGGTGTTTTCGATATACATCGTGGTATAGCTCGTTGTATGTGGGGTTGTTTTGTTGGGGGATTGGGACGGCTCTTTTGAGCGCCTATCTTGGGGTGGTGATCTAATCATGTTTATGTGGGGTTTACGGGTGTCAGTATGAACAATAATTGAGTGTATATTGCTCAGTTACTGTAGTTAATTAATATGTCTAAATGTGTATAAATGTATGTAAATGATTCAATATATTAAGTCAGTAAATGTATTTAGTAATATAATGTCTAAAATTAGCTGTTATGTTGGGGTGTAAAAGGCCCTGTCCTGTTGTGTCAATTACAATTATTAGTTATTAATTATAGTTAAAATATTCTACAATAACATTTAAATAATACAACAATGGATAATATAGCTTACAATTGTTGGGGTGTTAACCCAAGGTCTTATATTTACACGTAGATTAGTAAAAGTCACAATGGTCAACCAAATTGTATATACAATTGACAATGTCAATCCTGTTACTTGTCAAATTAATTCCTTAATATTTCTAGATTTAGGGTGTATAGGCCCTATGTCTTACAGCTAATCTTAAAGCTAATAAAAGTTAAATATTACTATGTATGTTTATGAACTCCGTCAGAAAATGTTTTAAGTAATTACAAATCTCAGAGCCTTCCCGCAAGCCCCCCAGGCTGCGGCACAAAATGGTTGGTTACTAAGGTAACCGCCAATTGTCGCCACCGGCCCAGAAGACTCAACAGGGGAAGCTCGTAACCAAAACAAAGTACCCGGAGAAAGTCCACAAAATCTCGGCTATAACAATTGTTGGTGATTGTTTTACTGTATGGCAGTTGGTTTTGGGAGTATACACATGGATTGATAGGACTTCGTTGTTATTTTTGTCAATAACAAAAAAGTCGAAATTCAAGTTCGTATCGTAATTATACAATTCCTGCTTTATTCTATTAAACCTACTAGTGTCGCCGCCCAAGCGGCGTATAGATGAAGCACTTAATCCTTATATATCTTATGTGTGTTTGGCTCCGCCCCTCTATATTATTTAATTACTATTTAGTTTATTTGAAAACTTGTTTTTTATATGTGATGATTTCATAAAAGTTTTACCTATTTATAAATTACAAAACACGTATCTGTTTATTATTATTAATTATTGCTGTGCTATGGTGAATGCCGGGGTGCGAATTTTTTATGGAAATTTTCAGCAATCAGAAGAGTGAAGCTACTTGAGTAGCGAGGTGACTTTTGGCTCCGCCCCTTTATATTAATTATTTATTATTTAATTTGTTAGAAATCCCTATTTTTTGTATGTTGTAATTTCGCAGGAGTTTTCGCTATTTATAGATTATACGACCTGTATCTATTAATTATTATTACCTATTGCTGTGCTATATTGGTTTTCAACGTGCGAATTAATATGCAAAGTTTCGACTATCAAAAGAGTGAAGCTACTTGAGTAGCGCACTAACTCTTAGCTCCGCCCCTTGTCAATACTGTACCAGGGAGGCGGGGACTGTGATTTATTGTTGTAGTCTTGCCGTGTGCTAATGGTTATTTGAGTTGGTGTGACTCCTCCCTTTCGCGTCGATTACTGCCGACTTTAGACGAGTGTTACCGGATCGGATCGTTATTGGTTATGATATTAGTATATAAGCTGTTTAATTATGCTAGTTGCTACTCGGTTAGTGTTGTACCAGTATTGGTTTTTATGTTTATGGACCTTAATTCTGGTATTTTTAATTTATGCTGACCTTTGTGGGCAAGAGTGTTATGTGTTTATGAGTGAAAATTTTTGTATGTTCTAGTGCGTTTGTGTTACTGCTATCTTGACTATGGTGTCTAGTGTTTATGGTGTCTATATGTTACTATTTTTTGTTTTATAGTGTAGGTGTATTGTGTATTAATTATATATGATAGTTTTAGTGTTATCTCGGATTAGTGAAACTACGTATATTTTGAGTGTTGTTTCTGCTTTTTGTGTGTCAGTGAATGTGTCTGAGTCGTCTGGTAGCGATTATGCCAAAAATTGCACCGGTTCACCTAGTATGCGAACGGTGCAATTTCGTTGGTTTTGATGTGTGTAAGTGTTATATAACCGTTTTAGCTTGGTTTGGCGTTGTCTTGTGTGGACTAATTATTATGCGAAATCACAACTCACGATTTTTATGACTACTTATTGATTAAAGATGTATGTCCAAGTCTGTCAGGTTCGTTAATTGTCAATTTATAGTTATACCTATTCGTGGTCCGTTATTTGTACCTAAAAATTTAGTCGAAATGTCCCAACACTATTGGCTATGTACTTGATGTTCAGCTATTAAGTGGTAGGGGCGCTGTGGTCGCTAGGAAACTTGGAAAGTTGTATATTCAAACACAGTTTTCTCCAGTTTTATGTAATTTCTAGGAGTTCTAGTTGCTGTGCCTAGTTCCTTGCTTTGGCACGCCCAACATTCCCCTATGTCCACTCTTCCCTAAGGTGTATTTAAAATTTTGTATAATTATTACCCCGTGTCTATTTATTTATATAAATGGCTGATTTTTTACCCGATTTGGGTGATTTTTGGATATGTTGAAGCTAAAAATTTTTGAAGTCTATGGTATTAATATATATAAGGGAATTTTTATTATTTTTGTGATTTTGTCTCTTGTTTTAGAGTTTCTCAAATAGATGGCGCTTAAATTAGTTTGAGGTTTTCCTATGAGACTTGATTTCAATCTTTATCTAATATTATTGTATATAATGTTGTTTAAGTTGAGATTAATGGTGTATATGTTTATAAAATATAATAAAATAAAGTGGAATATAGTATATCTGGTAATTATTTATTAAATTTACGTTTTATTGGAAACAGAGTTTAAGTTTTCTACTTGCCTCCCTAGATGGAGCTACTTTCGAATGTAATGAAATTTTTTGGTTGTTTGTTTTGCTATTTATTCCCTGATTAATTATTTATTCTAAATGAAATTTGACTATATGTTCAAGAGTATTTTTAGGAGTTCACGGCTAGAGTTTTATAATGATTTCTGTTTATTTGAAAAAGGAATTACCCAGTCTGCGATTTTCTTCACCTAGATGGCAGCACGGTCGAAAGTAATGAAATTGTCCGGTGACTTATTTTGTTTATAATTCCCTGACCATTTATTTGTTCTGGGTGAAATTCAATTATGTGGATAGGTGTATTTTTAGGAGTTCACGGCTTGAATATTATGGTGGATTCTACTTATTTTTAGAAGAAGAATTTACCCAGCTTGTTATTTGGTTCTCTAGATGGCACCACGGTCGAAAGTAATGAAATTTTTCGGTGACTTATTTTGCTTATAATTCCCTGACCGTTTATTTGTTCTGGGTGGGGTTCGATTATGTGGATGGGTGTATTTTTAAAAGTTCACGGCTCTATATATTATGGTGGTTTGTGCTTATTTTGGAAGAAAAGAAATAAAAGGAATTACCCAGCTTATCACTTACTTCCCTAGATGGCACCACAGTCGAAAGTTATGAAATTTTTCGGTGATTTGTTTTGCTTATAATTCCCTGACCGTATATTTGTTCTGGATGAGGTTCGGTTATGTGAATGGGTGTATTTTTAGAAGTTCGCGGCTATGAATTTTATGAGAATTACTATTTATTTTGAAAACGTGAAGTATAAATTCCACTCTGCTGCCCTAGATGGCGTTACCGTCTAAGGCTATGAAATATTTTATTGATAATTTGAGGGGGCTTATATCTTCCTAATTATTAGTTAATTTGTCTGTGTTAAATTAATTTTACAATAAGAGTATTATAGTCTATTTATTAATACTATGTTTATGAATTATAATACTACTTTAATAGTCAGGCAATCTCATAGAAAAATTATTATTATTAATTTATCTCGGCTATTCCTGTATGGATTTATTTAATATTTCTACGGGACGTTCCCTATGTCTTTCCCTAGCTGTGACCCAAATGCCACTGATCTACGATTTTTCTCCTAGGAGTTATATGAACTTGAAAAATTTTTAGGTTTTCTTACAATATCTCCGGGGTTATTAGTTATATGATCTTATGGTTTTAGAAAACAATTATTGGGGTGTGGAGGCACCCTATTTTCTATTTGTCTCGGTTCTATAATCAGTAATTAAATTTTCATTCACTTATAACTCCCAAGATTATTTTGCTTATATCTCCCTTATTCCTACTCTGTTTGAAATGATTTTTGAGTATGTAAATATGGGGATTTTTAAAAGTTCACGGCTTTAATAATATTTGAATATTTATGGATATTTTAGAAATTAAGGCAATTGTTTTCAAATTCCTATACTAGATGGCGCTACAGTCGAAAATCGCAAGACTTTCTCCCGGCACTTTGAAAGCCTATATCTTTCTAATTACTAGGTGTTTTTACAAAATTCAAACTGTATTATGTTAAGAGTATCATATACTATTTTTAAGCTATATAGTTCAACCTTATAATTATACTTTTACAGGTCAGGAAGTTTCATACTAGAAATATAATTCTTTGAATAACTTCTCTGTTTTCCAGCCGATTTGGCTGAAATTTTTAACAATTCTTCTTATCAACTATATCTATCTATATCTGCAATAAAAATCATATGCTCTCGCTCATTTTCCGGAGCTATTAATTATTAAACATTAAGATGATTTTGTAAAATCTGTAATTAAATCTCTATTGAACTTAGCTTAAGTCTGAAGTCGCCACCGTGCTTCTACTGGTTTCCGCCACCAACTTATCTATCTGGTGTTCCTCCTGGTGCCCAAAAGAGGTAGGCAGGTATCTGGATCAACTTGGTTTTTCGTCAATATCTTCGTGGTTTTCCACCCGATTTGAGTGGAGTAAGGATCAAAATATGCACTGATGAATTGCCCTTTTTTATGCACTTAAAGATTGCTAGGTTGCAGATCTCCAGAGAGCAGCGCACGCACTTTTGTGTAAAACTCACTTTTTCACAATGTGGTTTTTTGTATATTAAAATTCGTAGAAAAATCACTCGCTGGTGGTTTTAACACCGTTGAATAGAGGATTTAAGAGCGCATCCGTGGATATATCACACTTGCACTTTTTCACTAAAAAACCCACTTTTATGAATTTTTTAAACTTTTTACTGCAAATTTGCTCTGCGGAGCGTTGTAGAAACACTTTGCGCGCGCGCGGTTGGCGGGGCGTGCCAAGGCAGACTGAGTTAGGTTAGGTTAGGTTAGGTTAGGTTAGGTTAGGTTAGGTTAGGTTAGGTTAGGTTAGGTTAGGTTAGGTTTTTTTTTTTTTTTTTTTTTTTTTTTTTTTTTTTTTTTTTTTTTTTTTTGTGTCCGGGTGCCAGACCCGGCCCGCGAGAAGCCCCTAACGTAATCAGGGATTTTGTTACTTGGAGGATGGGTACAGGAGAATTTATTTAATAAAAAATTTTACATTCTATTGCTATTCAACAATTAACTATCCTAGTTTATACTATAGTCTTAAATTTTAATACAATTTTTTTTTTTGCCTGTGTTGGTGATTGTTATACTACTCGGTCTTATCTATTTGCATCTTACATTCTTTGTAATGTGTTGTTATATTGAGAAGGTTTACAGTAGTCTTATTTATTATAGAGTTACAATATTTTCCTATTTTATTATTGTGCTTATGCATGCTATGAATCTAATCGTGTTACAATCTATCTCATATTGAGCATTGCTATGCCTTAATCTTATGTCTTATTTATGATTATTAACATTTCCTTATTACATGTTTGTTTGTAATAATATGGTTTACCGTAGTCTTTGTCATTTTATACATCATTCTTCGCATTATATAGTTACTTATATAAGATCTTTGTGTGTATGTTTGGTGTGCTTTTTAGGTGTATAATATATTTCTTGTGTATTTATGACGGTTATTGTCATGTGTACTTTAATAATAAGGTATGCAATTTTAGTGTGTTATATTATTAGTGTTATGTTTAATATATATAATTTATTTTTCCTTACTATTTAGTTAAATGATAAATAGCTATTATGTTGTACATATTTTAATTTTTTATTTTGATGCATCAAAATAAATTATTAACTTCATGTATTTACTTAATCATTTGTAATTTGTTTATCGCGTGAATGTTACTGGGTTACCCACTTTTATATATAACTAATGGATTATGTAATTATGTAATTTTAGTTTTGTTGTGTTGTGCATTAATTTGCCGTCTTAGTGTATTATCGTTTTTTATTTTTGCTTATTACTATAATTTATTACGATATGCATGTAAAATATAATTTGTGTTTAATATTAAATAGTGGTTTCATGTATGGTTAGTATAAAGTGCATTATGTACTTTGTAGTTTAGTGTAATGTTATCGTGTCGTAGTTGTTGTGTGTTATTAAAACATAGTTGGTGTACATGTGGTTGTTTATTATGGTTTTTTATTCTCTAGTTTAATCTGTTATGTGGACAACATAACAGATTATTACGTGTTATATGGGGTGTGTGTTATGTGTACTGTTGTGCCTGTGTTGTATTTTGAATATACATTATGTAATTTTAGTTTTGTTGTGTTGTGCATTAATTTGCCGTCTTAGTGTGTTATCGTTTTTTATTTTTGCTTATTATTATAATTTATTATGATATACATGTAAATTATAATTTGTGTTTAATATTGAATAGTGGTTTCATGTTTGGTTAATATAAAGTGCATTACGCACTTTGTAGTTTAGTGTAATGTTATCGTGTCGTAGTTGTTGTGTGTTATTAAAACGTAGTTGGTGTACATGTGGTTGTTTATTATGGTTTTTTATTTTCTAGTTTAATCTGTTATGTAAAACATAACAGATTATTTCGTGTTATATGGGGTGTCTGTTATGTGTACTGTTGTGACTGTGTTGTATTTTGAATATACATTATGTAATTTTAGTTTTGTTGTGTTGTGCATTAATTTGCCGTCTTTGTGTGTTATCGTTTTTTATTTTTGCTTATTATTATAATTTATTATGATATACATGTAAATTATAATTTGTGTTTAATAATGAATAGTGGTTCATGTTTGGTTAATATAAAATGCATTACGTACTTTGTAGTTTAGTGTAATGTTATCGTGTCGTAGTTGTTGTGTGTTGTTAAAAATGTAGTTGATGTACATGTGGTTGTTTATTGTGGTTTTTTATTCTCTAGTTTAATCTGTTATGTGGACAACATAACAGATTATTACGTGTTATATGGGGTGTGTGTTATGTGTACTGTTGTGACTGTGTTATATTTTGTATATACATGTGCGTGGATTACATGTTCGCATAGTACAATCATTGCACATGCTCACATGTTCACGCATTATGCTCGTGTGTGTATTGTGTATGATGATTAATGAGTTATATGGTCTGTGATTTATGTTTTGTATGTGTGCTTGTGTTGTGCGGTGTGAATTGTGTACTGTGTATTTATTGATAAATACGTGTTTAGTTGGTGATTATGATAGATGTGATTTGTGTTATTATATTGTGTCTTGATGGTTAAGGTTATTTAAGATGGTATGTTGGTGTGTGTGTTGTTGCGTGGTGATTAGTGTTGTTATTGTAAGTGAGGTGTAAAGGTTTATTATTCTCCTATGAGTTATGTTGATGTGTAGAGTTAAATATGTCGTAAGCGTAGTGTTATGATGATGTATAAGTTGCTACGCAAGGCATGAGTCAAATATACGTTACAGCCTCCCTCGCAAGGGCATCCGCTCTTGCTCTTATAGGGCATTCTGCGCCGAACACGTCGTGGTTTGTTTGCGGTAATTTTGCCTTGGTACAATTGTGGCAGTTGGTGCGGTGGCTGCACTCTTTCCTGACGTGACCCGGCTGGCCGCATTTCGTGCAGCGATCTTCCTCTGATGCGACACAGCTCTTCCGTCCGTGACCGTAACCCAGACAACGCATACACTGTATGAGGGGCGTCTGGTCCTGCACCCTCACACACTGTACATCGACGAAGAGTCTGCCAGCCGCGGTAAGCCTCTGCCACAGATTTGGTGACACCTGGAAGACGGCGTGACACTCTTCCGGGTGTCTCGCCCTCCTCCGGTATCTCTCTACGACAGTGACCTCCTCGGCCGACAGTCCCTCCGCCAGGTCGGCGTTTTGCTGGGTTAGTGCAATTGTAATGTCCGCTTCGGTGACTGTTCGGCACAGGTTTTTCAGGACTACTAATGGATTAAGAAATTTGGCCTCCTCAATTTTTAGTTTTTTGTTTCCCGTTAATTTTCCTGCAACTTGTTCGAGCTCATGTTTAGTAGCGCATGTAAGAACTACTCTTGGCCCCCTCACGCGTCTCATTTTCTGGATTTGTAGTCCATTCTCTTTTGCTCTAAGAGTGCTCTTTATTTCCTTTTCCAGCTCGTCACTGGGGCTGATATCTACGGTGGACACCATTAGCGCATGTGATTTGCTGGTCTGTTGTAGCCTTGGTTTTGCGGCCATTTCGGCGTATGTGCATGGCCCGCAGCTGACTTCGCCCACCCTTTTGCTGAGCTCATGAGTGAGGGTCTTTATCTCCTTTATGTCTTGTTGGAGCTCAGCGTCGGTGTTCGTTGCGGGGGTGGTAGTGGCCTCCTTTTGCCGTTCTAAAGCCACTGCGTGGTATCGAATGACACCCTCCAGGCATCTCATTCCGTCAGCATTCTTTTTTATTTGATCACTATGCTTTTCCAGGCCGTCCAAGAGTGTAGCATGTTCATTGAGCGCCTTTATGAGTCTCTCGTTTTGCTCCGTGTTTTCTGTAACTATGTCACTATGAGCCCTGATCATTGTCCTCCACTTTTCAATTTGTGGCAGCTCGTCTTTTTCATCTTTTACGGCACCCCCGGGTTGTGGTGTCTCATCACTATCTTTTACGACCTCCTCAGGTTGTGAATTATGAGGCCCTTCTCTGCTTTCTATAAGTTCCTTCTCCCCTTCCTCAACGCATAAAACCAATTTATCCAGAACATCGATAACCCCTCTTTTTACTTCCGTCCTTATATTTTTTGATGTATTTAGGAGCATCTTTGCCTTTCTGACTCCCATTTTTGCCCCCATAAGTCTGGCGGATGTAACTGCCGGGGGAGGAGAGTTTTGAGGGGATATCAGTTTGTCGATAACCACCGTGCGGTTTAGGATCACCCCATCTGTCTCGAGTATCCTTTTCTTAACCGCTGCTGGGATCGCAACCTTGGGGGTGTTCTCGATAAACATGGCCGTAGCGTTCAACGGGCGTGGGGATTTTTTGTTAGGGGATTGAGACCGCTCTTGCGAGCGCCTATCTTGAGGTGGGGACCTATACATATTAGTGTGGGTCTGCGGGTGTCAATTGATAATGTCCGAATGTATATGGTTCGGCACTGTCAGTAGAGTGTAAATGTGGGTCTGGGTGTAAAGGGCCCTGGTCTTAAATACAATCAAACTTTACCAAAAAATAAGTTATATACAATTGTCAAGATAAAAATATTTATAAAATGTCAAAAAGAATGTGTATACTGATTGGGTGAATATCTAGTGGTATATTGATATTTGCGGGTGTAAAAAGCCCTAGTCAATACTGTTTGTGTGGGTGTTAGGTCGGTGGTGTGTAGTGGGTTATGTACCTATACCCTTTCGTGCAGTGTCTACAGTGTACTCGTCCAGCACCCCTAGCGCGTCAGCCAGCTGCGGCACAAGATGGTGTGTTATATCTATAACAACCAGTTGTCACCGCCGGCCTAGCTGTCGCACCCAAGTTCCCTCTCACGAGCAGGAGACACCTAGGGGAATAGGGTGGTAGTGTGTTGGAAGTGTTGTTTATTTTAATGTAAGTGAAATGTATGTAATGATAAGTATATGTGTAGTGAGTAATATGTAAGGGTGAAAGACTGTCCCCACTTGTCGGGTCAAAATACCAGATGGGTGGCACCTTTCTCAATCACTTAGTCAGTATTAAGAGTTTGCAAAATAAAATAGTTTTTAATTATCTAAAAAATATTTATTCGATTTCGTGTTTTCCTAAAAAATAAATGTTGGATGTTAAAAGTAATTCTTCAATAATTTTTAAGTTTACCTAGGAAAATTGACGGTTCCGCCCACTTACCGCCGAGCATTAACGACTTCACACGACTGCAATAGGCTAATCGGATATATAATGTTCGTGTTTTGTTGATTGGGTGGACCGATATCATACAATGTTTAGGCTCCGCCCCTTCCAACCTATTTAATTCATTTATTTAGTTTGCTAGAAAGTTACGGTTTTTTATTATGGATTTAATTTTAATTTTGAATATATACTCGTATTAAAAAAGGGTTAATGTAATTTATTATGCAATAAAAGTGTGAAATTTTTTGGCCTAATAATGATTTTTAGTAGAATTTTATAAGGGAAACTAATATGTAATTTAATCTTTGTATTATGTAATTTATTTATATTATTACTGTCGATATATATATTTGGGAGGGTTCTTGAATTTATTAAACAATAAAAGTTTGTATTATGCCAATATTTAAAAAATGAATTTCCAGAACAAACTAATTATTGAATATAATTTATTTATTTAGTTTGTTAGAAAGTTACGGTTTTTTATTATAGATTTAATTTTAATTTTGAATATATGCTCTTATTAACAAAGGGTTAGTGTAATTTATTATGCAATAAAAGTGTAAAATTTTTTGACCTAATAATGATTTTTAGTAGAATATTATAAGGGAAACTAATATGTAATTTAATCTTTATATTATGTTATATATTTAAATTATTACTGTCGATATATATATTTGGGAGGGTTCTTGAATTTATTGAACAATAAAAGTTTGTATTATGCCAATATTTAAAAAATGAATTTCCAGAACAAACTAAATGTTGAATATATTGGCTCCGCCCAACAAGGCCGAGCGTGGACGACTTTACACGATCTTCACCCGGTCGATCTCTTATTGGTTTAGGCGAGTATATAAGTTAACGATATTGTTTTTTCCCTGTATGATTAGTGATGTCCACTAGATAATTTTTGGTTTGCGAACCGAATTTTTGGTATTTGGTTTTATGTCAAGTTAAATTGTAATTATTTGTCCAAATTAGAGTATATATGGATATGTATGTGTTTGTGTAGGGTGTATGTATAAGTATTAGGTGTGTTCGCCTATTATGCGAACGGGGCAAGTGTAAGTTTTATGATGTGATTGTAATGTATGTCAATTGTGTGTTATAGTTTAAGTGTAATCTTGTTTTAGTATACTTCGTATAGGGTGTAGTGTGGGTGTGTACTGATATGAGTGTGGAATGTATGCGAGCACTGTGCATATATTGTATGTTAGTGTCGGTCACCCTGTGACACACTATGTCAAGCTGTATATTGGTCACTGTGTGTAGTATACCACTTAGGATAGGGGATAGTGTTATCTTATTCTAATATTATACCACTAATATTTATCTTACAACTAGAATATTTTAAAATGTGTAGCCTGCCTAGGCGAATACTATGTATGCGACAACTATTTTACATTAGTCAAAAATCCAATAGAACTAAGTGTCGATACAATATTTATTAACTTGGTTTGTCGTTTGTACCAGATGAACAAAAATTTACTTGACCACAACACTAGTCATTAGCGTTATGTGTTTAGGAAAGTATATAAGGAATAGTTGAATATTTTATAATGTCTAGGAAATCCGTTTCAATCTAAGATTACTCCGGAACTATAATAGATAGGGAGAAATGGTTTTCGGGGTTGTGTTTATAATTTAAGGAAGCACAACATTCCCTCAAAAAATTTTCAAAAAAGTGGATATTTCAATTATCATTCATTTATAACTACGGAACTTTAAAATGCTATAACTCCCTAATTACACTCCCGTTTGGGATGAAATTTGGGGGTGTTGCTCCCTATATTTTTAGAAGTTCACGGCTCAATTTTACATAACAGAATTATCAATAGTTTCCAAAATTGAGCCGCGCAGTTCCACATTCATTTACTAGATGGCGTTAGCTCCGAAAGTAATGAAATTATGTTGATATTTAAATTGCTTATATTTCCCAATCTACTGGATATTTTGGAGAAATTCCAACTGTATCGTAATTTTTGACGCAAAATCTCCCCCTTTCCGCTTATTGCAGATTCCTTTCTATCCTAATTAAAAAGCCAAAAATACAATTTTTATTACGTAAAATTAATTTTATGAAAAATATTTATAGGGATATCTCCGTTATTACAAAAGCAAATTGGCTGGAATTTTTACTGTAAATACTTATAATTAATGCACTTCTTCTACAATTAAAATGAATAAATATAATTATATATTAACAGAGATATAAATTTTTTAAAAATGTATGAAAAATTTTGGAAGTTTTAAAATTCTATAATAAAATAACTACTGATCTTATTTGGATGGTGAAAACGCCTCCGTGTTCCTCCCGGCACCCGGCACCAACTTATCTATGTGGCTTTTGTCCAAGTGGCACAGGTAGGTAGGCAGGGGTCTTCTTGGTCAGGAATCTTTTCAGTTTTTCTTCTGTATCTTCGGTGATCTTTGCCAGAAAAATCCGGCAATGGTGTCAAAAGAAGCGCCTTTTTAGGGCGCTTCGAACAGCAATTCACGATATGGGGGTCGCAGATCACTTGGAGGCAGCGTTTGCGATTTTGTGTTTCGGCACAATTTTTGATTTCACTTATATTGTCACTAAAAATCGTGGTTTTAACCGATGCGCTCGGGTGTTTCACCATACGATAGCTGATTTTACGGCGCATCCAACAATATATAACACTATATATGTTTCACTGGTTTTACCACTATTTCGATTTTTTATAACTTTTCACTTGAAACTTTTGCTGCGGAGCGTTGCGAAACGACTTTGCGCGTGCGCGTGCGGCTTGGCGTGTGGTTAGGTTAGGTTAGGTTAGGTTAGGTTAGGTTAGGTTAGGTTAGGTTAGGTTAGGTTAGGTTAGGTTAGGTTAGGTTAGGTTAGGTTAGGTTAGGTTAGGTTAGGTTAGGTTAGGTTAGGTTAGGTTAGGTTAGGTTAGGTTAGGTTAGGTTAGGTTAGGTTAGGTTAGGTTAGGTTAGGTTAGGTTAGGTTAGGTTAGGTTAGGTTAGGTTAGGTTAGGTTAGGTTTTTTTTTTTTTTTTTTTTTTTTTTTTTTTTTTTTTTTTTTTTGTGTCCGGGAGCCAGTCCCGGCCCGCGAAAAGCCCCTAACGTAATCAGGGATTTCATATAAGGATAATAAAGCGCAGGGAGTTTTTTATTCTAAAAATACGTTGACATTTTTACTTATTTTTCTACTCTAACTTTATACTATGTAGTGATTAAGGTTATCTTAATTCTATACAATTTTATGAGGTCTTATTATTAATTATTTATAATTTAGTTACAATGTATTATATCTCTATATTTATATTTTACTATTATATATATTTTACATAATTGTCATATTCACTGTAAAGGAGTACAAGTTTTCGGTTTTACAATTGTCTTAAGAGATTAGATATACATTAGATATACACTTATATTGTGGATCGCCCATACATTCTATACAGGGTTGCGTTAGGCATCATTTAAAATTGTTCAATAATTCGCAGTTTTTAATGACATTGTACTTCTGCAATGTGCCTAGGTTTTGTGTTGTTACTATTGCCCGTCATTTTACTCTGCTGTTGATGTCTATCTGCTAATGTGATATGAGGTGAATTGTTATATATCGTAACCATATTTATAATTATGTGTTTGTTTATATGTGTTGTTTGTGTTGTGTTGTGGTTAACAGTTATATAACTATCCCTGCTTGTGTATATCCTATTCGTGTAGGTTGTACTTAGTGTATATTTTAGTATATTGAGGTGTAATTACATGATATGTATCTAAAAATATTTTTCTATTACATGATGTGTGTTGCTAAACAATTTATGTACCGTAATGTAACATGTACATTTATGTCCGCAATTTGTTTATATATATTGTGAGGTTGAATGTTGCAACCACCAGGTTAGGTTAGGTTAGGTTAGGTTAGGTTAGGTTAGGTTAGGTTAGGTTAGGTTAGGTTAGGTTAGGTTAGGTTAGGTTAGGTTAGGTTAGGTTAGGTTAGGTTAGGTTAGGTTAGGTTAGGTTAGGTTAGGTTAGGTTAGGTTAGGTTAGGTTAGGTTAGGTTAGGTTAGGTTTTTTTTTTTTTTTTTTTTTTTTTTTTTTTTTTTTTTTTTTTTTTTTTTTTGTTGTCCGGGTGCCAGACCCGGCCCGCGAATAGCCCCTAACATAATCAAGGATTTTCTGGATTTGGGAATAAACGCAGGGAGATTTATTTATGATAAAAAATTTTACAATATATTTCTACTTATATGTTTAGACTGTTTACTACTATTGACTTAGATTTAGTACAGTGTTTTCTATTAATAATTATTTCTTATGTTTTATTACAGGTCTTAGTTTTTTGTTATAAGTCTTACATTTAGTTACTTATTGTACATATTATTAAGTACAGGGAGGTTCACGATTTCCTGATATATTTATGCAATTGTCAACATTTAGATGTTTGACTCATATTTTGGTATTATGCCTGTTGGGTTATCGTCTTTGTGTGATACTATGTTTGTATGACAGGATACATGTTGATTGTTCTTGTGTATTTGTCAGGTATGTTATGCGTGCATGGTTTATGGCTAGTTGTGTTGTTAAATGTGTATGATATTTATTTGTTTACCAAATATAACTCTGGTTTTAGAAATATGTTCTTGTTTTAATTATTTATTTTGTTTTCAACAAAATAAATTATTAACTATATGGATTTCGTTTATTGTGTGTTCTATTTTGTTACTTATGTGTACGCTGTTTGTGGTTTAGTAATTCGTTCTATGTGTTGTGCATAGGGTTGTGTTTTTATTTATGATATTGTTTTTTATTGCTGTATTTATAATTTATTATCATTATAGATAATGATTATAATTGTGTTAATGGTATGTGGTGATTTGATCAGTTCAGTGAGTATGCAGGTGTGTTGTGTTTTGAATTGTACGTATTGTGTGCAGGTTATTTGTGTGATGTTATTGGTGTAAGTGTTAAGTGTTTTTTGAGTAATGCTGCGATGGTTGTGTTGTTGTTATAGTTTTTTATTCGATTATTATAATCTGTTATGTGAATTACATAGCATATTATACAGTGTTGTATGTGAGGTGTGCATGATGTCTATTACTGCGATTGTTTGATGTGCTATGCATGTACGTGGTATACATGTTCGAGGAGTGCAGTCACTGCATCCTCGCCCATGTTCACGCACTATGCTCTGTTATGTATTCGTGGGTGTGATTTGTGGTGGTTATGTGTTAAGGTTTACTTATGTTGTGCGGTGTTATTTATAGACTGTGTTGTATGTTTGTTTATGATATATGTTAAGTTGTGATACGTAATTATGTGTTATATGAGATTGAGTTATTTGGTATGTTTTGTTGTAAAGGTATAATTGGTGTTTGTATTATGAGGTATTGATTGATGGTTGTTGTGGGTGAGGTGTTGGTGTTTTAATGATATGTTGTAGTTTGTTGTGTTAATATGAGTTTATATATCGATTATGTTGTTGTGACGATGTATGGAGTGTTACGTAGGGCATGGTCTAGATGTACGTAACTGCTTCCCTTGCAAGCGCATCAGCTCTTGCCCTGATAGGACATTCTGGGCTGAATACATCGTGGTTAGAGTGCGGTAACTTTGCCTTAACACAGTTTTGGCAATTGGTGCGTTGGCTGCATTCTTTTCTTACGTGGCCGGGTTGCCCGCATTTTGTGCAGCGGTCTTCCTCCGTTGCAGTGCAGCTTTTCCGGCCGTGACCATATCCCAAGCAGCGCATGCACTGTATGAGGGGCGTTTGGTCTTGCACCCTCACACACTGCACGTCGACGAAAAGTCTGCCGGCCGAGGTAAGCCTCTGCCAGAGGATTGGTGACACCTGAAGGACGGCGTGACACTCATCTGGGTGTCTCGCCCTCCTCCGGTATCTCTCCACTACAGTGACCTCCTCGGCCGACAGTCCCTCCGCCAAATCTGCGTTTTGCTGGGTCAAGGCTGTTTTTATTTCCGCCTCAGTGATAGTCCGACTCAAATTTTTTAAAACCACGAGTGGATTCAGGAATTTCGCTTCCTCGACCTTTAACTTGTTATTCTGCGTCAGCTTCCCTGCGATTTCGTCGATTTCACTTTTTGTTGCGCATGAGAGGACAACTCTGGGCCCCCTCACACGTCTCATTTTTTGGATCTTCAATCCATTTTCAGTTGCCCTTAGGGTGCTTTTTATCTCCTTTTCCAGGACGTCACTAGGCGTTATATCTGTTGAGGATACCATCAATGCATGCGGCTTGCTCGTCTGTTGTGGCCTTGGTTGGGCAACCATTTCGGCGTAAGTACGCGGCCCGGAGCTGACCTCGCATACGCGCTTGCTGAGCTCCTGAGTAGTACACTTAAGATCTTTGATCTCCTGCAGGAGCTCAGTGCCAGCTTCTATTACGGGGATGTTAGTAGATTCTTTTTGTTTCTCGAGTGTCGCCGAATGGTACCTAATGACGCCTTCAAGGCACCTCATACTGTCCGCGTTTTCTTTAATTTGCCCTCTGTATTCTTCGAGGTCATGCAGTAAGGAGGCGTGTTGTTGCAACGCCTTTTCCAACCTCTCGTTCCGCTCGGTATTTTCGGTGATAATCTCGCTATGGGCCCTAATGAGTGTTTTCCACCTTTCCAGCGATGGCAACTCGTCTTCTTTGTCATTGTTGATCTCCTTGATTTCTTTGACTTCTTCGTTTTGCACGTTTGGTCGCCCTTTCTTGTACTTAGCGAGTTCATTTTCCCCTTCTTCTATACACAGCACTAATTTATCTAGTATGTCAACGACCCCGTTTTTTACCTCCGTTTTGAGGTTCTTTGACATGCCCAGGAGGATTTTAGCCTTTTTGACGACATGTTTTGCCTCCATTGCTCTGTTTCTAGTAGTTATGGGAGGAGAGGAGTTTTTCGGTGATGTAGGTTTGTCCACCACTACTGTGCGGTTGAGGAAGCCCCTACTTATCCCGAATTCCCCTTTACTCACTCCAACGGAGGTGGAGGCCTTCGGGGTATTCTCTATATACATCGCTGTGGAATTTGTTGGACGTTGGGTTATTTTACCCGGGGATTGAGACATTTCTTTTACTCGCCTATCTATCGGTGGTGACCTATACATGATGTTTTATAGGGGATTGCGGGTGTCAATTAAACGATAATCGAGTGTATATTGCTCGATTACTTTGATTGTTATGTGTAGATGGAATTATGTTATAACCAGTAGTATATTGAGTCAATGGGTTATTTGTGGAGTGTGTATGTGTTATATAATAAGTCAATGTAAAAATAGATTTGGGTGTAAAAGGCCCCAATCTATTATAAGAGTCAGCAATATACCAATAAATAAAATAAAATAAAGTTCAACAGTTGGTTCAATACAAGCCTAGGGCTTCAAGTCTAAATATAAGATGGGTGTAGATTCCCAATAGTCGACAAATTAATTTGTAGCTGGTTTTAGCTGTCAATGTTATATCTAAAGCTGTTGTTGGGTGTAAAGTCCCTTTGGTCAAAACAATATTGGCTCAATTAAAATACTACGGTAATATATAGAATTAAATTTGTAGACAGTATTTAAAGGGGTGTAAAGGCCCGTGAGTCATAAAATAGTAATGTAAAATAAAATTAAGTGACTTAAATTCTAGAAAACAGGGTGTAAATGCCCTATGTCTTACAACTAATTAAAATTAAGGTCAATTTTAAAAAACTAATTAAACTAATTTATTTCTCCGCCAGGGATATGTACTTGTGTTTAAAAACTATTTTTCTTGGGCTCACCAACAGGCCCCAGGCTGCGGCACAAAATGGATAGTTACCAAGGTTACGACCAATTGTCGCCGCCGGCCCGAAAACACCGTGGGGGACGCCCTAATCAATTTTAAAATATATTTACAGTTTTCAAAAATTTTTACAAAGAATTTTTTGTCAAAAGTCCGTCCCTTCTGGAGGTAGCGGGCCGCAATTTCCCGGAGGGATCGACCCAGTATGTCCGGAGATCGTCCTTGGCCGAAAAGAAGACTAAAGAAGAAGAAAGAAGAAAAAAGAAGAAGAAGAAGATAGAAGAAGAAGAGCCAGAAGGAAGGTGATATCAGCGTCAGGTGGAGCTCCCCGTGCGCTTGACAGGAGAAGAAACCGCAAATCGCTACGACCAATAGTTCCCGAGTCACGGCAAT